>JAWHQI010000093.1:6215000-6815000 GCA_033032865.1 Dactylorhiza incarnata
CATCCACTGTCTTCTTAGTCAGAAAAACCACTCCCACACAACAAGTTTGGACGACAACTTTTGGGCTATGATTTCGATGTGGAGTTTCCTCGGGCAAGACCAAAGTGGCAGCGAACGCGCTATCTCGGTAGTCAGGCGCGAGGGAATTGACAGCCATCTCCCGGCCCGTGTGGCAAGAGGAGGCTACTTTACATAGTGAGATGGAAGCCGATCCGACACTGCGATCCATCATTGACCGTCTACGTGTTGATGCGTCTGCATGCCCTCTGTATACCCTCATGGGGGGGGGGGGGGGGGGGTACTATATCAGGGTTGCATGGTACTTGCGGCTTTGTCTCCCAACATTCCACACCTCAGTGAGTACCACGCCACACCAACCGCCATCCATGTCGGTGCCTTCCGCACCTACCGTCGCATAGTCGCGGGCCTTTATTGGAAGGGTATGATGCGCCATGTGGAGGAATATGTTGTCGCCTGCTTGGTCTGCCAACACTCCAAGTACGAAATCACGTTTCCAGGGGGCTCTTGCAACCCTTGCCCCTGGCCGACCTCATCTGGGAGAATTTTATGATGGAATTCATTACGCGCCTCCTCCGCTCCTCAGGATATGGTTGCATTCTCCTGGTGGTAGACCGTCTGTCCAAGTACAACCACTTCCTCCAATTACGACATCCATTTACAACACCGGTGGTTGTCGATGCCTTCATTAGGGGATAGTACGCCTCCATGGGTTTCCCCGTTCGATCGTTAGTGATCGCGATCCAGTCTTCATGAGCACCTTTTGGCAGGAGTTATTCAAGTTAAAGGGGGCGCATCTCTGGATGAGTTCGACCAACCATGCACAAACGGATGACCAATCTGAGGTCCTGAACCGCTGCCTAAAGACGTACTTACATTGATTTACGTCGGATCGACCACATAATTGGAGCAAGTGGTTGGGATGGGCATAATTCTCTTACAACACCGCCTTCCACCACTCCGCCAGCATGACTCCCTCCCAGGACGTACATGATTGCCCTCCACCCATCGTCCTTCAGCACCTCCCGAAAGAATGTCATGTGGGGGATGTGCGAGATCTACTCATGGATCGCGACGAGACACTCAGGATACTGAAGACTCGCCTCCACACGACACAACAAAAGATGATCCACCACGCCAACAAACGTCGCCGCCACGTGTAGTTTCAAATTGCAAACTCAATGTTTGTCAAGCTCCGCCAGTCCTTTGTCGCACAACGGGGCCACCTTAAGTTGTCCGCCCATTTCTACAGGTCATTCAAGGTGATTGCATCCGCCTTCTACCACATAGTAGGATCCATCCCGTGTTCCACGTCTCGCAGCTCAAACAAGTGGTAGGTGATCACACCGTCGAAGAATCTTTACCATCCACTTTTGGGTCGGACAACACCATCATGGACCCTCCAGAATCCATTTTGGATCGCACATCCAATCAGGCTACCGGTCGTGAGCAGGTATTGGTAGCTTGGCAACACTGCCCCCAATCGGATGCTACGTGATGGGATCGCAACGACTTCCACGCTCTGTTTCTTGCCTTGCGAACAAGACAAATTTTCCAGATGGGGATATTGTTACGATGGAGAACGACTCGGAGAGCAAAGGCGTAGTGACTACTTGGCGGGTTTACTCTCGAAGACCAAAGACGATGGACAAGTCTAATTGAGGGCGTGGATCCTCATTTCTATATTTTAGTATTATTTACATAGTAGGATCCGCCTCCACATAGTAGGATCCATCCCGTGTTCCACGTCTCGCAGCTCAAACAAGTGGTAGGTGATCACACCGTCGAAGAATCTTTACCATCCACTTTTGGGTCGGACAACACCATCATGGACCCTCCAGAATCCATTTTGGATCGCACATCCAATCAGGCTACTGGTCGTGAGCAGGTATTGGTAGCTTGGCAACACTGCCCCCAATCGGATGCTACGTGATGGGCTCGCAACGACTTCCACGCTCTGTTTCTTGCCTTGCGAACAAGACAAATTTTCCAGATGGGGATATTGTTACGTTGGAGAACGACTCGGAGAGCGAAGGCGTAGTGACTACTTGGCGGGTTTACTCTCGAAGACCAAAGACGATGGACAAGTCTAATTGAGGGTGTGGATCCTCATTTCTATATTTTAGTATTATTTACACCTTTTGCCACTTTGTGAGGACTATATATATTTCCTCTCTTGTATCTTTATTTTTCATCTTTGAGTTTGGGACTTGTATTTAAGCCTAGGGCTGAAAAGAGGATATCCACTTGGGATTTTGCTTAAGAAATATCAGTTATCTTTTCCATCGCCAAACCTAGGGTTAGCATTGATTCGAATCGTGTGCATATTGGATCTTAGCAACACATGCGGTAGTATATGAAAATCTTAAAACCCAAACATCTTCAAACAATTATGCCAGGAGTAGAATATTAAGACATGGTCATATGCGTGGCATTGGCAGCAATTGTAAATCGTAATACAAACTTAACATATATATAATGGAAAAAATAGCAGCAAAGGGAATGAGGTGGTATTGGTAGCTTGGCAACACTGCCCCCAATCGGATGGTACGTGATGGGATCGCAACGACTTCCACGCTCTGTTTCTTGCCTTGCGAACAAGACAAATTTTCCAGATAGGGATATTGTTACGATGGAGAACGACTCGGAGAGCGAAGGCGTAGTGACTACTTGGTGGGTTTACTCTCGAAGACCAAAGACGATGGACAAGTCTAATTAAGGGTGTGGATTCTCATTTCTATATTTTAGTATTATTTACACCTTTTGCCACTTTGTGAGGACTATATATATTTCCTCTCTTGTATCTTTATTTTTCATCTTTAAGTTTGGGACTTGTATTTAAGCCTAGGGCTGAAAAGAGGATCTCCACTTGGGATTTTGCTGAAGAAATATCAGTTATCTTTTCCATCGCCAAACCTAGGGTTAGCATTGATTCGAATCGTGTGCATATTGGATCTTAGCAACACATGCGGTAGTATATGAAAATCTTAAAACCCAAACATCTTCAAACAATTATGCCAGGAGTAGAATATTAAGACATGGTCATATGCGTGGCATTAGCAGCAATTGTAAATCGTAATACAAACTTAACATATATATAATGGAAAAAATAGTAGCAAAGGGAATGAGGAATTTTCGGCATCTGTACCGTAAAATACATAGAGCACCAACTATTGTGTTAGATTCAAGTTCAATAACATGCTCGTGCATAAGATAAAGCTCTCACTAAGTCATCAAGTCAAACCCAGCCTACGACTCTATGTCAAACTCAAGTTCATGCTCTAGTAACTTGTCACCATCCTCTTCGATCTATGTAGAGGTCATGGAATTGGTGGGGCTATTAGGGTAGGTGGAGATTTTGGAATTGCCTGGTTAATGGGGGTAAGTAGGATAGGCAAATTGAACCGTGGAGTTAGTAGGATAGGCAAAGTTAACTAACTCATGTGCAATCTAACAATCAAAATTGTGCATTGAATCAAACATATCATCATTATTCAAGTAGAATGGTGCTTGTAATAGAATAAGGTGCATGAAAATATTTAGTAGAAAATCGATCAATATAATGTGATATATGGTAGATATCTATCAGAATACAATAAAATTCATATGAGGCAGATTGTTCAAATTAAAATAAGAGGCGTGAGAACATGTAGAAGATATAGCGTCGCCCTTAGTTATTAAAGGCGCAAGGCGCACCAAGGTGCAAAGGGGTCTTGGAGCCTAGGCGCGAGGCTCAAGCCGCAGGCCGCGCCTGACGAAGACAAGGCGCAACCACATTCATTTAAAAAAATAAGCATCAAACATCAATTCATCTTCTTGATTAGATTTTTCATCTATTCTACTCATTAATCATTCATTACTATCATTTATAACTCTTAAAAAATAGAATTAATATGGTCGTTTACATAATATCTAAGTCTTAACACTCGATTATGTTTCACAAACACTAAATCATGCAAAAAATATTGAGTTCTTATATTATTTCTTTCTTTCTATTGGGAAAAAAAGGTTTGCAACAGAAACCACTCTCAGACGCGCCTTTTATACTCCAAAGGCGCAAAAAAGGCGCACGAAGGCGCAAGCCTCTGAGCCTGTTGAGCCTGGAGCCTTAGGCGCGCCTTTAACAACTAAGGCGTCGCCTAATGAAGTGTAATCGTATTTATACTCATTATATGATATCATTGTTTAGTATAATCATTATATGATATCATTGTCTAGTATAATCATTATATGATATCATTGTCTAGTATAATCATTATATGATATCATTGTCTAGTATAATCATTATATGATATCACTGTCCAGTATACATAGTATAGTGTTCATCATACAAATAAATATAATTTTATTTAGGCAAAACACCAAAATTGGTCCCTTAACATTGCTCATAGGGTTCAAATAGGTCATTTAATTTTCATTTGATTCAAATAAGTCCCATTTCAAATAGATCCTTCAATTTTCATTTGCTTTAAATTGGTCCTTAACTTTGAACCTAGTTTTAAATAGGTCCCTTAATTTTCATTTGCTTCAAATTGATCCCTTAACTTTACACTTTATTTCAAATAATTTCCTAAACCAACATTATTCGGATTACTAGACACTGACGAGACATTATCGTGGCGTTAACAAATCGCTTATATGACAATAAAATAATTTTTTTATAATTATCTAATAAAAATAATTACTATTTTTCTAATTATTTTTTCTCAACACACTACAAATTTTTATCCATTTATTAAAAAAATAGGTATTATAAAAACTAACACACCATTAAAATATCAAAAATAATGAAAGAAATCTAAAACGCAGCATTCTCGGTGACACTTATTTATACTGATTAACATCTATTTTATATATTTTGGTGGAAATAAGTGTAACAAAGATTGTTATATTTTGAATTTCTTTCGTTTTTTTTGGTATTTCAATTGAGTGTTGACTTTTATAATCTCTAATTTCTTGTTATTTATTTCTAATAAATGAATATAAATTTATAGTATATTGAGAAAAAAAACAATTAGAAAAAATAGTTGATCATAAAATAAGGTAAGCAGTTGGCATAGTAAACTTCCTCACCTTCATGATCCAGGCGGAAATACTTTGTTTGAAATAGGATCGAAAGGAGAAAAAAACTAAATGAAAGAAAGGGCATCATTCTCTCGGGTCATCGATGTTCAACCAAGTAGGCTCTCTTAGTCTAAAAAAAAGAGACTTTTCTCACTCACATAACTTACTAGACCGATAGCTTTTTTATGTGCTATGAGATCATTGAGCCGTAATTAGAGGTGCAAACAAGTCGAGCTTGGCAAAATCTCCATGCTCAAGCTCGAGCTAACCATTTCGAGCTCGACGAGCTCATTTTGCCCAGCTCGAGCTCGAGCTCAAGGCCTACTTATTGAGCTCAAACTCGAGTCTCGAGCTCTAGCTGCTCACGAGCTTTTCAGATCATGAGCCTTACTTTTTTTATATTTTTATTTTTAAAAATGCACAATAAAAAACTCGTGAGATGGCTCGCGAGCTGATGAACAACAATATGTGAGCTAGAGCTCGACTCGTAATCGAGCTCGTCGAGCTCCACAGACTCGAGCTCGAGTCGAGCATTTTATGAGCCAGCTCATCGAGCTTACGAGCTGGCTCAACTCAACTTTCACTCCCAGTCGTAATGCCTTTAACTTTGTTTGTTTCCTCTTTCTAGATGGTAAAAACTTCTCAAAACATGGAGTGTGCATCAACCCATGTTTGACTTGAAACTGAGAGCTGATATATATTGATCTCAGTTGCAAGTTCTTCCCATCTAAATCAAATAGATTAATATATGAAAGAGGCTAACAAGTTCTTTCCAAATTGACTCTTTGTTTATCTGTTAGAAGTGTTGCAGAAAAGTGAAGAAAGAGCTTTATAGGATTGAGCCATAAAAGCATAGCTGATATCATAGAAGCATTGGTTCATTTTGTAAATACAAGTCGAGAGAACATCTAGTTAGACTGCTCTGTGTAGGTACCTTTGTACGATATGTTAGGAATCGAGATAGTTGAAATCAAATCCAGAAGGTGAACTAAATTGATCAAAAATGTAATGGGAAAGCCTCAGTCTCCTTTTTATGGATTCGCTCTTGTCACGGTCATGCTAGTTCCTCCACTGAACTGTCGTATGGAATCATCCCCATGGATTTCGATTTTCGATTAGGGCAGGCATATGCCAAACATGAATACCGCTTGAAGCCATGGGCAGAACATCCAACATAGAGACCAATCTTGAGTGAAAAAAGAACTACGACTTTGATCTTTTACAAGAAAATAATCACCTAATAAATCAACAAAACACCGATTACATCATTAGAAAAGTGTCTTTAAATTATGTTCCAAGCCTAAATACAAAAACTTCTACGATGGTATCATCATCGTAGAAGTATCATCTAGCAAAACAATAATTTGTATCCATCCCAACATATCAACATCAACGGCAACATCATCTGACCAGTTCAAAAGTTCACCTTCACTTTGATCCATCAATCTCCAAGGGCCATCCATAACCTCAACAGCTAACACTTTTTTTAATAAAACTTATATTTTTATTTTAGTTTAAATAAAGATAGAAGCTATATAACATAGTTGGCAATAAAAGCTACAAAAATCACCACCTAATACTACTATAACATGGATCTGTGTGAAAAGGATAGAGAGCAAACTTAAAAATCCTTGGATTCTATGTTATCTACAGTCTTGCAACGCTTTGGTTTGTGACATCTGGGTCTAGGCAATGTTTTCATGGTGTAGGCTTTTTTGTTACGGTTCTTACTACGTTAAGTTTGTCATTATCATATTGCTACTCCCCAACATTAGAGTTATCCGTCTGGTTGTCAGTATCTTTTTTTGACTGCTCTGTAAGATTTGGTGATCTGCACATACTGATCATCTGAACCAAGGTCTTCATAGCCTAAATCGTCATGTGCCGCATAATCAAACACGTCAATGGAACCACAGTGGCCTGAGAACCGCACGGCCCCGACCGAGCTCATCGACGCCTGCGAGAAGTTATGGTTGATTGCTCAATCCCAGAGATATTGTCCTCAACTCTCAAGTTTGAGAGAGGGGAGTCGTCCCGATCCCCTACATGATTCACCACCCCATAGAGTAAAGGCCTAGGCAGATGCCACCTGACTCACCACCATTAGAGGAATCCCTATAGATGAAGCCACAATCACAATCCCCACCACACGGGGTAGAGACAGTGTAGAGATGCCACAATCAATTTGCAGATCCATCAGAGCCCTAATAGGAACGTCAGGTAGTTTTTTCTTGGTTTTCTTACAATCACCAATAACATGACCCTACTTGTGACAACCGGAGTAATAGAGTAGATTTCTCTCAAATGTAACTGAGAAGAAGTGAGTAGCATAATTTCAGTTACCCCCAATCACCACCATGAAGATATGCAAGGGTGGAGAGGATTTGAGGTTGAACTCGATACAAACTCGGGCTAGATCAGTGCATATACCATGCAGTGTGTGAGCATCCAAAGATAGTAGTAGGCTTAGAGGTTTGACAAGGATGGAGAGGATCTGAGGTTGAACTCGATACAAACTCGGGCACGATCAACGCATATACCATGCAGCGTGTGAGCATCCAAAGATAGTAGTGGGCTTAGAGTCAAGCCTGTCAACGCATAATATGGGTTTGACAAGGATGTGCATGAAAGAGAATAAGGTTTCTATCATTCCAAGTACCACTGTCCAATCAGTGAGTCAAGCCTGTCTGCCCTTTCAAAGTCAATGAAAATTCAAATATCCAGAGATTGAAAAGGTTTGCCTCGCTCTGGTATGGGCGACTCAGCGACTAAAGCAGTACGTGCTTTACAACACAGTTCTCCTCATCTCTAAGCAAGATCCACCCAAATATCTGTGCCAAAAGAAAGGAAGGCTAGCTAGATGGCAATTAATGCTTACAGAATATGACAATGCCCTCCTCACCAACTAACACATTTTTCATAACGAGATCAAAATAATCAACTTTAGGTCTCTGGCATAGACTCATGAAGAGATAGCTCAAATCTATCTGCAATGAGAAAAACAAAATAACACAATCAGAATAGATAAGCACATAACCAAGAGGTAATTATAGAACGACCTTGCTACTGATTGCTCAAAAGACTGATGCTTCAACATTCATGACTAAGGGTAGCTCTTCATTCTCGATGACACTCATAAGTTGGATCATTACCAAAGAATTTATGTTTGTCTTAGAATGGCACATGAAGCATCTCACCAAACACCAAAACTACTAGTCCACATCCACCAAGTACAGGGAAGCATATCAGCCTCTAAACAATCTGAACATACAAGGATATGGGCTCAAGATGGACGGGAGAGGAAAGTTTGCTAAGTATGTTTTCTGAAAAGTTGGTTGAGGGAGATGATAAGGTTGCTGGTAGGAGGGCACATGGCAGTGGAATAAAACTAAGGATGATGCTGCATAAAAACCAAGGTAGAGAGAGGGAAAGTTTGCATGAGAAAATTAGGACGAGGAAAAAACCATTAAGGGCGAAAGATTTTAGGATTGTGTGCCTCATCGCAATAGACTAAGGCTTTGATACCAAATAGTGCAGAAGAGGAAGCATTGATCTAGTTATTAATATTGGATTGAGGAGGGACCTGTCGAGGTGTGAGGGACCTAGAGAGGAGAGAGGGAGGGCCAAGGAGGATGAAAAGGGGGAGGGAATAGCAGGGTAGGAAAGGGTGGGAGAAAGATAGGATACCGGGTAGGAAAGAGTGGGAGAATGGTAGGAAAGAGGGCTCTATTTGGTTTCATATACGTATTCTCATAAAGCATAATAAAAATACAAAAGTAGAACTCTTCACAAAGAATAATGTTTCAGATATAATGCATGAAACAATATGCAATAAACATAACATATAGGCTACCCATGATCTGTCAGAGAACAATCAATGGACTCTGATGGTCCTGCATGATACATAGGTAAAAGAAAACACATGGGAAAGTGTAATGGAAGGTTGCATAAGTCATTCTATATAGAAAAAGAGTTGCATTAACTAAAACATGTGTACACAATCCAAAACCCCAAAACTTTCAAATAAGATTAAGATCAGATCTATGAAAACATTAACTAAATCCAAAGCAGGATGTGTTATTAACAAACCAAAACATCTAGCCAATCCCAATAAAATACAAGATTGTACAAAATGCTTATAAAAGTGTGTTTCCTAAATGTTAACTTCCACTTCTTCCACGGTAAGAATTTTCGTCTGCATCTAATAGCATAAATGCCTATTAGGAAGCAATATATAGAAAGGGTTGAAACTCAAAAGTAATTAAGTAGATAATTTGAGAAATGATTAGTAATAAAACAATATCATGATATATTAAAAGGCACATGTAGATTGAATAGTTCAGAGCTTGTGAATACTATAATGAACAATTACGAGCTACTAGTTAGTTAATGAGCTATTAGTTCATCAAAATGTAATATTATAGAAAAATTACAGTTCACAGCCCTAGATCAAGTCCAGTGCAAGAGAACTAGTTGGGTGATGTAATCCAAAACATCAAATTATATCTATCTATCTATATAGGAAGCTATCTACATTATTATGCGCAAGCTAATTAGTCAGAACAGATCATCTCATAAAATGTATATGGGTTTATAGCCATGCCGGGGGTAATGCATATATGCACAGCATGACTGAACCTTTCATTTCCCATTTCATAAAATAGAATTTAAACTATTTTTGCTCCGCGTCATTTTAATTAGCGAGTTAATTTGGTATTTGGTAATGTGATGTTTGCAAATGTGTTTAAATTATGAATTTAGATGTTCTAAATTATGTTTGGTACGTTTTTATAATAGTGTCTATTGTTTTGGCCGTTCTGCAAATGTTGTGTGACTTGTATGAATATGCCCTAGGTCTAGAAGGAATGGCAATCTAGTGGAGACCAACCCAGATCAGGTCGATGCAAAAGTGCCCGACGTCCCACCAGTCCGGACCCATATCAGCCCTGAGTTATGCATTGTGTCATTTTGCAATTTATGTATTTGTATTTTGTGAAATATATATATATATATAAACTATTTTAGTGGTACTCTGTGAGCAGCCACTTTGTGCATTTATTGTCAAAGTTTAGGTCTTTCTCCTCTGAGAGAAGCCACTTTGTGCATAGTGCCAAAGGTTAGGTCTGTTTCCAATCTTCCCCCGCCCATACCCCCCAATGATTGGGGACTATATGGGTTCTGTTGTTGTTGTTGTTGTTGTATATATATATATAAACTGATAAATATATATATACTATATTAAAAAGAAATATCAATATAGGTCCATGACAAGGTAAATAAGATATCTATGGCAAGGAAAATGAGACACAAGCAGATCACAGTCGTCCATCTCATCCAGGACGTTCATTCAAATACCTAATTTATCTGTTGATAACTCATTCCCGATCTCCCCTCCTCTCTCATTCCCGATCATCCAAAACGCTCTCCCAAAGCCTCGCTCCCCCCTCACCCAAATCCTTCGCGACTCCTCCATCGCAGAGTGCTTCCTCCCGCCTATTGCAGAACTCTACGCTCACGCCGAAGCCCCACTCTCATCCGTTGCTCCAGGGTCTTCCGAAACCCCCTCCAAAATCCTTCCGCTTGGCTGCCTAAACTCCAAACCCTACGCCGCTCTGCTCAAAGTCACGGAAGCCCTCACAATTCTTTTCAACGGCTCCAGACGTTCACCTCCGATGCCATTTTTTGAACTTCAAATCTTCCATTACCTCCAGGTTCTTCGCAAGGTGACAGGTTTTTCTCAAGCTACACAGGTTCATCCTTCTTCTTTCAAAAAAATTCTTCGGTTAACACCATTTCTTTCAAGCTCTGTTCTAACCTCGCCCACCTCCTTCCTTCTCCTTGACATATTTGAGAACATCTTTATTTGATCATTCACACAACTACATAAGCCAGTATGATTTCATTAATGATGCCGAAAATGTATTTATCTGAAGCCCAAGCTGGAAAAGCTTGCAGCTGAGTGCCACCCCATCTCTGGTCTTCATCCATAAAATTTGGGTTCATTATCTTGAATGGAAAGAATATTGCTATGATCCCCTCATCTTCATCTGGTCCTACATATTTTTGGTTTTCCTGGGTAATTTTTGATATCCGGTTTTCTCCAAGAGGACGTCGAAGTGGCTGATCCATGGATACCTGCAAGGTATCCATCATCGTTTACTTAAGGTTCTCTTCTTATTTATTTAATTATTCTTTTGGAGTTGGAATTTTTAAACAAGGACTGAAGTTAAGAACCATAATCAAGAGAGCTCATATCAGGTGAGGGAGAAGATGGAAATTTGAAAGATTATCTATTAGTGATTTGCACATTTTTTTCACTAAAAGATTATCTAATGTTATACTTCATGAATTTCTTAGCATGCCCAGATATTAGATGTCTCCTTTTTATACTTCCAGTATTTGTAATATTAGAATTTAGTGTAATATTAGGAAAATGCCTGAATTCACCTGCAGACTGATGTTATTTATGCTCATTTTAATTATTGAAAAGACTATGATTATTAACTCATTAAATTTCTAGGAACAAGAGTGATCATGAATCCATAGTCCAAGATGATTTTAATCTAGAGTCAACAGTGAAGAGTTCAAAGAAGGAGACGTTCGAGCCAAAGACCCTCATCCAGAAGGTATATATGATTTCTCATTGATTTCACTTACTATCTACTCATAATGATTGTAATCGTCTAACAAAGTATTTCTGCATTAGGATTTCTTTAGACCGTTGCAAAAATGCCGCTCCAAACGGAGCCAAACTGTATATGAAGCCATTTCTTTATTTATGGAAAAAACACATAAATTTGAGGGACAGAGCTTTATATAGCCACCATCTACTTCACATGTTATATATATAAGAAGCTTGCTAATAAAGACTTTCTTATCAAACACAATGAAAAATGTTATATTCAGAATGTTAGAAGTAGAATTTTCTTATGCTTATTTACGTGATTATCTTCCTCTGTCTCCATATTGCACCGAAAACCTATCCCCCATCTCCATCTTCCACTATTTATTTTTAGGCATTTCTCACGTCTGCTTAAACGCTCTTGCAGCATAGGGATTGTGTCTTCCCTCTCTAATGCTAGAAGAGATTTTACTTTCTGAACAACATTATGAGGGTGTGGATTTAATTATTGGCATTATGGAGAAATTTTACCAGTCTGACAAGGGTATTGGATATCTATGCTTAAGATTCATATTTTTTTATGTTCTGCAATGAGTGCATAATTAAGTTTCATCCAACTAAATATATACATATTGCCTAAAAATGCCAAGGAGTCCCAAATTCAAAAACCCTGCTTTCATATTTTCGGTCATCGCATTCGGTGATATACTCAAAACTAAATATATACATATTTTCCTATCTTCTTTCTTTAGCAGGTGCTGTGCATTTCGATGTTGGATATTTTGTTTGGACTCATTCCTATTTGTGCCGTATGTTTTATTTTAGTTCTGTTTTTAGTTTTAGAATAATTGTTAATGCTAAAACGCCGCTCATTCAGCATGCCCATCTTCCACTTTCTTCCCCTAACCTAGGTCCTCCTGCCCCTATGCAGCAGCCTTCTCCTTGCTGTCGAACTCAACATTTCACGGGAGGCCGCTTGAATGGTTGTGAGATTTCGTTTCCGAGTTTTATTTGCATTTCCAAATTTTTTTCATTTCAGTTCTAGGTTCAGAAAAAACACATTCTCATCTCCTACATAGTACATAATGTAAACATTTCCTTGGTTTTATTAAATACAATTTTGCAGAATATTGGAAATACAGTGCAGTTTAGGCATACATACATATATTAATTAACTCTATTCAACGTACACATTAAGATAGCTAATATGAATAACTATTAATTCTAAATTTATAAATGAGGCTCTCCTGATTATGATTCCTGTGTTTTTTTGTTTCTAGAGAGGACATCAAACCTTTGGGAAGATGTAGCCTGATGGTACAAAAAGAAAATGGCTGAAGATCAACACGGCGAGAAGGATGATGAAATCGAAATAAAGACTAATGATCCTATGGCTGTGGCTGAAGCAGAGGCTTTAAAACAGACCATTTGATTTATACAGTTTTGCAGAATATTGGAAATTCAGGTCTGCATTTCATCTTCCTTATAGAAAATTGTCCGCTAATTTCATTTGGATTAATGCCGTCTTCATCTTCATTTGCATTAATGCTTTCTTCCTTTACATAATTAATTTGGATTCAATCCTTTTTTTTTCAATATTTAGTTTATGGATTGAACTGAAAAAATGAAGTTTTCTTCTGGGTTTTAGTTATGCAGTCTTCATTTTAAAAAAATGTGTCCTTTTTTCAATATTGAGTTTATGGATTGAGTTCTTAATGCAAATTGTTCTGCTAGACAAGTTTTTGTTAATCGTCTCCTTTTAGATGTACATAATCAAGAAGCTGGATGATTGTTGGAAAAAGAGATCTACCATTTCTTCAGGTATTTTTTAATTTTCGACATATATGATATATCTGATCAGCCATAGATATCTTATAATGATCTGTTTGAAGTAATTCAAATAACCTTGATGATTGGGTGAAAGTTGCCGAAGCATTACTATCAGATTCGTGTACTTTTTCATTTATATTGATTGAACAGATCTGTTATAAGTGGGAACATTTGCCCAAGTCAATATGTGTTTAGAGGCATATCTTTATGTAATCATATTTTATCCTAATTCAAAATGTGGAAGTACATTGGTAATCATATTTATGCTATTATGCTCACTTTAGGCTAATTTTTTCATCATGGAACTTCCACAGCAATGCACTACTAAATCTCTTATTCTTTGATGAAATGCCAACTTACATTATTTTACGCCAAGTCAGAATTTTTTGGCCTCCACGATCATTGTCGCCGCCCTCGCACAAATGTCCCTGGCCTCCCACAAATGTCGCCACACTCACACCAATGTCGCCATCCTCGGACAAATGTCGCCACACTCACACTAATGACTCCGCCCTCGCACAAATGTCGTTTCCCTCACACCAATGTCGCCGCCCTCGCACCAATGTCGCCGCCCTCGCACTAATGTTGCCAACCTCGCACCAATGTCCCCCCCCCCCCCCCCACAACTAATGTCGCCCTCCACGACCAATCTCACCCCTCACGACAAATGTCTCCCCCACGACAAATGTCGCCCCCCACGACAAATGTTGCCCCCCACGACAAATGTCGCCCCCCACGATAAATGTTGCCCCCCACGACAAATGTCTCCCCCACGACAAATGTCGCCCCCACGACAAATGTCGCCGCCACGAATAATGTCGCCCCCTACGACCAATGTCGCCCCTACGACAAATGTCACCTTGGATCGGGCCGGAGGCCCGTGCCTGTCACTCGTACTATATTAAAAAGAAATATCAATATAGGTCCATGACAAGGTAAATAAGATATCTATGCCAAGGAAAATGAGACACAAGCAGATCACAGCCGTCCATCTCATCCAGGACGTTCATTCAAATACCTAATTTATCTGTTGATAACTCATTCCCGATCTCCCCTTCTCTCTCATTCCCGATCATCCAAAACGCTCTCCCAAAGCCTCGCTCCCCCCTCACCCAAATCCTTCGCGACTCCTCCATCGCAGAGTGCTTCCTCCCGCCTATTGCAGAACTCTACGCTCACGCCGAAGCCCCACTCTCATCCGTTGCTCCAGGGTCTTCCGAAACCCCCTCCAAAATCCTTCCGCTTGGCTGCCCAAACTCCAAACCCTACGTCGCTCTGCTCGAAGTCACGGAAGCCCTCACAATTCTTTTCGACGGCTCCAGACGTTCACCTCCGATGCCATTTTTTGAACTTCAAATCTTCCATTACCTCCAGGTTCTTCGCAAGGTGACAGGTTTTTCTCACAAGCTACACAGGTTCATCCTTCTTCTTTCAAAAAAATTCTTCGGTTAACACCATTTCTTTCAAGCTCTGTTCTAACCTCGCCCACCTCCTTCCTTCTCCTTGACATATTTGAGAACATCTTTATTTGATCATTCACACAACTACATAAGCCAGTATGATTTCATTAATGATGCCGAAAATGTATTTATCTGAAGCCCAAGCTGGAAAAGCTTGCAGCTGAGTGCCACCCCATCTCTGGTCTTCATCCATAAAATTTGGGTTCATTATCTTGAATGGAAAGAATATTGCTATGATCCCCTCATCTTCATCTGGTCCTACATATTTTTGGTTTTCCTGGGTAATTTTTGATATCCGGTTTTCTCCAAGAGGACGTCGAAGTGGCTGATCCATGGATACCTGCAAGGTATCCATCATCGTTTACTTAAGGTTCTCTTCTTATTTATTTAATTATTCTTTTGGAGTTGGAATTTTTAAACAAGGACTGAAGTTAAGAACCATAATCAAGAGAGCTCATATCAGGTGAGGGAGAAGATGGAAATTTGAAAGATTATCTATTAGTGATTTGCACATTTTTTTCACTAAATGATTTGAGGAATTGCTCATTTTTTCACCTATGTTATAAGTCATCTAATTGTATTTACTTTATTAGTTACTATAATTTTCTCTTAAGCTTACTCTACTAGATTGTTTTCTTTGAAGTGTACAATTATTTAATTATTGATGTGTCGTGTGGCTAATCTTTACCCTTGAGCTTGAGTTTTATGATCTCCCAAATTCAATCCCATTTGATTACCACGGAATCCCATTTGGCGATCTCACATCTTTTTGTTATTCAGGAGGGTGTAAAGTGTTTATAATTGGAGGAATTCCTCAACTTCATCTTGATGCCGCTGAAAGCACAATGGGATTTGTGTATCATGCGCTCTCGCTATTGCGTCTTCACCGGCTCAATACTCCTTCGTTGTGCTTGATTTTTTAGTATGTATTCTCCTCTCCCTCTCAATCTTTGTTTTGATGATTTTATTTCAAGCTTTGTTTTACTTTTTTGTTATTTTCATGCATGTTTTGCTATGGTGCATTGCATATAGATTATAAATGTCATCTTTGTTGGATATTTCATGGTTCTTTGATTCCCGGATTTGTTTTCTTTTTTGGTAAACTTCTATATAAGAGTTTTTGGTATATAATAATCCCGTGTATTCCTTATACACGCTTGCTAATTTAAATTGGGAACAACAAATTGGCTTGGCTATATAGTATTAAAAAATTTTGTAAGCATTGATTTGTTTCCATTTGTAAACTCACAATCCCATTTATAGAAGTTTCTTAATCAACACTTCATTTAAGTAAAATATGTTATTGTATTTTCGATAATGATATTAAGATTTAAATATTGTTTGTCCTTGATTTTCTTATGATCCATAGTATTGCATCGACTCATAATACTCTCTGTTAGCTTCTATATTTTTTAACATTTTGATCTACTATAACAAGCTATGAGTTTATTTGTTGTCATCAACGTATCTTAGATGTTCTTTCAATCAGATATGCTCATGAACTTGGATTATATTATATCCACAAATTTGATACTGATCTTGGAAAGACCTTGCCAGAACTTTATTACATAATTGTTCTTCTACATGTTTGAATGTTCTCACAATTGATGGGTATGAAGATGAATAGATTTTTGAAATTTCTATTGTATGATTAAGGATTCAGAGCAAGTAATGTGTTGTTATTTATAAGATATTGGGTGTTCTTATTACTGTTATTATAATTATTTTAAACTTACTCCTCTCATATGCCAGGGTACTCATGTTGCTCACAGTTCTAACTCTAATGTGAATTTCCTCTCGATCAAGTGAATCATAAAAGAATGTGGGGCCATATTATTCTTCTCTTGAAGAAGCTAAATCATGAAGGTAATCTCATATTTCTCTCTATTCCACTTGCATGTATTTATTTTTTTGGGTTAGTTCTCACATTATATATAGGGAATGCTGCGCAATGATTTGTGTTGTACAACCCTCATATTTGCCGAGTCGACGTGGCTTAGCGCAGATAGGGGGCGCAGCGGACCGAACCATCGGAGGTTGTCAAAGACCAAAAAGAGAAGGCCCGCGGGGGGGGGGGGGGGGGGGGGGGGGGGGGGGGGGCAGATTTCCTTGGTCGAGTGGACCTTGGTTCCACTCGCCCAAGGCCCCGGGCGAGTAGACCATTGGTCCACTCGCCCGAGTGGGGGGGCGAGTGGACCAAGGGTCCACTCGCCCAAGGGTGTGGGCGAGTGGACCCGTGGTCCACTCGCCCCATGCAGTTGGGCGAGTGGGCCCGAAGGGTGGAGTGGACCGTGAGGTCCACTCGCCCAGCCAGGGCGGTGGACCTCGGTCCACTCGTTCGACCCCCGGCGAGGGGGGGAGTGGACGTCTCGTCCTCCACTCGCCCAAGGACCCGGTTGGTCCACTCGCCCGAGTGGGGGGGCGAGTGGACCCGTGGTCCACTCGCCCATGCAGTTGGGCGAGTGGACCTCTCGCCCAACCAGGGCGGTGGACCTCGGTCCACTCGTTCGACCCCCGGCGAGGGGGGGAGTGGACGTCTCGTCCTCCACTCGCCCCCCCCCCCGGCGAGGGGGTGCATGACCTGAGGGCTCAGCTTCCGGATGACTGCTCCAGGAGCCTCTCAGCGGTGGCTAGGCGTGCGGTAAGGGCAGCAGCCTACTCTTCGGCAGCCTGACTCGACACATCGGCTTGCCTCATCTTCTTCGAGAGACTAAGACCTCGGCGGGCAGTCATATACGAGAGTTCGGCTGCGCGAAGCAGGGCTTGCGAGCTCATGCTGGCAAGATCACGAGTGGACTTTTTCTTGTAGGAGGCTGCATCCTGCCAGCCATAAAGGCCAAAGGAGAGGTTATACGCGGCATCCCCGAGAGATTCACTCTCTATCCAGGAGGGTTGTTGGGAGGTGATCGAGACCCGGTTCGTAACCTCATCCCAGTGAAGGACAGGGTCACCAAAGGAGTCGGTGGCGTTCCCCCCCATCTCAAAGTTGGGATGGTTGGCCAACGCGTCAGGATCACTCGGTTCCCCCCTCTCCCTCGGCGTCACCCCTGAGTCCTCCTTACGGACAGCCTTCCCCCGCCGCATTGTTGGTCCTCTTGGCGGGGAGGAAGGCGTAGTAGCCTCCGCCACCACCTGCTCCTTCCCTCTCTGCTGCCTCGGCGCGGGGACCTTCGGGGCAGAGGCGCATACAGTTGTAGCCTCCTTGACGAACCAGTGGGCGGATGAAGAGCTCCCCCTTGCGAAGGGAGGGTGTCGTGGAAGAGTCCGCTCACCTGTGCAAATCAAGGTAAAGGTAAATGTCCATAGGTATGAGTGAAAAGAAAAAAAAAGGGGGGGGGGGGGGGGGGGGGGGACATCAGAAGGGAGAGGATACCTGTCCCAGGCTCAACGTAGGTAAGTCGGTTGATGTTCCTCCGGAGGTGCTCGACCTCGAAGCTCTCACCCTCAAGGTAGCTATGAAACACGGCTGCCTCCCCACCTAAGCGAGGGGCCTTGCAGGCCTTCTCAGACCTCTGGACGGGTGAGAAGGGGATGTGACCAAGGTCACCTTGAACGAACACGAACGTGTCGTTCCATTGATGAAGTGCTCGACCTCGAAGCTCTCACCCTCAAGGTAGCTATGAAACACGGCTGCCTCCCCACCTAAGCGAGGGGCCTTGCAGGCCTTCTCAGACCTCTGGACGGGTGAGAAGGGGATGTGACCAAGGTCACCTTGAACGAACACGAACGTGTCGTTCCAGTGATGGACCTTGTTGGAGGTCTCGCACACCTTCACGTGCGTGCCGGTCAGGAAACACACCCCGTCAATGGTCGCCCGGAAGACGAACACTTTGCGGAACACGGTTAGGTCAAACTCGACCCTTTCCTCTCGCAGGTAGCAGGCATAGGCCGTTAACATCGAGATCGCATTCGAGTTGACCTGAGCAGGGACTACGCCAAAGTAGTTCAGGAACTCTTTCACCTCAGGTCATAGGGGAAGTCGTAGACCAGCTTCGAAGTGGGCAAGCGGGAAGGCAAGCCAGTCCTCATAGAAAGAGTTAAGGGCCTCGCCTAGTGATGGATGTTGAGACATCCACCCCTCAGGAAGGTAGGAGCTCTTGAATGCCAAGAACTCCTCTTTAGATACCTTCCCTTCAGGGAAGGAGTGTTCGGAAAAATTAGCCGCGCTTTGCTCCCGGTCATTTCTAGCGACAGGAGGGCGGTTGGGGGCCATCTCGCAGGACAAGGATGAAGTAATAGAGGCGGCCTCAAGGGGAATGCAAGGCAAGAGAGGGGGGCGAATGTGATGACGAAGGAGAAGAAGAAGGGGGGTATTTATGGGGGGGATTAAAAGTGGGTGAATGGACCACGGGGTCCACTCGCCCGGGGCAAAGGCGAGTGGACCACAAGGTCCACTCGCCCGGGGCACGGGCGAGTGGACCATGAGGTCCACTCGCCCGGTGCATGGGAGTGGTCCTCATGGACCACTCGCTCGGCAGAGGTGGGTGGACCCTATGGTCCGCTCGCTTGGTACAGGGGTGTGGACCTCGAGGTCCATTCGCCCATGTTTCCCCCTGACCCCTCTCCTCTACCTCACCCAGAAGACACCCATCTAAGGCCTCTGTCCCTCGTCCTCTGATAGACTACCCCGACATTGTGTCACTTACCCTGGCATTTAATTATCAAATACACAACGACCTACGAAGCACGAATGAACGAAAGCAAACACCATAGCAGAAGCAGAGCAAGGTAAAAGCATCTGGTCTCAAGGTGGACTGAACCACTACGCGAAGCTAATCCTTATTATTACATAGCAAATAAAAGATCGCGAATAAAAGCCGATCAGCGCGGCATCCATTTCCAGAAGCCTTGATCCCGGGTGTAGGACGTCACCCCATGCATAGATCCAATGCATTCCTTCGCTGAAGCAACCTCCTCACTCACGGTGCGTACGGTAGCCTCCACCCGACGTAGGTGGTCTGCGATCGGCGCTGCCATGCCTCCGGACGCAAGCCGGACCTCCTCCCTAAGCAGATTGAGTTCGTTTTCCAGCCTCTCCATCCGCCGCTCCAGCGCGCAGACACGGGCGAGAGGGTCAGGTCCGGCGGACCATCTCCCCTCTCGCAGCTCGTGAAGAAAGGCCTCCTGCCTCCGCACCGTGTCAGCCAGGTGATCCAGGCGCTCGAGGACGTTGGGTTGGTCCTCGGCAGGCTCCTCAACCGTAATAGGGGAGAGGAGTGGTGGGGAGACCTCCCTCCGGCTCGACTGACCCGTCGAGGTCTTGTCCCCCCCCCCCCCTGCAAAAGTATAGCTTTAGATACCGAAGCACTCGACCCAATAGAGGATCTCGCAGCAGCATTACCTTGCGAATCCTCAATTCCTTGGCTTTTCGAGGAAGGGTTGTCGTGGGCAGTTGAGAAGGCGGCAGGATCCTGAATGAGAATGGCAGGGCTTGCTTGAACGCCCGCGCCCGTCGTTTCCATCATGCTCCGGGTTCCCTCTGGGTGGTTCGAAATAAGCTGTTAGCATTCAAGAAGCATGTCTCAGTTAGCACGATACAACCGCGAAAAGGAAGCAGAGGTAAGGAATGAATCGATATCGTGTCTAGCTCCAGATCCCGGACAAAGTCGGTCACCCCGTGGGAGGATGACGACGCCACCTCTTTCACCAGGTTGGGCCGGAGTTTCTTCCGCGGTGATCGCACCGCCGGCCGAGTAGGGGAGAGCGAAGGACCACTAACCATGGCCCTGAGCTCTGCCAGGTCGTTCTGGTCCCTCCCAGCAAGAGCTTTGAAACGAGCTCTGAAGTCTCGAGGAGGGTCCATCCTACTCGAAGGAAGGGGAGAAGGGAGAGCCCTCAGGGATGGTGCTCTCCTCACCTCCCCCTTTGGGGGCTTTTTATAGCCGCCCGGCGGGGCCCTCAGTAGATTCCCCCAAGACCCCACTTGACTCGTCAAATTGGTGGGTTGGACTTTCTTTCCGAGCTTGAAATAAGCTCGAAAAGAGCGGGGATTGTGTACAACCCTCATATTTGTCGAGCCGACGTGGCCTAGCGCAGATAGGGGGCGCAGCAGACCGAACCATCGGAGGTCGTCAAAGACCAAAAAGAGAAGGCCCGGGGGGGGGGGGGGGGGGGGGGGGGGCACATTTCCTTGGTCGAGTGGACCTTGGTTCCACTCGCCCAAGGCCCCGGGCGAGTGGACCCTTGGTCCACTCGCCCATGGACCCGGGCGAGTGGACCATCGCCCGAGTGGGGGGGGGGGGGGGGGAGTGGACCAAGGGTCCACTCGCCCAAGGGTGTGGGCGAGTGGACCTGTGGTCCACTCGCCCCATGCAGTTGGGCGAGTGGACCCCATGCAGTTGGGCGAGTGGACCAAGGGTCCACTCGCCCGAAGGGTGGAGTGGCTGTGAGGTCCACTCGCCCAGCCAGAGCAGTGGACCTCGGTCCACTCGTTCGACCCCCGGCGAGTGGGGGAGTGGACGTCTCGTCCTCCACTCGCCCCCCACCCCCCCCCCCCCCCCCCCCCCCCCCCTGTTTTGATCGTCCAGGTTCGTGGTTGAGCTGCGGATAGTAGAATTTTGGCTATCCGCAGCCCAATTTTGGGAAGTCTATAAATAGACCCTCATGGGCACCTTGGGAAGGGTTGGTCTCCACCCCTCTCCTCGTGTGTGTCTTGTGACCAAGCACTACCCCCTCCCCCTTTCAGTGAAGGTTGACGGTGAGGTGGTTCTTAGTGTCCTCCAAGGTGCCCAGGCTCAGCATTGGCTTGGGAGGGAAAGTTCCTTGTAAGCTATCGGGTGTGTGGTGGGACCTCTGCGCTACAGCTTAAGGAGTTCGTTTGTGGACTCAGGTGTTCTTCAAGGGTAGGATCTTCCAGTTCTTAGCAACCAGACAGGGGTTCTAGCTCGGGTCAAGTAAGGGTTAGCTGCATCCCCCTCTCAAACGTCGAGACCAGTTCTCTGGTTTCAACATGTGTAGTTCGCTCATTGAAGGTTGTATAGTTTTCAATATTTTTAACATTTTGATCTACTATAACAAGCTATGAGTTTATTTGTTGTCGTCAATGTATCTTAGATGTTCTTTCAATCAGATATGCTCATGAACTTGGATCATCTTATATCCACAAATTTGATACTGATCTTGGAAAGACCTTGCCAGAATTTTATTACATAATTGTTCTTCTGCATGTTTAAATGTTCTCACAATTGATGGTATGAAGATGAATAGATTTTTGAAATTTATGTTGTATGATTAAGGATTCAGAGCAAGTAATGTGTTGTTATTTATAAGATATTGGGTGTTCTTATTACTGTTATTATAATTATTTCTATTTCCTATTTTCAATTATTTATCCAAATAAATAAGTTTTATTTATGAAACACTTTTGTTGGCGTTGTAGTTAATGTAGACATAACGTTTGATTGTTATTGTTTCATACAAAGTGGGACAGGGTGATTGAGGAATGATCTCAGCACAATCATTGTATAACTTGGAAGGGTGCTATGGTGAAGTAAGATATTAATATTTATGTTATATTTTTGTTTGTTACAATTTCTTTATCATTCCGCCTCATTAAAAACTATATAGCTAACTAAATCATGGATTTTTGATTTATTTATTGATTTGTGAACCCCTTTTCTTCTCAAAAAAGATGGAATTTCATCAAAAATATGTTCTTATGTTGCGCACTTAAGGCTGGTCACGACAAATGTCCCCGCCCCCGTCGAATGTCCTCCCCCCCTCCCGGCTGAATGACGTCACCTACGACCGATGTCGCCGCCCACGACCAATGTCGCCCCCACGACAAATGTCGCAGCCCCGACAAATGTCGCCTCCCACGACAAATGTCACCCCTATGACAAATGCCGCCTTTGATCGAGCCGGAGGCCCGTGCATGTCACCTATATATATATATAAAGTTATGTGACAAGTATTGAAGGAGCTGGTCCAAATGCCTGCTCCGCATAAAGCCGCTGCTCATCTCCCGGTTCAGTTCTTTCCCACTGAAGACCCGATCCACCAGCCATTTCTCCCTCGATTCAGAGCTCCTTCCCGTCAACGTCGCTGCACGAAGCTAGGGCACAGAATCAACTACTCCTAGCCGCTCCTGCACGCAAGAAGCTTTTGCACGATGTCGCGTCTTCTGCCTATGTCCAGTTTCAACGAATTTTCGGCCTACATCCCACCGCCTGCACGATGCCCTGTCCCGGTGGTTTCAGCTCCACGTTCCAGCTTCGCCATGACCGATCCTTTGTGTTTTCTATTTTTGTAACCCTATAAAAGGGGAACAGGTATGTTATTTTTAGGGGGATTGTTGATGAATATTGATTGTTGTGTTTGCTTCTGTGTGATTGTTGTTGTGAGAGAGTTGGATTGAAGAAATTTCAGTTTGCTGTTTCCGTTTTGTGGAAGATGAACAGTTCATTTTACTGTTAAATTTTATTTTGCTTGTGGCATCATTAATAGTTACGTAATAGATTTCGTGGAACCACCATCGTGTGAGATAGAGGGTGAGTTAATTCGGTGGCGCCCGTGTACGACAGCGGTCAACCTCGGAGTAGAAGATCGAAGGTGACGAGGAATTCCTCGCGGGATCGTCGTCGACTTCGGTTGTGGAAAGACGTCTCTTTCCGTGGGTAACTTGTTTCTCCCTCCACCTTTGTGTGCGTCTACATTTTCTCTTTAGGTTAATAGATTCATTGTTGGGTTTTCTCCTGGATTTCGTCAGCAAATGCTACGTCGAAAAAAAACTCCAAACGAAAACGTATTTGGAGGTCACAATTCCCGTATTGCTACGACAAGGGGAACAGAACGAAAGTTGCGAACTTCGTTCCCCGGATTTAGAGTTGAATCATTTTTTTCAGGAAAATTCATTTTAAACAAAATAGTAATTTTGTGCTTTACAAAAATCTAGTTGCTTAATTTCTTAAAGTTCGTACAACGCCCGCTCAAATTTTAATTTTTGATTGCATGCATTTAGGATTTCCTAGAAATAGCCGACAGGCGCGCAAACCCTGCGCGACGTCCTGCATCACAATCAACAAGAGATTTGTTCTTTTTAGCTTTCTTCTAAGGTTTCGAGCTCCTGCCTCCAACATATGCGGTCAAGGTTCAACAATATCATTACGATTTTGAATCGTAACAATTTGATTACAGAGAGAATATGAGAATCGACCACGCAAGCCCTAAATTCTGCAAGCTTTCATCAGCACAACGCAAAGCCGCTGAACACTGCAACCTCGTTTTGTCGTTCTCATGCATTCTAGTCGACATGGTGGCAAGATGCTCGTAGGAGCGGTGCAGCACTGATTAATCTTTTCTCATGTCAGCAGATATCCTTTTCCATAGTCCGGTCCCAAACAACACTGCACAACCACTTCCACATTCGTTGGCACGTGTCCTTCTGTCAACGTCCCAGTTAGAGCTCAACCTCATCGATGTCTAACGACTCATCAGTTATCACAAATTGTGTTGCCATCATATCTGTTGAGTGTGTCGTCGGCAGATCTACAAAATTGCATCATAACCACTTTATTAGATGCCCCACCCCCTCAGTTTTTGTTGTTGCTCATTGACGCAATTCACATGCAAACGATCAATCTTCTACAAGCCCAAATCTGATTTGAGTGCTCATCTTCTTTTGTTTCCATCATAATAACACAATTTAGTCAGACACTCATGAAATACATGAACTCTAGCCATCATGAACGACCATGTCGATCACACAGAGAAAAACCTCCAATGATGGAGCAGTTTAGGGTAAATGGCGACACTTAACACCGTCATCACCAAAATTGTCAGTCTTTTACACTATTGCAAGATGTAATGCAATGATGTACGCTTAGACTGACAACAATAAGGAAATTTGATAGTTTAGCACTATTGTCAGACCAATCACGATGTAGATTAACTGAAGTCGAGATACAATATATCGAGGTATACTTGATATCCAACTCTTGAGGGTAGCATGATAGCATCCCTCTAAAAGCACTTCTTCCTACGAGAACCTAAAAACTCAATGAACCAAGATAAAAATAATAACTCTCCCCCACTCCCTTATATAGGCGAGAGTGGGTATATACATGAAATGACAAAAATGCCACTAGGACTACAAAGACTGGTTGGGAGACCCGTGACCCGAGGAATCGTTTTCATATCAACTCTCCCCTCCCAAAAATAGGCCTATGTCCTCGAGGTCAAGGCCCGTAGGGGGTCATCCACGGGTGCCAGAGGATCCAAGTCAGGGAAGTCAGGATTGTCGTCTTCGACACCGAAGAGCAGGCACATGTCCTTGATAGGGCATATGTGGGTGGGAGAGTGCGACAGGTGGTAGTGAAAACAGTGGCCCTTGTGGCGAAGCTCGAGGTACTGTTTGGTAAGATAGGTGCTGAGGTGGCAGAGGTACTGGCAAAACTGGCAGCGGTGACATGGCAATCAACAGAGGTCCAGGTAGAGACGAATGATCAGAGACATGTTGGCATGCCCAACGCACTCAGTGGAGTGTAGGACCCTCCAAGCAGATAGTTGTCATGGGAACCTTTTGGTTAACGGGAGGGGGGGGGGGGGGGGGGGGGGGGGTAGACTGGAGGTCGAAATATTATTCGGTGCGGCCGATCCAACTGAGGGGATCAGTGTCGTCGAACACCAGAATCTCAATCTGGTGGAGGTGGGTTGGGCGTATGTATGTAGCGCTCTAAGACGACCTACTCTTGAAGGGGGGGGGGGGGGGGGGGGGGGGGGGGGGGGATGAGATTGTCAAGTCGAGCTTCAAGCCGAACCAAGCAAGTGAACTCCGCGGCGCGGAGGTGTCCTCGTCGGCGCGAAGTGCCATGAAATAAGTATGAGGCAAGTAACGGAAGCTTCAGATAAGAAAATGGAGGTCAGAGGGCTTGCAGAGGTCACAAGTGGCAGTGGAGAGTAGAGTGTTGTTGGGGGAACAAACGGAAAACGCAGAACGGAGAGAAACGAGGATGCGATCAAAAGAGGGGCAACGTACGACTGTTGCGATTGTTGGAGGATGGTTGGTTGACATCATTGTTGTGGAGAGCGTTGGTTGCGGTTGATCCAAAGGAAACCGTACTCGAGCCATCTTCGTCGGTTGTCGTTGGCGAGTGTTAGGCGAAACGGCGCACGACACAAGTGCGAGCGGTGGTCAACAACTATGCATTAAAAGGGTTGGGGTCGTCGATGGCCTCAACTTAGCAGATCATGGGCGGAGTCGAGCCAGGAGGCATACACGTCAGAGCCTCATGCAACCGATCGGGATGGAATGGAGGAAAAAATTTAGCGTTTGAATTGAACCCTAATGGAGCAACTGGTCGGACCAACTGATAATTACGCGCGATCGTCAAACCAATCACGATGAACATTAATCGAAGTGGGATATATATCGAGGGATCCCTCTAAGAGCTCTTCTCTCCTAAGAGAGCCTAAACAACTCAATGAACTAAGATAAAAATAATAACTCTCCTCCCTCCACTCCCTTATTTAAGGGGAAGTGGGTAAACATAAAATGACGAAAATGTCACTAAGGCTACATAGACTGATAAGCGTGGCAGGCCTAGGGAGTTGTCTTCATATCAGAATTCAACTTGTCCTTGTGTGCTCCTAAGCTTCGACTAATGACTAGTACATCAACATTGTCAAAGACTACGAAAAGGAATTATAGCTTCAGAGACTTCAGTTCTTTCATCCATTACTGCACACTCATTATTCTCCTTCAACCGGCCCCTTTTCAATCATTCACATATGTTGTTGCCATCCAACAAGCCCCTCTTCAACCGTCGATCACACATTCCCCGCCACGAAGCAACCATTAACGCCACAATCAATCCATGTTGATCTCTGCACAAGCGACGAGCAGTTCATCCTTATCACCTCTCCTTCCCCACTGGATCGCCAGAACGAAACTTTGTGACAACACCATTATCGCCACAATCCATCCATGTTGATCTCTGCACAAGCGACGAGCAGTTCATCCTTATCACCTCTCCTTCCCCACTGGATCGCCAGAACGAAACTTTGTGACAACACCATTACTTCAAGGCAAAGTTAGGAGAAGCTTTTCTGGCAATATAACGAAATCGGCATTGGCCCATCAGTAAAATCTCTCTTCCAAGCTTGAGCAAACTCGAATTGAAGAGTGTGTTATGTATTTTTATTACGCATCCTTATATTTAGGGAGTCAATTAGTGTTTGGTTATGTGGTGCTTGGAATTGTATTTTAATTACATGTTTAGGCCTTTTACATTATGTTTGGGTGTTTTTATAATTTTGTTCATTGTTTGTAACAATTTAAGAAGAAAGAAAGAGCATTTCAATCCAATCTTAATGGGCGTCGTAAATCAACTATAGCGAACAACACTAAAAAGGAAGATTTGAGATTATAAAGCATCAACTAACCATAAATGGAAGATATACCGAAACACAAAAAAGGGATGCAAACCAGAGAGATAAGTTCCAACAAAATTATTGAAAGTCAGTTCCTCCAAGGAGTCTCCTGATTCTAAGAGAGTAATAAAATAGAGATACCAAGATAACTCCAACTAACATAGCTCTCCCTTTATATCGAGGGAAAGACACACCTAATAAGACAAAACGATGACATACTAGTTAACATAATTGTTAATAAAATAATGGGCATCGTAAATACCAAGATAAGTCCAACTAACGTGAGATTGTTGTTCAAGTAGAGTAGTGAATCCATTGTTCAATTCATCCTGAAAAATCGATTATGTCCCCAAAGTCGAGAGATGGAATCCCCACGGTGACTTTAGACTCCAATGTGGGGGTCGAGCATATGCGACATGAGACCTTTTGGGTTGGATGGTTGATCCAACAATAGTGTGGAGTCATCCCAAAAATGGTACCAGTATTGTGTGTCGCCGTGCAAAGAGGACTCACACCTTAGTAACACTCCATGCTGATACAAAATTTGCATTTTCCCAAAGGCAAGGTGAAGAGAAGGTACATGTCCGCAATAGGTCTAAATGTAAATGATGATGGGCCAAACATTTTGTCTAAATCTTTAATTAGCATTAAAGTGTAAAAAGTGCAAAAGAAGAGTATTGGTCTTAGCTGGGAGGCAACAATGGTGATGATAATGGAGTGGGGCAACATTGTCATGGAGATATGTGTATCGAAAACATGATGCAAGTGTCTGAGCGAAATTTGGGTTGTTTTTTTTGTTAAAGGCTCAAAACGCATCGAGGCACAAAGAGGACCTGGAGCCTATGGACAAGGCTCAAGGCGTAAGCGCACGTCTAACAACACTACAAGAAAACTGACATTTAGTGACGAAAACATAGTGACGAAATATATTTCATCACTAAAGATATATCTTTAGTGACGAAATATAGTTCGTCACTAAAGATACATCTTTAGTGACGAACTGAACTTTTGGTCACTAAAAGCATATCTTTAGTGACGAAATATAAGTTCCGTCACTAAAGTAAAATTTCTAATGTATTTAGTGACCAAAAGTAATTTAGTTACTAAAATACTTATTTAGTGACCCAAAAAATTAGTCACTATTCATAAAAATTTTGGAGTTTCTTTCATAAAAATGTTCATATATTCTCTCCAAAAATGAAAATCATGTTGTAATAAAATATCATTAAATTTATAAGCTAAACTAATTAACTTCAGCTAGGTTAGATCCTCTCGTCCGCTCCTAATTAAATGAAATAATTTCATAACTTCCTCGACAACATCTCGTGTCGATCATTGCAGGATTCCTTCAAGTCAGTAACTTCTCTCCAACTTGAACTTGGAATCATATCTATGATTTAAGTTAGCGCCCTTACCTTTTCGAGAAAACTGCAGCCCATCCCATGCAAGACTTCCCGTTTAGAGTTGAGATGAACGGTTGCATATATATATTTTAGGTATTGGACAAAGTATACGGGACATCAAATTAATCTTATCCATGAAAATAAAACACTAAATATCACCCAGCCTTTATTTTTAATCTCTATTTTGAGATTCCTGTCGACACCCCCGCACGTTCCCCTACCCCCATTGAGCGGTTCAACAGAAGCCCTAGATCTGAGGCCCTCGCCGCTCTACCTCAGACATCCACGAGATCACAATCTCTCCATATCTCTGCTCTCTCTGCTTTCTCCCTCTCTCGGCGCACACTCTCTTCCGTTGTTCTCAGACATCGCCGACGCATTCCAGGGGCCGAGCCACTCCATAGGTAGATGCGTTCAAGGGGCGTATGCTAGGGATTGCACACACACATGGTATTCTCTCCCCCCCCCCTCTCTCTCTATGTTCTCTCTTTGTTCTCTCTCTCTCTTTCACTCGCTCTCCCGCTCACATAGCCGACGCATTCCAGGGGCCGACTCAATCCAGAGGTGGATGCATTTAAGGGGCGGACGCCAGGGCTTGCGCGCACATGGTTAATCTCTCTCTCTCTCTCTCTCTCTCTCTCTCTCTCTCTCTCTCCTCCCACAATACCGACGCATTCCAGGAAAAGACACTCCAGAGGCGGATGAATTTCAGAAGCGGATGCTCTCTCTCTCTCTCTTGCTCTCTCTCTCCCTCTCCCTCTGATGCATTCTAGGACCGTAATATAACCTCTAATGCATAGTCCAATATCATTTGATAACAACGAGATCCTCAATTATTTCCAATATCTGGTTGGTAATTGCATGTTTTCTGCATAAATCCAACCATTTTAATTTTTAAGGTGGCTGTTGGTGAGTTTTTTTGGTATTCTAGTTTGGGATGTTTAGTTTATCAAAATGTACTCTATTGCTCATCAACCCTCTTGATGTTTTTCCAGATGGCCAATTTGATAGCATTGTTGCCGATATTGAGGATATGGTTCGGTCTTATATTGAAAAGTTGAGCATCTTTGGGATGCTTTCCATCATTCAATTTATTAGAATGCATGTATTATGCCATGTATATTTTTTCACTATAAAATATTGGTACTTTGTGGATAGTATTATTTATTACATTTACTAATGACATGATATGCTTTTTAAATAGACTCATATTTTGAAAAGTAATTTTAGTACTACAGAAGTTCATTTTAAATGATGATGTTGATGATGATGAGCAATATCAACTTATGTTCATCCTTTCTAGGTCTCTTTTAGAAGCTCTTCTAAAACCTATCTTTCTTAGTTTTGTACCCAGGCATTACTACGAGATATGAAGATGCTGCAATACTTATTGCCTTGAACCAAGTAACTTATTTATTACTGAAGATATTGTTCCCAATTTAAATAGTATTTTTCTTTAACATTAAGATTTTCCTACATCAATATGTTTTCATCACTTTTTTTAATGTTCTCATTGCATAGGATAAACTTCCCTATTTTTCAGTAACTCAGATTTGTCGAAACAATTGGATGTGCATACAACATTACTTTAATATTCAATATTTATGATCTGACATGATCTCTTTCACTACAAGAAAGCAGATTTAATTTTCATAGGATTGCTCAACTGCTGCCATTGCATGTGCATGAAGTGCTATCGTGAATGGTGTGTCCATCTAGTTTTTGGATTATCGTTTGTATTATTTTCAATTTCTTTAAAAACACGTAGTTACAAGTTTCAGTTTTTCATAGGATTATGTTTTTCACATATACAATTGTGAGTTAGCCATGCCGTCATAACAAAAATAGTCTATTCATGTAGTTTTAGCAATTGGGTTGTTTTTAAAGTTTTAGCTTAGAACCGAATTGGATCTATGTCTAGTCAAATCTGATTGGGTCAAAACTTTACCTGTATGATGCCAAGGCTGCATCTTCCATATGCTCTAAAATTATTTGTTGAAGGCGTATTTGAAGAAAATTAGCAGGGAGATGGGAATCATGAGAGAGGTTAGGATGGCAAAAAATTTGTCATAGTAAACAACCAGGCAGTGAGTACAATTATTCATCAGGAACTCTAAATGAAAGCATGTGTGAAAAATAGTTAAGTGTATATGCAAGGTGTTGGTTTTCTAACTAAGACAATTGAAGGCTATGACATAACAGAGAGAGAGAGTTGATTTTTAGAAAATCAAAGCAATGAATCACAATTTCCTCTTTTGAAATATATTTTTCTGCTATAATTCTAAAACCTGACATGAATTTGATAATAGAAACTTGTGAGTCTCTTGATTCCAGCGATGATATTGAGAAAATTATGAATCTAGGCTCCTGCATTCTTATTTGTTCAAAATCGTGAAAGAATTCAAAATCGTGAAAGAATTCAAGCTGTCTGACCCTCTTCTAAAGTGATTCTTAGAATTGTCCATGTTCCTTATATGGAATGATATGTTGATTCTTATATGACTAATATATAGCTAATTGTATCAGGTCTTGCATGCACAAGTCGCTACTTGGAGAAGAACAAAGATCTAATTTACTCAGATGCGGTCCAACTCCTTCAATCATGCAATTGCAAACTTCTTTAGTCATTTGCAGAGGGGAAAAGATGAGTGCAAGTCTTCTTCTTTTCACGTCACTACTTGTTTGTGAAGAAAAAGTGAGATGGTTCCATAAGCAGCATCTATTTAGGCATTAGGTCTTTTGCGTATAACTCTCCTTTTCAATGTATTGACTTTAATAGAGAGATAAAAGTTCCATTGGTCTGTATAGAAGGGTTTGGGCTATCTCCCACCTTCATTTTTTATTAATAAAATAAAAATAAAAATTCTCCTTCCAATATGATTCTTTTAGCAATTTGAAACTCTATTATTGTGTATGATATTGTGCATAAATAATAACTAAATTAATTTGGTGACAAAAAATATTATTTCAGCAACAAATAATGTTTTGAATAATAAATATGTTTAGTGACAAAAATTTTGTTGGTCACTAAATACATTTAGTGACGGATATTAGTTGTCACAAAAATACACATTTAGTGACCAAAGACATTTTGGCCACTAATTATATTTAGTGACTACGATTATTTTGGTCACAAAAAATATTTAGTGACGGAGAATAATTGTCATTGAAAGTATACATTTAGTGACGGAAAAAATCTTCGTTGCAAAAAAATAAATAGCGACAAAAATTATTTCGTCACTAAAAATATACATTTAGTGACGAAAATTATTTCGGTCACTAAATACATTCTGTGACGGTGCTTTTGCATCCATCTTGTGACGGACTAAACTCGGTCACTAAATGTCTTTAGTGACCAACCCGCAATATTTAGTGACCAAAATTTTCATCACTAAAAGCCAAATTTCTTGTAGTGCAAAGGCAAGGCACAGCCGCATTCTATTTTAAATAATCTCAAATCATCGTCTCAATCATATTCTTTATTTATTCTACTCATCAATCATTCATTAATATCATCTACATCTTTTAAGAAATGAGATCAATGCAGACATTATGCAGTCACTTGCATCATATCAAAGCCTCAACACTTGATTATATTTCACGAATAATAAATCATTCAGACATCGTTGAGCTATTACATTATTTTTTTCTTACTTTGAAAAAAGATTTATAACATAAACCTCACTAGGAGCATCATTTATGCTTCAAAAGTGCAAAAAAGGAGCGTGTCTAGGTGAGGTCGCCTTCCTTTGTTATGCTAAGGCGCAAACCTCTAAGTCTTGAGCCTTAGACATGCCTTTAACAACATAGATTGTGTGAGTGGGTCGTTTGGAAAAATGTGGTGGCAGGGAAGGAAGTTGGACACTGTGTGGTTGTAGTATGGTGCTTGTGGTTGGATGTGACTTGTTAGGATAGGGGTAGTGTTTACCCAGAAATCAGTGATCCACCCCGAGCTGACTATTGCAGGTGACGGGCGATCTCAGCCAGCCCCGGGCGGTCTCAGCCTCTCCCAGGCGGTCTCAGGCGGTCTCCGGCGGTCTCAACCTGCCAGGAGGTCTCCGACAGTCTCATCCTGCCAGGCGGTCTCCGGTGGTCTCAGGCGATCTCCGACGATCTCAGCCTGCCCAGCGGTCTCGGCGATCTCAGCAAATCCGAGCAGCCCGTTATTCTTAGACCTACCCGTTTGGGCGGGCCCTCGCACCTATAAATAGAGGGGAGGGGTACTCAGAAGGGTACCAGGGGAAGTTTCCAGCCCCTGCTTGTGACCTGAGCGGTCTCAAGTTTTCAGACCGCAGCGACCAGGCGGTCTCGCCACTGCCAGGCGGTCTCGCCTGCCAGGCGGTCTCGCCTCTGCCGAGCGATCTCCTTCAGGCGGTCACCTTCAGCCCTCAACGACCTCGGCGACCTCCTTCTTGATCGCCAGCTCTTTTCTTCGGGTCTTCTGCTATTTTTCTTTGTATCTCAATGTAACTTCAGTTGTAGCTCAGATTTTATATGAATAGTATTGCCCGCCGCAAAAGAGGCATTCGTCGCGGCGGGGTAGATCTGGTCTCGCCGCTTGCTCGCGGCCATCTCTTTTCTTCCTCTCTCACTCATTAACTCATGGCTCAAAGTAACCGGCTACTCAACAATCACACCCCTCTCATCCTTCGGCTTGTGCAAGTGTGGACTTGGTACATTTTTGGTGCCAACAGGTAGTAGAATGTCATGTGGTAGGGAGGGGGGGATTAAATGAATGGTTGTGGAAAGGGAAAAAATTAGTGTGTGGTCAATATCATTTGTGGAAGGTTGAATACGAGATGACGCATTTTGTGAAAAAGAGATGTCAAAGGCTATGATCAAAGCGTGAGGTGCGGAAAAATCGAGGTTGTTTGTGCGACGTCGTTTGGGCAGTGAAGGATGTGGTTGAGAGAGATTGTAACCAATGGAGAGATATGTAGATGGAAGTGGATGGGGGGAACATACGGAGAAGCATAGGGCGGTGAATTGAGTAAAGGGCAGCCCGGTGCACAAAGGCATCCCCACGCAGTGAGGGTCCGGGGAAGGTCCCACCACAGGGGTGAAATGTAGGCAATCCTTACCATGCATTTTTGCAAGAGCTTGCTTCCAGGACTCGAACCCGTGACCTCAAGCTCACCTGGCAACACCTCAAGGGCGGTGAATTGAGTAGATTGGGTAAAATTGTGGGAGAGGATGGGACGGGTGCATGTTGTTAGGACTTAGGAACATGGAAGATGGAAGAAGCGGGAAAAGAAATGAGAATGTAAGAGATGATAAGACTGGGAAGTGGAGCATCGGGTGGCGTTGGCGTAGAAGATGGAATGGAAATATGGTTTTGCAGAGTAGGTTGGGGCAAAGGGTGTTGACTTGAGTCGATATGAAAATAGAGGGTGCAATTGGCAGATCAGTTGTTGCGGAATGGAGAATTGATGGTGCGACTGTGATGAATATGGCGAAAAAGGAAGAATAACACAGAGCTACTATGGTGTCTACTGTGACATAGTGAAGGAGGTGATGTCGGTGGAATGTAGTAAAATTGTGGTCATGGATGGTGCATATGGGATGCTTGATGTAGGTAAGGGCAATGTCCATGTGGTTGAAACTAGCGTGCATAAAGGCGACCAACATTTCCTTCAGAAGGAAGTGGGGGTGATGTGAGGTGCGGGGAGGAGTTGGATCCCGGTAGAGTTTAATGAGCGAAAAACCTTACAATGGATAGATCCACAATATTTTAGGAAAATGTCTTGACTATACATAAACAACATAATAGAACGCATCCGGGAAAGGAAGAGATAATTTTGGTAAAATCTAAGTTTAATTTCCCAATTAAGCATGAAAGATGAGGCCAATGAGCAACTGAGAAGCCCAAAAACGTTCATGTGAGATCTATCATGAACAATTTTAGAGAAGGGGAAATAAGGGACAAACCTTATGTTGCGAGCTCGACCAACAAATCCAAAAAAACCTTTGCAAGCAATCCGGAAATACTTCTAGAACTGTGAATTATAAGGACTCACCTGCAACCATAGGAGCGACGAAATCACAACTACCAAAGACAATGGACCAGAGGTTGAGCTTAGTGTCGCTAGAGAAGGTTTTAACCAAACCCAATGAGTTGATAGCCGGGGGAAAATGAGGAGATCGAAAATCACGGTAGGAGCTCCGAACGCACATTATCTCTCGTGACACATAATAACACGTGTCACTTTTTTAGCATTTCAAGTTTCCCATTAGCCCTACTAAAAACAACATTTTGGATGTCTTTATGAGAAATAGTGGTGTGCAACTTCCAAAAATTAGCCTCTAACATTTTGCTATAACCGTGAAACTAAGGTGGAGGATGACATGATGTTTACTCATAGAAGCCTTAGTATGCTTAGTTGCAGTTAGACGTGAATAATTGTTGATTATATATGTATAAATATGAAGCATGTACCTACTGTGGCCTCAGACTCCTAATACGTCTTGTAATGACATGTCTGGATAACCTAGATTTTGGTTACACACCAATTGAGGGGGGAATGGATTTTAATACAGAGGGAATGTGAAAGACAAATATAGTCGAGGATTAGGAGATGGAAGGAACAACACGTGAAGGGTTCTCTTATGTCCGTCAGTTGTATACATCAACCTCTAAAAAATCATTGCAATGGTACATTTGAGTGAAAATAAGGTCATAATCATATGATGTGATGAGTTCAAATGACATTGAACCAAGCATAAAATCTATTAAATGTATGGGCACTAGATTTCCTTGCAGGTCATGAACTTACAATGTATTTGTAATCTAATACTTAAGAGTTCATTAATGTAGCCACGACTTGCTATTATACTCTACAACTATTTAGAGAACCCCACTGCTAAAAATGAGACTAGAAGGTAGACTTCAGCTAGTCATGTTTGGATATTTGCTTATGTTGCTTACTTTGACTTGCCATTTGTATTTTACTAAGGCACAACGTCCTCTCATTAACTACTACAATTTGATATTCACAATGAGACACACATTACTCTTGTATGGAAGTGTTAACCTGCATAAATTGGTATTATATGGGTAGTCTACACCAACACCACTTAGGGTGCTTGGATGGGAAGGAAAAGCGTTATATGGTGACTTCCGCTGACCTTGGAAAGTGTTAATTGTATTATTCATAGGTGTTGTAAGGTCGATGTTGGTCATAAGTCAATTTGATAATTAATTAGCCAAATCTCCATCACATCATGCCATATACGTCGCCATCAAGTATTGTACGAATCTCTAACGCACTAACCCAGTCTGACCCAAAACGACACAGTGACTTGTTATCGGCCCTTTCAACTCTACATACCCGAACACCGAACGCCAAGCGCCATACCCCTCTTCACCACTTCCCTCATATGACCATATGCTTCGCGACATGTGTCGCTAGTCGAGAAGCCTTCATCGTGATGCCCCAAGATGGCATGGTGGTTCACTCAACACTCATAACGAGATATTCATTTCAGTTGTTCAGCAATCCATCTCAATACCTTTCTCGTCGAGTGGCATGTGACAGATTCTCCTTTCCTATTTTTCTTTCCCCTCGCTCTTCTCCATTTCCGCTCCTCTCTCTTCTCGTTCTTTGCTCCTCTCTGTACAAAGGATCATCTCGCTGACGCCACACATCGATCACCGAGAACTCCGCTTATACACCACTCCTCCAAGGCGCTACTGACTAAGTGGAACTTGTTTTGTTTTCACTAAGCCTGCTCTTTCAACTACCTCCCGCTCCATCTCGAGGGTAGGCACATTATGTTTTTCGATTATAGAGGCAAATCTTTGTATATACGGACAAATCTTCCCATTTTTTAGAAATCGTGATCTTTCCCTCATAACCACATCCATATCCCCCCACCATTACACATTTGGTGCTTGGGTGGAAGACTGTGGTCTGACAGTGGCACTGACACGCCCACTTGTTCCTGACACCACTCGACAACCTAGATTCCACCATGTGATGGTGACCTGATCCATGCTTGCCTATATATAGTCATGCCTCAGAACGATAGAGGCATGGGTATCACTCTCTTTTGAGCCTTTTTTCTCTCTCCTTCCAATTTCCCTTGGAATCAGGAGACCACAATATCTTTTGGAGGGGGAGCACACTTGAAAAGCTCCCAAGTGTGTAGTGGCACCTCCGGTAATCTCTGGCTGCCTCTGTTGTTCTCAGCCACCATTGAGTAAGATCATCCCCGATCATGGACATTTAAGTCGACTTCCTGCAAATAATTTCGTACAGTCAAGCATTTAACACATTTATTAGTTAATGATTTTTATGTTTTAACACAAAATTATGAAGCATAACAAGATTTATTATCAATCAAGGATATTTAATTTTAAGGCTTTATTTAGCGCGGCGGTGGCGGGCAGAACCGGCGGGTGGAGAGGGAGGGTTGGGAACGGAGGGGAGGAGGCGGGGCTCGAAAAGCTCCATTTTGGAGCTTTTTCCATGGCGCGGCGGGTGCAAACGCGGCAAACACCGTCGTCGGGCGTTTGTTTACCCGCCTTGCGTTGGCGTTTGCCGCAAACGCCGCCCGCCACCGCCGCGCCAAATGAAGCCTAAATCTTCTTTGCTTACTACAAAACTTAGTTTTATCTATATATATAATATTCACTACTTTTAATAATGTATTTATTTGTACTTCTTTCGGATATTTGTTAGTAGTAGTAGTAGTGTGTTATTAATATTTTGTTTATGATATTTTTTGAATTAATTTTGGAATATACTTATATATACGACTCATTAATTGTCAACTTATTATGCAAATATTTTACTTTTGGAACATATAAATAAATTTATTATTATATATATGAATATAGAAATTTGAAATCTCTAAATAGTCGTAACACGATTCCGACATCCGACATTTAAAAACTCAGGCAGACATGTTGGCGACATCCAATATTTACAACAATGACCTAACATCTATCTTTCAAGCTATGATCACCCCTTCAGTCATAACCCACATTTTCCACAATGCTAACCGTTGTGTCAATTCGCTTTCCATCCACAATAATGAAAACCTTAAGCAACCCTAAGCCACCAGGCGCCAACTCCATACTAACCTTGTCGTCGACATCATTTTCTCCATAACCAAAAATAAAACCATTAAACTCCATCCTCTAGGAGCAACCCACAATTTCCGCTAACCATTATGTCAATTCTCTTCACATCCACAATAATGAAAAATCTAACCAACCTGAAGCCACCAATCCCTTACCACCTTCCACTCCCAACTCACCTCCTACCTCAAAAAATCAAGGCACTATCTCCATACTAACTTTGTTGTCGCCACCACTTTCTCCATAACCAAAAATAAAACCATTAAAGTCCAATCTCTAAGAGCCTTTATCCTCACCTACCACATTCTAAAAGTCCACCCCCATTGTACCTCAACCTTTGTAATCCCCCTATTCACCTTACGATCATGTGCAACAACTATCTCTCAGACTCGCTTCCGCCACACAACCTTGGTTTCCACAATTGATTATGTAATTTATACAACTGCAACCCCACCCTCATCAATCACATCAACTGCTTCCACAGTCACACCCCCATCATCAACAACCTTTTCAACATCATATCAAGACATCAGAGTCACTCATAGTCAAATTTGTGTCCTCGTCGACACATTCACCATCAGTGGATGCCAATACATAATAAGCACTCTCCATCGAAAACAAGTTGTCATTGACGACCTCTTAGAGCACTCCACCACCATTGACCATTCTAGAATCGACTACTCCGTGGACGTGGACTATTACAACGAAAAAATAACCATGATGCCCAGCTCCAACCATGGAAGAAATATTATTTTTATGGGTAGAAAATGATGACCATAGTTGTCGAATAGTCTACCAAGTAGCTTTTTTGAGTACTTGCCAAGTAGCTTAACGAGTAGCTATGATGAGTACTTGCCAAGTAGCTTAACGAGTAGCTATGATGAGTACCACTGCAAATATTTTGTTTAAGTAGCTTGGCCCAATTCACTAAGATAACTTTATATGGTATCATTTTTTAGCTATAACTTAAGAGTTTATGGAAGAAACCTTTACGGCCCGTTTGTTTACGCAGAATTGGAGTATTGGAATTAGAATTCAATTCCCAATTCCAATTCCGCCATTTTACCGCCAAATATTTTGGTCGGAAATGGAATTGGACCCAATTCCATGGGAATTCATATTAGCCTAAATCTTTCCTCCCAAGTCCGACCTCAGGACTCAGGAGGTCGGACTTCGCAATTCTGCCCGCTCTCGTCGTTCTCGCAAGCGAAGATAATTAGCGCCCCTTGCTCATTGATCTTGCTCCCGTCATTCTCCATCGATCTCGCTCCCATCGTTGCGGCCAGGGTTCAGATCATCCAATTCCTCGAGACCCCTCGTCGTTCTTCTCTGGCGAAAACTCTTCCTCCACGCAACATCCGATCGTGAAACCCCCCATTGCTCCGGCGAGGACGCTGGTTTTGTCTTCCATCTTCCAGGTGCTTGGAATCCTGCTCGGGTTCGTGGAAACGTTCTCTGCTCACTTGTTCGAGTCTTATTGCCCAGTCGTTCTCGCGAGTGAAAAATTGGTAATTTCAATTCCGGCCTAAAGAATTCTTGACTTGTAGCTGAACGACAGAATTGGAATTGGCTCAATTCCAATTTCTATGAGAATTGGAATTTAGCCAATTTCAATTCTTATCTCTCAATTCCTTTCAAACGAATGGAGTCTTATGGATTTAGAAAAACCGTGGCATTACGGTTTTCTAGAATTCACTATATCTCAGCTTCATATTTACAATAAACTTATCAATTCCTTAGTTAACTGTAAGCTACCTACAAATATTTTCATGGTAGCCTATGAATGTGATAATCGGTATTGTCCTAGAATACGATTCATGTAAGGGTCAAAATATTTTAATAAGCAAATATGTAACAGATGTAATATTAAAAGCATGAGGAAAACGAGATGTTAAATTACTTAACATATGTAAAATTATAAGACGTGGGTGAAAAAGAGAAGAATCTAAGAGTTTGGCTAGCAATATATAACACAATTTGTAATTAGATAAATAAGAAAATGAACTAATATCAAAATTAACAACAAGCTACCTGCAAATATTTTCATGGTAACAGTGTGTAACATGTGATCATTATGAAAATCATAGGATATGGTACAAGTATGAGTGAAACTTTAAATGCACATTATTAGATTTTTGTTCTAATAACTGGCAGATCACACATTGACTTTCCCAATACATGAACAAATTATTAGATTACATCATGCTTAAATATGAAATTTTAATTTATTTAGCCGGCACATATCATGAACAAATTCATGATATGTTTGCGCACATTTTCTCAATAAAGGAACGAAAGTTGAATTTTCAAAAGCGTGAAGTTCCAACAAGGGCATAATTTGATGAATTTAATGATGTTATGATGCAACCTTAGTCGCATCTTTATTGTATTTTTTAATATTTCCCGCATTTTTTATTTTTTTACCGCACGTGTTCGCGCGTGTTATGCTTTTTATTTTCCGCGCATGTTATCAACGTCTATGAATATGTATCGTGCATATCACTCGCGCATGTTCATACGGCTGATTGGCGTGACCGACCATAGGCCCTGAATGCAAAGGTCTATCAGATTAGGTAATATGGTAATTAAGGCAAGCAAAAAAATTAAAATCAAGTACTTTTAAAGTAAAGAAATAAAAAAAGTATCATATCTTTAACTTTAGAAAAAATTTATGCTGAGACTAAAAAGAATCCTCATAATGAACATTTATTTTTCTTTCCTCAATTAGGTTATTTTCCTATTTACAATATTCTATTCAGGGCCTCTTCCTTCGTTTATAAAAAGAAACAAAAAAATGAAAGAAAGCAGCTTGAGAAATATTGAGAAACAGAGGAAAACTCTTTTTTCTCAATCACGCAGCCGACATTCCCTACTCTCAGTCGTGACGGACCCTCTCCAGCTCCCAAACACCCTCGATGGTGCTCACAATAGCCGGATGATGTCCCCTGGGGTTTCGGCGACCTCTCTTGTACCATCCTACGACAGATTCGACAAGTCCTCAGTCGTTCTTCCCTCTTCTCGTCGCCTGAAAAAGCTGTGTCTGCACTCTCCGCAGCCTTCCACGACATCCCAAGCCTCAGGTGACTATATCTTCCTAGTCCTCCGGTAAAACTGAAGCCCTTCCAGTCATATCCAGAGCCTCCAACTTTTGACAGTTCTGACAGACCCCTTGCAGCCTTCACCAAGCTCTAGCCAGACACAATCAGAAAGAACCCCAGTTTTAAGAACCATTTCCACCCGATATTTCCTTTGCCTCCACAAGTGACGGCTTCCTTCAGTCTCCACTCACCACCACACGATACAGTTGTTGTTTCTCCAAGGGCCCAGTGCTGTTTATTTTCGTGCTCCTATGGTATACCTCCAACTTATCTCCTTGCTCATTTCATGCTAGTCAACTAAAATGCTTTATTTATCTTGATCTTTAAAATTTCAGAGCATGATTGCCACTAATTTCCATAGTACCTGTTTGTCGTCAATTTTCACATTCTCGCATTTTCATTTCTCCAATTGTCTGCCTGTGAAATGCCAACTCATATTTATTCTACGTTCAAATGTTAAATCTTTATGCGCGTTTGCGATCCCTAGGTCAATCATCATTTGAAATTATTCGAGAACGTCTCACCTGCGCTGCATATTTGAAAAAGATCGCAAAGTTACCTTCAAAAACAATTTCGAGATTTCCGGGTTACATCATGCTATATGTTGATAAAGATTTTGACATTTATTGTTGCGGCAGGTCCTAATCTTAACCTCAATAATTATGGTTTTCGAGGGCTCCTCAGATGCACCCCAATCCAACACAACCCAATCACCTAGTAAGACCCTAACACTAAATTTAAAAGGGTGTGGAACAAATAATAAAAGAAAGAGTGATGCTTGACAAGCCCACAGAGCCTTAGCCTGGGGTCCCCAGCAAGCCTGGCAACCAGAAAGGGCACATCGTAGAACAGAAATCATTTCATGGGGGTCCAACATAGACCGTCATGTCTGTGCGGGCGACCACAAGCTTAAGCCCTGATCAGCTTAATGAATATCATTCTAGAGGAAAATAGTCATAGATCACGAAATATCATTCTTTCCGATACAACAAGGATAATTCTACCAACAAAGAAAGCGAAAGTAAATTAAGCAGAAAAAGGAAATTCTCAAAAACCTAAAACTTGGCAGTCGATCGTACGAATATTACCACAAATCTTAATCGGTGCCTCGAGCTCCAGTAGATTCGGCTGGTTAAGGAATACTTCCTTAGCGGCGAGGCACAGCTGCCGAATCTCCACCTCTGTAATGTGTACCTGTTTCACCGTCCTGCCATTCTTCGCGTCAAGCAGTCGAGCGATGAGGTCATCAGCCGCCGCCTCGTCCATCCTCTTATGAAGAGCAACCGAAACCCTAGATTTTTCAGTCGATAGAGAAAAAGGAAAAATATGAAGACTCTCGTGGGTTTATTCCCTCCTATCTTTTATCCGGTGATATCGTTTCTAACCCTAAAGAATAACTCAAAGGAGAGGAGACACCGTGACGCCTTTTCTAGGTTCTGCAGACTCGCACGCGCACGTGCGGTTTCCGTTTTGTCTGCACGTGGGAAGGGTCCTCTACCTTTGACGAGAGATTGGAATTTGGAAATTTGACCGTTGGACCCGAACTCCTTTGCCGGTGCGGAAAGATTAGCCGGAAACCGATCCAGTGAGGCTGGCTGGGTCTATTGTGTATTATTCATGATTTAGGGTCTGTTTGGCACGGCGGTAGCGATCGTGAACACAGTGATAATAAATCATCGTTGTCATACTGAACAAATATTCGATGACGGTGACATTTTTGTCCAAACTTATGGGAGAAAAAAAGCCGGGCAAAACGGAGGCTTAATCAGATTTATAATGATTTAATTTGATTAAATTTTAAATCAACTTGAAATCATGAAGTATTTTAAAATTTCCTCACATATTACAACACAATTTATAGATTTTTGGCTAAGATGCGACCGTGCGCGGAACTACAGCCACATTAGTGAGCTTCCTATTGTAGTCACTATCGCGGCCACTTGCACAAACATGATCCTAATTGGCTAATTGTTTGTATCTAATCAAACACCTTTCAAACCCAAAGCAAATAAAAAACATTTGAAAAACAACTTTTGCCTAAAAATTGAAGAGTAATGTTATGCCACACCTAATTTTGGGGGAGCTATCTTCAAATTTGCCACACCTAGCTTTGGATGCATTGCATGGAATGTGTCTGGGAACTGCCTAGCTTTGCGGTCAATGCGTTTTTCGGGCTTTAAGAGACAAAGTTTAGGGAAGACATCCTTGTACAAGGCAGCTGCACATTCATGATCTTCCGACTCTCAAGTGCTCGCGCCAACTTCTCCAAATTGCCACGCTTATCTGAGATTGCTAGAGAATCAATCCATAAATGGGTATGTCAGCGTATTGTGGTGAAGAGTTACAATGAAGAACTATCAAAACGTATATTATCTAAGGTTTTGCTTGGCAAGGCGGTGGCAGTCATGAACGAACACGGTGGTTATGAACCGTCGCTCGTGAACGCCAGAACTCACCTAAGAAACTTCATCCACTTTTATGTTCAAAACTAGCTTTCTTTTTTAAAAGCGGTCATAACCGTTGTCATGCCAAACATGCATTTTATGACCATGGCGGAGCAAAATGTTGTGCCAATGTTTAGTAGATTTTCATGTATTGTGATTTCAATTGTATTATGTGAATAATTTAGGATGTTGTGGTGATAAGATGCAATTAACTACGGCTTCATGACGACTTCCTAGTCAACTACAACGTTAGTCATAAGCCGGGATCTTTTAGCTACTCAACTTAAGTAGTTAGGAAACAAAAAAAATTGGAATATATCAGCCGATATATCCGCCATCGGCCGATATATTCCGAAAGTAAATTTATTTAACGTATATGAGTTAATAGATAACAAAACAACATTATTCCATTCTATTACTAAAACCAGGGCTTCTTTCCCTGCAAAATCCCCATCAACTGATCAAAGACTTGAGAGCCACTGTCTCTAAGCCCCGAGTGCATGTACTCGTTGGTCACCCACAGCCTGATCCCGGCAATCTCTGACGCTGTCTCCATTGCGAGGTTAAAGTTAACATACATGTCCTCAAAATAAACAGCGGCGGCTACAGGAACCTGCATTGACGAATCATTAGGGCGCATTCCATCAAAATTCATATCAACAATTCTGCAAAAATGCATTTGAAATGTTAATTTTATATGAATTTGCCCACCCCCAATACCATAATCCAGAATAAAGCAGAAGAAATAATAGCATACCTGATTGCTATTGAGGGCTTTGACATCATATACTGAAGGCCAGTCCTCCTTTTCAGCTAGCAGGTGGGCAGCTTCTTTGAAGGGTTTTAAAGCATGGAACTCGTCGAACATCCATGGAAATATCATCTGTAAACCATATTAAGTAAAAGGGCAGTTTACCGGGGCCTCCCCTCTAAGGTTGCAAAACTCCAGGTGAAATTACAAAAAACTCCGTTATAAGTTCACATTTTATAACATGCATGCACAAAAATACACTCCTGGAGCTCTAGACGGTATTTTTTTTGCATGCATATTATGAAATATAAACTCAGAGGAGAGATAGAGAGGCGCAACTTGTACAACAACAACAAGACTCGAGCCTTTATCCCACCATAGTGGGGTCGGCTATATGGATCTTTTGTCGCCATTGCGCCCTATCTTTACTCATAGTCTCACTAATGCCTAAGTACAACATGTCTTTCCTTATAGTTTAATTCCAAGTCTTTTTTGCTCTACCCCTCCCCCGTTTAACATGTCTAGTGACTAAACTCTCACAACGCCTAACAGGTGCCTCTAATGGTCTCCTATGTACATGTCCGAACCATCTTAAACGAGCTTCTCGCATCTTCTCTATAATTGGCGTCACTCCTGTCTTATCCCTGATACATTCTTTCCTAATGTTATCCAGTCTCGTGTGACCACACATCCACCTAAGCATTCTCATATCCGCAACTCCCATTTTTTGCTCATGTACACCATTCGCTGCCCAACACTCAGAACCGTAGAATTGCTGGCCTAATTGAAGTATGGTAAAACTTGCCTTTAAGTTTTAATTATGCAAAATCTTAGGGGATGTTTTGGGTAATTAATAGTGATGTATATTCCAAAGCTTACCTCCCCAGTAAAAAAGACAGGGCGGTTTTCTTTTGCAGCACTGATGGGGTCAAATATGCTCTCATATTCACATCTTATTTTCTGAGCAGACCACTGTGATGAAGCACCCTTGGTAAAAAGAAAAGAAAAGGCATAAGTATCAACACACTACTATACCAGCTTTACCAGTACAGCCATAATCTAGCTGTATGAGTAGAGGGATTACCTGGCAATATATAGATTCATGCAAAAGAGCATAGATGGGATTTGTGTCAAACTCTACCCAGTTTTCAAACTGCAATCGAAGTTAGGTAGCCAATCACTTAAATTTCACTAGAAACTAGCAGCTAAGGTGCGTAGAAATAAAGGAAATTGGCAAGTTTGCAAGCTCACATGCATGCGGTTTTCAATTGGAAAAAAATTTCGAGGAGGTCAAGATTGGGCATAAGTGAAAAGAAGTCACGCGTGAGAAGAAAGTGAAACTGTTTAAGTGGAATCACTTTGCCTATTTGGTTGGATAAATTATCGTGTTAGTTGTCCTAACGTGGAGTTGCTGCTCGGCTACAAAAGTTAAGAAAAAAGTAATGTAAATTTGAATGTAAATGTCTCAAAAAATGATTCAGGGGAGAAAATGATCATACTAATATTGTATACAACTATACATATAAATTATTTTTAACGATAGTAGTCCAGACAAAACTGTGTATTAGGACAACTAACCCAATAATTTCTCATTTGGTTGGTTCATAAGGGGAAAACTCTAAAGTGCTTTTTTTGGGAAGTGACAAGATTTTCTCCAGTTAATTGGGCTCTTAAATTTTGAAATCTGAAGTCTGATTGGATTTGGCATTCAACCCTCCTTGTGCCAAAAGCCCTCTTGCATGCATAAGCCAATAAAATTATAATTCAATTATCTTGTGCACTAATCTTGATGACTAATTTATAAAGGGTTAATTTATAAGGGTCATTTACCACCACCTCGACTGTCAGTTTACAAAATTACAGGTTGCACTTCTCTATATTTGAAATTACAAAAATCTCCAGTGTAAGTATACATTTCAAAAGATAGAGGAGTGCAGCCGGTAATTATACTAACTCTCAAAGGAGGTTACACCAAGCGAGGACAGGATTACAATTGTGGCATCATGTATTATTCGGGGCAGCATTGGCAGTAATGTCGGACGTTAATGTTGGAGTTAATAATGGTGGTAGAGTTGGCAATGAATAACAATGATAGTGAGGTGGCGATGGAGGAGGTGGTGACATTAGAGGTGGAGGAGCGAAGATAATTTCTAGCAACGGTAGCCGTAGAGACAACAGGCAGTAGGTGCTGATAGTAGTGGTGGTACCAATAATGAGCGGTTGAGGTGGTAGCGGTAGCCATACTCTATTCCTCAATCTCTCTATCTCCCCTCCTCTGCACCTACTCTCTCTATCTATCTATCTCCCTCCCTTACTATCCCTCTGTTTATTCACTCAATTGCATTTTCTCTCTCTCGCATTTTCAATCCATTTCCTCTCTCTCTCTCTCTCTCTTTATGCTTGTATGTGTTTGTGTGTATTAGCGCATTCCTGAATGGTCAACCATATACCCTCTCTTTTTGCTATCTCTTGTTCTCCTTCTCTCTCATATGAATGTGGGCCCTATAACTTTATTAAAGTAAAAAAATTCAACATTCATACGGAGGCTTTGTTTACATACACACATATATATACTTCTGTAAGTATAAATCTCTCTCTCTCTCTCTCTCTCTCTATATATATATATATATATATATAATGGTTGGAGGAAGACGAGCAAGGGGAGCCGCATGAGGTTGTCCTGGATGATATTATGCAAAAAAGCTGAAGGCAGAAAGAACCATGTTTGGTCAGAGGCGCTTTTCTTGGAACAGACTGCTCAGGTAGCTCAATGCCGGGTAGTTTCAGTTTACCATCGACAATCTGTGGCAAGAAAGCTTTTGCGCAGTCCCCAAGTTACACCCTTTTGTTGAACCGGGACCTCCATCTCCAGTCCGCCTGCCGCATTACCACCTATGAAGGAGCGTCCTCAGAAGTAGACACAGCAGCACATGATAAGGGTGATAGTGATGACGAACCCCTCTTGTCTGCTAATGAAGCTGCAATGTTGATAGAGGAACCGCCGCGTGGGAAACATGGTAAGATCCCCGACCAGCTTTCTAAACATGTGAAAAAGGAGGAAATTCAGCGGAAGCGCCAAGCCGCATCAGAAGAAAGAGAAGCTATATAGGAGCAGCCCCTCGCTGCCTAAGCCAATTCCACCTCCATCAAGCTTGCCAAAAGAGCCGAAACCCGTCGATCAGAATGTCGTCTCTCATTTCAATCCCGGCTCTCCTCAGTGCGTACGACGCTTTAATGCTATCCAAGGCACCTGATTTGAGATGTGCACATTCATGCAAGATCTGGTGCTATATATATATATGTGTGTGTGTGTGTGTGTGTGTGTGTGTAAGCGAAAGCGGGAGGTGGAAGAATGGTAGCGATAGCAAAAGGTATCTGTATGTGGTCATTGTAGAGTCATGTAGGGTGGATTCGTGCATGGCGGTACTATGACAGCGGTTGTGTTGGTAGGAGGCAGGTAATAGAGTGGGTGAAGCATTCAACTGCTAAAGAACGGTGAGATTGACGGATGTGGAGGAGAGATGATGGGTAGATTTTGGAGGTAAAAAGAGATGTTTTAATCAAGAGAATTCTCTATACATTATAGAGGTACATTCATGTGAACAAGAAATGAATGGTTAAGATGATGATACGTGAGAAAGTTCCTGGCGGATACTGTAAGACTTCCCTCTAATATGTTGGAGTAGATACTATATCCTATATAAAATGTTATTATATTGTAAACATCATATTAAATAAGTTAAATTATTTGACTATTTAAGTTAAGATGTCATGTGCGTATAAGTGTGTATGTATATGAGTACCTGCAAGAAATTGTGCTTTCTTAATTGGCAATCAATCAAACAATTTTCTACAAAATGGTTTTGGCAATTCTCACTCTAAAGTAGGAAGTGCAAATTTCACACACTAACAACGAAACAAGCCTTAAGCTTTAAAGGGAAAAAATTAAACAAGAAGCTCTTACAGCCTTTAAGAAGTAGTAACTTATTTGCTTATCTCCCCCGGGAAATAACACAGGATCCCATATCCTTTCAAACCTGTGATTATAGTTATGTCAGACATTTCCTTGTTTAGAAGAAATTCTAAAACATAGACAATATAGCTTACATGTAGTGCAGTCGTTCAAAGCCGCCACCAGACCCTAAACCTGTAAGTCCAAGTATTTGCAAACCCTTCGGAGTCAAAATTCCTCCGGTTGGAAGAGGGACCTATTGAAGAAAATGATTGCTTGAAGACAATGACACTTGCACTGTCAAAAACAGAGCCTAATATGAAGTTATAAACTCACTCCTCCACCTTTGGATTCACTCAGAAAGTTCACTAGTTCACAAACAGCAGGAATATCTTGAGGGAATCTTCTATAGAATTTCTCATTCTGATGAACAACCTGTTCAAAGCAGGCCCTATACACTGTTTCTGCCGAGCAACCATTTCCTATTGGAGGAATGCCTCCGGTCAGTAAAACAGACTTCAGGCCATCTGGAGCAAAACTCAAATAGGTAACAGCACAAAACCCTCCATAGCTCTACAAAAGTAGAAAAAAAGGACAGATAACAGATTAAAATCTATGTATAGTAAATATCTAGTTGTACAAGCATGCGTATATTTTTGTAGAGAATACAATTTGGGAAACTATACGAAAAAATAGAGTTTTATAGATGCTTTGCACAATGTCCCACCCTCAGATTCCAAGATTTTACTTGCATCCACAATGATCAGGATATTATAATGTGATAAATTCTGAAGTATGAATCATTTCAATAAGCACTAGAAGGAATGATGCATCGAGTTGAATGTCTAATGATAAAAAATCGTTCTAGACATCATGCATTCATGACAAGACGAAGACAATGTTCATCAAAAGGGGAAAAAAGTAATGCTTTTCTTCCCAGGGTAATCCACAACCAAAATCAAATCTCTTGTTGTTTGTGCCTCAAGCTTATGGAGATCAATAAAAAGTATCGGGCCCCATATCCACATAAGCTTAAGCAAGATAAAAAAAAGGGCAGCACGGTGCACAAAGCATCCCCACGCAGCGAGGGTCCGGGGAAGGGTCCCACCACAAGGGTGAAATGTAGGCAAACCTTACCCTGCATTTTTTGCAAGAGGTTGCTTCCGGGACTACTCACTACAAAGTCTTCCTGTGATGTCATGCAAAACCATGCATTACATCACATGAATTACACGTGGCCCAACAATTGGGGGTCTGCTGTGAAAACTAAATTAATTGCATCAACTCTCCACTAAACTTAGTATACTTCATTTCTCTCATATTAAACATAATGCTCTATTGTTCTTCGTCTGATGGGAATGATTTCAAGCAATTAAGCATTAGATGTTTAATGCTTACTGCTCCTGAACTTCACAATATCAATTAATGGAGAAATCATTAGCGATTGTACCTGTCCTAAAACTGTCCAAGGAGCTGCATTAGGTACCAGTCGAGTGCGGATAAATTCAGCATCTTTGACTATATTATCTGCCCGGAAATGCTTCAGATGGTTAACCAACTCTGCTGAAGACTTGAACTGGGAAAGATTTGATACTGTTAAAGGGGTGGATAACCCTGTACCACGCTGGAAACCAAAGATTAGTAAGTGATGAAGGCTTTCAACTAAAACTACAACTTTCATGTTGTGATTTCAGCGACGAATTGTGAGTTGTGACCATTGCCTGATCTAGCAAAACAACATGATAATCTTCACATGCTTTTTTTATCCATCCACTCGCTTCAGTGGGTCGAGGACTCTCAAATCCTGGTCCACCTTGTAAGAAAAGTAAATATGATGACGACACTTGCTTTTCCTTCCCACCTGCAGCATATAAATGTATTCAGCAAAGTTAGCAGGTCAATGTTACAGTCATAAGATCAAAGGACGGATTCATAAGTTTGAAATACGAATACAAAACACTAACATAAAATTATAGAGAAATTAAAAGCACTAAAATGTATCTGCAATTGAAAGTTTATGCACCTATAAATGAAAATAGGGAATACAGAGAACTGCACAGGAAATTAGAGGATGCAGCGGGAGTGAACAAATATTAGCTAGAGAAACTTAACTCTATACAGATATCCTAACATACATCTAATGAAACTACAATATGGACCTGGATGAACACAACTACATGCCTTCTTAAACTCATATTTTCACAATTTAATGATAATTTAGTAAATCAATTAACAATGATAATGTATTGAAATATGAATAGATGCCTCATAGGAAGAGACAAGTGATCAAAGTGGGAACATATGACGTTTTTAGTTCTTTTTAGGACATAGCTAGAAAGAGACCAAAATTGTTAGCGATGCAATCTTCTTTTTATGTGTTCATTAATGCAGGGTAAGATTTGTCTACATTTCACCCTTGTGGTGGGACCCTTCCCCGGACCCTCGCTGCGGGGGATGCTTTAATTGCACCGGGCTGCCCTTTTTTTATTTGTCCATTAGGGGCTCTATAGAAAATAAAGTATGTTTTCGGATAAAGAACCCATATTTGGTATAAGATCTCTAGTGGTAAGTTCAATTTGAATAATAAAATTTCATAATATCATACCAGGTGTTTGGTGTACAACCCCGTATTCGTCGAGTAGGTCCCCGGGCCCCAAAGGGTCAAAGAGCATACAAAGTAGGTCAAGAAGAGCATTCACCAAGAGTGCTGGGGGATCACTCGCCCAGGTCAGGAGAGGCAGGGAAGCCTTTGGGCGAATGCAAGCCTCATCCGCAAAGCACTAGCTCGCTAGGAGTGTAAATGTGTGGCAGGTCAGGCGAGTGAGGGCGGAACACCACTCGCCAGTGAGTCAACTATCGGGCGAGTGATGCCCCTACGAACCACCCGCTCAGAGGAACCTAGTGCGCGAGAAGTAAGGCGAGTGGTGTCTTCACGGACCACTCACCCAGAAGGCTCTAGTGAGGAAATTACTTAGATACCCTTTATGGGCTGCCAATAGCCATTCAGAACAACGGAGTTAGGCTGTTAAAAGCAGACCAATTTTGGGTGTGATTAGTAAATTTAAAAGGCGGATTTACGCTATTTGCAAACCAGACTGGAAAAACTATAAATAGACCCTTAAGGGCACCTTGGAGGAGATCCGATCTTTTGGGCTCTCTCCTCCTAGGCAAATTTTGGTTGGCTTGTATTGCCCTCCAAGGTGCCCAGTTGAGCATTGGGAGGAGAAACTCTCTAATATCTTCCGGGTGTGTGGGGGGACCTCCTCGCTACAACTTTGGGTCTATTCGTTTTTCTTCATCCACAGCCAAGAGTGACAGTGAGGGAGAAGTAGGTGTAGGCTACACCCCTGTGGGTCCAAACTCAAGAGACCGGTTGACGGTTTCAACATTTGGTATCAATTTACTCAATGGGTAATTAGATAGATGCCCCTAGGAAATGTTAACAAATGCACTTTCCTGCAAAATTTCCCCAAGCAACCTTGGTGAAAAACAATAAATTTTCTAGACGGTCGTCGTAGTGACTCGAAATTTTTTCCTCACAAGAACTCAATTTTTCATCAATCAAAAAAGAAATTAAACAATTCTCAGTCAATTTATGCTCAAGCAAACAAAAGGGTCAAAAATAATAACATCTTGGTTCCCTCATCATCTCTATTTCTAGTTCAGTTTCATTTTCTTTGATTCAATTCCTCCAAACAAAACTGAGCTCAAGAAAAGCTAAACCTTGGAAAAGGTGGAATGGTTTAAATTCTATGGTTAAGAAAAAGGTTTAATCATGAATTCAGCACATTAACAAAGAAACAAGCTGGCATATTGTTCTCAATTACCCATTTGAATAGTTATATGATTATGATTCACACCGATTGGACTGAATATTTTCCGATCAAGTCCGAAAGCCAAACAAATACTGCAACATAAAATATTTAGGCGTCCACAAGAACCAATATGATCATAGACAAATGATGAATCCCGGAGATATGCAGCAGAAACAAAGATGATAGGAAGGAATTACAAATATATGTAAAACAAAAGATCAATAAAGAGAGGGTCAAGTGGACCTGATGGCTGTGATCCAGTATTTTCATGAAATTTTGACTTGCAAGGAATGCAGGATGGGTCAAGTGGCAGATACAGTGTTGCTGAATGTTGTGATAACCTGGCCATTGTGCAGGTAACTTCTCTTGTTCTGACGAGGATCTTCCCACTGAGGTTAGGGTTTTGTGGAGGACGACCTTAATCGGGGCTAGTATGAAAGAGTTCACTACTCTTGTTCAATGAATTGTCCTCAATATCAACAACAAGAAAACTCCACAAAAAGAAGTGTCGAAATTGTTATTTCCAAATGAACTGTAGCTCCAATGGTCTCCATTTATAGCCCAGGACGTTCTGGCCTCTTAGAACCCTAGCTGCCATGTGATTGACTACGAGTAAAATCACCAGAACACGAGAAATTCTCCCACTATGTAACTGCTGGTTGAAAAACAAATAAGAAAGTCTTCTTCCACTATGTAACTATTCTACTCACAGTGTCTTTCTCCTCGCCCCCTTCTTGCTTTTCTCTTCTTCTTGCTCATGATTCAATATTATATGTAATTCTCTAAGACCTTAGACAACAGAGTTGACAGAGATCCATGAATCAGCTCAAATTAGGGATATAATCAAATGCTTGAAATATCACCAATTAAGTCAGTTCCACATAAAACAAAACAAAACAAAACAAAACCAGGTGATGAGAAATGTAAATCAATCGCAAGCAAACAATAAATTATCAAATCCTCAAACGGAATACAACGAATAAGGCAGCCGCAAGTAGATCAACAAACACTGTAAAGCGTCGGATAACCGAATATTTTAAGATGAAACTACCTGCGACGACCTCGCGCGCGAAGATGATGATTTTTGCGGAGGAGTGGGGATGAGAGTGGTCGAGGGGTACGGAGAAGCGGTGGTCGCGGAGGCTGAGATCCGGTACGTAGTACCAATCGCCGGTTATGTGATCCTCGTAACTGCATCGTTCGTTATTCGCTTCTAGGTTTCCGGGAATAGGCAGCGAAAAAGGAGCCACCAACATCGACACAAACGGCGGCGGCGCGGCCATGGTTACTACTTACTACCTTTCTCGGCAAAGCAGCCTTCTAGTCGGGCTCGTGCACGATCTACGAATTCTGGAACTGGATATGATATCGGTTATTTACTAATAGAAAATTAGAATTAGAATTAGGGTCTGTTCGTTTGGACGGAATTTGCTTTTTGGAATTGGCATTGTAGATTAGAAATTCAATTCTAATCATCTAGTGTTCGGCGCAACAAAATTTAAGTGGATATTGGCTTTCATGTGAAAACTCATGGCTTTTACTATGAACTAAAAAATCAAATAGTAATTCTTACCTCCGCCCATAGGTTTTCCGCATAATCAAATATTTACACTAGAGTTTTTCAACCTACGCGCGAGTATTTCGCCCAAGCGTGCGTTTTCCTGCAGGGTGTTTTTCGTCCGGGCGCGTTTATTTCACTCGGGCGCATATTTTCGCCCGGGCGTGATTTTTTCGCCCGGGCGCATTTATTTCGCCCGGGCGCGTTTTATTTCGGCCGGGCACGTTTATTTCGGCCCAGCGCGAATTTTTCTCCCGGGCGCGTTTATTTTGCCCCGGCGCGTTTTATTTCGGCCGGGCATGATTATTTCGGCCTGCGCGATTTTTTCGCCCGGGCGCGATTTTTTCGCCTAGGGCTCGATTTTTTCGCCCGGGCGCAATTTTTTCGCCCGGGCTCGATTTTTCGCCAGGCTCGATTTTTCGCCCGGGAGCGATTTTTCGCCCGGGCGCGATTTTTCGCCCGGGAGCGATTTTTTCGCCCGGGCGCGAATTTTTCGCCCGGGCGCGATTTTTTCACCCGGGCGGGCTTTTTTCGCCCGGACGCGATTTTTTCGCCCGGGCGTGATTTTTTCGTCCGGGGCGCGATTTTTTCTCCGAGGGCGTGATTTTTTCGCCTAGGCGCGATTTTTTCGTCCGGGCGCGTTTATTTCGCCAGGGCGCATATTTTCGCCCGGGCGCGATTTTTTCGCCCGGACGCGTTTATTTCGCCCGAGCGCGTTTTATTTCTCCCGGGCGCAATTTTTTCGTCCAGGCGCGATTTTTCGCCTAGGGCGCGATTTTTTCGCCCGTGCGCAATTTTTTCGCCCGGCCGCGATTTTTTTCCCGGCCGCGATTTTTTCGCCCTGGCGCGATATTTTAGCCCGGGGGCGTATTTTTTGCCCGGGCACGCGCTTTTAAAAATTTGAATTTTAAAAAATTTAATTCCAGAAAGCAATTTCATCGTGCAGCCGAACAACTTACAGATATCAATTCCAATTTTGTTCACTGAATTCCATCCTGCAACCGAACAGCAGAATTGGTTTTATGCACAAAACCAATTCCTGCAGATATTGGTTTTCTGGCCAAAGCCAATTCCAGAAAGCCATTACCTGCGCGCCGAACGGACCCTTAAGGTTTTTGTGAAATCGGTTTTAGGAGAGGATTACGGTTCAATCGGTTTGATCAGTTGAACCGGGGTTCAATCAACCATTTAGATATAAGTAACAAGTATCATATTATCGTGTAACCATTTTTTTTGTGTGAGATTTCAATAAAAATGATAAAAAAAAATTTGTTGACAAATATAATAAAAATGACTATTTTTACAAAATATTATCAAAAATTGAAGATTTTGGATGAACAAAATAACTAAATAAGATTGTTTACTTGCTTGTAATACAACTCTTCGATGTTTCGTGTTTTGGGAGTATTTTATGATATCTTTTTTGTTGATGATTCCTCAAGAACTCAAAGAACACCTTAAGATCTGCCTCCTCCCACTTGGAACACTGCAACTAATTTCTCCATCTTGGATATGATCCTCCTGCAGCAATCTAAGTACCAATCCTCAGCAGCAGCAGACCCAGGATTTTTATCAAACCCGGGCATAAATGAAAATAAAAATAAAATAAAATATTTCATCACAAATGACAAAAAATATCAACTATAAGAACAACAAATGTGATATTAGACACTGCATAAATAATAAAACTTATAATATTGATGTTTTCAAAAAAACTTACATGTCACCAAGCACTAAATTATATTCGCACATTCACATAATCTAAAATGAAATAAAAAACTGTTAACTCAAAAATCTGAAAATGAAAACAAAAACTAAGTGCTCAAAAGATCCTAAATTTTCCTTACTTGAAATGGAGACCGGAGTTTGGAGTGGCTACAAATGTTGGAAATTGGGCAAATTGTAATCACTTGTACACAACCTGGACTTGGAGGAGTTTGCTGCCAAAAAAATGAAATTGGAGAATAAAATGGGCTTAACATTTACACGAAAACGATTTGAAATGAAATCTGGAGGAGTTTTTTCATGGCAGTTTAGTCTTTCTAGTTTTGCAGTTTAGCCTTTCGCAAATTACAGGAAAACGATGTTGAACATAAAATGGGTTTTTCTTACCTGAAAAATTGAAATGAAATCTGGATCTGAAATGAAATCTGGCCAGAAAAGCAGCGGAACTGCTGTCTGGAATCGATGAAAGCCTGAAACAGTGAAACTTGAAAATTGAAATCGTTGAATGCGGGAAGCGGAAGCGGAAGAAGAAATCGCTGAAAATTGAAATCCTGCTGCCCTGCCGCCCTACGCCCCAGCGTCCCGCCGTCCCGGCCCCCTACAGGCTGCAGCCCTGCTCGCTTCGTCTGCCGCTGATTCGTCCCGGCCCCATACAGGCTGCAGTCCAGCGGCCGGAGAGATGGAGACAGCGTCGGACGCGAAACAACGGAAGGAAGCTGGGCTTTCGCAGACTCATAGAGTCACAGTCGCAGCACTCGAGTCGTCTTCGTTGCCTCGTTGGTTGGCCGTCGGCGTCGCCCGTCGCTATAGAGGAAGGCGGAAGTGCGCTGTCGTGCGGCTTGCGGAAGTGGAAGGAGGCGAGGAGCGAAGGAGTTAGGGCAGAAAATGAAAAATGAACCGTGCGGGCCTGCGGGCAATCAGCCCCCTAAACATTTTTCCGAAATTCATACCCGGGCACGTGCCCGGGTATGCCTAAAGGTGGGTCCGCCCCTGATCCTCAGGGTCTATATTATGCAGGAATGCAAGAATCGGATAGATCTGGCTGGCAGCAAAAGGTTAAGAGAAGTACAACCTGAAAGAGAAAATGACCCGATCTGGATCTATCTCATCAAGATCCGAGTCCAGACCGTGCGCATATATGTTGCATTATCGACGCCGGAAAAAGCTTTGATCCCCATTTTCGACGCCGGTAGAAGAATCGGTTGATGGCCGATAATGGCGGAGACGCGAACGAGGCATGCTGGAATGGGGACAAGTAGAAGCAGGCGGCCAACTGTGGTTGGAGCAAGTCGAGATCGAGGAAGACGAACGAAAAGGAAGAGCACGTGCGGAGCTTGATTAAGATCTTTTTTATTCGCCCAACCTAACCCTCTAATACCAAGTGGAAAATTGATTCCTTTATTTGTACGTTTTTCATTGTCAACACATACTCTTATATACATTCAAAATCTCAACAGTCGTCTTCGACAAACCTCGACGGTGCGAGCGTTGTACTGAGCCCCCGTGCGGGCCGCAATATTACCTCGACCGGACGTCTTCGACAAATTTTGTCCGTACGAACAACATGTGACAATAAACTTTGCATTTAAGTTAAACTTTAGATTGATCAAGGTGTAATAATTGAAGTAGGGCCCCTCCTCATTGTACCCAGCTAGTTTGTTTTATTACTCCCATCATATGTAAGGATATTGAGAAGAATCATTAATTATCCCTTTATAATCTCAGATATTGTTGTTGCTCTCTGCTTCAGAAGCATCCATCCATGCGCACTTGAACGTTTAGTGTGCGCGGTGCCGGTCGATCTCTCTGCAATGGTTCCGCTCATCTTCTTCCTCGTGGTACCTATATTCATATCGATTCTGAAGCAGTACTTCTAACTGGCAGTTGTTAAACGCACCGCAGTTTTGGCTATCCGCACCGCAATTTCTACGAGTTATTACGAGCCTTTTGGAAATACGCCTTGCACATGCATTTTTAGGAAAAGTGTTCAACACGAAAGTTGTAGATCTCGTTCAGATCTACAACTTTTGTGCTGAACACTTTTCCTAAAAATGCACGTACAAACCATACTGCCGCCCTAATTTAAATATGGGCGTAACTATAGCAAAATTTTGGAAATACGCCATGTACGTGCCTTCTTAGGAAAAAAAATTGGAAATACGCCTTGTAGCTGCGTGTGTTTGTGGAAGAACACTTTTCCTAAAAATGCATGTACAAGACGTATTTTCAAAAGGCTCGTAATAACTCAGCCAAAACTGCGGTGGGGATAGCCAAAACTGCAGTGCGTTTAACAACTGCCTTCTAATTAAACAAACTATGCATATTTATTTATTCTTAAATATTACTATTATTGCAGGTGATCTCACAAGCAGCTACTGTTCACGCAGACGATCAGTCGCATGAATTAACCCCAATTATAACATACCGGCGAAGTGTTCTTCCACAAACTCCCCTCCCCGACACCATTCGACACCTCTTACACCCCGCCGGTCCTCTCTCTCTCTCTCACACACACACACACACACACACACAAACACACGCTAGGTCGCTAAGGCTCTGTTTGGCACGCTGGTGGCGGTCATGAGTATGGGGGTAAAACTGTCATTCGTTTACGCCCACTTAAGAAACTTCATCCACTTTTATGTTCAAACGGATGAAGCTTTTTAGGTGATCGGTAACGAAGCCTAAATAGATGCATAAATATCATTTTTGGCTGTGGAAACAGAGTAATAGCTATAAAATACATAAAAGTAAATCTTAAAGTTGGATATGTGCAAACCAAATTCGTTTCAACTCTTCCTAGGCAATCCTCTTTCCCTCTCCAGCTCCTTCGTCTTCACTGTATATATTTCCCCTCCCCAGACCTCTCCGTCAATTTCCAGCCTGCTAGAAGCCCAAACTTATGGCGGAATTGAAATTTGTCTCAACCATAATCGAGTAAACGAAGGGAGACCGATAAATCTTTTAGACGACACAAAGTACTGAATTTATTAAGTATGTAATACCAAAGGAACAAAGCTGCGGAGAAATAAGAGATGGAAAACTAGAGATTAATTCCCATTCTATTTCTCGTCGGAGCAAACCAACAGAGGAAACAAAAAAAAATAGAGCAAACGAACCGAGGATTTTGGCTCATTCGCTTCAGTACTTTTCCAGTGAATTAATCAAGTGGCGAGGACCAGTTCGGGTTGTGTCTGGCCGGTTGCGCCGGATATATTATTGGGATAGGCTCACTCAAGATAGTCCACAATAGCACATCAAATTTGGAATGACTATTTATAGTATCTCTAGCTTAAAGTTTGGCCCTAGGAAGACACGCAACTCATTAGGTCACTCTGAGTCGATCTCGACACGCGCGGACATATTAATTAAAATACCTAACATATATAGCATGCTCTCCCATACGGGAAGGCAGTGGGCGGTGGAGGCGGAGCATGCGGTTGTTGCGAAACGGGTCACGGTGAGGAAGGTGTTGAAGTAATTATTGTGAACTTGAGTGATCACCCCATCGGAGACGGGTCACGGTGAGGGAGGTGTTGAAGTACTCGCGAAGTTGAGGAAGGGAGAGTACTGCATGCGCAAGGGGCTCCGACCCACAAGACGCCCGTTTCTCCTTCCCAGTTTAATTCTCTACAGTACAAGACGCGGGGAGGAGATGAGGGATGGTTTGCACCTATCAAAATTAGATTTTTTTGTTTAATAATTTATTATCATCAAAGTGATCTACACGTATCAAAAACTGATTTATACATAACAATCAACAAAATCTATAATTGAGCTCTTAAACTAATTTGGGTGTGAAATTTATAATGTATTTTGCCATATTTTAATATCTAAATCTTCGGCTAGATATAGGGAATGAAAAGTATTCATTCGAAGTAGAAAGAGCACCACTATCTTCATCAGCTACAAATATGATCAGAATCAAATACAAAATGATCCAAACGCGCAGCTCTTCTTCCTCAAGCACAGCATCACTCCAGGCACGAAGATGGTGCTCGACCTCGCCGGAACCACCTCCGCCCTGAAAGAAGTGCTCGAAGCATCCGAGTGAACATCAAGTTTGGAATGAACTACCCGTTGCCCCCAGCGGAGTATTTATAGGCGTAACCCTAAATCCCCGACGACCCGTTAACGGACCCGTTAGGGTTCCGTTAAATACCCGATACAACGCTAAATATACCTTAACATTCTCCTACTATATTGTAGCAAGTGTATCACATAACGGGTTAAACAAAGCATATAAGTTAAATAACGACAGAATGAGTTTCAGATTAAAAACAACAAGAGTTTTAAATCAAACATCTAAACTCAAACAAGTTCCAAACATGCAAAAGCAAAAAGCAGAAGCAAGAACAGTAATCTGAAAACAAAACTCAATCTAATAACAGAACGGTCTACTCAGACAATAGATCATCTGCATCCATGTCGAAATCCACTTTCTCTCCTCCAGACTTCAATTGATCTGCATTTAAACATTTGAATGTCATGTGAACAAACTCAATGAATCCATACATATGCATATCAAAAGTAAAGTGATTAGTTCTTACAATTTAGAACATAATACTCTAACTAGGAAGAAAGACTCACAGGTCCGCATCTCTATCTAATTTACACAAAATTAGAATTTTGGTTTCATAGAACCAAGCTATGTTCCTTCGATTATTAAGATTATTACCAAACGTTTCACAATTGTATTATATCATCAAGTTTGGAATGATACAACAAGCTGTGACCAATATATCATCAAGTTTGGAATGATATAAGTAATGATCATAATATCAGGACGCATATCAGCAACTTTAGTACTCATTTTTGGAATGATACCCAATTCAGTCTTTGAAAAGAAGTAGTTGTGTAAGTCATCAAGTTTGAAATGACTAGCAACTAAACAATCTCAGGCTCCATCAAGTAACATCTGAAATACTTCAGTGTACTCAGTCTAGATGTGTGAATGTAGGCAGACTCGGTTCTAAAATCTTAAACAAACATAGATATTAAGTCCCACTAAATAGACTTTAATCTCATATCCCCCGATGTTTTAGATGTAAGAACCTTGCATAAGCCCTTGGTAAGGACATCTGCTACATTATCTTTTGATCTCACGTCCAAGAGAGAAATGATCCCTTGACTGGTGAGATAGGTCAACCAGGCATGTTTCATCTGTAGTTGTCTTCGCTTACCATTGAACAAGGAATTAGTTGCAATGGTTTTTGTGGCTTGATTGTCACAAAATATCGAGATAGAGTTTATTTTTAGACTCGTCATTGGAATATCCATAACCAAATCTCTGACCCACTCTGCTTCTTCGGCAGCTGAAGCAAGAGCATAGAGTTCGGATTCCATAGAGGATAGTGCTATACACGTTTGCCTCTTAGATTTCCAAGCTACTGCGGCTCCTCCTAGGATAAACACATAACCACTAGTGGACCTACTATCACCAACGTCTGAGCACCAGGAGGCGTCAGAGTACCCTTCAAGCACAGGAGGGTGTCCACTGTAACATAAAGCATACTGTTCATTATACTTTAAGTATCGTATCAGCCTTTCCAAGGCGTCCCAGTGGTCCTTTCCAGGGTTACTAGTGAATCTACTCAACATGCCGACCGTAAAGGCTATGTCGGTTCTAGTGCAGGTAGTAGCATACATGAGACTGCCAATGAGTTTGGAGTAATCCAACTGTCTAATAGGTGAACCGTCGTGAGGTTTCAATCTATTATTATAGTCGTATGGAGTCTCAATCTTCCTGCACTTATCATAACCCCACTTCTCTAGTAGAGTTCTGATGTAGTGACTCTGGCTAAGGGTGATACCCTTATTCGTAAAGTTCACTTCCATGCCTAGGATAGTCTTCACCACACCTAAGTCAGTCATGCTAAATTTCGACTTCAAAGTAACCTTAACGTCTTCCACCTCAGACTGATCGGTACCCAGAATTAGCATGTCATCAACATACAAGCAGATTATAACGACGGAGTGAGGACTTGTCCGTATGTACAGACATTTATCTGAAAGGCTGGATTTAAAATGCAGGCCTTTTACGCAAGTGTCAAACTTCTCGTGCCATAGTTTTGGTGCTTGCTTCAATCCGTAGAGTGACTTTATCAACTTACAGACCTTGGTGTCGAGACCTTGTACGGCAAACCCTTCAGGTTGACGCATGTAGATCTCTTCAGTTAGATCTCTATTTAAAAATGCAGTCTTAACGTCCATATGATGAACGACGAAACGTTCAATAGATGCGATAGCGAGAAGAACCCTGATCGTTGCAATGTGACAAACAGGTGAGTACGTATCAAAGTAGTCAACTCCACTCACTTGAGTGAAGCCTTTCGCAACTAGATGAGCTTTGTACTTAGCTATACTCCCATCTGGATTCAGTTTCTTCTTAAGAACCCACTTGCTCCCAATGGTTTTAGCTCCTTTGGGTAGGTCAACTAATGTCCAAGTTTGGTTCTCCATGAGAGAGTGCATCTCATCATCAATGGCTTCTTTCCATAACAGGGAATCCCTGGATCGCATTGCTTCCTGATAGATGGATGGATCAACTTCAACGTGGTAATCACAAAATCTGTACCGAAGCTTTTAGGAACACGTTCCCTATTAGATAGCCTAGTGGACTCTAGGGCACTAGTGTGAACTGACTCAGTGTCAGGGAGTCGTAGTTCCGTCCCAACGAGGGTATCAGAACTGGTGTCTGGCAGACCTTTAAGAGTCAGGTTCTTATCTCTAAGAAACTTGTCCTCAAAGAACACAACATCTCTAGACTCAATAACCGTGTTGGTAGAGAGATCTAGAAATCAGTCTGCAGCACTATCCACCGCACATCCTATGTACACACAAGTGTTCGTCTTAGGTCCTAACTTAGATCTCCTTATGTCAGGTATCCTAACATAGGCGATACAACCCCAGGTTTTGAGGTGATCAAATCTGGGCGGTCTCTTAAACCAAAGCTCATACGGGGTGTGCTTCAATTTAGCATGAGGAACCATATTTAGGATGTGATTCGACGCGAGGGCTGCTTCTCCCCAATAAGCGACAAGCATACCGGCAGTCAACAACATAGAATTCAACATTTCTGTTAAAGTTCTATTTTTCCGCTCGGCAATACTGTTTGACTGGGGCGAATAAGGGGCAGTGGTTTCAGGTATTATGCCATTGCTGGCAAGAAAATCTCTAAACTCACCCGAGACGTACTCGCCTCCTCGATCACTCCTAAGTCGTTTAATTTTCAAATCCAATTGGTTCTCAACCCTATTTTTGAAAATTTGAAATTTTTCAAAAGCTTCATCTTTTGATTTTAAGAGATAAATGTGAGTATATCTAGAGAAGTCGTCGATAAAAGTTATCAGGTACTTCCGACCACCACGTGTGACAAAACTCTTATAGTCACAAATGTCGGAGTGTATCAACTCTAGTAAACGTGTACTCCTAGACACCTGACTGAATGGTGTTCTAGTTATCTTAGTTTGAGCACATATCTCACATTTGTCAAATTTGGTTTTTGTGTCTAAGAGGATGTTATGAGTTCTAGCTAGCAGGAGTAGTTTTCTATAATTGACATGTCCTAGTCTTGCGTGTAAAGTCTTAGGATCTATCAAAGTAGAATTAACCTGATTGACTACTTCGTTTGCTAGACTCAACTGATACATTCCGTTGACTACGTACGCACAACCAAAATAATGTGAGTTAACCATTAAGGTCACCCTACCACCACTAATGTTAAAGGACATACTCGCATCGCTTAACAAACTAATCGATATTAAATTAACAACTAATGTAGGAATGTATTTAGCATCTTTCAAAATTAAATGCGTACCTGAAGAGAGTAGCAGATCCACGGTCCCGGTCTGGAGTACCTCAGCAGTGGCTCCATTTGCCACAGTAACTGTCTCAGAGGCTGGAGTGGCATCCTTCAGAAGAGCGGAGTTGTTGCAGACGTGGCAAGTCGCCCCCGAATCCAACCACCAGTCAGTACTGGCCTGAATGTTCCAGCCTTGGCAACAAAGTGGGAGGGCGCAGGCTGATTGAGCATATGAGCTCTGTTATCAGGCTTTGGTGGGTTAGCATCGGGCTTCTTGGGTTGCCTGCAGTCAGAAGCGCAGTGACCCCACTTGTTGCAGTTGTAGCACTTGCCTTTGAACTTCTTGATCTTCTTGCTGGTGTCTACTACTGCGGGTGCACTGGAGGGAGGTCAAGTCCGATCAGATCTAGGCTTCCTCTTCGGGTGTGTGATCATATTAGCAGCAGATTGCTGCTTGCTCACCACCTCCTTTACATGCCTTGTCCGATTCTCATCCTCAATGCAGATAAACCGCTTGAGTTCTTTCAGACTGACCTGAATCTTCTTGCGATACATCTCCGTCTTGAAAGAGTACCACGCTGAGGGGAGCTTGTAGATGATGGCACCGGCAACAAACCCATCTGGCAGAGGGACACTTTCAATGTTGAGCTTGGCCACCAAATTTTCCAGGTCTGCAATCTGGGGAAGGATTTCCCTGTCCTCAGAGAATGTGAATCCCATAAACTTGTCCACCAGATGCGTCTTGGACATGTTCTCCTCCTCTTTAAACTGATTTTCCAGCGTAGTCCACATCTCTTTTGCTGTCTTCAATTTCCCAAAGGTCTCGGCCAGTGAATTGGAGAGACAGTTGAGAAGATAATCGCGACAGAAGTCTTCGTCGCTGATCCACTGTGCTTCATCGGGTCCTCCTTGGAAGTCTGCGAAATCAGTCTGCAGGGTATAAAAAATATTTAAGAATTTCATACCAAATTGCATATTTCGCTTCCAGGCACTGAGCTCCGAATGGGAGAACTTCTCCAGCTTGATCAACGACACAGGAGAGGAGAGAGAACTTGTCTTCTTAAGAGAGGCCATCTGGAGGTAGCGGCTGAAGCACGGAAGAGCGGACCTCCAACGGCAAAAAAGGAGCTATCGCCTGGCGGTAGCTTTGGCGGTAGCAGCAGGGATGGATAACGCCCGGCGATACCGCTAACGCAGGCGGTAGCAGTGGCAGTTACGCACACGATTCACGCGATCGTCTCCTCCGGCGGGATTGACGGCGCGATCTCCTCGGCGACGGCGGATGGCGGCGCTTCACTCCACGGTGGCAGCGCAGGGCGGCGTAGCACACCTTCTTGCGGGCAAACGCCAACGGCGGCAGCGCTGGGCGGCGCAACAAACCTGGATCGGCTAACAGCAAGTGGATCGGCTACTGCACTGCAGTGAAAATCGCAAGAATGCACTGGAGCGGGAGAAGCGGCTCTTCACGATCGGGCTACAGATATCACTGGATCAGCACTTCACTGGGAGCGGCGGCAGTGATCAGACAGGGAGAGCAGGTTCGCAACTCCTTCAACGGCGGCTGTTGCAAATCCTAGAGTCGAGATCGACCTAGGGCACGACGAATAGCAGCGCAGGGAGCGACCCTTCCTTCGCTATCAGGAAGAAGAAAACTGGAGCGGCGTATCCTTGGCGATTGGAAAGGGCAGCGGCTACAAGCCGTACACAAGGCAGCGACGTCGAGAAAACCGAACGGGAGAGCGCAGCTTTCACGCGAGAGAGAGAGCAGAAGCGCAGGGGCTTCATCTCCTTCCTTCTCCACGCTCGACGGGAGGAAGATCGAGATCGCAGGAACTACAGGGATCGTCGTTCTCCTTCCTTGCTTCGATCGACAGGGACGAAGCACGAACAGGAGCGGTTACTAGAGAGAACCGAACGAACTCGGGAGGGGGGCTACAGGTGCTCACGAGAGAATTCTTCGAGAATGAAAGAAGTGCTCGAAGCATCCGAGTGAACATCAAGTTTGGAATGAACTACCCGTTGCCCCCAGCGGGGTATTTATAGGCGTAACCCTAAATCCCCGACGACCCGTTAACGGACCCGTTAGGGTTCCGTTAAATACCCGATACAACGCTAAATATACCTTAACACGCCCATCCCTTTCTCTCTTTAAAACAGGCCATGGCGGCGCTATTCTCCTCCGGCAAACTCCCCGATATCCTCGGGCTCTTCAGCCTCGAGCACGGCTCGTCGGAGGAGGCCGCAGTGCGCCGGGCATTGGCGGAGTGCGAGGAGCCGCCGATCCCCGGCGAGACCAAGCGGTGTGCCACGTCGTTGGAGTCCATGGTGGAGTTCGTCGAGGCCGAGCTGGGCGGCGGCGATGTTCGAATCGTGAGACTGTGAAATATCCAGTTGCAAGATAAAAGATAACAAGGAAAGAGGAACACTTTTATTGCTGAACAAAAAAAGGACAACTCAACTCAAGAGAACAACAACAACCACAACTATACACTTTAGTGTGGTATTGGACAGAACAACAAAAACACACACAGGGCGACCTAACAACCGAAACATACTTGCTGTCATTCAAACCGCTCCTTTACTAACAGATCGCTGACCTCCCTTCTCTGCTTATCGCCACATCCAACTCGCTCCTTGTTCAGACCGCAGCCTAGTGGGAGATCGCCAACTGCAATGAAGATCGCCAACTGCAAGGAAGATCGCCAACTGCAAGGAAGATCGCCGCCCCTTGCTCACCACACCAGACCGTGGCTCAGACCGCCGCCCTTTGCTCAGGTCGCCGCCGCAGATCGCTGCACCAGACCGCATCTCAGACCACTGCCCCTTGCTCAGGTCGCCGCCGCAGATCACTGCACCAGACCTTGACCTCCACCAGACCGCCTATCCGCAGCTCAGACCTTGACCTCCACCAGACCGCCTATCCGCAGCTCAGACCTTGACCTCCACCAGACCGCCAATCCCAGACCGCCTGGACTAACGAGACCGCACAAAACTTGTTCTAATTTTTTTCTACAGCAATAGAAGGAGAGTTGTCCTTTATATAGAGGCAAGGATGCAGAACAGCAAACGCCCACCCGCGCAGCGGATCCGCCTAGAACACCCAACGGCGAATCCAACCAACCAAAAACTCTGCCTTACTCACTTCACAAAAATCAACACTCCCCCTTGAAGTGAGCCCCAGAGACGACGCCAAGAAGAGATTGAAGACGCTCAAACACCCCCTTTCCAAGAGCCTTTGTGAAGATGTAGCAACGTTGTCCTGACTCTGTACGTATTCCACCTTTAGTGTTCCATCCAGCACTTTCTCTCGAACGAAGTGGTGCTCAATCTCGATGCTTTGTTCGCGCATGACATACTGGATTGGTTACCAGTTTCAAGGCACTCGAGTTGTCACCGCGAAGCAAGGTAGGTTTGCTCACCTCCTCGTGAATGTCCCCTACCAATCTACGTAGCCAAACGCCCTCCTGGGCTGCCAGGGAGGACGCCTTGTACTCTGCCTCTGTAGTTGATAATGAGACTGAGTTCTGTTTCTTGCTGCACCAAGAGATGGCAGCCGATCCGCACATGAAAACATAACCGGATGTCGATCTCCGTCCATCCGCATCTCCCTCATAGTTTGCATCTGTGAATCCATGCAGCATGAAATCAACGTCCGTTTTGTAAAGCAGCCCAAACTCCAAGGTTGACTTCACATATTTTAGAATACTCTTGGCCGCCTCCAGATGAGGCATCCGCGGTTCCTGCATGTATCGACTAACTAGGCCCACATAGAATGCGATGTCTGGGAGAGTGATAGTCAAGTAGATCAGGCTCCCCATCAGGGCTCTGAACACTTTCGGGTCAGGGAGGATTCTCCCCTCATCCTTTCCCAACTTCAGCCCGACCTCAAGCGGAGTAGAGCAGCTCTTCCCATCCTTCATGCCGAAGCGTTCCACGATCTGCTTCGTATAAGCCTTCTGAGATACGAGCACACCATCCTCCTCCCTCTCTACCTCCAAACCAAGGAAATGGTGCAGCTCACCAAGATCCTTCATCTCGAACCGTATTGATAGTTCTACCCGAAGCTTTGCCACCTCCCCATCACCGTTGCCTGTCACGATCATGTCATCAATATATAATAAAACTAATACGTGCAGCTCCCCCTTCTTCTTCACGAACAGGCTTGAGTCTGAATCAGATGCAAGGTAGCCACAGAACTGTAGGTACTCCGCGATCTTCCCATACCAGGCTCGAGGTGCCTGCTTTAGCCCATACAACGCTTTCCTCAGTTTGCACACGTGTCCAGGATGCGACTTAGACACAAAACCTGGAGGTTGCAGCATAAAGATGTCCTTGTCAATCTCTCCGTAAACAAAAGCATTCTTTACGTTGAGTTGCCAGATCTTCCAACTCTGGCATGCTGCAAGCACAATTACCATCCAGACGGAGGTCATTTTAGCAACAGGACTGAATGTCTCCTCATAGTCCTCTCCATAGTGCTGTGAGAAGCCCCGAGCCACAAGACGAGCCTTATATCGCTCTACGCTTCCGTCCGCCTTCTTCTTCACCTTAAAGACCCACTTGCACGTGACCGGAGTAATGCCGTTAACCTTGGGCACAAGGTCCCAAGTCTCATTCTTCTTTAGGGCAGACATCTCCTCCTTCATTGCTTCCTCCCACTCCTTCACTCCAGTGGCCTCCTCGAAACACGATGGCTCTCGCTCATCCAAGGGTCCTGCAAAGAAGCATGAACAAGTGCTTACCAAGTTGCTTTCTCTGTAGCGTGCCAGTGGAATGATAGTCTGTTTGGACTTCCTCAATTCCGTGCCACTCTCAGCAACAACGGTTGTAGCTTCTTCCTCTTCTTCAGCACGGCTTGGAGCAATGCTCCCCCTATCTCTGGATTCTGAGGCACTTGAGCCTGATGGAGACGGGGCACTTGGGGACAGAGGTAGTTCCACATGAGAGTCATTAGCAGCTCTCCTCTCCTCAAACCTTCCTTCCTCCCTGCTTTCTTGCAATAGAACAATAGAGGCATCTCGGTGTGACGCCAGCTCGTCAAACACTACATCCCTTGAGACAAGGAACAAACGAGTCTCAGGGTTCATGCACTTCCACCCTTTTTTGCGTTCATCGTAACCAATGAAGACGCACTTGAGGGCCTTCGCCTCCAGTTTGGTCCTTGTTGCATCTGGTACGTGCACATAGCACGTGGATCCAAACACCCGAAGATGACTCACGTTTGGCTTCTCTCCCCACATCATCTCAAAGGGGGACTTCATGTTCACAGGACTCAACGGCATCATGTTGATCACATAGGTGGCACATGCCATCCCCTATGCCCATAGGGCCCTGGGAACTCTCTTGGCATGCAGCCAGCTGCGATATGTCTCTGTCAGATGCCTTAGCTTTCTTTCTGCCACTCCATTCTGCTGGGGTGTGGGCACACGTCAGCTCCCTTTGGATCTCATGCCTTCTGCAAAAGTTTGTGAACTCTGTTGAGGTAAACTCTCCTCCATTATCCGATCGCAACTTCTTGATTCTCAATCGCAGTCTGCCTTCAACAAGCTCCTTGAACTCTTGAAACTTCTTGAAAGTCTCCGACTTCTCCTTCATAAAATAAGTCCAAGTGAAACGAGTATAGTCATCAACAAGAACTAACATGTACCTGTTCCCGCCAAAGGTGGGAGTGGGGCATAGACCCAGAACGTCGCTGTGTATACACTCCAGTGGTGCCCTGCACCTGGAAGTAAATCTGTCATATGGAAGGCTATGAGCCTTTCCAAATTGGCATCCTTCACATACGTGCCCATCGCCAACCGAGGTCAACTTAGGTAAGCCTCTCACCAGGCTCTTTGCTGCCATAACCCTCAGCTTGTCCATGCCGATGTGCCCCAACCTCTCATGCCAGATGACAGCGCTGTCATTGGTCCTCATCTTGTTGACATAGGAGCTTGATGATAACACGTACAGGTCCTTTACCCGCCGCCTTGTGTGAGTCACATCACCCTTCATTGAAGAGAAATTCCGTAAGAACTTGACCTCCTTTGGTCCGAAGAGAACATGATAGCCTGCATCCACTGCATTAGCTACCGAGAATAGGTTCTTTGTCATCCCTGGTACATGATACACACTTTTCATTGTGAGAGACCCTCTTTCACTGCCCAAGGAAACAAAACCTTCCTTCTCCACTGGATGCACTGTGTCGTCGGCAGTCACGATAGCATCATTCCCATTATACGGATGCCAAGAGGAGAACTTCGACTCATCTCCTGTAAGATGGTGCCCGCAACCCGAGTCGATGATCCAATCCTCCCGAAAATCGATGGAGGCAAGGGCATCGATAGACTTTGCTGTCATATCAGCCATGAAGCAGTTTTCCCAATCACGATCTCCTTTGAATCCACCTCATTCTCCTTCTTCTCCATGTTCTCCTCGCCTTGGATATTCCTCCTTCTCAGCAACATGTCCAACTTTGAGATTTGACCGACAGTTTTTTGCAATGTGCCCATACTTGTGACAGGCGAAACACAACGGCCTATTTTGCTCATCATAACGGGGAAGGAAGTTTCTCTTATCTCCCTGAGAGGAGGATGACGATCCGTCTCCTGAGTTCTTCCTCTGTCTGTCCCACGACTTCTTCTTACCAGAAAAAAGAGCCTCACCTTCTCCTTCCATGATGGTCACTCCTGCCATCTGTTTTGCTAGACTCTCTTGAGAAGATAACAAATTCTCCAACTCAAGTAGGGATGGTTGAGTAGCCCATCCTTGAACAGCGGTTATGAAAGCCACATATTCCTTTTTCAAGCCCCGAATAATATGTCTCTTTAACTTAGCCTCAGAGATAGGCTCATCGGGGTCTAAAGCTGAAATCTCGGCGCAGAGATTCTTCATCTTTAAAAAAACACTGACACAGACATCTCACCCTGGTTTGCCTTTGCCAACTCGTTCTCCAGAAATTGCAGTCGCGCAATATTCTTTTTGTTGAACAGCCCATCAAGAGACAACCAAATCTGAGACGCAGATTTACACCCCAGAATATGATCAAACAACTCTGGAGATACGGACCTCTTTAACACAAATTCTGCTTTTGCATTTGTCTTCCTCCAAGTTCGTACGACAGGACCGTTGTTTGCGGCCGCGGTCACTTCCTTGTTCAGCTCCGCCAACGACTTCCCAAAGATCTTCACCAAGGAGATAACTCTCCATGCAAGATCTCCACTTCTTATAGTTAGTGTGAGTGAGCATCTCCATGCCAAAGCCCCTACCAAATCCACCACCTTCCATTTCCACAAGGATATCTTGCAACGAGACAAGGCTAGTTGGAACCTACCTCTGATACCATGTGAAATTTCCAGTTGCAAGATAAAAGATAACAAGGAAAGAGGAATACTTTTATTGCTGAACAAAAAAAAGGACAACTCAACTCAAGAGAACAACAACAACCACCGCTATACACTTTAGCGTGGTATTGGACAGAACAACAAAAACACACACAGGGCGACCTAACAACCGAAAAATACTTGTTGTCATTCAAACCGCTCCTTTACTAACAGATCGCTGACCTCCCTTCTCTGCTTATCGCCACCTCCAACTCGCTCCTTGTTCAGACCGCAGCCTAGTGGGAGATCGCCAACTGCAATGAAGATCGCCAACTGCAAGGAAGATCGCCGCCCCTTGCTCACCACACCAGACCGCAGCTCAGACCGCCGCCCTTTGCTCAGGTCGCCGCCGCAGATCGCTGCACCAGACCGCAGCTCAGACCACCGCCCCTTGCTCAGGTCGCCGCCGCAGATCGCTGCACCAGACCTTGACCTCCACCAGACCGCCTATCCGCAACTCAGACCTTGACCTCCACCAGACCGCCAATCCCAGACCGCCTGGACTAACGAGACCGCACAAAACTTGTTCTTATTTTTTTCTACAGCAATAGAAGGAGAGCTGTCCTTTATATAGAGGCAAGGATGCAGAACAGCAAACGCCCACCCGCGCAGCGGATCCGCCTAGAACACCCAACGGCGAATCCGACCAACCAAAAACTCTGCCTTACTCACTTCACAAAAATCAACAGAGACAGCTATCGCCGGCGGCGGTTTGGTGGCGGGGAGGCAGGAGTATGTGGTGGGCCCTGCAGGGCCGAGGCTACTGGTGAGAATTAAATAATTCCTACTCCTTTTTTAAAACTTAATATATATACGAGTTAGAGGCACGGGGCTCCGCCTCTACTGCCAAGCGCAACAGTACCCGGCCGGCGACGGCGGCTTCGCCCGCACCCGGCGGAACATATACATATGAGTACTCAAAATGACCGCACAAAAATTTTAATTAATATTTTATAATTGTTTTTTCAAAAACATTTATATTTTAACAAAAAATCATTTTAAAGTAGATCTAGGATGTCTAATGATAATCTATCATAGTAGGTGTAAGAGGTCTACTAAAAAACTTTTGGATTTTATGAATTTCCATTATTATTTTTATTTTAGAAATATAGTGTAATTACACAAATAACCATTATATTTTATGAATTTTCATTTTTTCATGATATATGTTAAGTCATTGGAGTAAAAGAATGATGCTATATTTGACAATTTTGAATGTTGCACCAAAGACAACTTCTTGTATAGTAGTTAAAGATATATTATCCGGGTATAAATAAATAAATTTAGAAAAATAGAGGTGAGTGATTGTTATGTTCATAACTATTTTGGGTATGCGAAAACATGAATGATCAAAATATCATAACAGTAAATCAATTTATTATATTGAGACTAAAATCACTTCATTCAAATTGATCAGATTTTAGAGAGACATAACTTTCAATATGGTGAATGAAATTTGAATTCAAAAGTGGCAGTGGACTCATGTATAAAAAACGCTCAAGATAATTATTTTAATCGAAAATTTTGGTGAATTAATGGTAAAAATTTTGGGGATGAAATGCCTCAAATTGCAGAACAGTTTCAATAGATAAACTAATGACGACGAGAAGAATAATTCTGAAAATTTTCATCACGTTATTAGAAATTTAATTTATTTTTGAATTAGTTTGCTCCTATCTATCTTTAGAATTTATTTTTAGATAATTTGTTTTGAATTTCTAATTAATGAAACGATTTTCGCATATCCAAAATAAGATTTGCACAACAATCACCAAAATAAATTATAAGATATATATATATATATATTTTAAACTATTAGCTAGAATTTAACTTTTAATTTTATCATTTTAACAGAGAGCCAAAGCGGTGGTGTCATGTCATTCAGAGCCATATCCGATAGCATTATATTAGTCACACGACAAAGCATTTTGAAATCTATAAAGTAATGCTGCTAGGATCAGATGTTGGAACAGCGGTTGATGCAATCATGAGTTGCCACACCAACACAACCGCATGGAACCCGGATTACATAGGCTTCAGGACGTTGAAGGTGAAGCTGGGGACTGAGCCTATCCGCCATTTCATGCCGCAGGGCAATCTTATTTTCGCTCTCTTGTCAAATAAGGCTAAGAATTAAGAGTGCTCTAACAAGATTAATGCTATATTTTCCTAAAATAAATTCACAAATAATATAAAATATATTTGTGAAGTGCATACAGCATTACTCTTTGATCACTTTTAACTCTGTGCTTGTAAATTGTAATGTGCTAGCTCTATCGTGTACGAATATGTTATTAATAAGTCATGGGTGACGTCATAATGTAATGTGGGTACTGTTGAATATTTCGTGTATGTCCGCACGTGTCGTGACTGGCCCGATAAGGGCTCGTGGGTTTCGTGTCATTCTAGGGCATCGCTCTACGCTGGAGGTACTATAAATACCCATGCCAGATGTCTGATGAGGTATTGTAGAGTACTTTGAGCGGAGCCGCCCCAACATTCTCAAAGTAAACGTGCGCTCTGGTAGGGTTTTCTCACGTCCGCTCGGTATTTCGTTCTCTCCCTCGCGCCGCTCCCTGGTTTCGTTCGCGACTCTCCTGCGCCGATCTGAAATCGTAAGAGATCGAAGAAAAGGAGATTGATTCCCGTCTCCTGTTCTCGTCGCCGCTCGATCGTGAAGAACGAAGAGTCGATCTTCGCCGCTTGTTCGTTCGTGCGCCTCTGCCGATCGGAGGAAAAGGAGAGAAAATCTTGCCGTTCGCGATTTTCCTCTACAGCCGTTCTTCTCGTGCGAGTGGATCTCCGACAGATCTGTAAGGAGGAGTCGCTGTTTTGCGATCTCGTCTCTGCGCCGACGTTCATTCGGAAGGAGAGGAAATCTTGCTCCCTGTTATTCGATCGCTGCTAGTTTTCGATCGCAAGGAGGAGTTTGTTCTTATTCATCGTCCTCAGAAGTTGACGAAGGAGAAATCCTTGGTTCCTGTGCGCCAGATCTGGAAGAAGGCTCGACTACAGATCTAATCGGCTGTAGTAGATCGGGTGTCGTCGCCTCTAACAGGAGTTTGATCATTGTGATTCCTGTGCGAAATCCTTCCGATCAGAATCGAGAAGGAATTGTTCGCTCATCGTCGGTGCTCGCCGATCGAGAAGGAGTTGCTCCGCTACTCTCGTGTGTTTCTTGGTTGCAGATCTGAATCACTGCAAATCAAAAGGAAAACACATCTCGCCATTTCAGTATGCAGTGATCATCTAGACAACCCGTGCCTTTATCAAATCCTGCAGTTCTGTTTTTTTCTCTCTTGGTTTTAAGAGTATTATAGTTACTCTTGGATTTATCTCCATTGGTCACATCAAGAACAGATCATTCAACTTGTTTGATAGTGGAGCTACAGGCTTTGTCTTTCAATCAATCCTGTCGATCGGATCTAGTCTTCGGAAATCTTTTTTTTTTATCCGGAGAGGAGGAGCACACATATTTCTGGATTGGATCTGAAGCGTTTGGATCGATTTCGTCCGGATCAGGTGATATTTTTCTGATTTACATTTTTCTGTTTAAAAATGTCAAAGCGCAGCACGTACGACTTAGTGAAACTGCAGTCGTTCGATCCCACTGAGTTCCATGGTTGGAAACTCCACGTTCAACTCGGCATGAAAGAACGGGAGATTTTTTACACGGTGCTTAGTGATTTTGCTACGACAACTGTAGATGTAGACGAACTGCTGTGGAAGAGAGATGAGGATTTCTGCAGGGACTACCTTCTAAATTCCCTGAATCCCCGCCTCGCAATGACGTACAGTGGATTCAAAACTGCTAAAGAGATCTGGGACCGTTTGGACGCGCATTTTCAGAAGCAGGAAGGATTGTCGAAAACACTTCTTGCTTAGAAGTTCTTTAATTTTAAATTGAATGCAACATCGACAATCACTTCACAGTTGATTGAGCTGGAAAATATGCGAAACAAGCTGCATGACGAGAAGTCTGAAATCTCCGATAATCTTTTTGTCGGTCTGATCATAAGCAAGCTGCCTCCTGAGTGGGCCACTTTCAAAACTGAGATGCATAGGCTAAAGGAGCAGATTGGGCTTGATGAACTCGTGAGGTTCATACATATTGAAGATCAGAACGCTGTCAGGAAATGCGCGGAACAGGTTAGTCAGTCTACTCGGATTGCTAACTTAGTTTCACGTCCTGGCAAACCTCTCAGGAAGCCGTCTGCACCAAAAGGTGAACCCTCTTTACAACTCCAGGCCAAAAAGCCTTCTTTCAAAAAGAAGAAGGGCAAGTGCCATGATTGTGGAAAGTGGGGTCATTGGGCCGCAGACTGCAGGGCTCCGAAGAAGATCAAGGAGGATGTGCCTCAGAATAAGACGAACATGCTGGTGGACACTTTTGGTCCCCAATCTTTCATAGCTATGATGGGGAGAGGTCGCAGTGGAAGTGACTCGTCTGAGTGGTGGCTGGATTCTGGTGCTACCTGCCATGCTACTAATGATAAAGGTCTTCTTACTGAGGTGACCGTGGTAAAAGAAACTGTGCAGAACTGTAATGGAGGAGAGACAGTAGTGTCTCATGCTGGAACTGCAGATCTGGTGCTCTCGTCAGGTAAAACTCTAACTCTAAAGCATGTTAGAGTAGTTTCTTCTTTAACCAAGAATTTAATTTCTATGAGTTTGTTAGATAAGGCTGGAATGTGTTTTACAACCCTAAATGGTAGAATAACTTTAACTGTTAATTCACACTACTTCGGTTGTGCATATCTAATAAATGGAATGTATAAAATTAGCTTAAACAATGATAACATTCACCAAGTTAGGTCAACTTTAATTGATCCTAAGTTATTACACAATAGGCTTGGGCATGTGAACTATAGGAAAATGCGTGATCTAGCTAAGAGTCACAACATCCCTTTAGATTTGTCTATTCGATTTGATAGGTGTGAGGTCTGTGCACAAACAAAGATCACCAGAAAACCTTTTAAGTCGGTTTCTAGGAGCACACAACTTCTTGAGTTGATACATTCTGACCTCTGTGACTTCAGAAGTTATGTCACTAGAGGAGGAAAGAAGTATCTGATTATCTTCATAGACGATTATTCTAGATATTGTCATGTATACCTGTTGAAATCGAAAGATGAAGCATTCGAGACCTTTAAGATCTTCAAATCTAGAGTAGAAAATCAGTTGAATCTGAAAATTAAGAGATTTAGAAGTGATAGAGGAGGAGAGTACACCGCTACTGGGTTCAGAGAATTTTGTGCCTCTGAGGGCATAATTCTAGAAACAACCGCTCCTTACTCACCCCAATCAAATGGTATTGCTGAGCGTAAGAATAGGACTTTAACAGAGATGTTGAATTATATGTTACTTACAGCTGGTTTGCCTACCTCTTTCTGGGGAGAAGCAGTCTTGACTACAAATCACATTCTAAATAGGGTGCCTCACTCTAAGCTCACTTCTACACCTTATGAGTTGTGGCACAGTCACTCTTGTCGATTTGATACTCTTAAGACTTGGGGTTGTATTGCCTATGTGAGAATACAAGACCTAAAGAGACCTAAGGTGGGACCTAGGACTACAACCTGTGTGTACCTAGGTAGTGCAGAGGACAGTGCAACTGAAAGGTTTCTTGATCTATCCACTACCACAGTGATAGAGTCTAGAGATGTCGTCTTCTTTGAAAGCAAGTTTATCAAAGATCAAGGCTTTAACTTATCTGGGTCTACTGACTTGATTTCAGAATCTACGGTAGAACCTGAAGCTGGTCCCTCTGGCACTGCTCCAGAACCTTCTGAGGTTGAACCTTTTCCTGTTAGAGTATCTTCAAGAGAGAGAATCCCTAAGGACTTTGGTGAGAACTTTGTTACCTACCACTTAGAGGATGATCCATTTTCCTTCCAGGAAGCAATGAGATCGAGAGATTCGTTGATGTGGGCAGAAGCCATAGATGATGAAATGGACTCGCTGCTGCAGAACAACACTTGACATCTAGTTGACCTACCTAAAGGTGCTAAAGTACTTGGATGCAAGTGGGTACTGAAGAATAAGATGAATAGTGACGGGACAATAGCTAGATTCAAAGCACGTCTGGTAGCTAAGGGCTATAAGCAACAAGGGGGAATAGACTACTTTGATGTTTATTCACATGTGTGTCACCTGTCAACTATAAGAATTCTCTTAGCTTTAACGTCTATCGAGAACTTCATAGTCCATCAGATGGATGTAAAGACAGTCTTCTTGAATGGAGAGCTAAATGAAGAAATCTATATGGCACAACCTGAAGGTTATGTCCAGAAAGATTTAAAGAATAAGGTGTGCAAATTGGATAAGTCAATCTATGGGCTCAAGCAAGCGCCTAAGATGTGGCACCTTAAATTTGACAAAGTGGTAAAGAGCTATGAGTTTCAATCCAGTTATTCTGATAAATGCCTTTATCATCGTTCTGTGTCGAATAAGACCGTCATCATATGTCTCTATGTGGATGATATGTTGATTTTGGGGTCGGATCTTTCTGCAGTGAGTGATATAAAATCCACTCTAGCAAAAGAATTTGATATGAAGGACCTTGGTCCTGTAGATACCCTTCTAGGTATGAAAGTTAGTAAAGATAAGCGTGGTTTTACCCTTAGTCACGCTCATTACATTGAGCAACTACTTTCTACCTGGGGATATAAAGATTGTAGGCCTGTAGAGACACCTTTTGATCACAATGTCAAATTGAGTCCAAATGTAGGGACCAGTGTTGATCAAGGAAAATATTCTAGTATAATCGGTAGTCTCATGTATGCCACAAGCTGTACGAGACCTGACATTGCTTTTTCTGTGGGCATGCTGAGTCGTTTTACCAGTAATCCAAGTAAAGAGCATTGGGATGCCTTAGATAGACTGATGAAATATCTGAAAGGAACCAAAGATCATGCTCTGTGCTATACTGGTCACCCTCCTACAGTGGATGGATTTTCTGATGCCTCCTGGTGTTCAGAAATCAGTAACAGTAAGTCCACCAGTGGATACATATTCACTTTGGGTGGAGCTGCTATAACCTGGAAATCCAAAAGACAGACTTGCATAGCTTTGTCGTCTATGGAAGCAGAATTGTTTGCCTTAGCTTCAGCTGGTGAAGAGGCAGATTGGATCAGAAATTTAATTCTGGAAGTTCCCTTATCTAGATTACAAGTCAATTCATTGAACTTGTATTGTGATAATCAAGCAGCTGTCCAAGTCGTTAAAAATGCCCTCTACAACACTAAGAGGAGACATGTACGACTGAGACATGCTATGTTGAATTATTTGAAGGAACAAGGAGTTATCACTTTGATTGATGTGCGATCGAAAGATAACTTAGCTGATCCACTGTCGAAAGGAATGCCTAAAGATCGATTGATCAAAACAGTTGGGGAAGTGAGACTAAAGACGATTTAGCTCAGCCTTAGTTTAATGTTTTGATGCTTTTCAGATTTTCCTTTGTCATTTAGTAGCATATTGTGTCTCGCTGATGCTCATGGTTGCTGATCTTGAATCTGGTGAATTGTTTCATTCCAATTTTGATGCTTATAACTCAACCTAGATTCTCTTTCATACCTGGGAAGAAAGTGTTATTCCAAATTTTGATAACACAATCCAACTGGGTTTGATTCTTCTTTTGTTAAATAGTATCATTTCAAATTCTGATGATATCTGTTTAACTTTAGGGGAACAGTGATCGTGACATTCCAAACTGAAACACAAATATAGCTGAGTTGAGTAGAAGTCCATAATATCGTCTTTTGTGAAACAGATAATGGATTCTAAACCTAGAACATAAATACTCTGTGTAGGTGTTCTCCTTGCTTAATCATGTAGTACTAAGTTCTTATAGTAGAACTAGATACTTGTAATTTTCAAATGTTTGTATTCATTTTGACATGAAATTCTCTGTTTGAAATTTACAGGAGATGGTGCAGATGGAGGAGCACTTGCTGATTGGGATCCTGAGAAGGACGACCTACTGGACATCTGAGGACGATGACAGTATCGAGTGTTTTACTTTATGTTCTTGGTTTCTTGTATCTCTACTTAGAGTTGTTGTTTCCTATTTTCATGTTCTATTTTGGACTATTATGATTTGGTGACTAGTAGACACTTTGATCTGTTGGACGATGTGCTACAGTTTTACCTTTATAGTTTGTGTTGCTGCTTTGAATTTTATTCTGTTTCTTATGCCTGCATACAACTCTTCTTTACAGTCTAATATTGCTTTTAACATGTTTGTGACACTAATGTGAATGATTCATATACGATTGAACATTGCTCAAACCACCTATATCGAAGTCGGGTCTACGGCGGACATAGGAGGAGATTGTTCAATATTTCGTGTATGTCCGCACGTGTCGTGACTGACCCGATAAGGGCTCGTGGGTTTCGTGTCATTCTAGGGCATCGCTCTACGCTGGAGGTACTATAAATACCCATGTCAGATGTCTGATGAGGTATTGTAGAATACTTTGAGCGGAGCCGCCCCAATAGGTACTGTTTAACTTGTGTATGTTTGGGGGGCAATGTATCAACTTTTATTGTAAATCAGCTTTGTGCAAACATCTATGGTATATTCCTTCAGAAATGGAGTAAAATATTGAAATAATTATGGGTGATATATATATATATTCCTCCAGCATGTGTATTAAAAGAATACTTTATCCATCATTAAATTAGAGAGTTCTTATTAGCAGTCCAATTCTCGCTATTCGCAGTCCAATTTCTATGAGTTATTACGCGCTTTTTGAAAATACATAATGTACATGCATTTTTAGGAAAATTGTTCAACATAAAAATTGTAGATCACGTCGAGATCTACAACTTTCGTGTTGAACAATTTTCCTAAAAATGCATGTACAAGAAGTATTTACAAAAATTACGCCCATATTTTAATCAGGGCGGCAATATGTGCGTGCATTTTTAGGAAAAGTGTTCAACATGAAAGTTGTAGATCTCGACGAGATCTACAATTTTCATGTTGAATTTTTTTCCTAAAAATGCATGTACATAGCGTATTTTCAAAAAATGCACAATAACTCATAGAAATTGGACTGTGAATAGCGAGAATCAGACTGCTAATACCAATTCTCTTAAATTAATATAGTGTATCTTATATTTATGTTATTTCAAAATTTATATATCACATTTTAGTAATTATTATGTGTTACCAATGTGGTGGCCAGAGTCTTTTAATTCAAGGGGTGCACTACTATAGTAGTCTAGATATTGAACATGCAATAGAGTCAAAGCCATGCATAACTAAGGCCTAAGATAACACAAAGCAGACATTCATTGTATTCTTCACTTCACCAGTGCTAAACCATGACTCATCCCTATTAGAATTCTTCTTCTTCCCGTTGGTAGAGACGTCTAGGACATACACCTTCAGGATGGAGGACGGCGGCCTGAGCAACACCAAATATTCATGGGCGGATAACGACGGAAGTTTGAAGGTATGACACCAAAAATCATCGGCACAATTAACAAACTTGGAGGTGATTACCTGTAATTTCAGTTGTGCCTATGGGACTGTGTTGTACCCAGGTCTTCTTTCAAGTGGTATCAGAGGTAGGTTCGTAGGTGGCTGATTGGGCATTCCGGTTTAGATTTAGGTAAACGATAGGTGATGACATTGGTCCACTCCATACCTTCCTAAAAATTATTTAGAATTTAACTATCAAAAACTTGTTTTTTGTCCATAAGAGGGGTCCAAAATTATCTAAGGGTGCCCGGCGCCCTGCGTGGTAGTGCGCACGCTGAGAGTTGTACATGGTCGTGCCCGAACATCGTGCTCTCCTAGAAGTCACTCGGGTTGGAAAGTTTGAAAATCACTCATTTGAATTAAATTTCGCCCTGATTTCAAAAATGAGCACAAAATTTTCAAATTAATATAGGTCGTCTTGAAGTCCAAGTAATAAATGGGTTTCTTGAGTCCAAATATAGCCAATCATGTGAATGATTCAGGCTACATGCATTATATAACAAAGAGTCAAAGAATGAACACCTATGGAATAATGCTCCAGATAACTTTATATTATTGTTGTTAATATTATTATTATAAAGTCGGGCTTAACCCAGCTCATCATGAGCCGGGCTCACCTATTTAAAGATTGGTGTTAAGGGTGTGAAGGTTGCTCAAAGCATCCCAGGTGGTGGTCAAGGTGGAACCACCTCCCCATTGCCTCTAGCATGAGTTTTATAGGCAAATCCTAGGGTTTGAACGGGTGTCAGATATCCCGGTATCTGAACTGAACCCGTTAAGCCTCTGAACCGTTATGTATCCAAATCTACATTAACAATCTCTTCATATATTTGTGATATATAATGTTTACGTTTCAGAGTGAGAAAGTAGAACATATCAAAATTCAGATTTTACTCGTTTATTCAGAGAAAATAACATCAGTTAAAGCATAATAATGAGTTTTGCATAAAAAACAAACACCACACATAAAAATACAATACATGAGTAAAAGTTTGAAATAACAAATAACATGGATCAACATGTAACAATTCTACTCAAAGAGTAGTTCATCATCATCTATTTCAAAATGTACTTTTTCTCCTCTATCTTTACCAGTGTCTGCAAGGAATTTCATGAGTTTAGACTCTATAAATTCATAAAACATAAGCAGTGTCATTTTAAAGTAAACTAGCTCTACCTAAATGAGCTTAGTACTTATAGCAATAATGAAGTAACACTGTCAGCATCTCTATCTAGTCTAACAAGGACCAGTCAAGTGGTGATTTTAATAAATCAAGCATTGTTATCTTACTCATTAATGATCACTATGCGCCTTATCATCAAAAGTGGAATGATTTGACACAACATCATTTGCAATATTATCAAGTGTGAAATAATATGATATGATCATTAATGTTAGATTAACCTTTTTACAACGACTTTCTATTCCTAGTTGAATAATCATTGAATCAACTTGCAATGAGAAAGATGTTAAGTCATCAAATGTGGAATGTCTGACATCTAACCATCTTAGGTCTTTATCAAGAGATTATTTGGGGTTTTCAGTCTGTTATTAGATGCTTGAATGTTTGCATATATAAGTTCTTAACCATCAAAACATAAACATAGGAGGGGAAATTTCATATTTCTATGAATTTCAATCACAGCTCTCCCGATGTTTTGATTGTGAGAATTCTATTTAATCTTTTGTCAAAGCATCTGTAACATTGTCCTTTGACCTCACATAAATTAGGGTCATAATCCTTTGACTTGTGAGGGAGGTCAACCAGACTTGTTTCATCATTAGTTTCTTCTTTTGTCATTAAACAAAGTGTTCGTAGTAATCATTTTTGTAGTATGATTATCGTAGTAAATTGCAACAGAAATCAATTTCGGGCTTTTCAATGGAATGTCCATAACCAAATCTCTTATCAACTCTGCTTCCTCTCCTAAGCTAGAGCATAAAGTTCAGATTCCATAGAAGAGAGAGCAATGCATGATTGCCTCTTGGACTTCCAGACTACTGATGTTCCTCCTAGTGTGAAAACAAACCACTAGTGGACTTGCAGTTGTTTATTTTTGGGCACCATGATGCATCAGAGCATCATTCAAGAACTGAAGGATGACCAGTGTAACATAAAACATACTTTTGCGTGTGCTTTAAGTATTTCATCAGCCTTTTTAGGGCATTCTAATGGTCTTGGCTATGATTACTAGTGAATCTGCTTAACATGCCTACCATGAAGGCTATATCAGGTCTAGTGCAGACCATGACATACATGAGACTACCAATCAATTTATAATAATCTAACTGTCTAACCATAGCTCTTTCATTGGGCTTTAAACGGTTATTGTTGTCATATGGTTCAGGCACTTCATCCTAAACTAGATGTTCAACTTCCAGTCGTTGAACTCCGTCGTTGGTATTGACAGGGGGAATGTTAGAAAGGGGGGGGGGGGGGGGGGGAGTCTCTGACGCAGACTCCCTCTCCGCTCGGTCTAGCCGGGCCGTCTTGGCCTTCTTCAGCTCGTAAGGCTTGGAAGGGTCTCTCGTTGACGAGAGCCAAGGGGCGTATCGAGTGGTCTTGGGAGTGGTCCCTCCCTGTGCGGTGGCGAGATGAGCCATCATCCCTTCCGAAAGCGGTCGTGGCGTCGGCTTCATGAACGTCATGGCGAGTGCTCCAAGGGGGAAAATGCGGAACAGTGATTAGAGGATGGGTGCTCTGAGGGCAGCAGCCTGGGACATATTTATACCGAAGTGGAGGGCCCCACCAGAAAGATTCCCTCCAGGTCAGCAAAGCACTCGCCGAATACTGGGGGTTGGACTTTTCTTTCTGAGCGCAGGACTCACTCGCAAAGAGCGGAGATTGTGTACAACCCCGTATTCGCCGAGTGGGTCCAAGGGGCCCAGGGGCCAGGTGGCAGGACATTAGCCCAAGAGTTCTCAGTTCTCGGGCGAATGAGACCCCATTCGCGGGGCACTCGCATGGTAACAAAGTGTGTATCAGTGGCCGGGTGAGTGAGGGGAGGCAAGGCCTCACCCGCCGAGCGTGCCAAGTACCTGGCGAGTGATGCCCTCGCGGGCCATTCGCCCGGTCGAATATAGTGAGAAAGGAGCCTGGCAAGTGGTGCCTTCACGGACCACTCGCCCAGAAGGCCTTGGGGGGAAATGACCTAGATACCCCTTGTGGGCTGCCAATAGCCCTTCAGAACAGCAGAGTTAGGCTGTTAGCAGACCAATTTGGGGTGCGATTAGTAAAACCAAAAGACGGATTTACGTTATTTGCAGTTCAAGACTAGAAAATCTATAAATAGACCCTTAAGGGCACCTTGGAGGAGATCAGATCTTTTTGAGCTCTCTCCTCCAGGCTAATTTCGAAGTTGGCTGCTAGTGCCCTCCAAGGTGCCCGACTGAGCTTTGGTTTGGGAGGGGAAGCTCTCTAAGATCTTCCGGGTGTGTGGAGGGACCTCCTCGCTTGTACCTTGGGTCTGTTCTAGGTTTTCCATCCTTAGTTAGAAGAGTTTAGTGAGGGAGAAGTAAGCACAGACTACCCCCCCCCCCTGTGGGTCCGAACTCAGAGACCGGTTGACGGTTTCAACAACGCGCATTTTTTGCGCGGGCGCGCATTTTTTCGAGCTGGCGCGCATTTTTCGTCCTTGCTCTCATTTTTCGCCGTTGCGCGCATTTTTTGTCCGGGCGCGCATTTTTCGTCCAGGGCGCATTTTTCGTCCGAGCGCGCATTTTCACGTGAACGCGCATTTTTGCCCGACGGACAATTTTTTTCGCTCGGGCGCTCATTTTTGGCCCGAAGAGTATTTTTGCCAGGCGCATTTTTCTCCCGAACGCCCATTTTTGCCAGGCTCGCATTTTTTCACCTAGGTGCACTTTTTTCGCCCGGGCGAGCATTTTTCGCCCGGACGCACATTTTTCGCCTGAACGCGCATTTTTCGTCCGGGCGTGAATTTTTCGTCCTTGCGCGCATTTTTTGCCCGTACCCGCATTTTTCACACGGGCGCGCAATTTTCGTCTGGGCGAGAAGTTTTAGCCCGGGCACGCATTTTTTCGCCCAGGCGTTCTTTTTTCTCCCGGGCGCGCATTTTTCTTCCGGGCAAAAAAAGGCGTCCGGGCGAAAAATGCGCGTCCGGTCGAAAAATGCGCGCCCGGACGAAAACATGCACTCGGGCGAAAAAATGAGAGCACAGGCACAAAATGGGCGTTCGGGCGAAAAATGCGCATCCGGGCGAAAAATGCGCGTCCGTGCGAAAAATGCACGCCCGGACGAAAAAATGCGCGCTCGGGCGAAAAAAATGGAAGCCCGGGCGAAAAATGGGCGTTTGGGCGAAAAATGCGCGTCTTGGCGTAAAATGCGTGCTCGCACGAAAAATTCCTGCACAGGCGAAAAATGAGAGCACTGGCCAAAAAAGCGCGCCCGGGGCAAAAAATGCGCGCCCGGGGCAAAAAATGTGTACCCCGTAGAAAAATGCTTGTCCGGGTGTATATGCGCCCGGGCGGAATATACTCGCCCGGGCAAAAATTGCACGTCCGGGTAAAAAATTTGCGCTCGGGTGCTCATTTTCTCCCGGGCGTGTATTTTTATGCCTGGGCTTGCATTTTTAATAAAAAAAGTCACCCTAAATAAGATTTGTCAAACAGTTTATATAGTGTTTCTTATTTTTGAAAATCTCTGTAAAATTAGTTTACCCAAACAGATTTCCTTTTACAATAGACATTTTTCGAAAATCACATTTTCGTACCATCCTATGTCCTTTTGCCACCACTCATTCACATTTCTGAAAAGCCCTCCCAAACAGTTCCTTAGGCTTCGTTTGGCGCTGTGGTGGCGGTCATGAACGCGGTGGTCATGAACAGTCCGTGAACGCCCGACCTCACCTAGAAAAATGTGCGTCCGAGCGAAAAATGCGCGCTCGGGTGAAAAAATGTGAGCCCGGGCGAAAAATGGGCGTTTGGGCGAAAAATGTGCGTCCGGGCGAAAAATGCGTGCTCGCACGAAAAATGCCCGCACAGGCTAAAAATGAGAGCACGGGCAAAAAATGCGTGCCCGGGACAAAAAATGCGTACCCCGGAGAAAAATGCTCGCCCGGGCGAAATATATGCGCCCGGGCGAAATATGCTCGCCCGGGCAAAAATTATATTGCATGTCCGGGTAAAAAATTTGCGCTCGGGCTCTCATTTCCCCCCGGGCGTATATTTTTCTGTCCGGGCTTGCATTTTTAATAAAAAAAGTTCCCGCAAATAAGATTTGTAAAACAGTTTATATAGTGTTTCTTATTTTTGAAAATCTCTGCAAAATGAGTTTACCCAAACAGATTTCCTTTTGCAATAGACATTTTCGAAAATCACATTTTCGTACCATCCTTTTGCCACCACTCATTCCAATTTCTGAAAAGCCCTCCCAAAGAGGCCCTTAGGCTTCATTTAGCGCTGTGGTGGCGGTCATGAACGCGGTGGTCATGAACAGTCTGTGAAAGCCCGACCTCTCCTAGAAAAATGTGCGTCCGGGCAAAAAATGCGCGCTCGGGTGAAAAAATGTGAGCCCGGGCGAAAAATAGGCGTTTGGGCAAAAAATGTGCGTCCGGACGAAAAATGCGTGCTCGCACGAAAAATGCCCGCACAGGCGAAAAATGAGAGCACGGGCCAAAAATGCGTGCTGGGGCAAAAAGTGCGTACCCCAGAGAAAAATGCTCGCCCGGGCGAAATATATGCGCCCGGGCGAAATATGCTCGCCCGGGCAAAACTTATATTGCACGTCTGGGTAAAAAATTTGCGCTCGGGCGCTCATTTTCCCCCGGGCGTGTATTTTTCTACCCGGGCTTGCATTTTTAATAAAAAAAGTCACCGCAAATAAGATTTGTCAAACAGTTTATATAGTGTTTCTTATTTTGAAAATCTCTGCAAAATGAGTTTACTCAAACAGATTTCCTTTTGCAATAGACATTTTCGAAAATCACATTTTCGTATCATTCTTTTGCCACCACTCATTCTCATTTTTGAAAAGCCCTCCCAAACAGGCCCTTAGGCTTCGTTTGGCGCTGTGGTGACGGTTATGAACGCGGTGGTCATGAACAGTCCGTGAACGCCCGACCTCACCTAGAAAAATTCATGCATTTTATGCTCAAAATTAGTTTATTTCCTTGGAAGCAGTCACAACCTTTGTCTTGCCAAACAAACATTATATAATAATGACGTTTTTTTTGATCAAACTCACACCATATTGTATATGTAAATATGTTTGGAGTAAAATAATATATATTGCATACAATATGGATATTTTGCCTTCTTTCAATCATTCTTATCAGCCCTTACAAATATTTTTTGAACGAAAATAAAATTTCTTTCTGCATACAATGCGATATAACATATTATAGTTTAATATTGTTAATATATACGCATTATCCTCTTTCGATCCACATACAATGCAAATATGCAATGGCGACCGTGCAGGACTTTGTCCAGGCCAGATCAAGATCAGCCCCAACGCGCGCATGTGCACCCTTCCGGGCGCGCGGAAGCGCCCGCGTGCGCGAACCAGGCTTGCATGCGTCTGCGCGCGCTGGCCGCGTGCGTGCGCGCCTCCCTTGTGCGTCCCCTTCGCTTAATTCGCCATCGCCACCGCACCACCACCATCGTCGTCGTCTCGCCGGCAGGCTCGCTCGGGCTGCCTGGGGAGCATGGTGTTGATATCCGAAAATTGGTGATCCAGGTGACCGAAATCGTGCACTCATATTCGCTCGTTAAGCATGTAGAAGGGTGCAATTACCATAGCATCCCCCATAAAAGCTACAAAAAAGCCGTCAAACCTTCATTTGAAGGCGAAATTTTTGAATCCGACGAGCAGACTCCGATTCCATCTTTGCTCCACTGCGTGAACGGGTTCACCAATCCCGATAGTTTTTTAGATTTGATCGCCTCCCTTCGATCTTGCACGCGGCACGCAGACAGCAATCGAGGATAGAGAAAGCTACGATGTTTTCCGGCGAAGACTTAGCTCTCTGTTCACTCTCCCGTTCCACGTGCGCTCCACTTGCAACAATTCCGTTCAAGAGACTGCTAGCTCCCGCGAGCGCTGCTGAAGAAATTTTTTTCAAAGTATTGTAAAAGGAGCGGTGACCTGGCACCCTCCTAAAAACTCCAACTCCTTTAATCGTCTGCAATTAGTGAATTTTGTTAGAACTGAGTCCGACCTCGTGGTTTTCACTTTTCGGGCGTAAAACGTCTCGATGTCCTGCTGCTGGTTCCCTTTTTGACCGCTTCCGTGCCTGGCTCACTCTCGAATTAAGACGATCTAAATCCTCCGGTTCATGGGAACGCTAAGCGACCCGCAACAATTCTGTCTGCAAAGAAGAAAGATTGATGAAATGTATTGGAGGAGGTTGTTTACAGGACAATAATTTTCTGCCCGAGATATTAAACTAATTTAAATTTTAAATAACGTGGTCATATTTCTCGTGCATTTCTCTTTCGACAAAGTGGGATGGTTAATTCCTTTTTTTATGATTTTTTTATGTATATTTTTCAAATATATATTTGATGCTACAGTCAATATGTTCAAATTAATAACGTGTATGAAACCAAGATGCTCTTCGAATAAGGCTTTATTTTGCGCGGCGGTGGCGGGCGGAAAGGGCGGATGCAAACGCCGCTTTCAAACCGGAGAGGGAGAGGTGGGAGTCGAAATGGAGCGGATCGGGGCCGTTTCCTCCTTGCTGCCGGTGCAAAGGGAGCAAACGCCGCCGGCGCCCGTTTATTTACCCGCCGTTCAGCGGCGTTTGCTCCAAACGGAGGCGGCGAAACGCCGGACCAAACGAAGCCTAAATCTGTACAAAATTGTTCATGCCCCGAACGGCTATGTAAAGGTCTTCTATGTAATTATGCCAATAATTTCATATAAGATTCTATGTGATATTCATATTTTTGCTTTAGCTAGTGAGTTTGAACAAAAATGTCACCCTCATAAAATGCATGTTGGCAAGACGATAATTAAGATGTATATTAGCTAGTATAATAAACAATTTATATATGAGGCTAATTAATCTGGAGGATCGCATAAATCACACAAATCATGTTAATTAAAGATGTAATTAGCTATTATTGAAAAAAATATAGTAATTTCTATATAATTAGGGCGCTGTTATGTGCACCCCACTTTTGGCTATGTGCACACCAAAATCACAAATTAAATATTTATCCTTTTATTTCCCAACTCCACCCAGCCTAAACCTAAGCGCACACCCCGCTCATTTATTCTCCAGCCGATCTCCCGAAACCCTCCTTCCTCGCCATTTCCGTCGTTGCTTGAGAGCCCTTCCACGACCGATACTATTTTTGTCAGTAGATGTGGAAGTGAATTCATTACTGATACTATTTTTCCAAGTAAAGAAAATTTAGTTGAATGGGCTCGTAATGTTGCAAGAAGAGTAGGATTTGTCATCACAATTCAAAGAGCTGATAAGATTACCGCTTGTGCGAAACCTAGAATAATGCTTGGATGTGATAGAGGTGGGTTCCACCGGGAAAATCAACGTAATAAAGGTGTTGTTAAAAGAAATTTAAGGAAAACAAGCTCAAAGCGTTGTGGATGTCCATTCTTATTACTTGGTCAGAAAGATGCTACTTTAGAAGAGTGGAGGGTACAAGTGAAATGTGGAACTCATAATCATAATTTTGTACATCTTGAGGCACGTGCTTATGCCGGGAGATTAGATGAAAATGAACAAAAGGTAGTTCATGACATGTACACATCCGGTGTTAAACCTAGGAAAATTTTATCATCTTTGAAGAAAAGAAATCCTATCAACTCTACAGTTATGAGGACAATTTATAATGAAAAAGTAAGGTTGTTCAAGAAGCAATTAGATGGTGTTACCTCAGTGCAGTTTCTCTACAAATGCATCACTGAAGCAGAGTATATAAGTTATAATCATGTTAATGGCATCACCAAAAATATGGATTTCTTATATTTTGCTCATCCTACGTCAGTTCAATTAAGCAACATGTTTCCGGATGTGTTTATGTTGGACTGTACATACAAGACTAATCGGTATCGGATGCCGTTGCTTTCTATTGTTGGGTTGACATCGACTAATCTATCTTTTTTCTCCTCATTTATCTTCATGTCCAATGAAACGGAATCAAGTTATAAATGGGCACTTGAGGCCTTCAAAAGTATCCTAGATGAAAAGTTGTTAATAGGTGTGTTTGTTATTGATCGAGAAATAGCGTTGTGGAATGCTATCAAGGTTGTCTTTCCTCATTCAAGAATTGTTTTATGTTAAGTTCATATTAATCGCAACATCCTTGCACATTGTAAGAAATATTTCAAACAAGGAAAAAAATTTGATGGTTTTATGTGTACATGGCAAAATGTTGTGAATTCTCCAACAGTAAATGATTTTAATGACCGTCTTAGTTCTTTGATGTCTACTTATATTGAAGAATATCCGGAGGTTATTCGGTACATAAACACAACTTGGATTGAGCCATACAAAGAGTCTTTTATTTCAGCTTGGGTTGACAAATTATTACACCTTGGAAATTGCACAACAAACCGGGTAGAAAGTGGTCACAGCCAGCTTAAAAGATTTCTTGAAGTATCAATTGGAAATTTATCTACTATTTGGAAGGCATTCGACCAAATGATCAATCTTCAACACACTGAAATTAAGCGGTCATTTGGTCAAAGTTCTATTCAGGTAAATACAAGGTTTAGAGGTTCTTTATACTCTGATTTGATTGGTTCTATTTCTGTTACTGCTTTAGAATTCATTAAAAGGGAGGAAGACTCATTGAAGTTTGGGCAACCTTGCAAATCATTGTGCAATCACAAGATAAGGAACACTATGGGTTTACCGTGTGGGCACGAGTTGATACCATTTATTAATAATTCCAATGCTTTTCCTTTGTGGATGATCCATAAACATTGGAAAGAATTAAAATTGGAGGAGCGGACACATGAAACATGTAAGGTAAAAGAGGAGAATGAGCATTTGCATGACATACAAACAGAGTTAGATGGGATAATTCTAAAATACAATACTTCATCAGCTATTCAAAAAAATGAACTGAAAAGAAAACTACGTGAGCTATTGGATCAAGCCAAACTGTAGAACCATTGGTCCCGGCTCGCTTAAAGGGACGACCAAAAGGAAGCTTGAACAAGCAAAAAGATAGTTGGAACTCTACAAAAAGAGAACTTTCCCTTTTTGAGCATGTTCTAACGGCCGAGCATCAAAATCTGCACGACACTATTGAAAAGAAAAAATCTACAAGGGACAAAAGATTTCTTGATCGCATTCGTAGAGAGATGCCTTCTTACATTTCTAAGCATATATGTGTTGCAACAGATATGGTTGGTGATGGATATTGCGGCTACAGGGTTATAAGTCATGCTTTACAAATGGGTCAAAACTGGCTTCAAGTGCGCAAGGATTTGACAATGGAAATTGCTAATAAGGAGCATTTGTATACTCAGATTTTTGGAGATGTAAGAAAGCTAGAGTTAACCGAGTCTCTAGATTGTAATGCAACTCCGGCGCCGCTTGAAAATTGGATGTCCATGCCTGACATTGGACTAATAGTTGCATCTTGCTATAATGTCGTCTTCGTGCATTATTCAAAATATCAGTCCTTCACATTTCTACCATTACATTCTGCACCTCCAAAAATCCGGAAGATAATATTTATTGGCTTTGTGAATGGTAATCATTTCATTCATTTGTCGATGAAAGAAGGGTGCCCACTTCCGCCTATATTCTCTCCGTGGTTAAGGTATCATGAAGCAGTCGCAGAAGATTGGCACTTACACAAACAGATGGAAGATGATATAGTAAATTTGGCCGATCCTTGAACAGGTGTGTATGAACTATTTTTGGGCTCATTACAATACTTACTACCCAACTTCTCTATCTAATTGTTACTTCTCATGTAGGGATCGAATGAATTTTGGATCTTGGGAGTGATGAGATTAACATATCATTCAAGAGGTATTGGTATTTTAATTTTTAGTAACATGAATTTTATTTATATATTTAAAGCATAACTAATTTTAATATCTTAATGTTCATGCAGGTGGAAATTTTTTGGGTGGTGGAAATATTTTGAATGGTGGAAATTTTTTGGGTGGTTGAAATATTTTGAATGGTGGAAATATTTTGAATGGTGGAAATTTTTTGGGTGGTGGAAATATTTTGAATGATGGAAATTTATATGTTTTATAATATATTTCTTTTTTGTTATCTCAAAATGTAGAAGACATTTCTATTTGAAGAAAAAAAAAACTCAAATTTTCATTTTGGTGTTTTTCTAACACATTGGCCTGCAAATAAAATTCTTGGTGTGCACATATCAATGGTGTGCACAAAGCCAGAAGTGGTGTGCACGTAACAACGCCCTATAATTATCATAGTCAATATATATATATCAAGCATTTAGAATTATATGACACTTTTCTTCCTTGAAATTTCCTCAAAACTTAGGGAGTATTTCAACAGTTTCCCTCTTCTAAATTAATTACATCTAAATTATCACAAAAATCAATTCAAACTAACCATTAGATATCCAAAATTATCTAAGGGCGCTTGGCGCCCCGTGCGGTGGTGCGCACGCTGAGAGTTGTACATGGTCATGCCCGAACATATATCACGCTCTCCGACCGGTCACTCTGGAAAATATTATGGCTCACGGGCTCGCGAAACTAGTCAGCCGAGCTATATAATAAAACCGGGTTCATGACCCTGCAGCATTTCTCTTAACAACTCAAATTATTTAAATTGACTTCTTATTGTCCATGGTCTTCTACATGCGTTCTCTGGTTGTTCAACTTGCACGATGTATATTCATATACTATTATAATAATTCATAATTGATAGATCATAATAATAGAGCGGCAGGATTAATTGTAGATAATCAAAACAGGCATGGGCAAATATGTAAATTACCTATAGATAGTCACAAAAACAAAATGTTTTTTTTTCCACTCATTATGATGCCTTCCAAGATCCTGTTTTTAACTTTTTAATACCTACGATGCCTTCCGAGCTCTCAATTAGCAAGACCGCTTAAAGCTCTCAATTACATATATACATATGTATATGAGTGTTGCACGTGACCTCTCAACAGGCGAGAGCGGGAGCGCTCCTCGTGGAATAGGCGAGAGCGGGAGCGCTCGCCGCGGAACAGCCGAGAGCGGGAGTGCTCCCCGCGGAATAGGAGAGAGAGGGAGCGCTCCCCGTAGAACAGGCGGGAGCGGGAGCGCTCCCCGTGGAACAGGCAGGAGTGGTAGCGCGAAAGTGCTTAGCAGCGGGGTTAAGACAGACCGTAAATGTAGGTGCCGCTCTACGGGTCCAAGCGAGGCCGCGATGAGAAACACTTGTTCCGGCTCAGCTCGAACCCTTTTAGGGGAACCCCATCAATTGCCCCCTAGTTTTTGGATGCCGCGATTTATAATCGATACTCCAAAAATTTCTACCACTTCCCATGAGTCTGCGAGGGAGCATTTCGTTACTGCCCGGACGGGGAAAATATCTTTGGTGCGAGACAGAGGAGGTAAAGATTCCCCTTTGCAGCCTTACTCGTGGCGAAAACATCGCGCGGAAGCCGACCTCGTGGCACTTCCACGGAGGTGTACGTGTGAAGGCACATTCACGAAGGAGCACGCGCAAGGTTGTGAAGGAGCGCACACGAGTGTGTCATGCCTCAAAGCGGCACGACACTGCCGTGCTCGGGGCACAACGCTATTGTGCTCGGGCAGTGCGGTTTACGTGGCAGTGCCGCGCGCAAGGCAACGCGGCCTCCCGCGCGCGGCCAGCGCAGCCTGCCGCGCGCAAGGCAGCACGGACTGCGCGTGGGCCAGCGCGGACTGCGCGCGGGCCAGCGCGGCACTGCCGCGCGCGGACTGGACGGCCTTCCGCGCATGGGCAGCGCGGTCCACCGTGCGCGACCTATCGCGTACGGCCAGCACGGCACTGTCGCGCGCGACCAGCGCGACACTACTTCGCACGAGCCGCGCGGGCTGCAGTGTCTGGGCAGCGCGGCCTGCCACACGCGGCCAGCGTGGCCTGATGCGCGCGGTCAGCGCGGCACTGCCGCCGCGCCGAGAGTGCGGGGCTCCTGCGTTTCAATTGGAGCGGGGTGCTGTTGCGGTGCCTTACCACACCTCCTTGCGTGCGCGCACGGTCCGCTTGCCCGCAAATTTTTGGAGGCAACGACGCGGGGGAGGGGGGGCACGAAAATTGATTTGGAAAGTTATCCTTGAGAACGCCAAGGAGCTTGCTCGCGGCTCAGAGGGTAATCCACCATCTTACCAGATGCTTTTGCCTTTTCATCTGTAGATTTGCTGAGGGAACATGGTTCCTGCTTGGCCGTGAGGGGGCCATGCCCTCAGCGGCCGGATAACGCGGGCTCGCTCACGATATGGAGGGCTGACCACCATCTTATCGGAGGTTGTGGCTCTGCTACTTGGAGGTTCGCCAAGAGAACGCAGGATGGAGAGCGTGCGCGGGGAGATTCCATTCCCCGAAGAGGGAGTGGCAAGCCCGGGATGCGCTCCAATATTTTATTTGCGGTATCAAATATTTCTTTTTTAAGCCTGGGTGCGTATGTTTGAGCGTCATTTGGAGGGATGCTTGCCCCTTCGCCCTGACCATGCTAGTGGGCTCTAAGTGCATTTTTATTATTAAATGACGCAGGAGAACTGATGTTCGTCCTGCCTGGCATCCGTTGGAGGACCTGTGGCCTGCACTTTGGTGAAGATATTATGTAGTCTAGGAGCTAGATGTCAGGCAGCGTAAGAGGTAGGCATCCTGCTATGCGAGAGCCAAATGTATTGCAGCGTAGGAGCGAGGTGCCCTGCGATACGGGAGCATGACACTCTGCAACGTGGTAGCGAGGTGCCCTACAACGCGGAAGCGTGATGCTCTACAGCGTGGGATCGAGGTGCCCTGCAATGCGGGAGCTAGATGCTCTGCAACGTGGGAGTGAGGTGCCCTGCAACGCGGGAGCGTGATGCTCTACAATGTGGGAGCTAGGTGCCCTGCAATGCGGGAGCTAGATGCTCTGCAGCGTGGGAGCGAGGTGCCCTACGACGTGGAAGAGTGACGCTCCGCAGCGTGGGAGCGAGGTGCCCTGTAATGCGGGAGTGTGATGCTCTGCAGTGTGGGAGCGAGGTGCCCTGCAACGCGGGAGCTAGATGCTCTGCAGCATGGGAGCGAGGTGCCCTGCAACGCGGGAGCGTGATGCTCTACAACGTGGGAGCGAGGTGCCCTGCAACGCGGGAGCTAGATGCTCTGCAGCATGGGAGCGAGGTGCCCTGCAACGCGGGAGCGTGATGCTCTACAACGTGGGAGCGAGGTGCCCTGCAACGCGGGAGCGTGATTCTCTGCAGCGTGAGAGAGAGGTGCCCTGCAACGCGGGAGCGTGATGCTCTGCAGCGTGGGAGCGAGGTGCCCTGCAACGCGGGAGCGTGATGCTCTGCAGCGTGGGAGCAAGGTGTTGTACAATGCGGGAGCTAAATGCTCTGCAGCGTGGAGCGAGGTGCCCTGCAACACGGGAGATAGATGCTCTGCAGCGTGGGAGCGAGGTGCCCTGTAACGTGCATGGGAGCTAGATGCTTTGCAGTGTGGGAGCAAGGTGCTTTGCTTCATAGGTAAGCCGAGCTCCTCGGAGTTTGGAAAGCTTATCATTCTAGGTTGACATCGGTGTTAGTGGCCTTCACCTCCTGAGCCGAGCTCCTCGGAGTTTGGAAAACTGTCACAATGTTATAGAAGAAAACAAAGCATACATGTGTCCGCGAGTTTCATAATGCAGCTTATTACATCAAAGGAAACGTACAAAAGCAGGAAAAGGAGATTGTAGATAAATGAGGAGGGTGGTTTGCGCTTTCTACCGGGGGAGAGACCTCGGCACAGGGTTTCTGGCTCATTCACATCGGGCCAAGGCGTGGTCCTCGGTTGGATTTTCATCCTGTGGTGTGAGCTGGTCCCGGGCTGGGTTCTGCATAGATCTCATGAGGAACCCTTGTCGGACTAGGCGCTCGATCTCGTCCTTCAATCGGTTGCACCCTTCGGTCCTATGGCCGTATCCGCGGTGGAATTCACAGTACTGCGACTAGTTTCCCCTATTTGGAGCAAGCGGCTCGGGCCTACAAAGCTCTTCGCTATCGCGGATGGCAAAGAGCACGTTGGTTTGGGTGGTGTTTAAGGGAGTGTAGTCCTGATGTTGTTGAGTTCTACGGTCTTGGCGGGAGTTTTCACGATTCTCGTTGTTTCTCCTGAGATCTGGCAGTGTCTCCTGATCCCTTTTCCTTTTCGAGCTTCCTTCGAACTGTTGGCAATGCGCTTCGATTTCCTCTTCCGCTGCAATCTGAGCTTCGACCCGGTGTACGAGGTCGGGATAGCAAGGCACAGTCTCCCTCATTAAGGCTGAGTAGAAGCTGCCAGGTCAGAGGCCTCCTAAAAAGACGCCACGTAGAAGCTCAGGATCGACCCCTGGAATCTGTCGTGCCTTGGTTGTGAAGCGGCGGAAGAAATCCTTAAGATTTCCGCCCTCCTTCTGGCGGATTCCTGACAGGTGAGAAGGATCCGGAACAGCCCAATGGTTTGAGATGAACTGGTCGACGAATAGTTGAGATAACTCTGCAAAGTTGTCTATCTCTCCTTCCCTCAGAGAGTGGAACCAGGTGCGGACTTGTCCTTTTAGTGTTGTCGGGAATACTTGACACAAAAGCTGGTTAGATGCATTATAGATCCTCATGATGGTGGTGAAATGGTTGACGTGCTATAGCGGATTGTCCGTTCCGTCGTAAGCTTTGATGCTCGGTAGTTTAAAACCTTGCGGGACGGGGTGTGCTATCACCTGTGGAGTCAACGGAGAGCCTTGTCGAATGGTTCGTCATGCAACTACAGCCCGTAGCATCGCGGCACCGTACTCCTCCTCGATCATCTCGTGCACCCCTTCGCGGGTGATCCTTACATTTGCATATACTCCGCCTGCTTCCCCCGCTAGGGGGTCGTGATGCCTTCCCTCTGGATGCCCCCGGGTTGTACCGAGTGAGAAGAACTGTCATTTTGAAAATTCGTCCTCAACATTGGCTTCTGCGCGAGCAACATTTTCAAGTCGAACCTGATCGGGGATTGTCCGAGGCCGAGCAATTTGGGCGTCGACGGGAATGAGGGCGCGACTGGCCCCAAGGTTCCTCATTAGAGCTAACATCTCAGCCTGTCGCTCTTCTATCACCCGCATGCGTTCCTCAACAGCAGCTGCCATCGCCACACTGACTCCATCGAGCGGCGACACGCCACAGGCAAGCGAGTTGTTAGGAGCGTTGAAAGTGGGGATAGATCAAGATTACTCTAGAGGGGGGGGGGGGGTGAATAGAGTATTTTAAAATAATCTTACTTAGCTTAAAGAAATCTGTATAAAACAATTTGAGTTATTTAGTATATGTGTAAGTAAGTGCAGCACAGATATAATCACAAACTAAAACACAACACACACAGCACAAACAAATAATAAAGACAAGCACAGAAGACACAAGGATCTATAGTAGTTCCCCACAATTTGGGTACATCTACTCTTCTACCACCCTGGTAGGAAATCCACTAAGGCTTTTTGATCAGGTGAGCCTTCACCACAGAGCTTTTGATCAGGTACTCTAAACCACAATTTAACTTTTAAAGGGAGTTAGAACCCTGTACACAATTATAGAATAACAGTAAAATAAAGATGATGATGTCTTCTCTTTTCTCTAACAACAGAGAAGACTAGTGGATTGTTGAAATTGTCAGATCTCCCCCAGTGAGTAAGAGTAAGTAAACAAGAGAGAAAATCTGCTCAGGGTGTAGGTCTTCTTGATCTTCAGAATATCTTCAGCACAAGTTCTCTAGAGGGAAAAATGATGCAGATGATTTCTAGAGATTAAAAGTAGGTGTCTGGAGAAGATGAAGACTTCAGAGAGAAAACAGAGAGAGTTCTTCTTCAAGAATGAAAACTGAGTAGCACAAAGCTTATATTTAATATCTGTGTCTCTCTCTGGTATAAATAGCAATGATAATCTCTTCACGGGAGAAAGTTGATCCTCTTTAAAATTTCAAATAGGGCTGGAAAGGAAGGAGACAAAAAGGAAAGATTTCTCTGGAATACCAATATATTAAATTCCTTGAAACTTGCAATCTGCCTTATAAAATAATCTGCGCGCAGCCCTTAATTAATGCAGCAACGGTCATAAAATCTTTGATAGAGAATACTGCAATAACTGGCTGATATTTTAATAAGAACAGCTGTCAGCCTTCATAAGAAATCCTGAGGATAACTCCAAAATAATACTCTGAATAGAAGAGGTCACTGAATATAGAGACTCTGAAGAAGTTCGTCGATCTGAAGGGAAGTTCGTCGAACTTAACCTGGGAAGTTCGTCGAACAAACAGAAACTTTCGTCGAACAGAACTTTGAAGTTCGTTGAACCAAGTTCGTCGAACGGATACTTGAATTCGTCGAACGAACTAGAAGTTCGTCGAACACCTTGACTTAGCTAATCTTCAAATTTCTTCTAGACTTAGCCTATGACCCTTATACTATACATGTTGGGTCAAAACAGATCCTATACTTGGAAATAGACATCCTAGCCCAAATCAGTAATAGGGTTGAACTGTGTTCCAACAATCTCCCCCTATTTGGGTTAGGATCCTATGAATAGTACTTATCAATTCACACAAATATGCATAAAAATATCTGACAGAAAGGAAATTCAGCAGATATAAATCAATTGTTACAAGCAGATATCATCACAGAATAATTAAGAGTCAATTAACCAGAGAGAGAGTTTTAAGGATTCCTGTCCTCTGAAGAGGGCTTCTTGAAGATTATTTTCCTGCTAGTATCTTCAGATTGCCTTCTGCTTAGCTTGCAGTCTTCATCACCCAGTGTTACCTTCTTGGAAATAGTTGGCAGAACAGCTTCTGGATGGAGACTCATGTAGGCAGAAGTGTTGAACATTTTCTTTACCTGGTACTGTTGAAATTCCTGTTCTCTATAGGGAGATAAGGTAGAAATGTGAGAGGTATCTAGACCCTTTTCTCTGGCCTTTTTGATCTGAGAAAGAGCAACATGCTCTCTAAACCTTGCCATATTGTACAATCTATCTGCTTCAGCTTTATCTTCAGCTTCCTTATTTTTGATTTCTTGTTCAGATAATTGGCTATGCTTTCTTTCATAAACCTGATAGCCTGAAGATCTTTCTTTCTTATATGAAGAGGATTGACCAGATGGCTTGGAGCCAGCAGACTGAGATGTCCTGGATGTGGAAGAAAGTCCTCCTGCAGAACCTGCACCTGGAGGAGGTGGAGGAGGAGGGGGTTTCTTGAACACAGCAGGGTGATCCTTCTGGTATCTTCTTTCAAGCTTCCTTCTCTTCAACTCATTCTTGGAGAATTGCATCCAAGGTTGAGTTATTTCATGAGGCTTGAGATTTTTCTGCACATAATAAGGAATGTCATTTTTATTAGGCTTTTTGGAAGGAGCTGGCAGCTTTTTGCATGAAGCTTTTCTTTTTCTTGAATTGACTTTGGCATCACTATCATCACTGTCATCATCATCATCATCATCAGAGTTTGAAGAAGGCACATTTTCATACATTTCATCAATTTCCTTGATTGCTTCAATCATTCTTTTCTCTAAATCAATATTCTTGACAGTAGCATCAGCAGTGGCAACAGCAGGCTCAGAAGAAGAGGAGAGAACAGAGGCATCAGGCATCTGTTCATCAAGAACAGTCTGTTCAGGAGCAGTAGGTTCCTGATCTGCCTCAGAGATAACTGGATCTGGAGCTGGAGAGACTAGCAAATTTCCATGCCTGGCATCCAAGTCTGGGGAATAACAGACAATTGCCTTGGAGAGATCTTCAGCTGATTCCTTGTATGATGGGACTGAGCAGAGGGACTGATTGGTAAGCTGCAAAATCTGATTTACTATAGGGGAGAGTATGAAGGAGCTGCTGGGAAGAACTTCTGGAGGAGGAGGAGGAGGAGCACCTTCTGTGCTTTGAGCCAGGGAGACCAGGGATGAGCAGACATCAGGTAGGTCTGACTCTTGCTCTTCAGGAGCTTCTGCCTCTAGAGCTTCATCCTGGAACATCTCCCCCTGCCTAGACTCTGGGAACTTAGAGTCTGGGCCCCCAGATGAAGGGAAAGAGGAAGAGGAGAGAGAGACAAGATGGGAGAGAATGAGATCAAGCTTAGAATGTACTGGGACCAGACTTTGATCAATAAGCTCTTGTAATTTAGGAATTATGTGACCAAACACCTGGGTGGCTATCTGGGAGACATCCACAAACAGTACATCTGGAATTTGGTGAGAGGAGGAAGAAGAAGGGATGGAAGATGTGGTATGAGCACAAGAAGTGGATGGAGGAGGAGGAGGAGGAGTGAAATCTGATGGGATTTCATCCTGAAAGAGGTCTGGAAGGAGAGAGTCTTGTGGAGGAGGAGGAGAATTGGAGAGATTTTCATTTTCTGGAGGAGGAGGAGGAATCTGGGGTGAGAGAGTGGCTATTCTAGTCCTGGTGTCCTCAGAAGCTTGAACTGATGGAGTCTCAGGAGCCAATTTCTTCTTGAATGTCCTATCCCACTTCTTGAAAAGAAGTGGAGTCAGTTTCTTTGAGGCATTAATGCCAACAGCAGTAGAAACTGAGAGGGATGGACACTTGGCCTGAAGAAAGATTCCCAGAATCCTTCCATAGCCTACATTTCTTGAGGTCACTTTCTTTTTGATGGAATCAAATAGAGTCAGACCCCAATTGATGTGCTTTTTCTCAATCAAAGCACTCATGACTAGAAATTGCTGCCTGGTTATGTAGTCATGTGCTGAGCTTTTCCCCATCAGAACCTTTCCCACAACATCTGCCAGGAAGGTGTATTCCACTGTAAAATCACGTTTCAGAAGATGTTTAGGGTTACTCCCAGAGTACCCCATCCTGTCCAGCATCAAATTGAACTCTTCCTCAGTGAGTTCTAAAACATCATCTCCATTTTCAAATTCAAATATCTCAGACAAAACGACAGCATTTAGAACAAATTCGTTCCCTGACACCTTTCCTGCAATTTCTGTGCCATGTCGAATCTCAGAAGTGAATGCCCATTCCTTTATCTCATTGGTATGAATCTTGGGCCGACAAGTCATAAACTTGCGCAACTTCGAGTCTTCAAAGAGATTCAGAATGTCTGTGAAGCCTTCTCCTGACTGGGCAAACGATTCTAGATCAATATCGAATCCTGTATCGAACTTTATTGAGGCGAGGATTCCAGCAGTGATCGACATTGTTCCTGCAAAGAAAGAAAAAACGATCAAGTGCAAAGGGAACTGGAGGGAGACGAAGAGTTTGAGAGCGCAAAAGACAGAATCCAGACAAAATAGAGATTATATATTAGGGTTCGGCGAAGACTAGGGTCTTCGCGGAACGGATTTGACGTTTTAGCAGCAAAAGAAGAAAAATAAATCTTTCGTCGATCCCGTTCGACGAATGAAATATTTCGTCGAGCGAATTTGACAAATTTTCTGAACCTTAAAAATTGTTGGGTAAAAGAAAAAATTAAATTGACTCCCCATTTATCATTCCAAGCTGATTTATAAAGAATTGGTGTTTCTTTTCATCTAACGGCTTAGTGAAGATGTCAGCTCTCTGCAAATCAGTTGGTATGAAGTCTAAACATATTTTTCCCTTCTCCACATTATCTCTGATAAAGTGGTGTCTGATCTCAATATGTTTAGTTCTACTGTGGAGTACTGGATTTTGTGCTATTGATATTGCACTGGTGTTATCACAAAAGATTTTGGAATTCTTTAGATTGTAACCATAGTCTAGGAGCTGGTTCTGTATCCACAAAAGTTGTGAACAGCAACTGCCAGCTGCTATGTATTCAGCTTCTGCAGTTGATGTAGACACAGAGGTTTGTTTCTTACAAAACCAGGACACAAGCTTATCTCCAAGGAACTGACAAGTTCCTGAGGTACTCTTTCTATCTATTCTGCATCCAGCATAATCAGCATCTGAATATCCAGTTAACTCAAATCCTGATTTTGTAGGATACCAGAGTCCTAGATCTGGACAACCCTTTATATATCTTACAATCCTTTTTAATAAAACATAGTGAGATTCTTTAGGATTTACCTGAAACCTAGCACTAATACATGTGGCAAACATGATGTCTGGTCTACTGGCTGTTAAGTATAAAAGAGATCCCACAATGGCTCTATATACTTTCTGATCAACAGGTTTTCCTGATTCATCAGTGCCAACAGCTGCATTTGAAGGCATGGGAGTTTTCATGGGGGAGGCATCTGACATCCCAAATCTTTTAACAAGCTCTTTAGCATATTTAGATTGGGATATAAAGATGCCTTCTTTTGTTTGCTTAACTTGCAAACCAAGAAAGTAAGACAGTTCTCCCATACTGCTCATTTCAAATTTTGAATGCATTAGATTTGAAAATCTTTTGCATAACTTAGAGTCAGTAGAACCAAATATTATGTCATCTACATATATTTGTACCAATAGGGTTTCAGATTTATGATTTCTAAAAAACAATGTTTGGTCTACTTTACCTCTAGAAAATTTATTTTCCAAAAGAAAGTTTGTAAGGGTCTCATACCAGCTCTAGGAGCTTGTTTGAGACCATACAAAGCTTTATGTAATCTAAATACATGAGAGGGTTGAGTTGGAGAAACAAAACCTGGTGGTTGTTCCACATATACTTCTTCCTTGATATCTCCATTTAGAAAGGCACTCTTAACATCCATTTGAAATACCTTGAATCTTTTGTATGCAGCAAATGCTAGGAATATTCTAATTGCTTCCAGTCTTGCTACAGGTGCAAAAGTCTGATCATAGTCTATGCCTTCCTCTTGGCAGTATCCTTGAGCCACTAGTCTTTCCTTATTTCTGACTATGACTCCTTGAGCATCCAATTTATTTCTGAATACCCATTTAGTGCCAATTACTGGATGATTCTTGGGTCTTGGAACAAGTTCCCATACTTTGTTCCTTTCAAATTGATTTAATTCCTCTTGCATAGCAGTAATCTAGTTGGGATCTTGCTCTGCATCTTTGATGGATTGAGGTTCAATTTGAGAGAGGAAACAGGTGTGCAAATTATTTTGATTTAGTTGATTTCTTGTTTGCACACCCACTGAGATGTCACCAATTACTTGAGATCTAGGGTGATCTCTTATGTTGACATAATCAGTAGGAAATATAACTTCTCCTTGAGCTTGTTCATTTTCTCTATGAGGAATTTCTATGTCCTCCTGAACTTCAGCATTAATAGCTTCAAGATTTGTAGGAATATTTGCTGTATCCAATGTTGGTGCATTAGGACATTCTTCTTCACTGTCCTCATTAGGTAATTGAGAAGGAATTATTAAATCCTCTTTCTGTAGAGTTAGATTATCTAACTTCTCACAGAGAATTGGTACCTGTGCATCTTGTGAGGTAGAGATATTTCTCTCCTTGCAGCTCAAGCTAGTTTCATCAAATGATACATGAATAGATTCTTCTATTTTAAAAGAAGATTTGTTAAATACTCTGTAAGCTTTACTACTAACTGAATAACCAAGGAAAATGCCATCTGAGGCTTTTGCTTCAAATTTCCCTAGGTGCTTCTTGTCATTATTATGAATGAAGCACTTACAGCCAAAGGCCCTAAAGTAATCTACTCTAGGCTTCTTCCCTTTAAGCAGTTCATAAGGTGTCTTCCCCTTTTGTTTATGAATTAAACTTCTGTTTAAGACATAGTTTGCTGTGCTGACAGCCTCAGCCCAGAAGGATTGGGGCAAACCAGCATCTACAAGCAATGTTCTTCCAGATTCAATTAGTGTTCTATTTTTCCTTTCAGCTACCCCATTTTGTTGAGGAGTTCTAGGAGCTGAAAAGCACTGCCTGATACCTTCCTTCTCACAGAATTCTCTCATCAGAAGAGATTCAAACTCAGTACCATGATCACTTCTGATCAATGCAATCTGAGTAGAATACTCAATCTTGATGCTCCTGAGAAAGTCTGTAAGAACTTTGAAATTATCTGACTTGCTTCTCAGAAAGAATACCCAACTAAATCTAGAGAAGTCATCAACAATAACTAGGGTGAAAGACTTACCTCCCAAACTGTGTATGGGAAGGGGTCCAAAAAGGTCTAAGTGCAGCAAATACAAAAACCTAGGAGAATCACTCTTAGATAGTGACTTAAAGCTGCTCTTAGTCTGCTTTCCCAATTGACATGCCCTGCAAAGGCTTTCCTTCTTGTATGATCCAGAAGGTAGTCCCTGACAAGGTTGTCCTTTGATAATTTGACTAGGGCCCTATGGTTTACATGACCTAGTCTCCTATGCCACAAATCAGTATGTTTACTGACTTGGTTAAACAAGCAGATTTCAGGTTTGGCTGAATCAAAATCTACTAAATAAACATTACCTTGTCTGTTTCCTAAAATAACAGTATTATTTTCAGAGAAGATAATGCATCTAGATTGGTTGAAGCATACCTGATATCCTTCATCACATAGTTGACCTATACTGATGAGGTTATGTTTGAGTCCACTTACATAGGCTACCTTTTTGAATGTGATTGTCCCAATTTGGACTGATCCATAGCCTTCTGTCTGTCCCCAATTGGAATCTCCAAAAATCACTCTTGGTCCAAGCTTTGCCTTATAGTTGATTAATTTGGCTCTTGTTCCTGTCATATGTTTTGAGCATCCACTGTCCAAGTACCACTGTTCCTCTGTGGTAGGACAGTTCTTTTTCTGCAATAGAAAGGAGGTTAGGTGTTCTTAACCCAGGTTACCTTGGGTTGCTTTTTGTAACCTTGAAATGCAGAAATATATGAGACAACAGGTTGACTATGATAACCTAGAGGGTGATATCTTCTAGGAGGGATAATCCAATCACTAAATGAATTCTTCATTTTAGAGGAGGATGTATATTGTCTGTCCTTAGTAAAATTTGCGTTCGACGAACTTTGTTGTGTTCGTCTACCTAGTTCGACGAAAGATGTGGCATTCGTCGAGCCCTGTCTGCAACAGGTTTGCTGTTTAGATTCAGGCCTTGGTTTTCGTCGATCGCCGTTCGACGAACTTGCTTGTGCAATATTTGTTTCAGGAATTTTTTCTGTGTCTTGTATTGCTTCCTTCCTTCTTGCAGATACAAATTTTACTGGGGTAGATAACATATTCTTCTTCAAAAGAAGAGGTTGATTAGATGATGCCCCCAAGCCCAGTTTGCCAGTCAGCCTGGCATTCACTGTGCTTGTGATGTCCATCAGCTTGAGACTTCTCCCATTTAGAGAGTTCTCTAGCTGCTTGGCCTCAGTTAGCTGTGTTTCTAGAGAACTCACTTGTTCCCTGGAAATTCTTAGCTCATTTTTGAGGTTAGTGTTTTCAGTGGATATTCCATCCATCTTAGCTAACTTGTCTCTCAGAGAAATAATTTCTTTCTCTGATCTAATCATGTCTTTACACAATTGTTTAAAATCATCTTTAAATTGTTCTGAATGAAAATCAAAACTGGAAATTACCTCATCCTCATTAGCTTCCAATTCATCATCTGAGTTGTCATTTGATGAGGAGGCATTGATTGCCATCATGCAGAATTCCTTGTCTTCTGCTTCCTTCTCCTCATCACTGGAGCTGGAGGATGACTCAGATTCAGTGTCACTCCAGGTTTCAGCAACAAAGCCTTTTTCTCTTTTCTTGTGGCCTTTTGATGAGTGTTTGCTGGAGTGTTCCTGCTCTTTTCTCCTACTTTTCTTGTGAGCTTCTGGACATTCAGTGAGGATGTGTCCAGGCTTCCTGCACCCAAAACATATTATTTCTTTAGATGGAGTTTTATCATACCTTGGCTTTTCATTGTGCCTGTTGGGTTTTCTTCTAAAGTCCTTCCTTGCCATCTTGTAAAATCTCTTTGCTAAGAGACTCAGCATCTCCTGATCACCAATCTTCTTTTCTTCCTCTGTTGCCTGAAAGGCAATGCTTTTCTCTTTCTTTGAGGATGAGGAAGGAGAGGCTTCTGCTTCTCTGCTCTTTATCAGCTGCTCATAGGATTTGAGCTTTCCAAGAAGATTCTCAGTTGTAATCTCATTTAGTCCTCTGACATCTTTAATTGGCCAGATTCTTGTGTCCCAAGAGCTGGGAAAGCACATCAGGATTTTGTCATTAACTTCAGTGACTGTGATCACTTTTTCAAGGGTCCTTAACTCATTGATGATGAGGCTGAGTCGGTTGTACATCTCTGCAACAGTCTCTGATTCTCCCTTTTTAAAATTCTCATACTGGGAGATCAAATATGATCTTCTGTCCTTTCTCTCATCTGCTGATCCTGCCATCATTCTTGTGAGGGAGTCCCAAATTTATTTGGCAGAGGTGCAGTCAACCACCTTTTGAAATATATCATCAGTCATGGTTTGTGCTAAGATATTCATGGCCTTTGCATCAGCAGTTTTATGTTTCTTTTGTGTTTCTGTCCATTCTGGAGGAGGGACAGCAGTTGTGTCTGATGTTGTATTTGTTGTTGAGGTTGGTGCAGTTGGAGGTCCTGTCAAAATAGAATTAAAAATTTCTTCATCAATAGAATTCATGTAAAGTTTGATCCTTGCTTGCCATAGTGGAAACTTGTTCAGATTGCACATAGGAGATCTTGTGCTTGAATATTCTTTGTTCTGTGCCATGGCTCTAATAGACAAAACCTTTAAAGTAGTCTAGATCTATCAGATTTGTTGGTCCAGGTGTTAGCCTGTAACAACCAACCCAACCTCTGATACCAATTGAAAGTGGGGATAGATCAAGATTACTCTAGAGGGGGGGTGAATAGAGTATTTTAAAATAATCTTACTTAGCTTAAAGAAATCTGTATAAAACAATTTGAGTTATTTAGTATATGTGTAAGTAAGTGCAGCACAGATATAATCACAAACTAAAACACAACACACACAACACAAACAAATAATAAAGACAGGCACAGAAGACACAAGGATCTATAGTAGTTCCCCACAATTTGGGTACATCTACTCTTCTACCACCCTGGTAGGAAATCCACTAAGGCTTTTTGATCAGGTGAGCCTTCACCACAGAGCTTTTGATCAGGTACTCTAAACCACAATTTAACTTTTAAAGGGAGTTAGAACCTTGTACACAATTATAGAATAACAGTAAAATAAAGATGATGATGTCTTCTCTTTTCTCTAACAACAGAGAAGACTAGTGGATTGTTGAAATTGTCAGATCTCCCCCTGTGAGTAAGAGTAAGTAAACAAGAGAGAAAATCTGCTCAGGGTGTAGGTCTTCTTGATCTTCAGAATATCTTCAGCACAAGTTCTCTAGAGGGAAAAATGATGCAGATGATTTCTAGAGATTAAAAGTAGGTGTCTGGAGAAGATGAAGACTTCAGAGAGAAAACAGAGAGAGTTCTTCTTCAAGAATGAAAACTGAGTAGCACAAAGCTTATATTTAATATCCGTGTCTCTCTCTGGTATAAATAACAATGATAATCTCTTCACGGGAGAAAGTTGATCCTCTTTAAAATTTCAAATAGGGCTGGAAAGGAAGGAGACAAAAAGGAAAGATTTCTCTGGAATACCAATATATTAAATTCCTTGAAACTTGCAATATGCCTTATAAAATAATCTGCGCGCAGCCCTTAATTAATGCAGCAACGGTCATAAAATCTTTGATAGAGAATACTGCAATAACTGACTGATATTTTAATAAGAACAGCTGTCAGCCTTCATAAGAAATCCTGAGGATAACTCCAAAATAATACTCTGAATAGAAGAGGTCACTGAATATAGAGACTCTGAAGAAGTTCGTCGATCTGAAGGGAAGTTCGTCGAACTTAACCTGGGAAGTTCGTCGAACAAACAGAAACTTTCGTCGAACAGAACTTTGAAGTTCGTTGAACCAAGTTCGTCGAACGGATACTTGAATTCGTCGAACGAACTAGAAGTTCGTCGAACACCTTAACTTAGCTAATCTTCAAATTTCTTCTAGACTTAGCCTATGACCCTTATACTATACATGTTGGGTCAAAACAGATCCTATACCTGGAAATAGACATCCTAGCCCAAATCAGTAATAGGGTTGAACTGTGTTCCAACAAGCGTGCTTGGCGTGCATCTCTGTAGCTGCTCCGTCGGTAGCACAGGTGCTTCTTCTGGTCATTAATGTTGGTCAAGAGTATTGCTGATGAGCACAATCTTCCAAGAATCTTTGGATAGTTGGGAACCTTGTTCCCATAGATGGCGCCAAAATGTTGCGGGTCGTTCAATGCTCTCCTAGACCGGTCGAGTTGAACCGCCTTAGCTCAGGAGTGAGCCGAACGCGCAAACAGTCAAAATTGAGAACCAACAATAGACAACGAGACTTTTACGTGGAAAATCCGGAAATGGAAAAAATCACGGGGTCTGGCCCAGTTCTGAACGATCCACTAGTTTTGTGTGTTACAAAGAGTATTGTTTTTCGAGGGTGATAGGTCACCGCTCGTTATAAAGATTATGCTAAGTCCTCTAAATACTTAGGAGACGAGCTCAGTGAAGCGTGCTCGTGGCCCACCTCAAGAGTGGAACTTGTCCGAGCAGTCCCGAGTGAAGCGTTGCGGAGCAACCTGAAGCAGAGCGCTTCGGAGCAGCCTGGAGCGGAGCACTGCGGAGTAGCTGTTGTGGTGCACTACGGTGTTGTCTGGAGCGGAGCAGCTGGAGCGGAGCGCTGCGGAGTAGCTGGTGTGGAGCGTTGCAGAGCAGCCTGGAGCGGAACGTTGTGGAGCAGAAACAGATTAAAGATGTCGAAGGGGACCTCCCTGGTGAGTTTGGAGCCCGACTGAGATCCACCCGAAGTCCCTGAAGGAGAGATAAAACGCAGAGGAAAATCTTCAAGGGGGAGCTTGAAGGTTGATGAAGACCTTCAAAGAGTCCTCGCCGGAAAACTCAAGGGCTCCTTCTCCCCGTGCCCAAAAAGTCCCTTCAAATGGAGGCCAGACCCCCCCTTTTATAGTTTTTGAGGGGGGCGTTCTGGTAACTGTGTCATGCCGATTCCTGGATGAGCAAATGACAATCCCTGATTTGACGCACACAGATCGCCAATTATGAGGTTATGACGAGCTTGCCCCCCGGTCACGCTGGGCATCTCGGGCAGCCCGGGCAGCCTTCCTGGTGGTGCTGGTGGCCGACGATTGCCGTCGGTGATGAATGATGGTGGCGCGCCCAACGGAGAAGGGATGAGTGGGAGCACTTCCCGTGGAATAGGGGAGAGCGGTAGCGATCCTTGCGGAACAGGCGAGAGCGGGAGTGCTTTCCGCGAAACAGGCGAGAGCGGGAGCCCTCCCCGGGGAACAGGCGAGAGCCGGAGCGCTCTCCGTGGAACAGGCGAGAGCGGGAGCCCTTCCCGCGGAATAGGGGAGAGCGGTAGCGATCCTTGTGAAACAGACGAGAGCGGGAGCGCTTTCCGCGGAACAGGCGAGACCAGGAGCGCTCCCCGGGGAACAGGCGAGAGCGGGAGCGCTCGCCGCGGAACAGGCGAGAGCGGGAGCGCTCGCCGTGGAACAGGCGAGAGCGGGAGCGCTCCCCGCGGAACAGGGGAGAGCGGGAGTGCTCCCCGCGGAACAGGCGAGAGCGGGAGCGCTCGCCGCGGAACAGGCGAGAGCAGGAGCGCTCCCCGCGGAACAGGCGAGAGCGGGAGCGCTCGCCGCGGAATAGTCGAGAGAGGGAGCTCTCCCCGCGGAACATGCGAGAGCGGGAGCGCTCGCCGCGGAACAGGCAAGAGCGGGAGCGCTCCCCGCAGAACAGGCGAGAGCGGGAGCGCTCCCCGTGGAACAGGCAGGAGCAGGAACGCTCCCTGCGGAACAGGCAGGAGCGGTAGCGCGAAAGTACTTCGCAGCGGGGTTAAGACATACCGTAAATGTCGGTGCCGCTCTCCGGGTCCGAGCGAGGCCGCGATGAGAAACACTCGGTCCGGCTCAACTCGAACCCTTTTAGGGGAACCCCATCAAAATTTAATGGTCATACCCGACCATTCTGCCCAAAATGTAAATGTGTCACTTAGGCAAATGTTATCTGAATACAGTAAGAAATCGGTGCTTCATTTGCAATAAACCGGGTCATATTGCACGTTCCTGTTCACAAAATACTAGTCAACAAAGTGGATCAATCTACAAAGAGCAAAATGCCGGATATTTTGAAAGGCCACCTCAGCAGCCCAAAATACAAATTGCTTATAATACTTGGCCCGCACAACCAAGAGTATATTCTATTAATCAATAGGAGGCTCGAAATTCCTCAGACATGGTCACATGTATGCTTAAATTTATGGGAACTTTTATTACTACTTTATTTAATACTGGTGTAAATCATTCATTCATATCTGAAACTGCATATAGAAGGTAGAATGCACCGTTATCAATATTAGAAAAACATTTAGTTGTAATATTACATACTGAAGAAGTGATACAAGTGACCACATATCTGAAGGGGGGAGATTATAATTAAGAACAGTAAGGTTGAAGCCAACTTGATTATTTTAACTATTTCTGAATTTGATGTGATACTTGGGATGCATGGATTGATTAACTTATCATCAAGTAGTCATCGATTATTGAAAGAAAAAGGTGTCACTACGTCCTCTTCATTATTCAAGTATCATATTTTCTGGACAAAAATCTCGAATACCAATAATATCGGCCGTATAAGCATTACATTTGATAACAAGGAAATGTGATTACATTTTTGATACCGAGAGACCCATTGCCAAGAAATTTCGGTAATAAATGAGTATCCTGATATATTTCCCGAATAATTACCAAGATTACCCCAGATCGTAAGGAAGAATTTGCCATCAATTTGATCCCTGGAGCAGCTCCCATATCAAAAGCTCCACATCGATTGGTCATATCAGAGTTGCAAAAATTAAAGAAACAATTACAGAAATTGTTGAATAAATGGTTCAATCGTCCTAGTACATCACCATCGGGTGCCCCCGTACTTTTTGTAAAGAAGAAGGATGGTAGTATGAGAATATGTATTGATTATATTGAACTAAGCACAAACTTACCATAAAGAACAAATACCCACTACCAAGATTATATGATTTATTTGATTAATTAAAAGGAGCTACCATATTTTTGAAAATAGATTTGAGGTCGGGTTACTATCAAGTAACATTCAAACCATCGGACATTTCCAAGACTGCTTTTCGTACTCGTTATGGGCATTATGAATTTATAGTGCTGCCATTTTGATTAACAAATGCCACTGTATTATTTATTGATTTGATGAATTGAGTTATGCACTCATTTTTAGATCAGTTTGTCATAGTCTTCATAGATGATATTCTGATATATTCTAATACTAAAAGTGATCATATATCTCATGTACATCAAGTCCTACAAGTCTTAAGGGAACATCAACTATATGTCAAATTCTCAAAATATGAATTTTGTTAGAAAGTATAAATTTTTTGGGTCATATTATCAGTGCTCAAGGAATGACTGTTGATCCCCAAAAAAGTCCTGCAATTATAGACTGACCTCGACCTGTAACATCCCCCAAACTGCTAGGCCCCTAGAGAATTTTTGTCATGACAAGTCATGACAAAAATGGGATAAGTGACACCGGGCACTAGGATGACCAGTTGAAAGGAGTGAAGAACTCATGGTGTGCACTCAGCCACCATGGGCCACCCTAGTGTAAAGTGAACTAAAAAGAGACTGAAACATCTCATGCATCACACATAGCCATGGATATTTCCCTAGGATGAATCATGCATACAAAATGGGCCCAAGGAGGCCCCATGAATTCCATAAGTTAAGAAGGAATACACATTGGTGTGCATTTAGCAAATCTTGATGGCCTAGCCTAGGGGTGACCAACAGACTCCAAAAAGCCAACCTAGCCTCAACATGACCCATATGATCATCCAAGGAGGTGAGTAGGCCACTAGGGACCCTTGAGGCCAATCAAATTGGTCAAGTTGACCAAAGGTCAACTTTAGGCCACCTAGGTCAAACCTCCATAAATAAGGGCAATTGAACTCCAAATGATCAAATTGGACCCACCCCCATATGGCAACCTCCTTAGGGGACCTAATGGACCCAAAAGCCCCATCATAGGGCCATCAATTTGGGGAAATTGGGCCAATTTCTAAAAAAGCCCCAATTTGCCCTATTCGGGTCAAGTAAGCCAAACTCAAGCTAGGCGGACTTAACCCAAACCCAACCTTAGAACCTTTGGGCTCAACCCCACCTAATCAAGCCCACCAGTGGGCTGAATTACCTTGGGCCCCAATTGAGCCCAAGGGGGAGGTCCAACAAGGTGGTGGCCGGCCACCACCAAAGGACTTGAATTCAAGAGGAATTCATGGAGAGGTGGCCACTTGGCCACCACTCCCCAATTCCTGGCCTGCCCCTGCCTTCCCAAGGAATTCCATCAGAAGAAGGGGCTGAGCTGGCTGCCGCTGAAAGGGCGGGGAGGAGAGAAAGAGCTCACCTTACCAGCCACCATAATTGCCATTCCCCCTTTCCAATGCAATGCAGCCAAACTCCCTCTCCTCTGGCATCAATTCGAGCTCATGAATAAATTCCTGATGAGCTGGAGGCCTGCGGCTGGCTGGCTGGGGCGGTGGCCACATAGAGGAGATCACCGGTCATTGATAGCTATCAATATACACTCCCCCGGCTCATTTCAATCACACCATCACCTTCAGAGCACTCAGAGCAGTCGAGCCCCCTTTCCTGATTGAGCTTTCGACCTCAGCCGCACCAGAAGCCATGGACGCCGGGAACAGGAATGCGATCTTCCTCTGTCGCAATACCCGTCGCCAAGCTCGCGCACATGCAACGTTCCTTCCCCTCTCCATCTGTGCTAGTCTCCCCCTCTCTTCCGTTACAAAATTTATGAAGAAACGACGACATTTGCCATTTCGTTTTTCTTTGTTCCGACTCAAAATCGAAAGGTGGCGCAGGCCACCTCCGACCACCTCCAGCCAAACGGCCACCGCCAATCGGAAGCCCTGTGTCGGGTGGAGGTGGTGGCTTGGGGGTTTGGCCGGAGACGACCTAAGATGGCCGGAAATCCGCCCGCAAAACCGGCCCAGGAGCGGCAAATCAGAGCCCTTGGCTCATCGGGGAAGACGACCCGTGGCCGTTAGATCTGGCGGCTTAGGCTAATCGCAGCCCAAAATGAATTAAACCATAATATTTAAGTAATATGTCACATTTCATGCAGCCCCTTAAACAATTTATTAAAAATACCTCCTCTCATTTTCTGGGAAAACTTTAAACATCAAAGTTGTAGCCCTTGGGCTCTAGAATTTTTAGAAATTTGGATCACCCCAAAAGGAGAATTGTAGCTCCCTGTAGACCATTTTTAGTGTAGCATGTACATATGGGCCCCTTTTCCTTTATAAATTAATTTAGAGAGGTAAACAACTCTAAATATCTTGAAATTTGGTGCATGCATGAGTCACGCCCTAGAGTACATCCTACCAAAAATTGAGAACTTTTGGAAATAAGTTTTCTAAGGTTTTGATCATCATTCATTTTCCTTGAAAGTCTTAGATCTAGTGTTTTATGAGGTCAAATCCACTCAAAACATTGGTGGATAGTAGACCTAGTCATACAAAGTCTCTGGCCAAAATTTTGGGCAATTTGGATAAGTGCCTGTGGACATATCTCACATGCAAGATTCATTAAAGTAGTGAATGGTGGGACATGTATATAAGGTGAATTTGTTAAGATAAATAATTGTTAACAGAACTTGCATGTTGATTTTACTTAGGTTAGGATCATTTCTGGAGGTAGTGATCAACATGAATATTGTAAACATTGAGGTTACCTTTAAAATGCCACTAATTTCATGTCATTTGGTCGAGTGTAGCTCCTTCTATGCCATTTTTGGTGGGACATGTATATAAGGTGAATTTGTTAAGATAAATAACTGCTAACAGAACTTGCATGTTGATTTTACTTAGGTTAGTATCATTTCTGGAGGTAGTGATCAACATGAATATTCTAGACCTTGAGGTTACCTTTAAAATGCCACTGATTTTATGTCATTTGGTCAAGTGTAGCTCCTTCTATGCCATTTTTGGTGTGACATGTATATATTTGTATTTTGCTAAGTTAAACATTTTGTACAGAACTTGCATGTTGACTTCACCTAGGTTAGGCTCATTTCTGGAGGTAGTGATCAACATGAATATTGTAGACCTTGAGGTTACCTTTAAAATGCCACTGATTTCATGTCATCTGGTCAAGTGTATCTCCTTCTATGCCATTTTTGGTGTGACATGTATATATTTGTATTTTGTTAAGTTAAACATTTTGTACAGGACTTGCATGTTGACTTCACCTAGGTTAGGCTCATTTATGGAGGTAGTGATCAACATGAATATTGTAGATCTTGAGGTTACCTTCAAAATGTCACTGACTTCATGTCATTTGGTCAAGTGTAGCTGTTAAAATTTTTGAAAGACCGTTTAGGAGTAAGCAGGAGTTGTATCAACTAGAGTTATAGCCAAACAACCACAATGCCAAAACAGCAACACAAGAAATCTTTATTGAAATAGAACTGCTTTACAATGCGAGGTATACATGGCGAGATATGATTCATAAGAATCACGGAGATGAGAAGAACAAACACACCAAAAACGAAACTGGCGGTCTGCCAAAGCAGAGACCGCACGGACCGCAAAAAGGCTCAGGCCGCCCGGCTTGCTCTGCTGTACTCACAGACCGCTTGCACAGTCAGACCGCAGAAACAACTTGAGATCGCGCGAACAGAAGCAGACGACCTGCACTGCCAGACCGCAATCCCAGACCGCACGAAATGAAGCTTATTGGAACAAAGAACTGAAGCTGTCGCCAGACCGCAACTCAGACCGCCTAACCGCTAAAGGTCGCCTGATCACTGAGCTCGCTGCGAAGAGCACAAGAACACAATAAACCAGTTCGCCGACAGACTGCAGATGAACTGTTTATTCAAGCCACCGGAAATCACCAAGGAAGGAGACCGCAACCTGGTGACCGCAAACCTGCGAACACAACAACCGGTTAGCTCACTTCCGAGACTGCGCGACTTCAAACTTGAGTCCGCAAGAAACAATCCGGGATCTTGTTCTTACAGTTCTTGTTAGGAATGACGGGCCCCGCACCCCTATTTATAGGCGGATAGACGGATGTCGTCACCGCACAAACCGGGATACAATAACCGCTCATCAGATCGCGAGCGGTCTTATATCACATACCGCGCGGACACAACACTTGGACAAGATCCAACCCAAGTCCGCAAGACAGCAGCAGCCCGCGCACAAGCCGCACGGACACAGCGCTTGGACAAGATCCAGCCCAAGTCCGCAAGATAGCAGCAGCTCGCGCACAAGCCGCGCGGACACAGCGACCACCCTTCTTGAGATCGCCAAGCAGGGACAAACATCTGACCGACTTGACCAAGTCGCCAGAACAGTCCAAACAAGCCGCCCGATCACTGCGGACAACCAAGAACAGGCCTCCCAGAACAAGACCGGAAGAACTCGCAACAGGTTGCCAGAACCAACGACCAAACCAAGAAGCAAACTGGTCGATCACAGCAGATCGCCAGAACAGCAGGGAGAGATCGCAGAACCAAACCGCCAGAGCACCAGCGCAGACCGCGCGGTCTCTGCGGTCTCTGCGGTCTCCAGCCTTCAGTCCGGCCGGACTCCCTTCCACTTCACTTCAACAATTTCAACACTCCCCTTTGAAGCGGGAAGTGGAAACTAGCCCGAGCAACTCCCTTAACCGTGTAAACGGTCCCTTCGCCAGCGGCTTTGTGAAGATGTCTGCGACATTGTCCGCACTCCGAACATGCTCGACCATAAGAGATCCTCCCAACACTTTTTCACGAATGAAATGGTGTTCAATCTCTATATGTTTGGTCCTCGCGTGACAAACTGGATTATTGACCAGCTTGAGAGCACTCTCATTGTCCCCGCGTAGCATGGTGGGACCTCGAACCTCCTGATGAACGTCCTCCACCAACCTCCTGAGCCAAATGGCTTCCTGAGCTGCCAAGGCCGAAGCCTTGTACTCTGCTTCCGTGGTAGATACAGACACCGAGTCTTGCTTCTTGCTGCACCAAGAGATAGCTATGGGGCCCGTCATAAAGACATAACCAGACATTGATCTCCGATCATCCACGTCTCCCCCATAATCAACATCCATATATCCATGCAACTCCAAGCTTGACCCTCTCCTATATAGGAGACCCAAATCAGAGGTCGACTTCACATACTTCAAGATGCCTTTTGTCGCCAGAAGATGAGGCTTCCGTGGTTCCGCCATGTACCGACTCACCTTGCCTACTGCATAAGCAATATCTGGCCTTGTGATCGTCAAGTAGATCAAGCTCCCAACCAGAGCTCGGAACACCAACGGTTCAGATAAAACTCTCCCCTCATCCTTCCGAAGTTTATGATGTTGCTCCAGAGGTATAGAGCTGCTCTTCCCTTCCTCCATGCCGAATCGCTGAACAATCCGCTCTGCATAGCAAGCCTGAGAAATGAGCACTCCGCTCTCCCGCCTCTGCACCTCGAGTCCAAGGAAATGGTGGATCTCCCCCAGATCCTTCATCTCGAATCTGATAGCAAGCTCAGACCTGAGTCTTGCAACAGCTTCCTTCGAGTTCCCGGTGACAATTATGTCATCCACATACAGCAGCACAATTACCCGAAGCACCCCCTCTTTCTTGATGAACAAGCTAGAATCAGAGTCTGAAGCAACGAATCCGCAGAATAAGAGATACTCTGCAATCTTCCTGTACCACGCTCGAGGCGCTTGCTTCAACCCATACAGGGCCTTCTTTAACTTACAGACGTAGTCCGGATACTCCTTCGAGATGAAGCCTTGTGATTGGATCATGAAGATATCCCTGTCAATCTCGTCGTATAAGAAGGCATTCTTCACGTCGAGTTGCCAAATCTCCCAACCACTCGAAGCCGCCAAGGCAATAACAAATCGAACCGAAGTCATCTTTGCCACTGGACTAAACGTCTCATCATAATCTTCTCCGTACTGCTGTGAGAACCCGCAAGCTACAAGGCGAGCCTTGTAATGCTCGATACTACCGTCAGCTTTCTTCTTCAGCTTGAAGACCCACTTGCAAGTGACAGGAGTGGTGCCCTTGGGCTTGGGCACCAGAGACCAAGTCTCGTTCTTCTCGAGAGCTGACATCTCTTCTTGCATTGCAATGTCCCACTCCTTCACGCCTCTGGCCTTCTCAAAGCTCGACGGTTCCCTTTCATCCAAGGGACCAGCAAAGAAACATGAAACAAAGTTCACCATGTTTCCTCCTGTGTATCGGTCTGGTGGTTGAATAGTCCTCTTCGACCTCCTAAGAGGTTGCCCCTGACTAACCACCTCCTCAGCTGCTTCTTCAGAACTAGATCCTCTTCCAGGCGAATTTGGAGCATCGCTCCCCCTGCTTCCAGAACCTGAAGCTTCCGCCTCTGAGCTAGACACAGCTGGAGCTCCTGGTGAAACAGGCAACTCCACTTGAAGATCTTCAGCAGCCTTCCCTCTTATATCAACCATGCTCTTCGGTAGCTCAACTCCTGAACTCCCCTTGTAGGAAGTCACTTCATCGAACACTACATCCCGAGAAACAATTGACCTCCGTGTCTCAGGATCCATGCATCTCCATCCCTTCTTCCGCTCATCATACCCAACAAAGACTAGCTTCCTGCTTTCGCATCTAGCTTTGTCCGAAGAGCATCAGGAATATGCACATAGCAGGTTGACCCGAACACCCGAAGGTGTGCAACACTCGGCTTCTCCTTGAACATCAATTCGTGAGGGGTCTTCATGTTGATAGGACTTAAAGGCAACCTGTTGATGACATAAGCTGCACAAGACATTCCCTCCGCCCAGAAGGACTTTGGGATACTCTTAGCATGAAGCCAGCATTTGCAAGTTTCCGTCAGATGACGGATCTTCCTCTCGGCAACGCCATTCTGTTGTGGAGTATGGGCACAAGTAAGCTCTCTTCTGATGCCATGCTTCCTGCAAAAACTTGAGAACTCACCAGAGGTGAACTCCCCACCATTGTCAGTTCTAAGTTTTTTAACCCGCAGGCCTAGCCGACCTTCCACCAGCTCCTTGAACTCCACAAACTTTGCAAATGCATCCGACTTCTCCTTCAAAAAATATACCCAGACATATCTGGTGTAATCGTCAATCAACACCAACATGTATCTGTTGCCTCCAAGGCTTGGGTGGCAGTTGGTCCCATCAAATCACCGTGGATGCACTCCAACGGCACTTTGCACCTTGTTTGCGATTTGTCAAATGGAAGTCGATGAGACTTACCAATCTGACATCCTTCGCAGACATGACCGTCTCCATAGGAAGACAAGCTAGGCAAGCCATTGACAAGGCCCCTTACCATCATAGCCTTCAATTTGTCCATGCCTACATGCCCCAACCTTTCATGCCAGATGGCCGCGCCATCATTGGTCCTCATCTTATCAACATAGGTACTTGTCGATAAAACGAACAAGTCCTTCACCCGCTTGCCGACGTGAACAACATCTCCTTTTATCTCCGGTTGAATTTTAAGAAACTTCACTTCTGTTGGGCCAAACAGAACGTGATAACCGGCATCGACCACATTGGTCACAGAGAAGAGATTCTTCTTCATACCAGGCACGTGATAAACACTCCTCAACGTGAGTGGACCCTTATCACTGCTCAGAGAGACAACACCTTCGTGTTCTACTGGATGAATAGAATTATCAGCCGTAATGATAACATTGTTACCTGAGTAAGGCACCAAATAAGAGAACTTTGATCCATCCCCGGTGAGGTGATGCCCACACCCTGAATCAACAATTTAGTCCTCATCATAGTTGATGGAAGCCAAGGCCTTAACGGGCATCGCTGTTATATTAGACACAAAGGCTCCTCCCCATCTAACTTCACCAGACTTTGGCATCTCCTTCTCCACTGCATGTCCCGGCTAAAGATTCACCCGGCAATCTTTCTTGAAGTGACCGGTCTTATTGCATCTAAAGCACCTCGGTCCCTCTCCTTTCTTCTTCCCATCAGACTTAGGAGCATAGCCCCTATCTTGCTGACCTGAAGTGGAGGGTCCATCATGACCCGGCTTCTTCTTCTCCCATTTCTTCTTCTTCTTCCCAGAGAACATCACATCACTTTCTCCCCCGGAGATAGAAACCCCCGCCATCTGTCTTGCTAAACTTTCTTGCGAAGCAAGAAGGTTCTCCATCTCCAACAACGACGGTTGATTTTCCCAACCCTGAACTGAAGTCACAAAGGCAAGATACTCCTTCCGCAACCCGTGGATGATATGCCTCTTCAGTTTTGCCTCAGAGATTGGCTCATCAGTGTCCAATGCAGAAATCTCTGCCGTGAGGTTCTTCATCTTGAGGAAGAAGGTAGAAACAGAAAGATCACCTTGAGAGGCTTTCGCCAACTCTTTTTCAAGATACTGTAGCCTCGCTACATTCTTCTTATTGAACAATCCATCCAAGGATGTCCAAATCTCAGCAGCAGATTTACATCTGATGATGTGATCAAACAGCTCCGGTGAGATAGCCCTTTTGAGAGTGAACTCTGCCTTAGCATTCGTCCTCCTCCAAAGTCTCACATCTGCCATATTATCTCCTGCTAGAAACACCTCTTGTGTGTCTTCTCCGCCAACTACCTCCCATAGATCCTCGCCAAGCAAGTAACTCTCCATACATGACTTCCACTTTTTGAAGTTAGTCGATGTGATGAGTTCAATACCAAGACCTCTTGCGTATCCACCTTCCATGCAAATCTATGTGGTCTCTTCTTCACAAAGACGATGGCAACTCTAGTTGATCACTGCTTATCCACTCCAGGAACCTAGCTTTGATACCAAGTTAAAATTTTTGAAAGACCGTTTAGGAGTAAGCAGGAGTTGTATCAACTAGAGTTATAGCCAAACAACCACAATGCCAAAACAGCAACACAAGAAATCTTTATTGAAATAGAACTGCTTTACAATGCGAGGTATACATGGCGAGACATGATTCATACGAATCACGGAGATGAGAAGAACAAACACACCAAAAACGAAACTGGCGGTCTGCCAAAGCAGAGACCGCACGGACCGCAAAAAGGCTCAGGCCGCCCGGCTTGCTCTGCTGTACTCCCAGACCGCTTGCACAGTCAGACCGCAGAAGCAACTTGAGATCGCGCGAACAGAAGCAGACGACCTGCACTGCCAGACCGCAATCCCAGACCGCACGAACTGAAGCTTATTGGAACAAAGAACTAAAGTTGTCGCCAGACCGCAACTCAGACCGCCTAACCGCTGAAGGTCGCCTGATCACTGAGCTCGCTGCGAACAGCACAAGAACACAATAAACCAGTTCGCTGACAGACCGCAGAGGAACTGTTTATTCAAGCCACCGGAAATCACCAAGGAAGGAGACCGCAACCTGCTGACCGCAAACCTGCGAACACAACAACCGGTTAGCTCACTTCCGAGACCGCGCGACTTCAAACTTGAGTCCGCGAGAAATAATCCAGGCTCTTGTTCTTACAGTTCTTGTTAGGAATGACGGGCCCTGCACCCCTATTTATAGGCGGATAGACGGATGTCGTCACCACACAAACCGGGATACAATAACCGCCCATCAGATCGCGAGCGGTCTTATATAATAGACCGCGCAGACACAACACTTGGACAAGATCCAGCCCAAGTCCGCAAGACAGCAGCAGCCCGCGCACAAGCCACGCGAACACAGCGCTTGGACAAGATCCAGCCCAAGTCCGCAAGACAGCAGCAGCCCACGCACAAGCCGCGCGGACACAGCGACCACCCTTCCTGAGATCGCCAAGCAAGGACAAACATCTGGCCGACTTGACCAAGTCGCCAGAATAGTCCAAACAAGCCGCCCGGTCACTGCGGACAACCAAGAACAGGCCGCCCAGAACAAGACGGGAAGAACTCGCAACAGGTCGCCAGAACCAACGACCAAACCAAGAAGCAAACTGACCGATCACAGCAGATCGCCAGAACAACAGGGAGAGATTGCAGAACCAAACCGCCAGAGCACCAGCGCAGACCGCGCGGTCTCTGCGGTCTCCAGCCTTCAGTCCGGCCGGACTCCCTTCCACTTCACTTCAACAATTTCAACAGTAGCTCCTTTTATGCCACTTTTAGTGAGACATGTATAAAAGTGTATCTGGTGTGTTTAGTGATTTTGGCTCATGCAAATGCTTTGAAAATTTGTCCATGCCTTAGACATGATATCAACCACCTATGGTTAAGAATTCAACTCATGTGCATGAGTGGATTTCTCTGAACTTCAAGTTGAAGTTTTGGACTTAAGGGTGTAGGAAAAATTGGGGTGCATTTAGCAAGAATGTAATAAATGACAATTAAGGATAAATACACCTTGGATTAATATGAGACTTAGGACCTGGTGTTTTTAGACCAACATTGAGCTATAGTAATTTTCCCAGAATTTATTGAAGTCGTAACATAGTACTTGTAGTGTAAACCCTTATTGGCACACCAAATGTAATAAATGATAATTAAGGATAAATACACCTTAGTTTAATATGAGACTTAGTATCTGGTGTTTTTAGACCAATATTGAGCTAAAATAATTTTCCTAGGATTTATTGAATCCTTAACATAGCACTTGTAGTGTAAACCCTTATTGGCACACCGAATGTAATAAATAATAAGTAAGGTTAAATAATTTTTGGAAAAGAAAATGGGAGACTTGGGGTTTGAGGTTTTTAGACCAATACTATGTTGTAGTGAAACTATCAGGACTTATAGAGATCTCTAATTGATACTCAATGTACAAAACCTTATTCGCACACCATCCATTTTAAATCGAGTTTATGAGTAAACACCCCCTAGAAAATTATGAAGACTAAGATTTGAGGTTTTGGATCGTTACCCATTGAGAACCTATGACAAAAACTTGGAACTCACTTGGACATGATAGGGTTAAGATTGCGCCTTGGAAGTTAACTTAGTTCAATCCCACCTTGGTCTGCAAACAATAGAAACTGAAAACATAGATTCAGACCTCTTCCTTATGGTCACCACCCCCAGAGTTACTAACTCTAGGAAAATTGCAGATGCCCAATTGAGTTGAGGTTTTACTCACCAAGGGCAGTCTTTGGAAATAAAGACGGGGTGCGTTTAGTGAAACTAACAATTCAGGGAATTGACAAGGACCTATTAGGGAGACGAAGGATGACTTACCAAGAAGTGAAAATTGTGATTGAGAGATAACACAAGGAAATAGTCGGTCACTAGGAATTGACATGGTTCGGTGTTCACTAGAACACCGACACATGTCTGCCCGTGTCAAATGGTAATCCACCCTAGGATTTTAGAGCAATTGGAGAGCAAATGGGTATACAAGAATGGGTAGCAACTAAATAAAATAAATATCCTGGAAAGGGGGATTAGGGCTTCAGTCACCATCACATTCCCTAGTACCGTTGCGAGCCCTTCACCGGGTAACCCACGGGAAGTCCAGGATTCACCTCAAGCTGCTAAGATCAACTAATAATAGACAAGAGTAGTAAGTAGGAGAACTTGAAACATATTCTCCCTCTCAAATTTGGGAAGGAATGAAATAAGGAAGGACTGTGATAGTCCTGCGAGCGGTAGGCTCGGGTTATAAGGAATGACTGGGATAGTCCTGCGAGCGGTAGGCTCGGGTTATAAGGAAGGACTGGGATAGTCCTGCGAGCGGTAGGCTCGGGTTATAAGGAAGGACTGGGATAGTCCTGCGAGCGTTAGGCTCGGGTTATAAGGAAGGACTGTGATAGTCCTGCGAGCGGTAGGATTGGGTTATAAGGAAGGACTGGGATAGTCATGCGAGCGTTAGGCTCGGGTTATAAGGAAGGACTAGGATAGTACTGCGAGCGGTAGACTCGGGTTATAAGGAAGGACTGGGATAGTCCTGCGAGCGGTAGGCTCGGGTTATAAGGAAGGACTGTGATAGTCCTGCGAGCGTTATGCTCGGGTTATAAGGAAGGACTGCGATAGTCCTGCGAGCGGTAGGCTCGAGTTATAAGGAAGGACTGAGATAGTCCTGCGAGCGATAGGCTCGGGTTATAAGGAAGGACTGGGATAGTCCTGCGAGCGGTAGGCTCGTAGTTTAAATATAAGACTGGTGTAGTCTAGCGAGCGGTAGGATCATAGTTTAAATATAAGACTGGTATAGTCTAGCGAGCGATAGGCTCGTAGTTTAAATATAAGACTAGTGTAGTCTAGCGAGCGGTAGGCTCTTAGTTTAAATATAAGACTGGTGTAGTCTAGCGAGCGGTAGACTCGTAGTTTAAATATAAGACTGGTGTAGTCTAACGAGCGGTAGGCTCGTAGTTTAAATATAAGACTAGTGTAGTCTAGCGAGCGGTAGGCTCGTAGTTTAAATATAAGACGGGTGTAGTGTGGCGAGCGGTAGGCTCGTAGTTTAAATATAAGACTGGTGTAGTCTAGCGAGCGGTAGGCTCGTAGTTTAAATATAAGACTGGTGTAGTCTAGCGAGCAGTAGGCTCGTAGTTTAAATATAAGACTGTGTAGTCTGGCGAGCGGTAGGCTCTACTTTATAAATGTTGATTTAGAATTACGAGCTGGAGGCTCGGTAGTAAGGGTTAATACATATTTGCATATGCATAAGATGTGGTGGGTCTTCGGTTTTGGCTTAGTCATCACACCGACAGCAGTTCGTTGACTCGGCAGTGCTAGTGGTTTGATTAGGGGCCAGGTTGTTTTACTGCGCGTCCGACGGGACGGATTTCCTAAACCCTGCCTGGCCAATTCAGTTTAGTACGCAGGAGCTCGTGAGTACCGAGTACCGGTATCACAACGTACGTTAGGGCATAGGTCTAGTAGTGTGACTTACCCACCTAGGTGAGGAGATGCTCGCTCCTCTGCCACCGTTTGACCACGACGAGAGGTGCCCGAGAGGTTAGCTGCCTCTGAAAAGTGGGAACTAAATGTCTGTACGTACAGAGTCGAGTGTGTGAGTTGTACCATTGCATTGCATTACATTGCATTACATTGCATATCATAGCATAACATTCTTGCATAAATCAGAGACCTCATCGTATAAATTAGTATGAGCTATTTTATACGATGAGTTTACTTTGGTGCCAGATCCCTTAGCTTATGTGCTTTTGTGTGTGCATATAAGTTAAGGTTACATTTGTAGCTACTCTTATTTGTTATACCTACTTCTTTATATTGCATTGTCTTTTACTTATTGATGTCGCACTATACTCTGTTAGCATAGAATTGTTATTATTTAATGTTCAGTAATTATAAACCCTGCTAGTCTAGCCACATGTCACCTGCTTTTGATTTACCCCTTGATATCCTCCGCTTCCTCCTCCCGCACGGTGCCTAAGAGTCGCGGGTGGAGGCGGTGAGGAATATGCTGAGTCTTATAGACTGACGGTCGGTGGACCTCATCATTTTAATTAGGGATGATGTGTCGGAACAGCAGGACCCCGTTAAGGAGACAGGACAGGAGGACGGGATGAAGCAGAGGAGCCACTACACGTCGCCGCAGCAGCAGCTATAAATGCATGCAGACAGAGTTTGATAGTTTCCGCATAGATGTAGAGTGAGAGTGTTGTTGCACATTATTTGAACATGTACTGGGCGTAAGCTCTTATTCTTTTAGTTCTTTCTCATCGTGGACATTTAATCATGTATTATGATAAATATATAATGTGATTTTGTGGACTTGTTTCATTTAATACTTCAATTACTGTGATTATGGTTGGCCTGGATGATGATGAATAGCCGACAGGATCGGCGTCTTGTGGCGGCGACCATTGAGTGTAATGGTGTCGCCGCAAGACGGCGGTTCTGGACGGTAAGACCCGGTTTAAAAGCAAAAAAAGAGGGTCTTACACGACCTAAGAATGTTTCTGAAATCCAAAGCTTCTTAGGATTGGCAGGGTATTATCGAAAGTTTGTAGAGGGATTTTCGTGTATTGCTCTTCACTTAACTTGGCTCACACAAAAGGCTGTGAAATTTGAATGGATAGATATATGCGAAACAAGTTTTCAAAAGCTAAATGAATGTCTAGTATCAGCACGTATACTTACAATTCCAAATGATTTGGAAAACTTTCAAATTTATAGTGATGCATCATATCAAGGGCTTGGTAATGTCTTAATGCAACATGTGAAGGTAATCGTTTATGCATCAAGACTGATGTGCACTCGTAAAGATGATACGTGATGTGGTCTCGCAAAATGTTCAGGCAGTGCATTCGGGCAGTGCGCTAATGAACATCACTCGCCTCATTTTGTGGAGGAAATGAGGTTGACCAAGATAAACCCCACTATCCCCGTAAAAATCCCCCATCATGGGGTGTAAATAGTAAAATCGCACATCATGGGGTGCAAATAGTAAAATCCCCCATCATGGGGTGTAAATAGTAAAATCCTCAAACATGGGGTGTAAATAGTAAAATCCTCCAACATGGGGGTGCAAATAGTAAAATCGTTCAATACGGTCTGCGTATAACAAATAATATGGTTATGGTGTGCGCATAACCATATCCGTCATATGAATACACATCACCGCAAAACTATACAAATTGGTGTGCGTGTAGCTATATTCATGATAAATGTGCGTATAACACATAAATTGGTTATGATGTGCGGGTAGCCGCATAACCACCATAACCACCCTAACCACCCATTTAATTACGAAAGTGACACCCTCAAAAACTATAAATAGAACCCCAAGGCTTCTCTTTTTTCCATCTTCTCCTCCTCCATCTCTCTCCCCTTTTGAGACTTTCTCTCTCTTCGGTCGGGAAAATCCTCCTACGAATTTTCTCACTCCTCCTTCTTCCTTGCGCGCTCACAAGCGCGCCTCCTCCTTGCGCGCTCATAAGCGCGCCACCTCCTTGCGCGCTCACAAGCGCGCCACCTCCTTGCGCGCTCACAAGCGCGCCTCCTCCTTGCGCGCTCACAAGCGCGCGTCCTCCTTGCGCGCCCACAAGCGCGCGTCCTCCTTGCGCGCCCACAAGCGCGCGTCCTCCTTGCGCGCTCACAAGCGCGCGTCCTCCTTGCGCGCTCACAAGCGCGCCTCCTCCTTGCGCGCTCACAAGCGCGCCTCCTCCTTGCGCGCTCACAAGCGCGCCCTTTCCTTGCATCATGGGCTCTCATTTATGAGAAAAACCGGATGACGGTTACTCCCATAAACCACTCCCCCCACTACTTTAGTGGGAGAGAGTGGGAGATCAAAGCCGGAACCGCCATTCCTGCCGCCAACCGCCAATCTGAAAATATGCGCTAAGCACGCCAACCGCCAACATGCACGAAATGCACGCCGCGCCCCGCCATAACCGAACCCCACTACTGGGGTGCGACTAGCCCGCACCCCACTAGTGGGGTGCGAATAGCCGCACCCCCATAGTGGGGGGTGCGGCCAAGCCGCACCCCCCATAGTGGGGGTGCGGCCCAAACCGCACCCCATGAGGGGTGCAGCCAGGTCGCACCCCCTTGGGTGCGGCTGAGCCAAGCCGCACCCCATGTGGGGTGCGGCCATGCCGCGTCCCCCCCTCGGGTACGGCCGCGCTTCGCCCGCCTTTAGGTGCGGTCCAACCGTTCTCCCCCGTAGCAAGGCTGGGGTGAGTCCCCCCTCTTCCGGCTCGCCGCCCGCTTTTCGGGCTCCGGACTCCGTTCAGAGCAATTCCCCGTTCGTTACGTGCTCAGAGCACTTCTGAGCACGCTCAGAGCACTTTTCACATTTCGGGCACACTCACTTTTTGTCTTTCTAGCACGCTCACATTTCCGACTCGCTCACTTTTCCGACTCGGCTCGTTCACTTTTTGTCTTTTCAGTTTCTCACTTTTCAGGAACAGCCTGTCGCCTTTCCTCGAAGGGCAGGATGATCATTTACGAAAAATGGTGATCCGTGGGCTATGAACCGGAAAATATGATTCGTCCTCCCAGGTGGTTATGGTGGTTACAACGACAAAATTACCGGGCTACCCCCGGCCAAAGCTATAAAAGGACCCCCTAGACTTCATTTGAAAGGGTTCCGCCTTGATGACCAGAGAGAGCTCCTTGAAGATTTCCACGGATTTCTCCTTCGGCACTTGAAGATCTCCTTCGTGGACTTGAAGTTTTCCTTCATCTCGAAAGGCGACTCGGCAGTCTCACTTTCGTTCTCACGAAAGCAGACACAGCAGTCTGACTTTCGTTATCACGAAAGCGGACACAGCAGTCTCACTTTCGTTCTCACGAAAGCGGACACAGCAGTCTCACTTTCGTTCTCACGAAAGCGGACAAGGCATTCTCACTTTCGTTCTCTACCGTTCTCAGAAGGAAAAGACTTAGTTTTTTCCGAGAGGTGGCCTGTCACCCTCGGATCGTTCTCTCTCTCTCTCTCTCTCCCTAATATTGTAACGAGCGGCGACCTGTAAAGCTCGAATTCTAAACACCAGATTGTAACCTCTCAGAAGATAGTGAAGTTTGGTCGGCACAGCCCCGACCGCGTGGTTTTTTTACCCTTTCCGGGTTTTTCCACGTTAAAACGTCCCAGTGTACTCATTGAATTTCTCTGTGACTGTTTGCGCGCTTGGTTCTCTCCCGAGCTAAGGTGGTTCAATTCGACCAGTCTACCAAGAGCCCTAAGCGACCCGCAACAGTTTGGCGCCGTCTGTGGGAATGGATTCCCAAATACTGAGTAAAGGATTTCCGAACGCAGCGCCCGCTTCACCGGAGTTCACGGAACCAGCAAGAGTGGACACCTCCCCCGAACTATCTGACGCATGCAGTTCCTCAATCCCGGAGAACCCGATGAGAAGAGCGCTCATCGCTGCACCCATCCTGCCCCCATGGCTTGGATCAACTAGCAAGCCGGCCCCTCTCGCGGCAGGACAGGATCTGAACGATGTCACGCACCAGCAAGGGCAATCCCCCCTGTCAAAGTTAGTTTTGGAATACCCAATTCCGTCATGGCTAAAGCTCCCACACAACAAGGAGTTCCACGGAGCGGAGGACCCGTACGGGCACGTTAATCACTTCTTGATAACGATGCGGACGTTCGGACTTCCCGACCAAATCAGCTGCAAGATCTTCACTAAGACGCTGCGTGGAGACGCCCTCCGCTGGTATCAATCCTTGCCAAACGAAGCAATTCACAACTTCACCGAGTTGCCCCAACTGTTCGTTGAATGGCACGAGACACGCTTGCCAAGGATTCAAGAAGAGGGAGAAAAGCCCGGCACGGACGAACCGCCACGCCTAAGGGAGGCGGAATGGAGCACGCAGCAGCAGAAGATCCGCACAAATTTTCACCAGGAGCGTCCCTGCGCATGGATGGACTTCGCCTTAGACGCGAGCATAGGCAGTCCACCCTGTGAGCTAAGGAGAGCGTTGGTAACTCACCGCATCTCCTTCAACATCCTATTCCTGGCTGCCGTAGTACGACTCAAACTCCTAAGCGGGAACCTCAAACTCAGGGCCAGCGACGCGGAGCTCCCAGACGGAACTACGGTACCCACCGTAGGAATCATCACCCTCCCCGTCCAAGTAGGGATGCACACAGAACCTGTCCAGTACGACGTTCAGTTCATCGTCGCCGAGGCAGACTCCCCCTACGACGCAATATTTGGGAGCCTCTTACTGGACGCCCTGGACCACGACGTTTCCATGTCCGGGCGCATGGACAACAAAAGGAGTATCCTCAGGGACGCGATTCACGGTTTCGACACACCCGCCTCCAAGCTCCCTTGGATCAACAACGACCCATCGCCGAAACCAAAGTCTGAGAAGCAAGGCGCGCTGAAGGATCGCGCAACTCCCACATTGGCTGAAAAAGCCAAATTTCAGGCATCAGCAAGTCCGCTGCAGTTTGATACATGCCGCAAGAGAAAAGGGCAGCAACAGCAGTTCAAGAAGGCTGAACTGCTCACTCAGAACCGAGCAGACCGCTCCCAAGGGCTAGCAAATCAAGGCTCCCGGAGCTTCACCCCCTTAAATGCCCCCCCCCCCCCCCCCCCCGCGAGCATATACTGTCTGTAATCTACAACAACAAAATCATCAACTGGCCCAGAGCACTCCCCCAGCATAGCGGAGATCAATCTCAGTTCTGCAATTTCCACAAAGGCCGAGGGCACCGTACGGAGCACTGTTCCAGGTTGAAAGAAGAAATTGGGCGCCTTGTCCAATCGGGACACCTTGAGGCTTTCTGCGAAGAAGCACAGAAGGATGCCACCGAAGGTCGGTCGCCGGGTCACCACCGCCCACCATGCTGAACGACCGAAAGAGCTCGAGCAAGCGCAGCGCAAAGGGAGCTCAGAGGCCGCAAGATTGCACTTGCGCATGTACCAGTGTTCATTTTCTAATTATATTCTATCTGTCCTAAACTGTTCAACTGCAGGAACCACTTCGGGGCCCTGCCCCAGGGACTTTGCACCGCCGTCGATTGAAGGTTCGCCCTTCTCCTCCGCCGTCGAGTTCCAGTGTCGTAGGGGCTTGCCCCCCTTACGTTCACCCTCGGTTTGAATACACCAGCTATTCACCGGCCACTTCGGGGCCCTGCCCCGGGGACTTTGCACCGCCGTCGATTGAAGGTTCGCCCTTCTCCTCCGCCGTCGAGTCCCGGTGTCGTAGGGGCCTGCCCCCCTTACGTTCACTCTCGGTTTGAATACACCAGCTATTCACCGGCCACTTCGGGGCCCTGCCCCGGGGACTTTGCACCGCCGTCGATTGAAGGTTCGCCCTTCTCCTCCGCCGTCGAGTCTCGGTGTCGTAGGGGCCTACCCCCCTTACGTTCACCCCCGGTTTGAATACACCAGCTATTCACCGGCCACTTCGGGGCCCTGCCCCGGGGATTTTGCACCGCCGTCGATTGAAGGTTCGCCCTTCTCCTCCGCCGTCGAGTCCCGGTGTCGTAGGGGCCTGCCCCCCTTACGTTCACCCTCGGTTTGAATACACCCGCTATTCACCGACCAAGCCGCGAGCCAGACTCGTGCGAAAGCCGCAAGCACAGACTTGCACAAACTAATTTTTTATGTAAAAAGCCGCGAGCTCAGACGCGCGCAAACTAATATTCTACTAAGACTCGTGCAGGCTCATCCGGTATTTTGTAAGAGGCCATCAAGCTGTTCAGGTATCAACGCTAAATAGCAAGCCAACAACAATCCCAAAGTACGAACATCCTTCGTCGGCCATCTTGAAGCACCTTTCCTCAATCAACACTTCGACAACAACCAGGGCAGCGGGACCACGAGAGTGTTATCGCAACGCAGCGCAAAGTAAGTAACGCCTAAACAGAACAAGAAAGCAAAAGCAACGCACACTCATCCTACAACAGCAATTCCTACCTAAGGCGCCACGAAGATAGCAATGATCGAAGCCGCCGCAGAAAAAATCAAAACCTCCGAACTCCCCCGCACAGTAATTCAGACTCCGAAGGTTTGGGGGGCTTATGATGTGCACTCGTAAAGATGATACGTGATGTGGTCTCGCAAAATGTTCAGGCAGTACATTCGGGCAGTGCGCTAATGAACATCACTCACCTCATTTGGTGGAGGAAATGAGGTTGACCAAGATAAACCCCACTATCCTCGTAAAAATCCCCCATCATGGGGTGTAAATAGTAAAATCCCACATCATGGGGTGCAAATAGTAAAATCCCCCATCATGGGGTGTAAATAGTAAAATCCTCCAACATGGGGGGTAAATAGTAAAATCCTCCAACATGTGGGTGCAAATAGTAAAATCCTTCAATACGGTCTGCGTATAACAAATAATATGGTTATGGTGTGCACATAACCATATCCGTCATATGAATACACATCACCGCAAAACTATACAAACTGGTGTGCGCGTAGCTATATTCATGATAAATGTGCGTATAACACATAAATTGGTTATGGTGTGTGGGTAGCCGCATAACCACCATAACCACCCTAACCACCCATTTAATTACGAAAGTGCCACCCTCAAAAACTATAAATAGAACCCCAAGGCTTCTCTTTTTTCCATCTTCTCCTCCTCCATCTCTCTCCCCTTTTGAGACTTTCTCTCTCTCCGGTCGGGAAAATCCTCCAACGGATTATCTCTCTCCTCCTTCTTCCTTGCGCGCTCACCAGCGCGCCTCCTCCTTGCGCGCTCACAAGTGCGCCACCTCCTTGCGCGCTCACAAGCGCGCCACCTCCTTGCGCGCTCACAAGCGCGCCTCCTCCTTGCGCGCCTCCTCCTTGCGCGCCCCACAAGCGCGCGTCCTCCTTGCACGCCCACAAGCGCACGTCCTCCTTGCGCGCTCACAAGCGCGCGTCCTCCTTGCGCGCTCACAAGCGCGCCCTTTCCTTGCATCATGGGCTCTCATTTATGAGAAAAACCGGATGGCGGTTACTCCCATAAACCACTTCCCCACTACTTTAGTGGGAGAGCGTGGGAGATCAAAGCCGGAACCGCCATTCCTGCCGCCAACCGCCATTCCTGCCGCCAACCGCCATTCCTGCCGCCAACCGCCAACCGCCAATCCAAAAATACGCGCTAAGCACGCCAACCGCCAACATGCACGAAACGCACGCCGCGCCCCGCCATAACCGAACCCCACTACTGGGGTGCGACTAGCCCGCACCCCACTAGTGGGGTGCGAATAGCCCGCACCCCACTAGTGGGGTGCGAATAGCCCGCACCCCACTAGTGGGGTGCGAATAGCCCGCACCCCACTAGTGGGGTGCGAATAGCCGCACCCCCCATAGTGGGGGGTGCGGCCAAACCGCACCCCATGAGGGGTGCGGCCAAGCCGCACCTCCTTGGGGTGCGGCCATGTGGGGTGCGGCCCAAACCGCACCCCATGAGGGGTGCGGCCAGGTCGCACCCCCTTGGGTGCGGCCGAGCCAAGCCGCACCCCATGTGGGGTGCGGCCAAGCCGCGTCCCCCTCTCGGGTGCGGTCGCGCCTCGCCCGCCTTTAGGTGCGGACCAACCGTTCTCCCCCGTAGCAAGGCTGGGGTGAGTCCCCCCTCTTCCGGCTCGCCGCCCGCTTTTCGGGCTCCGGACTCCGTTCAGAGCAATTCCCCGTTCGTTACGCGCTCAGAGCACTGCTGAGCGCGCTCAGAGCACTTTTCACATTTCGGGCACGCTCACTTTTTGTCTTTCTATAGCACACGCACATTTCCGACTCGCTCACTTTTCTGACTCGGCTCGCTCACTTTTTGTCTTTTCAGTTTCTCACTTTTCAGGAACAGCTTGTCGCCTTTCCTCGAAGGGCAGGATGGTCATTTACGAAAAATGGTGATCCGTGGGCTCTGAACCGGAAAATATGATTTGTCCTCCCAGGTGGTTATGGTGGTTACAACGGCAAAATTACCGGGATACCCCCGGCCAAAGCTATAAAAGGAACCCCTAGGCTTCATTTGAAAGGGTTCTGCCTTGATGACCAGAGAGAGCTCCTTGAAGATTTTCACGGATTTCTCCTTCGGTACTTGAAGATCTCCTTCGTGGACTTGAAGTTTTCCTTCGTCTCGAAAGGCGACTCGGCAGTCTCACTTTCGTTCTCACGAAAGCGGACACAGCAGTCTCACTTTCGTTCTCACGAAAGCGGACACAGCAGTCTCACTCTCGTTCTCATGAAAGCGGACACAGCAGTCTCACTTTCGTTCTCACGAAAGCGGACAAGGCATTCTCACTTTCGTTCTCTACCGTTCTCAGAAGGAAAAGACTTAGTTTTTTCCGAGAGGTGGCCTGTCACCCTCAGATCGTTCTCTCTCTCTCCCTAATATTGTAACGAGCGGCGGCCTGTCGCGCTCGAATTCTAAACACCGGATTGCAACCTCTCAGAAGATAGTGAAGTTTGGTCGGCACAGCCCCGGCCGCGTGGTTTTTTTACCATTTCCGGGTTTTTCCACGTTAAAACGTCCCAGTGTACTCAACGAATTTCTCTGTGACTGTTTGCGCGCTTGGTTCTCTCCCGAGCTAAGGTGGTTCAATTCGACCGGTCTACCAAGAGCCCTAAGCGACCCGCAACAAAGACAATTGAAACCCAATGAGAAAAATTGTTCTGTTCATGATCTTGAACTAGCTCTAGTGGTCTTTGTTCTAAAGATATGACGATTATTTATATGGAGAAAATTCCATGTATTCACAGACCATCAAAGCTTAAAATATCTTGTTGACCAGAAAGAATTAAATATGCGTCAATGAAGATGTTTAGAGTTAATAAAAGATTATAATGTAGATCGAGATTCTATATCATCCGGGAAAGACGAACGTAGTTGCAGATGCTTTAAGTCGTAGAAGATCACATTTATCTATGATGCGTATAACAGAAGACCCAAATTTATCTTTACGACTTAAAATGGAGAAATTGCGAATAGATGTTATCGCCGTCGAGGAAAAGCAATCTCATCACAACTTATAATTAGTCCTGAATTGTGGAATGAAGTTCGCGTTGCACAACAAGAATATCCAGATTGGGTCAAGATGATGGAAAAGATTGGGAAAGGAGAATACCCAAAGCTATATGTAGATGAAAAGAGTCTTCTACGACATAATATTCGGATTGGCATCCGTGATAGCAGATACCTATGACAAATGTTATTATGGGAAGCACATCAATTACGATTTTCCATCCATCCAGGTACCACCAAAATGTATCTTGAGTTAAAATCCAAGTTTTGGTGGCGAGGCTTAAAGAAAGATGTGGCGGAATATGTAAGTAATTAAATGTTTGACCTGTCAACAAATTAAGGCAGAGCATTGGAGGCTATGAGGTATTCAACAACCATTATCTATTCCAAAATGGAAGTGGGAAGATATTTCATTGGATTTAGTAGCGGGCCTTCCAAGAACACCACAAAATCATGATGCGGTTTCGATTATCGTCGATCGATTGACTATGTTAGCACATTTTCTACCCACTAGAGTTAACGAATCAATGTCTAAGTTGGCTCAAAAGTATATCGAATATATTATAACACTACATGGAGTCCCAACATCAATTGTATCTGATCGTGATCCAAGATTTACCTCTCGATTTTGGAAAGCCTTTCACGAAGCCCTTGGTACTCAATTAAACTTTAGTACTGCTTATCATTCTCAAATAGATGGGCAAACTGAAAGAACTATACAAACACGTACTTGAAGACTTATTAAGAATGTGCATTCTCGATTTTGGTGGATCGAGACTGGAAGCAACATTTTCAACTGTTTTAATCTGACCAATAAGCTAGTTAAATGAGAAATAACATGTTAAGTGTGAAACTTAAATTAATCTGAGGATTTGGGTTTCTGTGATGCAAGTACTCTAACAAATTACTCAAATAATATTTGTGCTATTTTCAACTGTTTTACTGCTCTTTTCATACCATTTGTTTAAATTATATCGTCAAAGGTGGGTCGGTGAACTCACTGTCTATAATTTATCATTTTAGGTATTTCATTCGAGCATCAACAGGGAATCAAGGATGAAGGGAGAGGAGGAGAATAAAACTATATGTACATATTTTCTTGTGTTATTAGTAATGTAAAGTTTGAGAATACTGTGTAGAGTATATTTTTAAATGAAAAAAAAGTTTGTTTTGATTCTCATGGGCAATACTTATTTGCAAATTTTGAAATACATAAAAGATCCTTCACCACATTCCTAGTACTCGCATCTTTAATTGCAAGTTTTAGGGTTGGGGTGTGACACGAACCGTGTGCTACAGATCGACGAACGTGATTTACTCGTCAGGTGGTTATTGTGGTTACGATGACGAAATTACCGGACTACCCATGTCTAAAACTATAAAAGGAGTTCAAAGCCCTCATTTGAGGGGACCTTGCTTTCAGTGCCCGAGAGAGCTCCTTTGAAGATTTTTTAGAGTTCTCCTTCGGAGTTCGAAGAAACGTTCGAAGATCTCCTTCCCCTTTGAAGATCTCCTTCGAAGGGGACTTGAAGATCTCCCTTTGGCCTTGAAAGATCTTTCTTCTCTTTGAGATTCTCTCTCTCTCATTTCTTCTTTGCATCCCCTGCAATGAGCAGTGGCCTGTCACCATCTTACGTTCTACAACTTGTAACACCAAACGATATAGTGAATTTGGTCGGCACCGATCCGACCCCGTGATTTTTCACCAATTTCGAGTTTTCCACGTTAAAAATCTTATTGTCATATGTATCACTTTACTCTGACTGATTGCGCGCTCGGTTCACTCTCGAACTGAGACGGTTTAATTCGACCGATTTACAAGAGCGTCAAGCGACCCGCAACAATAATAAAGATACATTTCTATACCATTATAATAATTCATATTTAATAGATCATAATAATAGAGCGGCGGGATTGTAGATAATCAAAACGAGCATGGGCAAATACGTAAATTACAGTTACATGTCAAAATCAAATAACCCTATTCTACTAGTAAAGTCACAAAAACAAAGGATTTTGTTTTTTCCCATTCATATGATGCCTTCCAAGATCCTATTTCTAACTATTTTTTTTTTTTTTTTACATTAAGCCCAAAAAGGATCTACAATACACACACGCTTGTATCTTATATTCTCTTTTATCTCCTGTGATGCTAATATGGTGTACTTAAAAAGATATGACGATTCACTAGCACTCATCTCCACTGGCTCTCTCTCTTGCATGTTCCCCCGAACCTCACCTAACCGCACTTTCATAAACGCACTCATCTCCACTGGCTCTCTCTCGCATGTTCGCCCCGACCTCACCTAATCGCACTTTCATTGTTAAGATTTTCTAAAATACCTAACCGCACTCATCGCCACTAAGAAAAAATTTACATTTTAATATAAAAACAACATAGTTTCTTAGGTAAGGTCAGGCGTTCACGAACGACGACTCGTAACTGCGGGGTTCAAAATCCTAATAACTGAAGGCAAACTGGCCGTTGCAAAGCATACTTATAATGCAAAGCAAATTTATAATACAAAGCATATTTCTAATGAAAAAATGGATGATTGCATTCCTAATAACCTGAAGAGAAAATGCTCAATCAACTCATCGCTAAGCTAAGAAACACAAGGTATCTATCTTGGCACATTATGAATTCTAACACAAACTCACAAAAGAACAGAGTCCAGAGTGTTTTGTGAACATTAGTGATTCAGTATAAAGTATAAACCTAGATAAGAACATAAGCGGGCTTCGAATTAAGGTACCGTTTGGTTCGGCTTTTCCCCTCCGGTGCGGCAGAAACGCAGCGGAGCTCTGTCCAAAAGCACCGTTTGGCACTGCTGATGGACTGAAACGGAGTTTATTATAAACCTCCGTTTCTTTGTATAGCTGCACCGGCAGATCTCTCCCCAGTCCAGCCGCGGCGCAAAACCCGCTTAGGTTTTCCTCTCCCCCGCATCGCGCCTTCTCGCGTGGATTCGACGCCGATTTCGCCATGGTAAACCTGCTCGTTCGCGGATCATGGAGAAGCTTGCCGGTAGATCTCCTCCCTCACCGATAATGGCGTGGGCTCCTCGATGAAATGCGGCGTGGGCTCCTCAACGAAGAAGGTAATCGGCTCTCTCGCATCTGTCTCTGCTCGTTCATCGTCTCCGCCGTCCTCACCACACAGGTCCGAAGCAAGCCCACTGCATATCGTCCACTTCTCATTTCACAGATCTACAAATCGCCAGATCTGCTCGCAGTTAGTTTTTGTAAAAAAAATATCTGAAATTGATTGGTGTAATTTTGATGTCATATATTCAAATGAGTGATAATCAAATTTTCAAATTTTTTTGTTCCGTTGAGGCTACATATGGTTCTTACAAAAAAAAGTATTTGGACCTTTATTTTTTGTTCTGTATAGCAACTGATGTTATTAGAGTGCAATTGCAATGTTTTCTTCGTTTCAGAATTGATTTGCATTGCAAAATATTAGATAAACTTGAGAATTGTATGCTCTGTTATTGTTTGTGTTGTATGTATGTGTATATGTATATGTGTGTGTTGTATGTATGTGTATTTGTAAGTGTGTGTGTATTGTTGTATGTGTGTGTATGTGTGTTTATCTATTATAGTAAGTATTATCAAGTTGTGTATTTGGATGGAACACAATTTTTTTTTTTCCAAAAACTCTATTTAACCCAAACAAAATTTATAAAACTTCATTTCAATAAGCACTGAAAACTCCATTTCACCCAAACAGTTTTCTAACAAAACTCTATTTCTCAGAAACAGCTCTTTCTCAAAACTCCATTTCTGATCAGCAGCTTTTCATCAGCAACCGCCCAACCAAACGGACCCTTCAAAATACCAAACAGAAGTATTAACTAATCAAAGAATCTGGCTTCTATAAATCACAAATAAGTAACCCTCCCCCTCCAGAGTCGTCCTGACTAAGACAGTAAATCGGGAAGAACTGAAGGTGAGAGGAATAACTGAAGAAGAGACACTCACATTCACAGAGTCAGAGAGCTATTGCGAGCTGCAATTCGTAGTCGCCGACTGCTGCCTGGCGGACAGCGGGACAACCTGACAGTCGTTGAGGAGAGGTGGAAACTAAATCACGTTGAAGAGAGGCGGGCTTCTTCCGTTCTTCGATGTTCGCTCACTGAATCGCCGTCTAGAATCGTCATGAGGAGGGCTGGAGACTGGCGAACGAGAAGAAATAATTAGGGCATATTACAGGCGGACCTAGGCTTAATAGCTTCTCCGAAATTTCACGTCTGGGCGTGCCGGACAACACCGTGCCAAACGGACTCTCGCTCTCTTTAAAATTACCGGATGAAAAAGCTAGTGAAGTAGTGTTCAATAATGATTCGAGATCATCCGTAAAAATTCAACGGCCGTACATCATTATTATATTATAATATATATTATTTATATAGAGTGATAATATATATTAAAACTAATCTTGTAGCTATTTAACTTTATATTGATTTCTAATTAATTATTAGGCCCCATGGTTTCCTATCGGAAGGAATATTTATTATTAATTCATATTAAGAATATTCGAGAGAATCTTTTATCCCCTTAAATTCAGAAGCTCTCGTTTGGAAACCCCCAACAGTCGGTCCTCATGGATTCCAAGCTTTGGCTCTCCTTCTTCTTCCTCCTGCTTGTGGTAGGCTATATATTCGCTGCTTACTAATTAAACAAGCTATATTTATTTATTCTTAAATATTATTGCAGGTGACAAAAAGCGCTCACGCAGAGTTGCATGAATTAACTCCAATTCTAACATACTGGCGAAGTGTTCTCCCGCAAACCCCCATCCCCGCCACCATTGAACAGCTTCTACACCCTGCCGGTCTTCTCTCTCTCTCTCTCTCTAGCCGCATGTGTACATACTCTTATTTTAACATGCATGAAGAACTTTGAAAAAGAGATGCTAGATTTGAATTTTGACTATTTATATGTCCAAAAAAGTAGTCGGAGGAGAAAGAAACGGCTCTTTTAAATTGGAGACGTTCATATTTCTTCTTAGCTGAAGAAAGATGATAAGAATGAATGTCAGAGTAAGCATAAAATCACCAAAGTGATGGATGAGGATGAAAGATAATGAATTTATAGCCCAAAATATATTCAAATGTCGAGCATAATCCACATTGACAACTGACGGGAGTTAAATGAAATAATGTCTAGAGCCAAATTAAAAAATATCCGCAGAAATTAATATCGTCGGGATTGATGATCAAAATCTGATGATTTTGTCCATAAAACATTTCCTACAGTGATGATGTTTTTGCCACACCCACCACCTGGTTTTATAAATTCTTAACAATTGTTATTTTTGTGTATGTTCTTCGCCTGCTTACAGAGACGGAGAATTATTCATTCGAAGTAGAAAGAGCACCTACAGCCTTCATCAGCTACAAATATGCGGCCACTGAGAATCAAATACAAAATGACCGCAACGCTCAGCTCTTCTTCCTCAGACACAGCATCACTCCAGGCACGAAGATGGAGCTCGACCTCACCGGAACCACCGCCTCCCCTCCCTTTCTCTCTCTCAAAGAGTCCATGGCCGCTCCATTCTCCTCCGGCAAACTTCCCGAAATCCTCGGGCTCTTTAGCATCCGGCGCGGCTCGTTGGAGGCGGCCGCAGTGCTCCGGGCATTAGCGGAGTGCGAGGAGCCGCCGCTCAACGGCGAGACCAAGCGGTGTGTCACGTCGGTGGAGTCCATGCTGGAGTTCGTCGAGTCCGAGCTGGGCGGCGGCGATGTTCGAGTCGTGGAGACAGCGGTCGCCGGGGGCGGATTTGTTGCGGGGAGGCGGGAGTTTGTGGTGGGCCCTGCAGGGCCGAGGCTAGTGGTGAGAATTAAATAATTACTTATATTTAATCATAATATTTAAATTCCTTATCAGCAAACCAAATATCTATTTTAATAAAAAATTATCTATCCGCAGACAAAATATCTAACTTTTAATTCAAAAAATGAAAAGTCATGTGAGCTTTTCAATTTATTTTTCTTTTGCATTAATCTGCAAATAACAAATCTGATTTTCTTTATTGCTGCGGATAGCAAAAATTTGTGAATTTATGATTTCGCTCTACGAATAACAATTCTCCCATAAATTATAAGATTTATGTTTTTTTATTAAATTATTAGAATTTAACTTATAATTTTATTTCATTTTAATAGAGAGCAGAGTCGGTGGTGTCATGTCATTCCGAGCCATATCCGAGAGCATTGTATTATTGTCACACCACAAAACACATTGAGACCTATAAAGTACAGTTGTTAAGATCAGATGATGGAACAGCGGTAGTTGATGCAATCATGAGTTGCCACACCAACACATCCGCATGGAACCCGGGTTACATAGGCTTCAGGATGCTGAAGGTGAAGCCGGGGACTGAGCCGATCTGCCATTTCATGCCGCAGGGCAATCTTATTTTCGCTCTCTTGTCAAAGAAGGCTAGTCTTATAATGAGCTAAGAATTAAGAGTGCTCTAACCAGATTAATGCTATATTTTCCCTAAATAAATTCACAAATAATATAAATTATATATTTTTTCCAGTGCCGGCAAATGAAATGGAAAAAACTATAATTTATAAAAAAAAATATTTGTGAAGTGCATATAGCATTACTCTTTGATCTCTTTTCACTCTATGCTTGTAATGTGCTCTAGCGTGTATGAATATGTTATTAATATGTTATGTGTGACGTCATAATGTAATGTCATCATGTGGGTACTGTTTAACTTGTCTATGTTTGGAGAGTAGTGTATCAACTTTTATTGTAACTTATATCAGCATCTTGGCCTCCACATGTGTCTTAAAATAATATTTTATCCATCATTAAATTAATATAGTGCAATGTTTTAAAAATCGAACCGGCTCGTTCGACTGGTCGGACCATATAACAAAATTGAGCGGAAATTGAACTTACGTTTAGCTACTTGAGAACTTGGCTCACTGTAAGTCTGTAAGAGTAGTTTTAACGATCTGTGAATCGGACTATTAAGTTTGATCTTAATTTGGAGGATTTATGTATATATCTCTTGAGCTATACACGCAAAAATACAATCAAGAGTCTAACGATTACATAGACATAATACAAGAGAACCCAAGAAGAGAAATCTAGAGATGATAGAAAATTTATAAGTAAAACATGATAAACCTCTCTTTCGATCTCCTTATTCTTTGCCCTTCCAACTTACATTAAATGTTTGGGCCTTAATATGACTCCAAAGGCCGAACATTCAGAAGAGTAAGAGAGTTCTTTTAGTAGAATGAACTTATATTTATATGTTAGATTTTGACACCTCGTCGCGCCCGGACCATTAGGATCGCGCCATGTCATCGATTCGTGGGAGGAGTTTGTTACTTGTGAGGATTAATCTTTGATTAGGAAATCTCTTATTGGGTTAATCCTATTTAGGATTCTTCATTATGAGGAGGATTATTTTCTTCCTATTCCGGCTAAACCCATTTTTTGTTTTTTTCCTAAATCTGCAGATCATCTCTTATTTACGGGAGATTTTATTTGGCTCCTATTTATAGGACCGGTCCCCCCAGCCATCCTTTACGCCAAGCAAATTTCGCAGGAGGGAGGAGGCAGTTGAGAGAGGTGAGCGGCAGCAGCGGCGCCAGTAGCTCGGCGGCAAGGAGGCGGCGGCTCTGTCCAGCGGCGACAGGCGGCCTCAGGCCAAAGGAGCTTTTCGGGCTGTTTCAGGTGGAAGCAGCGGGTGGCGGCAGAGGTGGCTCCAGGAGTTCTTCAACAGCGGCGGAGGCCCTCAGTGTGATCCAGGCCGGCGACAGCCGCGAAACTTGGTTCCGGTGAGAGCGGCGGCAGCAGGGCGGTGGTCCAGGCGTGCGGAAGCAGCGGCGGCGGGTCTTGGGCCCGGTGGCAGTGCGAGACATCGCTCGGCGATATCGGTATCGCTCGCGATAGCTACCAGTGCAGTTTGGGGGCAGATTCTACTGGACGCACCACATTATATCTTTTGTCTCACTATTGTATCTTGTAACTCTCATATTTATAGTGGAATTTAATTGTCCGGCGCGCTCTCCCCGTGGAGTAGGAGTCCCATACTCCGAACCACGTAATCTTCTGTGTCGTCTGTGTATGCTAGAATCTCGTTCCGTATTTTATTTTGCGCGATACTGGTTCTTGCTCATTCGTGAAATTCCGTTGTGCTACCGCGGCTTAACTCGATCCGATTTCACAACAATTGGTATCAGAGCCAGGTTCCGCGGGGGTGATCGTCTGGATGTTCCGGTTCTCTGATTTGGGTCAACGGTGGGTGACGACATTGGTCCGCTCCCTATCTTCCCAGATCGGTTCCGCGAATATCATCTTGACCGCCCAGTAGCTCTGCGAGCAAGACAATGTCGGCAAAATTCGAGATTTCTAGGTACGACGGCAAGATTGATTTTGGCCTTTGGTAGAAGCGCATAAAGGCCGTTCTCGTCCAGCAAGGTCTTCACAAGGCTCTCCTCGGCAAGGAGAAGTCCGGGAAGAAGGACGACGAATGGGAGGAGCTCGATCTGAAGGCCATCAGCACGATTCAGCTGTGTTTGGACGATGAGGTGATGTACAACGTGGTGGATGCTGAGATGACGACGGACTTGTGGAAGAAGCTCGAGGAGCTATATATGTCCAAGTCGCTGACGAATAAGCTGTATGTGACGAAGCAGCTATACAGCCTGAGAATGTCGGAGGGCTCGCAACTGCTAGATCACATGAACGTGTTCAACAAGCTCGTCTCCCAGTTGTGGAGTATGGACGTTAAGGTCGAGGAGGAAGACCAGGATCTGCTCCTGTTGTCCTCATTGTCAAGGTCCTTCGATCATCTGGTCACCACTATCCTCTACGGGAAGGATACCCTGAAGATGGAAGAAGTGATGACGACGCTGCTCTCTAACGAAACAAGGAGCAAGTCGAGCCCTAGGGCCGACGAGGGCTTATTCGTGAAGAGCAATGACCCAGCCCGGGGCAGATCGAGAGGAAAAGGCAAGGGGGAAGACCGATCTAGGTTTAAGTCCGGAGGCAGGAATACTAAGTGCCACTACTGCAAGGAGGAGGGGCACTGGAAGAACAATTGCCCAAAGGGAAAGTTTAAGGAGCAGACGCATGAGCCACATCAGGCTGCAGTAGCATCTGAGGATGAGGACGACGCCGACGTCCTTTATGCATGTTGATCGCGGAGACCCTAGGGAGAGGGGGTTTCGTAGTCGCCGGTAGGGGAGATCCAAGGTGGAGGTAGAGTTACGTTTTGTGTGAGGCGTCAGGTGGAGTTTGTCGCGTGAGGCGTCAAGGTGGAGATTGTTAGATTTTGACACCTCGTCGCGCCCGGACCATTAGGATCGCGTCATGTCATCGATCCGTGGGAGGGGTTTGTTACTTGTGAGGATTAATATTTGATTAAGAAATCTCTTAATTGGGTTAATCCTATTTAGGATTCTTCATTATGAGGAGGATTATTTTCTTCCTATTCCGGCTAAACCCATTTTTAGCTTTTTTCCTAAATCTGCAGATCATCTCCTATTTACGGGAGATTTTATTTGGCTCCTATTTATAGGACCGGTCCCCCCAGCCATCCTTTACGCCAAGCAAATTTCGCAGGAGGGAGGAGCCAGTTGAGAGAGGTGAGCGGCAGCAGCGGCGCCAGTAGCTCGGCAGCAAGGAAGCGGCGGCTCTGTCCAGCGGCGACAGGCGGCCTCAGGCCAAGGGAGCTTTTCGGGCTGTTTCAGGTGGAAGCAGCGGGCGGCGGCAGTGGTGGCTCCAGGAGTTCTTCAACAGCGGCGGAGGCCCTCAGTGTGATCCAGGCCGGCGACAGCCGCGAAACTTGGTTCCGGTGAGAGCGGCGGTAGCAGGGCGGTGGTCCAGGCGTGCGGAAGCAGCGGCGGCGGGTCTTGGGCCCGGTGGCAGTGCGAGACATCGCTCGGCGATACCGGTATCGCTCGCGATAGCTACCAGTGCAGTTTGGGGGCAGATTCTACTGGACGCACCACGTTATATCTTTTGTCTCACTATTGTATCTTGTAACTCTCATATTTATAGTGGAATTTGTCCGGCGCGCTCTCCCCGTGGAGTAGGAATCCCATACTCCGAAACACGTAATCTTCTGTGTCGTCTGTGTATGCTAGAATCTCGTTCCGTTTTTATTTTGCGCGATACTGATTCTTGCTCATTCGTGAAATTCCGTTGCGCTACCGCGGCTTAACTCGATCCGATTTCACAACATTTATAATCACGAAAATTTTGCCTTGACACGACCTTGGGACGTAGTCGTGTCCCTAGACCGTGTACATCAAAAAATCGCAGTTTTTCGTACGTAACCATCTCATGGGGCTCCGAGAAGGCTTGATGAAACAGTCATGCCACTTGGCCATGCATCTCTCTAGTTTGATGCATGACAAATCATGCCCACGTCCAAAGTCCATGCATTGGACTTAGGATGTGAACATCACCAATTTTTACGTGGTTATTCCTCTCAAGCTATTGATTATTTCTTTCTTTTGGCACTTTGTCATATTCCCGCTCCTTTGACCTGAAAACAGAAAGACAAGTTAAATAACACATGAAATAAAGAATAAAGGCATGAAATGAGATATTCTATTAATGCAAAAGATACTAAATAATTGTATAATCATACTCCCATCAAATAAAAATAATGTAAAAATAAGAAGCATAATATACAAAGATTATCAAGCTCAATCATATGTATGCCCATTGCATCGGTGTTTGGTACTCCTTTCAAAATAACCCGCATGATGAATTTGGAGCTCTATATCTCTCTCTTTCATATCTTATAGCAAAAATTGCGAGCATGAGTTAGCTAGAGGTGAATATAGGATTGAATATAAACAAAATTAAGCATTCCTATTTCAGTCCTCACCAAGCTTATAATTTGTGGCTTTCTTAGTATTACTACATAAGAAAATGCATAAATGAGCTTTATTCATTTAGGCTCTGTTTGGCACGGTGGTAGCGATTGTGAAACTAGTATTTTTTTTGGTGGTAGTCATAATTGATGTGGACCCGTAGAGACGATACGGGATGCGGTCCCATGAAGCATATCCGCACGGGAACCGTCAAACACGCAAGCGCCGCGAGTGGCGTGAAAATCAAAAAATGCCGCAATAATTGCTACGCCGAGCCGGAGAGGCGCGGCATTCGCCGTGACGAAAGGGCACGGCACTCGCCGCGCCGAAATAACGCTGCACCCGCCGCGCCGAATGGCGCGTGCCCCACCGCGCCGAAACGGCGCGGCGCCCGCCGCACCAAAATGGTGCGGCGCTGCCGTAACTAAAAGGGGGTGCGGCACCGGCGGCATTGCCGCACCCCCATCTGCATTGGGGGGTGCGGCATTGCCGCACCCCCATGCAGAAATCTTGGGGGTGCGGCATTCCCGCACCCCCATGCAGAAATATTAGGGGGTGCGGCCATTCAGCAATATTGGGGGGTGCGGCATTGCCGCACCCCCCAAATAAATTGGGCGTTGACCATTTGGTCAACGCCCATGTGGCACTCCCCAATTGGGGAGTGCCCCACTCCCCAATCCCAATTGGGGAGTGCCCCACTCCCCAATTGGGGAGTCACGTAACTCCCCTTGGGGAGTTACGTGAACAGTAACTCCCCTTGGGGAGTTACGTGAACAGTAACTCCCCTTGGGGAGTTACATGAACAGTAACTCCCCAGTTGGGGAGCGCTCCCGGCCACCTCGGCCTCGAGGCTTTCTCGCGGTCGCGCTTCGAGTACCATCGTGTCCACCGCGCTCAGAGCGCTCGTCAAACCGCACACCGAAATATTATTCTTGCATGAATATTATTCTCCCGCGAATATTACTCTTACGGAACACTATTCGCCGCGCTCAGAACAACTCCGCGCTAACGACACGGCCAGATCACCTCCGCGCTCATGCGTGCTTAGAACACCTTCGCGCTCACGCGCGCTCATGCGTGCTTAGAACACCTCCGCGCTCATGCGTGCTTAGAACACCTTCGCGCTCACGCGCGTGGTTTTTTACCCTTTCCGGGTTTTCCACGTTAAAAAGTCCCAGTGTACTCAGCAAATCTCGAATTGACTGTTTGCGCGCTTAGTTCGCTCACGAGCTAAGGTGGTTCAATTGGACCGGTCTACCAAGAGCCCTAAGCGTTCCGCAACAGTTTGGCGCCGTCTGTGGGAAACGAATTCCCAGAACTCTCTAAAGGCCAACTGCAATGACAAGAAAGAGCGCTCGCAACACCGAGGGATCAATCCCGGAGGGACGCGTCGACCCAACTCTATCCCACTTGCTCATCAACGCGCCTCTCGCAGAAGAGGCGGTGCCTGCGCCCATAACAATTCTGGAAGGGCGCATACAGCAGATGGAAGAACAGCAAGCCGAGGTGCTAGCTTTTCTCAGAGATCTCCGGGCTCCTCGAGTTCCCGTTCAACCGCCAGCGTTGAACGTTCTGCTGCCCCCAACTTTGGGTCATGCTCCGAACGAGAAGGTTGTTCGAGAAGGAGAAGCCTCATAAGTGTTCTTCGACGCAGCAGGCTCCGTTCAACCTGCTCCGCCGGCCAGGGGGCCAGAAGCTGATCACCATCACCATCGCCCAGGAGGAGTTGTCCTTGGTCGAGCGGTAGAAAGAACTACGCGAGAGGATATACGCAACATGATAGCAGAAGAGTACGACCAGGGAAGGCGACACGCAGCTCTCGCCCGTCGTCCCGCGAATCACGGCTCTCCACTATCGCCTCAAGTTTTGGCCCATCCAGTTCCAAACAGGTTCAAGCTTCCCAACATCGAAACATTCGACGGGACGGACGATCCATTGGAACATGTCAATCACTTCACCACCATCATGACGATTTACAGCGCCCCTGATCAGCTCCTCTGTCAGGTGTTCCCGGTAACCTTGAAGGGGCAAGCGCGCACTTGGTTCCACTCCCTGCCGAATGGGGCCATCAACAACTTCACAGAAATGGCGCAGCAGTTCGTGGATCAATTCATCGCCAACCGCAGAATCGTCCGAGATCCCTCCCATCTCTCAGGGATCCGCCAAAACGACGGAGATACACTCAAGGTTTTTTTCCGTCTCTTCACTACGGAGGCCCGACAAATCCCAGGAGTTGACCCTGAGCTCCTGCGGGGAGTTTTCCTTGGAGGACTCCGCCCAAGTGGCTTTTACTCAGCTCTAATGAGAGAAACCGTACCAAGTTATCCCGACCTCGTTCAGCGAGTCGAGGCCCAGATAGCAGCAGATGAGGCAATTGAAGCACACCGCCGGCAGTTCGAGGGGAGCTCGAAGAGGAAGAAAGAGGAGTCGCTGCCGCAGACAGTTCCCAATAAGAACAACAAGCGTCACGACAACCCCAGCCGAGACCGAAGATCTCACCAGCATCAGGACTACACTCTCTTGAACACTACCAGAACTAACGTTCTCCTCGCTATTCGCGATAGCAACGAATCGCTTCGTAAGCCCAGACCCCTCGCTAAGAACGCGGGGGACCAGACAAAATATTGTGAGTTCTATCGTGGATAAGGACATGACACAGAAAACTGCTCCAAGCTTAACGATGAAATCGAGCGTCTCGTCCAACAAGGCAAATTGGGGAAATTCCTATGAGGCTAGGCATCGATTCAGCCAGCAGGAGATTAGCGAACGCCTCACCAAGAAGTACTAGGAGGCAACCCTTAAGTCAGTCATCCCGGGAGAATGCTTCACACCTATTAGCGGGGCTCTACCCGCACCACTGAAATGTTCTATCAACTTTGTTTCTATAAGAACTTTGTGTAAATTACCACTACGACTAAGAGTTTTTAAAGTTTTACTTCACGCATGTCATATCTTGCGCCATCGAAACTACGTAAAGACGTCCATTTGCTAATGAACAGCACCTGCCTCCGGGCGGTGCGCTAATGAACAGCACCTGCCTCCGGGCGGTGCGCTAATGAACAGCACCTGCCTCCGGGCGGTGCGCTAATGAACAGCACCTGTCTCCGGGCGGTGCGCTAATGAACAGCACCTGCCTCCGGGCGGTGCGCTAATGAACAGCACCTGCCTCCGGGCGGTGCGCTAATGAACAGCACCTGCCTCCGGGCGGTGCGCTAATGAACAGCACCTGCCTCCGGGCGGTGCGCTAATGAACAGCACCTGCCTCCGGGCGGTGCGCTAATGAACAGCACCTGCCTCCGGGCGGTGCGCTAATGAACAGCACCTGCCTCCGGGCGGTGCGCTAATGAACAGCACCTGCCTCCGGGCGGTGCGCTAATGAACAGCACCTGCCTCCGGGCGGTGCGCTAATGAACAGCACCTGCCTCCGGGCGGTGCGCTAATGAACAACACCTGCCTCCGGGCAGTGCGCTAATGAACAGCAACTGCCCCCGGGCAGCACGCTCACAACAATCTCTCACTGCCGACGATTGAAGGTTCGACCTTCTCCACCGCAGTAAAGTCCCGACGTCGTAAGTGTTTGCCCCTCCTACATTCGTACACGGTTTGAATACACCCGCTATTCACCGGCCAAGCCGCGAGCCAGACTCGTGCAAAAGCCGCGAGCACAGACTCGTGCAAACTAATTTTTTATGTAAAAGTCGTGAGCCCAGACTCGTGCACGGTTTGAATACACTCGCTATTCACCGGCCAAGCCGCGAGCCAGACTCGTGCAAAAGCCGCGAGCACAGACTCGTGCAAACTAATTTTTTATGTAAAAGCCGCGAGCCCAGACTCGTGCACCAATCTTATTATGTAAAAAGCCGCGAGCACAGACTCGCGCAAACTAATTCTCTATTATGAAGAACTCGCGAGCTCAGACTCGCGCGAACTAACTTTCTATCATATAAAAGCCGCAGGCTCAGACCCGCGCAAACTCACCAGTTATTTTGTGGAAACAGCCACCAAGCTACTCAGGCTTCAACGCTGAACGGCAAGCTCGTCACATTCTCCAACACAATCACAGGGCGACCAGCTCGCAACCGAACAAGGCGAGATATAAATTTCTCCCACAACAAGAGCCAAGCAACGACTTCCGGAAAGCACGGACGACGACAGGCTCATAGTTGCGCAAGTCGCAACAACTTACCTCCAACACGGCACGTCGCACGAAGATGACGATGGTCTGAATAGCCGCGCAGAAAAATCAAAACCTCCGAACTCCTCTGCACAGTAACTCGGACTCCGAAGGTTTGGGGGGCTTATGATGTGGACCCGTAGAGACGATACGGGATGCGGTCCCATGAAGCATATCCGTACGGGAACCGTCAAACACGCAAGCGCCGCGAGTGGCGTGAAAATCAAAAAATGCCGCAATAATTGCTACGCCGAGCCGGAGAGGCGCGACATTCGCCGTGACGAAAGGGCGCGGCACTCGCCGCGCCGAGATAACGCTGCACCCGCCGCGCCGAAACGGCGAGTGCCCCACCGCGCCGAAAAGGCGCGGCGCCCGCCGCACCAAAATGGTGCGGCGCTGCCGTAAATAAAAGGGGGTGCGGCACCGCCGCACCCCCAAATAAAGGGGGTGCGACATTGCCGCACCCCCATCTGCATTGGGGGGTGCGGCATTGTCGCACCCCCATGCAGAAACCTTGGGGGTGCGGCATTCCCGCACCCCCATGAAGAAATATTAGGGGGTGCGGCATTGTCGCACCCCCATTCAGCAATATTGGGGGGTGCGGCATTGTCGCACCCCCCAAATAAATTGGGCGTTGACCATTTGGTCAACGCCCATGTGGCACTCCCCAATTGGGGAGTGCCCCACTCCCCAATTGGGGAGTCACGTAACTCCCCTTGGGGAGTTACGTGAACAGTAACTCCCCTTGGGGAGTTACTTGAATAGTAACTCCCCAGTTGGGGAGCGCTCCCGGACACCTCGGCCTCGAGGCTTTCTCGCGGCCGCGCTTCGAGTACCATCGCGTCCACCGCGCTCAGAGCGCTCGCCAAACCGCACGCCGAAATATTATTCTTGCATGAATATTATTCTCCCGCGAATATTACTCTTACGGAACACTATTCGCCGCGCTCAGAACAACTCCGCGCTAACGACACGGCCAGATCTCCTCCGCGCTCATGCGCGCTTAGAATACCTTCGCGCTCACGCGCGCTCAGAACGCCTCCGCGCTCACGCGCACTCAGAACGCTTCTGAGCGCGCTCAGAGCATTCTCGCTTTTTCGCCTCGCTCGTTTTTCTGCCTTGCTCACTTTTCCGCCTTGCTCACTTTTCCGACTCTCCTCGCTCACTTTTCCGCCTTGCTCACTTTTCCGACTCACCTCGCTCACTTTTCCGCCTCGCCTCGCTCACATTTCCGCCTCGCTCACTTTTCCGACTCGGCTCGCTCACTTTTTGTCTTTCTGACATTCTCACTTTTCGTCTTTCTGACTTTCTCACTTTTTGTTTTTCCAGCGTGCTCACTTTTTATTTTTCCAGTTTCTCAGATTTCAGGAACAACCTGTCGCCTTTTTCGCCTCCAACAGAACTGCCCGAACTACCCGAACTACCCGAACTACCCGAACTGCCCGAAGGATAAGGTGGTCATTTACGAAAAATGGCGATCCGTGTGCCTCGAATCAGAAAATATGATTCGTCCGCCGAGCATTTATGGAAACGGCAAACGGCGAAATTACGGGACTGCCCCCGACCAAAGCTATAAAAGGAGCCCCAAGGCTTCATTTGAGAGGACCTTGACTTCTGGACCTCAGAGAGCTCCTTGTAGACTTTTGCGGAATTCTCCTTCGGCGCTTGAAGATCTCCTTCGTGGACTTGAAGATTTTCTTCGTCACGAAAGGCGACTCAACATCTCACTTTCCGTTCCGGAAAGGCGACTCAGCTTCTCACTTTCGTTCCGGAAAGGCGACTCAGCTTCTCACTGTCATTCCGGAAAGGCGACTCAACTTCTCACTTTCATTCCGGAAAGGCGACTCAGCTTCTCACTGTCATTCCGGAAAGGCGACTCAGCTTCTCACTTTCGTTCCGGAAAGGCAACTCAGCTTCTCACTGTCATTCCGGAAAGGCGACTCAGCTTCTCACTGTCATTCCGGAAAGGGGACTCAGCTTCTCACTTTCGTTCCGGAAAGGCGACTCAGCTTCTTACTGCCATTCCGGAAAGGCGTCTCAGCTTCTCACTTTCGTTCCGGAAAGGCGACTCAGCTTCTCACTGTCATTCCGGAAAGGCGACTCAGCATCTCACTTTCCGTTCCGGAAAGGCGACTCAGCTTCTCACTTTCGTTCCGGAAAGGCGACTCAGCTTCTCACTGTCATTCCGGAAAGGCGACTCAGCTTCTCACTTGCGTTTCGGAAAGGCGACTCAGCTTCTCACTGTCATTCCGGAAAGGCGACTCAGCTTCTCACTTTGGTTTTCCAGAATTCTCAGAAGGGAAAAAGACTTAGTTTTTCCGAGAGGTGGCCTGTCACCCTTTAAGCTCTCTCTCTCTCTTGTTGTAACGAGTAGCGGCCTGTCGCGCTCGAGTTCCAACCATCAAGTTGTAACTACCAGAAGATAGTGAAGTTTGGTCGGCACAGCCCCGGCCGCGTGGTTTTTTACCCTTTTCGGGTTTTCCACGTTAAAAAGTCCCAGTGTACTCAGCAAATCTCGAATTGACTGTTTGCGTGCTTAGTTCGCTCACGAGCTAAGGTGGTTCAATTGGACCGGTCTACTAAGAGCCCTAAGCGTTCCACAACAATAATCATATCATTGTCATGCCAAACATGCATTTCAAAATGGTGGCGTCTTTGTCCAAACTCACGGGAGCAAAAACACAGTACCAAACGGAGTCTTAGGCTTCGTTTGGGGGGCTTATTTTCACCGGTCAAGCGGTTATAACCGCATGAACCGGACCTTAATTAAGGTCCGGTTAATGCGGTCGTAACCGCTTGACCGGTGAAAATAAGTCCCCCCAAACGGAGCATTAATCTCTAAGGAACCACAAACTAGGAAATTTAAACTTACGGGTGGGGGACACACATATTTGTAAAGATTAAGACGGTTATTGACTACAATGAAAAAAATAATGAGAGTTATCACTAATTTGCTCTTTAAATTAGGGGTGCAAGTTGATTTGAGTCGGCTCAACAACAAAAAAACTCGAGCTCAATAAGTAGGCCTTGAGCTCGAGCTTGAGACGAGCAAAATGAGCTCGTCGAGCTCGAGTACAAAATAATTAGCTCTAGCTCGATATGTCTTGGAAAATTTTTCGAGCTTGACTCGTTTGCATCCCTACTAGGGGGGGGGGGGGGGGGGGGGGGGGGGGGATACACATATTTCTAAAGATTAAGGCGGTTATTGACTACAACTAAAAAATAATGAGAGTTATCACTAATTTGCTCTTAAATTAGGGGTGCAAGTTGATTTGAGCCGGCTCAACAAAAAAAAACTCGAGCTCGAGCTCAATAAGTAGGCCTTGAGCTCGAGCTCGAGACGAGCAAAATGAGCTCGTCGAGCTCGAGTTCAAAATAATTAGCTCTAGCTCGATATGTCTTGGAAAATTTTTCAAGTTCGACTCGAGCTTGACTCGTTTGCATCCCTACTTGGGGGGATACACATATTTCTAAGGATTAAGGCGGTTATTGACTACAACGGAAAAAATAATGAGAGTTATCACTAATTTGCTCTATAAATTAGGGGTGCAAGTTGATTTGAGCCGACTCAAAAAAAACTCGAGCTCGTGAGCACAAAACTCGAGCTCGAGCTCAATAAGTAGGCCTTGAGCTCGAGCCGAGCAAAATGAGCTCGTCGAGCTCGAGTTCAAAATAATTAGCTCTAGCTCGATCTTGGAAATTTTTTCCAAGCTCGACTCGTTTGCATCCCTACTTTAAATATACATCAAAAGTGGTGCTTCAAAAAGTTTGAAATTCAAATATATTCACAGAAAAGAGCAAAAAATATCACTTGGGCGTACCTAGAGCTATCACTTTAAACCAAAAATCCTAAACCAAACCGGAACTGCAAAGAACTGAACCGAACCGTTCGCGAATTATTCATGTTCCGGTTTGAATTTTGGAACCGTAAATAACAATGGTCCTGGTGTGGTTCCTTCATTTTATTATCCGGGTCGCAACCGGAACCGCAACATAAATGTTTCGGGCGATTTTAGAATTTTTAGATCAGATCCAGACCGAAACAGAACTGAACCACAGTCCATTTAATATTATTCTTTATAATATATATTTATTATTAATACATATTTTTTTATAATATTAATAATATATATTTATTATCTATACGACTATACATATATCACTCGTCCGATTACAGCGCCGTCTGATTGCAGCCGTACTTAGTGATAGACCATGTCAACATACAAAGATAATATTTGGTGGTGGTTATTTAATTTTGTTGAAGATTATATTCTCTACTTTGTGCATGCTTATATTTGTCATTCCTCAACTACCCCAGTAAAGCGACTCTTTTTGCTGAGCATCGAATGTTACAATGTTATTTATTGTCCATCATGCTAACCATGTTTATGCTAATTAAAATTTTGAATCAGGTTTATTGTAAATTATAATCATACAATATTACACATTCTTTTTCTATTCAGTGCGTCAAATCACATATTATTGCATGAATATCTGTATTAGTTTTGTTATACACTCATAGAGGCATTGGGGTGCGTCTAGAGAAAACTCCACTAAAGTGAGGTGGGGTCAACGGTCAACGTATAATCGCTCGAGTTGAAGAAACCGCCGCCCAGTCCACAGCCAACCGCTCGTACAAAGACGCGCGCGGAACGCGCCGCGGTGCCGCACTCAACCATGCGCGCGGCGGTGCCGCGCGCAACTGCAAGCACTACCGCGCGCGCGATCGCGCGCGGCAGCGGGCGCGCCACCGCCACGACGCGCGTGGCGGTACCGCGCGGTGCTACCACGCGCTAGCATGCGCGGTAGCGCCGAACCCCCCTCAAGGGGTGCGGCCGAACCGCACCCCTCAAGGGGTGCGGCGCATCCGCACCCCTCTTGGGGTGCGGCGCATCCGCACCCCTCTTGGGGTGCGGCCCAGCCGCACCCTCTTGGGGTGCGGCCCAGCCGCACCCTCTTGGGGTGTGGTCAAGGCCGCACCCCTCAAGGGGTGCGGCCCAGCCGCACCCCTCTAGGGGCCGCACCCCTCCTCGGATGCGGCCTGGGGTGCGGCCAGGCCGCACCCCCCTCTTGGGGTGCGGCCAGCCCGCACCCCTCCTGGGGTGCGGCTCGGCCGCACCCCTCCTGGGGTGCGGCTCGGCCGCACCCCCCTCTTGGGGTGCGGCCAGCCCGCACCCCTCTCGGGGTGCGGCCAGGCCGCCCCCCCCCCCCCCTTTTTGGGGTGCGGGCTGCGGCCAGGCCGCACCCCCTCTTAGGGTGCGGCCAGGCCGCACCCCCTCTTAGGGTGCGGCCAGGCCGCATCCCTCTTGGGGTACGGCCCAGGCACGCCCCCCTTCGGGGCGTGCGGTCGAACCACTCTCCCCCCATAGCAAGGTTGGGATGAGTCCCCCCTCTTCCGGCTTGCCACCCGCTTTTCGGGCTCCGGACTCTGTTCGGAGCAATTCCCCGTTCGTTGCGCGCTCAGAGCAATTCCCCATTCGGGCACGCTCACTTTTTGTCTTTCTGACTTATCACATTTTGTCTTTTTAGCGTGCTCACATTTTGTCTTTTCAGCATGCTCACTTTTTATCTTTCCAGTTTCTCAGATTTCAGGAACAACTTGTCGCCTTTTTCGCCTCCAACAAAACTGCCTGAATTGCCCGAACTGCCCGAACTGCCCGAACTGCCCGAAGGGCAAGATGGTCATTAACGAAAAATGGCGATCCGTGTGCCCCGAACCAGAAAATATGATTTGTCCGCCAGGTATTTATGGAAGTTACGACGGCGAAATTACCGGACTACCCCCAGCCAAAGCTATAAAAGGAGCCACAGGGCTTCATTTGAGAGGACCGGGGCCTTCGGCACCCGGGAGAGCTCCTTGCAGACTTTTGCGGAATTCTCTTTCGGCGCTTGAAGATTTCCTTCGCGGACTTGAAGGTTTCCTTCGTACCGAAAGGCGACACCTCTTCTCAGATTTGTTCTCCGGAGCCTTCTCACTTTTGTTCTCCGGAGCCTTCTCACTTTTGTTCTCCAACATTCTCAGAAGGAGAAATACTTAGTTTACCGAGAGGTGGCCTGTCACCCTCGGAGCTCTCTCCCTCTCTCTATTATTGTAACGAGCAGCGGCCTGTCGCGCTCGAGTTCTAAGTACCAGCTTGTAACCCCCAGAAGATAGTGAAGTTTGATCGGCACAGCTCCGGCCGCGTGGTTTTTTACCCTTTCCGGGTTTTCCACGTTAAAAAGTCTCAGTGTACTCAACGAATCTCAAATTGACTGTTTGCGCGCTTGGTTCGCTCCCGAGCTAAGGTGGTTCAAGTAAACCGGTCTACCAAGAGCCCTAAGCGACCCGCAACAGTTTGGCGTCGTCTGTGGGAAATAGATTCCCAAATACCGAGCAAAGGATTTCCGAACGCAGCGCTCGCTTCACCTGAGTTCACGGAACCAGCAAGAGTGGACACCTCCCCCGAACTATCCGACGCATGCAGTTCCTCAATCCCTGAAGTCTCGGCGAAAAGAGCGCTCGTCGCTACACCAATCCAGCCCCAATGGATTGGATCAACTAGCAAGCCGGCTCCTCTCATAGCGGGGCAGGATCCGAACGATATCACGCACCAGCAAAGGCGATCCCCCCTGTCAAAGTCAATTTTGGCGTACCCAGTCCCGTCATGGCTAAAGCTCCCGCACTTCAAGAAGTTCCACGGAGCAGAAGACCCGTACGTGCACGTTAATCACTTCTTGATAACGGTGCGGACGTTCGGACTTCCCGACCAAATCAGCTGCAAAATCTTCACCAAGACACTGCGCGGAGACGCCCTCCGCTGGTATCAATCCCTGCCAAATAGAGCGATTCACAACTTCACCGAGTTGTCCCAACTGTTCGTTGAATGGCACGAAGCGCGCGCGCCGAGGATCCAAGAAGAAGAGCAAGAAGAGCCCGAGACGAACGAACCACCCCACCTAGGGGAAGCGGAGCGGAGCAAGCAGCAAGAAAAGATCTACACAAGCTTCCACCAGGAGTATCCCTGTGGATGGTTGGGCTTCGCCTTAGACGCAAGCATAGGCAATCCAGCCTGTGAACTAAGGAGGGCGTTGATAACCCATCACATCTCGTTCAATATCTTGTTCATGGCAGTCGTTGTGCTGCTCAAACTCCTAAGCGGGAACCTCAAGCTCAGGGCCAGCGACGCAGAGCTCCCAGAGGGAACTACGGTACCCACTATAGGAGTCGTCACCCTCCCCGTCCAAGTAGGGATGCACTAGGAACCAAACCAGTACGATGTTCAGTTCGCCATCGCAGAGGCAGACTCCCCCTACGACGCAATATTTGGGAGTCTCCTACTCGATGCCCTGGACCACGACGTTTCCATGTCTGGATGCATGGCCAACAAAGGGAGAATCCTCAGGGATGCAATTCGTGGTTTCGACACGGCCGTAGCCGAGCTCCCTTGGATCAACTACGACCCGTCGCCAGGACCAAACTCTGAGAAGCAAGACGTGCGAGAGTGCCGCACAACTCCCGTATCGGCAGAAAAAGCAAACTCACTACGATTTGGAGATACGTGTCGCAAGAGAAAGGGACAGCAACAATAGTTCAAGAAGGCTGTACCGCCCATTCAGAACCGAGCAGGACGCTCCCAAGGGCTAGCAAAACAAAGCTCCCGGTTCTACACTCCGTTAAATGCCCCCCGCGAGCATATACTGTCCGTCATCTACAACAGCAAAATCATCAACTAGCCCAGAGTGCTCTCCCAGCACAGGGGAGATCAATCCCAGTTTTGCAATTTCCACAAAGGCCGAGGACACCGTACGGAGCACTGCGCCAGGTTGAAAGAAGAAATTGAACGTCTTGTCCAGTTAGGACACCTTGAGGCTTTCCGCGAAGAAGCACAGAAGGATGCCACCAAGGATCGGCCGCCGGGTCACCGCCGTCCGCCATGTTGAACGACCAAAAGAACTCGAACCAGCGCAGCACAAAAGAAGCGCAATGTTACCTTTTCTCCCTCGTCAAACTTGTATCAGGAAACTTATTAGCTCAAAAGCCGCAAGATTACACTTGCGCATGTACCAGTGTTCATTTTCTAATTATGTTTCACCTGTCCTAAACTATTCTACTGCATGATCCACTTTGGGGCACTGCCCCGGGGACTTTGCACCGCCGTCGATTGAAGGTTTGCCCTTCTCCTTCGCCGTCGAGTCCCGGTGTCGTATGGGCCTACCCCCCTTACGTTCGCCCTCGGTTTGAATACACTAGCTATTCACCGGCTATTTCAGGGCCCTGCCCTGGGGACTTCGCACAGCCGTCGATTGAAGGTTCGCCCTTCTCCTCCGCCGTAGAGTCTCAGCGCCGTAGGGGCCTGCCCCCCTTACGTTCTCCCCCGGTTTGAATACACCAGCTATTCACCGGCTATTTCGGGGCCCTGCCCTGGGGACTTCGCACCGCCGTCGATTGAAGGTTCACCCTTCTCCTCCGCCGTAGAGTCTCAGCGTCATAGGGGCCTGCCCCCCTTACGTTCGCCTCCGGTTTGAATACACCAGCTATTCACCGGCTATTTCAGGGCCCTGCCCTGGGGACTTCGCACCGCCATCGATTGAAGGTTCGCCCTTCTCCTCCGCCGTAGAGTCTCAGCGTCGTAGGGGCCTGCCCCCCTTACGTTCGCCCCCGGTTTGAATACACCAACTATTCACCGGCTATTTCCGAGCCCTGCCCTGGGGACTTCGCACCGTCGTCGATTAAAGGTTCGCCCTTCTCCTCCGCCGTAGAGTCTCAGCGTCGTAGGGGCCTGCCCCCCTTACGTTCGCCTTCGGTTTGAATACACCAGCTATTCACCGGCCATCTCGGGTGTAAGACCCCTTTTTTTGCAAAAACCACCGGGTCTTAGGCCCAGAACCGCCGTTTTTCGGTGACACCTTCGCTCGGGAAGGTCGCCACTACAAATCGCCGATCCTGCCGGCCAATTCGATCACAAAGAAAAGTAAGCTTAAATGAATAAACAGACTAAGTCCACATCACATATGATTAAACTATCAAAAGATGTCCACATAATATAACTGAAAGAAAGAAAACAAGATAACTAGGGCTCCTGCCCAATACAAGATAGCCTCACTACATAAGATCACTCGCGGAAGTAAATCAACTAAAATAATCACTCACGGATCCTGTCATCTGAACTCCTGAGCTAGACTGCCCCACCTCCATTTGCACCGGCCTCTGGTGCTGCCCCGTCGTCGCAGTCTCCTAAAATGATAAGGTCCACCGACCGTCAGTCAAAATGACTCAGCCAATTCCCCACCCCTTCCCCCAAGGCTCCTAGGCACCGTATGGGGAGGAGGAAGTGGAGGAAAAACAAGGGGTAATACAAAAGCAGATGACAAGGTGAATTCTACACTACAAAGGTATATATATATAAATGAAGCAGGAAATAGAAAGCAGCATAGTAAAAGAATATAATGAACAGTAAGCAGTAAGTGTAATGACAAGTAAATATCATAAAAATAACCTTTGATTTATAGGAATGCTCATACAAACTTATAGACCAAGGGCTCGTTTAGCAGGGCCTATCGTATAAAAAGTCTCATACCAATTTATACGATAGGTGGCAGAGGTTGAATGATATGTTTATGCCATGACATGCAGAGTATGTTATTATGCAATGGACATACAGGTGCAACTCACTCACTACAACTCTATGCGCATAGACCTTTAGTTCCCCCTTTTTGGAGCTAGCAAGACTCCCAGGATACCCCCGTAGTGGCAAATGGAAGCGGTGGGTTGGGCCTCGCCCACCTCTAGGTTGGTATATGCACTACCTAACCTAGACCTATCGTACGCCTCCACAAAACCCGCGGAGCGCCTGCGTACTCTTACTGACTGGACCGCCAGACTTTTATGGCTAAGTGTAAATACCAAACTTGCCGAGCCCAAGTATCAGCGTCGGTGCAACGATCGCCAACACAAAGGACCCACCACCTTATGCACATGTAACTTAACTTCCAACAACTCCGAGCTACAAGCTCCCCGGGCTAACCCGCCCGTCACCAATAAACATTTCAAAATCACAAGTTCACCGGACTAAACTGGCTAAACATCTATAAATACACCTTCATAATACCTTACCCAAATTAAACCTAGGTGCTCTAGGACGCTAACGGGAAAAGACGATCTTTCGTCAATCCAGGACGACCTTCCGCAAGGGTGGCTCCCCACCATCCTAAGACTCACCAAACCCTAATTACACCAGGGATAACTACATGACTACCAACTAACCCTCACATCACCAATTCAGTGCCCACTAATTTGACTCTTAACCCCAAAGTTGCTAAATTACTAAACGCAGACCACCCTTAACGTTTCGGTGCTCATGAAGGGAAGTACACTAAATACACACTCCTACGACTCAACAATTTTATTGGAGGTCCACACTACATATTTAAGACCAAATCCAGAGTTTCATAATTTTCCCAATAATAATAATATTTAAATCATTTTTCCCAAAATGCCACTTCCTAAGGTTTGAACTGCAAGTATGCTTTCCTGACTTCCAATGCCTGCCTCAATTTTTACATAAATCAAGGGTACCTAATAATCAGTGGATATGAATTTTTAGGAAAAACCAGCAAGATTCACTATTTGTAAAAATTCCAAAACTCATTTATTACCAATAAATTCCAAAGGAGGTACCCTCATATGATCTCAAAACCTTATGCAAATTAATACAGAGGTGATTCATATTAAAATATTCAGTCCTAATAAGTTTGACCATGTTCCACAGATGGTACATTTGTAATGTCCACAGAGGATATATTTGCAATTAATTCTAAATTGAACTAGAGGTACCCAAAATATTAATCCATAAATTATGAGAAAAATACAGTGGGTACATATTGGTATGAAATGGCATCCAGAAAATTTTCATGCAATTACAGGAATCTAACACCCTACAATCAATCATCCCAAAAATTGCCAACAATACAAATAATTACAATTTGGACCTCCAAATGTTTTCTAATGGTCCTAACAAAATCTTCCAGGGATTAATAACATTAAAACTAAGTTGGTGATAGAAGATGGTTAATCATTAAGTATTATTTCTTCCTAAAACCCAAAACCCTAATTATTTACAAATCTACCCAAGGGTTTATTACCTAGGATTGGCAACTCCAAATCCCTCCAATTTCTCACAGTTGCATTCTCTGGTCACCAAGACCATATCCCCAAAATTTCAAGTCAAACCATTAAGGTTTGACCCCTCTTCCTTCATTAGCCTCTAATTGCACCCCTTTAGGGTTTAACCTAGGGTTAGGGTCAAAACTTCTCCAAATCCACCCAAACTTCTTGTGAGGGTATTATAAGACTCATAGATCTCAGAGGAGTCCATTACACACCTCTCCAAGGACAATCACTCCCAAGTCCTTCACAAGTCCTAAAGAGCACCCTAAGGCTAACCATTAGGGTTAAGGGCACACTAAGCCTTATCTCATCCAAAATTGCTCCTTGGGGTGTCCCATATATCCCAAGTCAGTGACCAAGGTCACCCCTTCCAATCAGTGGGAGGAAACCCCTCCACACTCCAAAACTAACTTAAGTTCACTTTTGCCCTAAACATAACCCTTAAGCAAACTATGCCCAAGGGAACTCCCTACCTTGCCCAAGTCCAATCTACTCACTACACTGGCCATGGGTCTGTGTATGACCACCCAAGATCCTACCAACATTTGGTGAGGAGTGGGGTTCTATTGGGTACCTATTTGGGGTGCAAATAGCATTTAGCCCCTTTTTAATTTACTAGGGCAATCCTACTCCAATGGACACCAAATTTGGACCAAAGGTTGGCATGGAGGACGGTGATGTGCACCCCAAATATGAAGCCAATTGGCTTTGTGGAAGAGTGGGGGCACTCACCCAAAGTTTTGCCTAAACCTAGGGAGCCTAAGGTTGTCTTGGTGAATTACCCCACCAAATCAACTCCAAAAATTATGATATTTTAACCAGTGACCCTACTTACTCTCTAGGACCTCCCATCCAAATTTGGAAGGGTTTTGAGGTGTTTAGGGCACCTAATTAGGTCCCACAAAGATTATTGAACTTTTCCAAAATTTATGGGGAAAAGTTCTCCAATCAATCTGATTTTTGGACATGTGTTATATATATAAGAGTAGCCTACCCTCCAAATTTCAAGTCATTTGGAGTTCTAGATTGGTGTGGGCATCAAAAACAAGCTCTGATTAGCCTTATGGACAGACCTTACCAAAATGAGTGTTGTGCCCTAACCAGGGCTTCAAATCGAGTGAAATCAATTTTGGATTAAACTATACCTCAGGGGCTCCAACTTTGATGTTGGACAAATTTTCCCTAGAGGCCTCTAAGTATTTTTACCAGAATTTACTAATCACTGCATTTTAATCACAGAAAATAGGGATTATAACTATGAGGCGCACGAATCCTAAAGCAGATCTAACCGCGCCTGTTCATCATCCCCGATAAACCTGCGGCTGAGATCTACCGCGCCTGGGCCGAAAGAACTTTGATTTCCCGACCACCTGAGCGCCGCCCCGGCCGACCAACGCCACCACCACCTCCGTTGAGGTGGTGGCCGGCGATGAGCGGTGTTTGCTCGGCCGGAGGTGGCCGGAATCGTGATCTGGAAGAGGAAGCCCAACCCGATAGACGGGAGGCATGGCTGGCTTGATTCCCGGCCAATTGGCCACGAAACGAGCCGCCGGCGATCGGGATCTAATCCTTAGGAGTCAGGGAAGGGAATCGGACCTGTTGATGGGCTTGCCGTCGAGTTGTCCTGGTGTACACCATGGGAGCTCGGGGTGGTTGTGGTGCCATGCCGATTCAAGCCTCCTGAACACGATTCCTTCTGAAAATTTGGGGGTTTTTCTCCTCTCTGGCTTCTGAAGGTGATGGGGGGTTCGAATGAAGGCGATGGTGGCTTTAACCCCCATTGCCATTAATGGCCTCTTCGAATTCTTCCAAGGCCGGCCCCCATTCATCTCCCCTGCTTTAATCACCCTTGGAAACTGCTGAAAACTCTTCATAATCGGCTGAGGAGTTGGAAGGGGGTGTTAATGGGGGAGGCTAAGGGGTGAAACTCCTTAATGGCCATGAATGGCCTCTTTCTCTCACCTCAAAAATGGGGAAACCCCCATTTTCTCTCTCCTAATCACCATGGCCGGTTTCTCTACTCCCTCCTGAGTTTAATGCTAGTCTACTTGGGCTGATTGACCATCCAATTGAGTTAGTCCAAAGGGATTGGGTTAGGTTTAAGAGATTTGACCTAAATTGGGCAATTTTGACTTTTGGTCAAATTGGCCAATTGGAGGACCCTAGGATGGGGCTTTTGGGTCCATTGGGTTCCAAAATAAGTTTAGAAACTATTGGTGGGGTCAATTTGGTCATATGAGTCTTAGTTGACCCAATCTAAGCTGAATTGACCAAAATAGGCTAAATTGACTTTGGTCAAATTGAGCCCTAGGGTTGACCCAGTCATGGGGCTTTTTGGTCCACTAGGTCCCCTATGACATGATAACACTATGGGTAAGGTCAATTTAATATGGTGATGGTCAATTAGGGCACTTTGTGAAGAATTGTCATTTTGATCTAAAAAGGGCATTTTGGTCAATTTGCACCCCTGGGGGTCCCATGATGGGGATTTTAGGTCTACTAGGTCTCTTATGATAATCCAGACCTAGATGTGTGAACAATTTGACATGGTGAAGGTTGATTGGCTCTAAATAGGCTACTTTGACCAATTTGGGGGTTTAGGTTGACTTTGGTCAATTTGGCCTCTTAGGTTGACCCCAATGGACCCTTGGTGCCCTAAGGGGGACCTAAAGGGTTAGGGATACTATGGTGGGGTCAAAAGGTCAAGTTGAGGCCCTAAAGTCCAACCCTAAGCTTGGTAAATGGAAATTGCTATTTGCAGACCAAGGTGGTTTCCTCCTCCTTTCCTAAGCTCTCAAGGTCAAATGGCTCTTCCTATGGTTTTGTCATGACCTAGTCATGACAAAACCAACTTAGGGGTCTAGCAGTTTGGGGGATGTTACATCGGGACCCTGTCCCGGGACTTGCACCGCCGTCGATTGAAGGCTCGCCCTTCTCCTCTGTCGTCGAGTCCCGACGTCGTAAGGGCCTGCCCCCCTTACGTTCGCCAACGGTTTGAATACACCCGTTATTCACCGGCCAAGAAGCCGCGGGCCCGGACTCGCGCAAATTTGTAAAAAGCTGTAAGCTCAAACTCACGCCAACTAATCTAACGTCTCGCAAGTTACTCAGGTACCGACGCTAAGAACCAGGCCAGCGACAATCTCAGAAAACGGACATCCCTTGCCAGCCGTCCTGAAGCATCTTCTCTCAATCAGCACTTCGACAAAGACCAGGGCAGCAGGATCATAAGAACGCTATTGCAACGCAACGCAGAGCAAGAAACGCCCAAGCAAAACACAAAAACGAAAGCAACCACACACTCACCCTTCGACAGCAATTTTCGCCCAAGGCACCACGAAGAGAGCAATGATCAAAGCCGCCGCAGAAAAATCGAAACCTCCGAACTCCTCCGCGCCGAAATTCGGACTCCGAAGGTTTGGGGGGCTTATGTTATACACCCATAGAGGCCTTGAGGTGCGTCTAGAGAAAACTCCACTAAAGAGAGGTGGGGTCAACGATCAACGTATAATCGCTCGAGTTGAAGAAACCGCCGCCCAGTCCACAGCCAACCGCCCGTACAAAGACGCGCGCAGAACGTGCCGCGGTGCCGCACTCAACCATGCGCGCGGCGGTGCATCGCGCAACTGCAAGCACTACCGCGCACGCTATCGCGCGCGCCACCGCCACGACGCGCGTGGCGGTACCGCGCGGCGCTACCACGCGCTAGCATGTGCGGTAGCGCCGAACCCCCCTCAAGGGGTGCGGCCGAACCGCACCCCTCTTGGGGTGCGGCCCAGCCGCACCCCTGCTCGGATGCGGCCTGGGGTGCGGCCAGGCCGCACCCCCCTCTTGGGGTGGCCAGCCCGCACCCATCCTGGGGTGCGGCTAGGCCGCACCCCCCTCTTGTGGTGCGGCCAGCCCGCACCCCTCTTGGGGTGCGGCCAGGCCGCACCCCCTCTTGGGGTGCGGCCAGGCCGCACCCCCCCCCCCTTTTTGGGGTGCGGGCTGCGGCCAGGCCGCACCCCCCTCTTAGGGTGCGGCCAGGCCGCATCCCTCTTGGGGTACGGCCCAGGCACGCCCCCCTTCGGGGCGTGCGGTAGAACCACTCTCCCCCCATAGCAAGGTTGGGATGAGTCCCCCCTCTTCTGGCTCGCCGCACGCTTTTCGGGCTCCGGACTTTGTTCGGAGCAATTCCCCGTTCGTTGCGCGCTCAGAACACTTCTGAGCGTGCTCAGAGCACTTTCGCATTTTGGGCACGCTCACTTTTTGTCTTTCTGACTTCTCACATTTTGTCTTTTTAGCGTGCTCACATTTTGTCTTTTCAGCATGCTCACTTTTTATCTTTCCAGTTTCTCAGATTTCAGGAACAACTTGTCGCCTTTTTCGCCTCCAACAAAACTGCCCGAAGGGCAAGATGGTTATTTACGAGAAATGGCGATCCGTGTGCCCCGAACCAGAAAATATGATTCGTCCGCCAGGTATTTATGGAAGTTACGACGGCGAAATTACCGGACTACCCCCGGCCAAAGCTATAAAAGGAGCCTCAGGGCTTCATTTGAGAGGATCGGGGTCTTCAGCACCCGAGAGAGCTCCTTGCAAACTTTTGCAGAATTCTTCTTCGGCGCTTGAAGATTTCCTTCGCGGACTTGAAGGTTTCCTTCGTCCCGAAAGGCGACACCGCTTCTCACTTTTGTTCTCCGGAGCCTTCTCACTTTTGTTCTCCGGAGCCTTCTCACTTTTGTTCTCCGGAGTCTTCTCACTTTTGTTCTCCAACATTCTCAGAAGCAGAAATACTTAGTTTACCGAGAGGTGGTCTGTCACCCTCGGAGCTCTCTCCCTCTCTCTATTATTGTAACGAGCAGCGGCCTGTCGCGCTCGAGTTCTAAGTACCAGCTTGTAACCCCCAGAAGATACTGAAGTTTGGTCGGCACAGCTCCGGACGCGTGGTTTTTTACCCTTTCCGGGTTTTCCACGTTAAAAAGTATCAGTGTACTCAACGAATCTCAAATTGACTGTTTGCGCGCTTGGTTCGCTCCCGAGCTAAGATGGTTCAAGTAAACCGGTCTACCAAGAGCCCTAAGCGACCCGCAACAAGTTTAATTTTAACATATTTAGACATAAGAAATCATGAAATTATTGCTCCAACAATTTGAATTCCAATTTCCTTTTCAAATATGCATTTTTAAAGAGATAATAATCTTTGTGAACGCGTCTAATGACTCAAATTATAGAGTTATAAAATGATTAAAACTATAACACAGAACCGATTGGAACCGAACCGAACCGTTAGTGTCCGGCTTAATTTTGGTTATTGTTGAACCAGAACCAGAACCGGAACCGTTGACACGATGATTTCAAAAATTATGTTGAAACCGGTAAAACCAAATATGATTTTATTCTTATTTGAAGAACCGTTACCTTAGCGGTTCAGTCTACGGTCTTAATAGAACCGGAATCGTGACAGCTCTAAGCATAACCTCCGCCCCCACCACCATCGATTGGAATCCCTCCATTGCGCGCTTGAACAAATGGAAGGCCTTGGGGATGGTCTTCGCAAAATTTCTAAGATTCCTTCCCAAGATTCCCATTCCCAGAACAATCGCTCCCGACGCAAATAGTTCCCCAGCTTCGCAGACAACGCCGTCAACCCTAGAGTAATCTTTGGTCATATGCGGGGCAATCTAGATTTCCTACTGTGCAGTCGGTGCATGCATTCTGTTGGATAAACTTTATTTCGCCTACTTTGAGAGATCGTCGGTGGTCTCTGATCTGTCCAATTGCCGCGAGCAGGGCACGCGAGCAGGGCACTGGCGATTGTCACATGAAAAACCTTACCAACAAATATCAACCCCTTTTTTCTTCAAATTTAATTCAATTTTTATATAACATTTCACACCCTATGATTGGCATGCTCTACTCCCTAGTTTGCCACCAGTTACATGAATCATCCATTTTTATTCCACAAATAAATTTCGTAACAACACCCCCCGTGAATGAAACATGCTCGATCTCCTACTACAAAATGCATGTGAAAAAGCAGAATTCCATTTATATATATAAATGGAAATAAATATATATATATATAGTATAAACGCAGCTAAGAGGGGCTCAACTCTGACAATGCTGACTGAAACAAAGCCGAAAATGGCTCAGAAAGGCTGGGATCCTCGGTCTTGATCTTTATCTGTGCTTTTGCTGATGATGTGTTGATGAGGCACTCCACGAGGAAGAACTGAGAAGTTTCGCCGTCCCTCTGGGCGAAGAAGAAGAACTTGAGATTCGGGGGCTGGCCGCCCGAGGCGATGCACTGAATGGACCGGCCCTGCATGTGTCGAAGAAGCGCCTGAGGTACCGCCAACGCAGCCGCTCCCTGCGGGTTTAATGCCAGCTCCTGCAAACAAGTCATGGAATGAGAAAGCTCTTCGACTTTCTCTCATTTAACGACGATTTGAGCTGAAAAAGATGATGTTACCTGCGACACTGCAGTAGTTAATTGACCCCACTTTCGTTGGAAACTGCCAGGATCTAAAACTGCTTTCGGATTAAGCTTTAGAACCAGAGGCGGTGGTGTATCAGGCGTGCCCAGGCCAAGAAGATCATCAAGAACTGATGAAGGCTGCGGTGGAATTGGAATCGACGGCGCGGTGAGGCTTAAAAAGTCTGCATCAGGTATTAATGAGGTACTGTAACCAGGAGCGCTATATGCAGAATCATTATTCGCCACGGCTCTACTGTCTTCCTTCTCAAAGCTGCTGAGGAGTAAATCGTTGTCGCTGGAATCATAACTCTGAACAGGAATTACGCTTTCTACAGAGCCAGGGTCGAGAGACAAACTTCCTAGTTCTTCGGCAAACTCAAATGGTCCGCAATGCTCCTTATCAGTGAACATATAAGCAGGCTGCAAAGACAAGGGATGGGAAATTAGCGGCCACTATCCAATGTATAATATTTTGCATAAAAACAAGGTAATAAGTCAATAAATTTACCCACCCAGAGTTAAAGTAACCAAAGAGGATATGCAACATACATGAACCTAAGGATTTTTTACAGACCATGCCATGCTAAGTATTAATTCCTCATTTGCAAAAGCAATTAAAGGGAGGGCGCGATAGGTGGCTTTCCGGTCATAAGTTCGATTCATCATGTGGACTTGGAGATTCTGTGTACCATACCGTCCCATACCGCATAGTATTGGGCCCTATGAAGGCTATGATACACCATTTTTATTGCCCAACAGTTACAAACTGGAAAAATCGGGTTGAGAATAGTCTCATATTGGGAAACTACTATACCCTTGCATAGTTAATATAGATAATGGATTCTTTCATCTACAAGTTGGTTTTATACTGGATGATTAGGTTCTAACAAGGTATTGCACTAGGCCTGGCGGCCCACTATCATGCATGACGTCACCTAATTAAAAAATAGTCTACGGGTTAGAAGCCAAAGACCCTACACATAAGAGAGCATGCTGATGATAGTCCTACATTGAGAAATTCATATAGACTTGGGCACTTAATATAGATCTCATGTCCCTCCGCCTACAACCATTTAGTTTAAGTTGGATGTTTGGGTTCTAACAGTTCTCTACAAACTTGAAAACTCACTCACAACAAATTAAAAGCAATAGCAACTCTAGCGCCAATTGAAATATATCATTCTCACTCCCCATTTATGCGAAAGATTGCTTAGTAGACTACTGAACAGGATTTATAGAATAACACAGCGGATTAGCTATCATAGTCAAAGATCTTAAATTTCAAACAAATGGTAGAGGACATAAGATTATTCTTAGGAAGAAAAAAAACAATTCTTAGAGAAAGATAAATGATTTAGGCTTCTCTGTTACTATAAGGACCAAGGCCTATAAATTTATTGTTAGCCTGCAACCAAAAGGTATTGCAGGTTCTTAAGTCTTATAGTAGTAACATCTCTTATTTAAAATTTTAAATGAGTGGTCTTGGAAATATCGAGTCAATGTCGGTCTATTAGAGACTTTTGGTGTAATTGGGTTTAGTCCCACAACTTCCGTTTACTTTTGTGTATCCATGTGTCTTATTTAATGCCACTTTGTGGATGAATAATACGCACTTTCTATTTCTTTTCTTATTTTCAACATGGTATCAGAGCAGAAATGATTTTCTCCCTGATTTTCTCGGCCCCATCTGTTAGGGTTGTGATCAGGTCATTTCGCTCTCGTGCCTTTCTCCCACACGTCAGTTGGCTTCTCACGATCCCGTCATCTATTGAGCCAGATCCCGTCGACTTCGTGCGGCCCTTCGCCCGCTCGCTCCAGATCCTGCCTGTGTTCGTCCTGGTTGTTCTCGTAGTGCCGTTGGCGCACTCGTCTGACGCTCGCTGCTCCCGTGGTGAAGGCTTACCATGTCGCTGTTCCAATCGACCCTCTCGGCTCCAGATCCTGCGGTAACGACGAGCTCCCGTCGGTTCTTCCGTTCCTACGCAGAGTGAGTTCTGCATCTAAGCTCGACGACGCTTCCCCCTGCCTCTCTCGATCCCGCCTTCGACGACAGCTCCTCTTGCTCATGTAGACGACATATCTGGCATCGACGTCTCCGCCGAGAGATCTTCACGCCACGGTTGTCGTCTGCGTTCTTTGCCGCAGATCGTGCTTCTTCCACTCGCTGCTCATCATATTGTTGGGCCTTCCCTTTGCAGCTCATCGTGGACTGCATCGATGGTCCTCTCCCGTTTCAATCATTTTTTCCCTCTCCTTGCACTGCTTCAGATCTGGACAACGATCCTGCCAGTTGTTCTGTCCAAGATGTTTCCTCTTTCTGTTGCTGCTGCTCCACATCCGGCCGTTGCCCCTCATGTTTCCGACAATATCAGCCGCTACTACCCTTTTTGGGGTGTTGATTCCTCACCGATGCTGACACTTTGTGTTGTTTTTGGTCGTCTTATGTGTTTTTAAGTGTCTCAGACGTCCTAATGGTTGTTTTATGTTGAGTCTGCCTATATGCACGTGTATTCCACGCGAGGGGGAGTGTTTGGGACGAGACTCGGATGATATTTCCCGACTTTCGCATTAGTCCCGCATGGCCTTTAGGCTTATGTCGTGTGTTATTTTTTTCTCCCTAATTTTTCTTTCCATTGGTACATGTGTTGTGGTACGATCGTTGTTGGTTGTCTTAATCTCAGCGGGTTGTGTCGTGTGGGACCGTGTCGTGTAGGACTGGCCTTTGTGTGGATTATCCCCGACCGATTATCCCCGGTTGCCCGTTTGATGATTAGCCCCACATCTTCTGTTACCTTCCACATGTGTGTGTAGATGATGTTGGTTGACCCGATTCAAGTGAGTTCACATCGTGTGTGGGACCTGCGTCGTGTGTGGCTATGTCCCCGATTTGATTCCCCGGTGGCTCGTCTGATATTTTGACCCACATCGCCTACCCCCATTACCTTTATTTGATGTTTTCAAGCTAGAGGTTTCTCCTCCAACTTGAGGGAGACTGTTGGAAATATCAAGTCGAAGTCGGTTTATTAGAGACTTTTGGTGTATTTGGGTTTAGTCTCACATCACTTGTTTACTTTTGTGTGTTCATGTATATCTTACTTAATGCCCCTTTGTGAATGAATAATACACACTTTCTATTTCTTTTCTTATTTCCAACAAGTAGGATACCTTGCAAGATTACAAACCAATTCTATTTGGAAGATACATTAACTTTAAAAATTCTGAAGGCGCACTTCAAATGAAGGCATTAAGATTAATGAAGAAAATGAAGCATCCCTTGTTATCCTAAAACATTTTATGTTAATTGTATGCCTCAAATCCTAATCCAAAGATGACGAATGATGCTGAACATAGGCGTGTGCCCAGGGCGTGTGCGGGTGGGATCGTTCCAGAAGTCAATGGACACATCCAAAAGGCGGAGACGCAACGTTTCAACCCACACGCCCGGTCCACACGGCTGTGCCGAGGGTGTGTGCCGTTCTGACGTTTCCATGGCAATTGCTAGACGGTTGTCGATGAAAAAAACGCGTTGATTGGGGCACACGCCCAAGGCACACGGGCATGCGCCAAGGGCGTGTCAATCTGTACTGAGTGCTATATAAACACCTGGTCGTTCTATCTTCTGTGCGACAATTTGGTGGCAGTTCTGGAGCAGTCGTTTTGGGGTTTGGGCATTCTGTTTTCTGTATTCTAGATTCTGAAATTCGACCATCCACTGTAACTGCCTATGTTCTGAATAATGAAAATCCGACTGTTGTTGCCCATGGATGTAGCCCATCTTAGGGTGAACCATGTAAATTTGTGTCGTATATGATTGTTTGTTTCTATTTCGTTCTTCATTCTTCTCGTATTTCCGCAACATTTTAAGTCTCACCAAGTACTGTCAATATTTGAGAACATATAGAATCGGGTAAGACGGGACAATGATGGTTAACTGTTAGTATTTGATCAGAAATTAAGGCCCTGTTTGGGACAATTGTGATGTCTGGGCCGTGATGGTATTAAGTTGTGGTAAAAACAAATGATGACATTTTATCTACGTCCGGAAATTCCACGGCATTTCGAGCCAAAACCCATTTGTTTGGGTCAGGGCATTAGCAACCACTAGCGTATGACCACAAGGATGATTGTGGTGGCATTTAGAGAAAATGATGTTCATCACTACAGCTACCCAAACACTATATGTATTTATCATAAATGAATACATGACCTCCACGGCTCTCCCAAGTTCCGTCACTCTCTCAACATAGCCTAAGTGCATTATTGTAGCATCCATGTGCATTAGCATCCATGTTAATGCATTCCTTATGGTGATTTAGACGGTGTATCACGGACTTGGTGTTGAACTTCTCAAACTTTAATATGTGCCTTTGTTCCCTTTTGCCACATCCCATGAACTCTCGTGAACATTCTCGTCGTTCTTGGCTAGGTGGAAGCTTTCATTGGTGAAGATCAAGAAAAGATCGAGGCTATGACAAAATGCTCTATGTCGCGTGGGAAGAGAGACTTCAGGATGAACTAGAGGAGGTCATGGAGGGTGTCGTGGACATTCAAATCGGTAAACTTGTGAAGGGACCCTCCAAGTCTTGGTAGAGTTCATGTGCACAGGGATAGTTGAGCTCAGGAACCTTGCCAAGATGAGGGACACCCGTGTTAGTGGAGTGATTACTGAACCTACTGGTGTGCAAGTGGACGTCCTGAAGCAAAAGGAGTTCAGTGACTTCGACCAAGGAAGTGGATAACCTTTTATGGAGCATTGAACAATAGTTTCTTGCAACAAGTATCATGGAAGGTGCATTCCGGGTAAGCAGACACTTCAATGTGCCTTCTCGGATAATGCCTTGTTGTTGTGGTGATGACGAAGATGTGACAACCAAAGCAGATCCGCCATCACGACATGGAAGGAATTTCAATAAGAGTTTCAACACCAATTCTATCTATAGCATGCAGAAGATGGGGCCGGGCAAAACTACGCCACTTGGGGCATAAGAGAGATTTGAGCGAATATGCAAAATTATTCTCAGAATTACTACTACAAAATCCTTCATTGAGTGAGAATGAAACATTTTTTGAATTCATGATGGACTTTGACAGTAGGCCAAATTGGAGTTACAGTGCAGGGGTGTATAAGAGTTATCAAAGGCTATGCAATGACATAAACACTGCTTGAATTCAAAAGTTGGGATAAACTATAACACAAGCTCATATATAGGGATAACAATAAGGAAGATGGCGATGAAACTGCCAGCTGGATGGAAGGAATCTGAAGACTTGTCGAGGTTAGATTATACAATACAACCACAGGATACTACACAACAAACATTAAAAATTATTATTCTGCTGCGTTCTGTTTCCAATCAAAATAGCACAAAAAAATGGAAGGTCAAAGCTGATAAGATCTTGATACCTGCTGATATAAAACAGAGAGGCTATTAAATTCATCAAATATGCGATCTTTAATTTCACTGCTGTGGGTATCAGCAAAAACTGAAACTGCTTGCTTGGGCGGATTTACCAAACGCTCAGCCACAGAAACATCATACTGCAGAAGCCTATAGTAGAATAAGGCTCTATCATGAACGTCCTGCAAGTAAACAATCATGTCTGAAAAAGAGTAAAAAAACATTCTAAAAAGCATTCAATAAATTTTTCAAAATTTTCATTGATGATATCAAAGGAAAGTCTAACCTGGTGGGAATCAGCCAAGCCAGCTGCTAAAGCGGCACCCAAGGCCTTCTGTGCCTCGGGAGGCCTTTTAAAGAAACATTTCATTGTGGCGGTTAAGAGATGCAATCGAACCTTCAAATAACAAGAGGATTATATGAAATTTAACAAAAGTTCAGGTTTCAAGTCCCTGAATACTCTACTGGGATAGTGGGATTACTAAATCACTAAAATAAATTTGTCTGGCTAGCTATGAAAAAATAGAGCCATAAATTAGATGTAATTTCTACTTTAACACATGAACATGGGGTAAACAAAATAACATATTAACATTAAATTCCATGCATTTCTCAATGGCATAGAAAAATTCAGAAAGAGAACTTAAGGAATATGTATCCAACCTTAATACTGCCAGTCACAGGAAAATTCTAGTGTTCTAGAGTTTTTTGTTCCTTTAAATATATGGGGCCTGACCAATGGTAGAGTCCTAGAAGTTGCAACAGGAGACAAAAAATCACCGACATAACAAAATGAACTGCATGGTTCAAGCCTACCTCACCAAGAAAGATTTATACAAACTGAAGGAACTTCTAATCAAAATATCCATACATTAAAGAACTGAATCTTCAACTTAATGTAATTTATGTCGACCTAAAATCGTATAAATCAGACAGAACAGAACAATTAGACCAAATGAAATAGACTTTAGTCGTTACCTGAGAAAAAGTAATCGAGAAGATGAATAGTTATCAATAACAGTTCTAACCAAAAGAGCAATGGATCCTGACTTTGCAAATAATCTGTTTAGGCCTCAAAGATACAAATGGATATATACTATGCACTTAAAAAAAGTTATAAACATCACACAAATAGTTTTTTTTCCGGTGAAAAACTTGACCATGCAGAACTTCCTGTTAATTTTCTTTCGGCACATGATGTTTAGAACATCCAGAGTATAATAATAAGAGAAGGAACACTATATGACACCCAATGAAAGTTCCATAAAACAATATTTAATTAGCTTCTTAAGCCAATTCCTGTAACTTCAATCCGGGAAGAATTGTTGATTCACAAGAAATTCAATTTAAATCAGTCAACGGAAACAAGTCCAAATAATTGGTCTATAAAAGTAGTTAAGAAAACAATTACCTCAGGGGAATGCTCCTCATCCCAGTTCTCCATAAGACTTTCTAGTATATAAGGAGCATCAAGCATATCGTTGGAATATTCTCCAAGCATCCATATCAAAGCTGCTTTGCCTTTAGGTTCTTGGACGTTTTTGCTACTGATATTTCCAACAACTGCAATACAATCATGACTCCATTGAGGATATTTTCTCAAAAGATCTTTCACCAAAACCTGTACATTTATCAAACCACTAACATTTGATTAATTTCAGTGTACCAAAAAATTAATTGCACATTCCTGAATATGTAAAACAAGAAACTCTACTCCGACATGCAAAGTTCCATAGTAAAGAACTTACTAGAGTTTCAGCAGTCACATAATCCTTCTCCATTTCCAAGAACTGAAGAAGCCTATCAACAATTGCATTAACATCATATTGCTGCAATGCTATCTTTCCAATTGCCCTGATCGATTCCCTCGAAATAGAAACATCAACATTTGCAACATATTCACACAGCTCGGTCACTGACAATAATCAGAATGTAACAAAAAAAGTCAATATGGCACAAAGATATAGCACAACTAAGAAAGGGTAGGTAAATAGCAGCTTCATCAGGAAAATCTCGTGTATATAGTACTTCACCGATTTCATAGGTATTGCTCTCATTGGCTATGGCAGTCAACATCTCAAGTTTCAGCTTTTTCACATATGATGGCTCGCTGTACTGGCAGTAGAAGTGTTTGTAGTCTGAAGAGAACAAAATTGGAGCTCGCATCACTAATAGATGCAAGTGGCTCAACACAGCATAAGCTTGCTCAGGGCCACCAGAGCTCACGAGAGTGAGTAACGGTGCTTTAATGCGTTCATAAACCTAAGAGAGACTTCTGAAATTTAGCAATCGATAGCTTCTACTTTTGGATTTAAAAATAGCTAACAAGGAAAACATTATTAACAAAATACTATCAGTGATAATAACAACAATTGCAAGCTAAATTTAAATGAATTACCTAATACTGATCTAAACAAAAGCTACCTCATACAAGAACCAGACAATTATAACATCTATGAAAATAGAAGTTACGATACAATTTGAAAATATAAGTTTTTTTAAGCACTTGAGGGAGATACAAAGTATCAAATACAAGGTGTTGCAATTTTCTAAGAGAATGTTGAATTCAATATAAACACCATCCATTCATTTCATGAACATATATGCATGGGTCCTTCGAAAAATTGAGAATTTTTTTAATCAAAATATCAACAATTCGAATTATCAAAAATAAGTAAACAGTCGCATAGTTGAACATGGGCTAAAAACAATACTGGTTAATGATAATATGTTGCTGAGCTAATATAGGGGAATAGGTACCTGTTGATGAACATCTGCCATTGACATTGTTAGAAACAAAAACAATTTGATTGTAGCCAACACAACTGCACTATTTGCATGTTGAAGTCTATCCTCCAAGAGATTCATTATGTCAAATATTTCATTGCTATCTGATGGTATATACTTAGACGCTAATTCAAGTACCAGGCATTGTGCCCACTCGTTGAACTCCCTGATCCTGCATATATACAATGGTTTATGAGAAGGTACCTATGAATAGAAACTTCAAAAAAAGCATCAACACTTTATAGAAAAAAAGAGGCTTTCTACATGATATGCACCCATAAATTTATCCAAATCCCGGGAGTCCGTTTAGCCATAACTCCACCATGAGGGTGGAGGTAGTGGAGTCATGCTAAGCCCCATGACCATGGGAGTGGGGAGAAAACCGCCACAGCTATCGCGCCGCGTCACCCGCGTAGGCAGCAGCAAGGCCGCACCCCGCCATCACCAGGTGCGGCCGAAGTCGCGTAGCCGCACCCAACTAAGGGGGTGCGGTTAGGCACGCACCCCACTAAGGGGGTGCGGTTAGGCGCCTTCCAGTCTTGGGGGGCGCGGTCTCTGGGAGGCGCGCCCTGCCTCTTGCAAGCGCGCCCCTCTTGCAGCACACGACCGTATTCTCGACTTTTCGTCTGCAAAGCGAGCTAAGCGCTTCCGGGCTCAGAACGCTTCCGCGTTCACGACGCGCTCAGAACGCTTCCGCGTTCATCGCGCGCTCAAAACGCTTTCGCGTTCACGACGCGCACGGCAGTTAACCTTTCTTAATTTCCTAGAATGCAGGTCTTGTTCACTACGTTCAACGCCATCAACGAAGCTGCCCAAACTGACCGAACTGCCCGAGGAGCAAGACGGGAATATCCAAAAAATGGTGAAGCGTGTGCTCCAAATCGGCAAGTGTGATTCGCCCGTCAGGTGGTTACGGTGGTTACAACGGCGAAATTACCGGGCTACACCCGCCCAAGGATATAAAAGGAGTCCAGGGTCTTCATTTCAAGGGACCTTGTCTTCTACACCCGAGAGAGCTCCGTTGAAGATTCCTCAGAGTTCTCCTATTGCGCTTGAAGATTTCCTCCAAGTCTTCGAAGATCTCCTTCATTCTTGTCATGGCGTATGCGACGCCTAGTCGTCCAGGCGCTCGAATGTGTGCAAAGGCGTTGGACGCCTTGTTATAAAATTTTTTTTTTTAAAGAAATTGAATAGACAGCGGTTTTTATAAAAACCGCTGTCTAAATTCATTTCTAAACATATATATTTTTTTCAGCAAATTTTTTTTTCTAATATGACTTTAGACAGCGATTTTTATAAAAACCGCTGTCAACAGTGATTTTAAATTTTAAAATAATTTTTGCAGCAAAAAAAAAATTTATTAACTTTAGACAGCGGTTTTTATTAAAACCGCTGTCTAAAGTCATTAAGAAAAAAAAATCCCAGCAAAAAAAAACAAAAACAAATTTTTTTTTATTAACTTTAAACAGCGGTTTTTATAAAATCCGATGTCTAAAGTCATTAAAAAAATAATTTTTTTTTGCTGATTTTTTTTTTAATTACTTTAGACAGCGGTTTTTATAAAAACCGCTGTCTAAAGTTAATAAAAAAAATTCCTTTTTTTGCTGAAATTTTTTTTTTTTAAAAAAAACTTTAGACCGCGTTTTTTATAAAAAACGCTGTCTAAAGTCATTTTTTAAAAAAAAATTCCCTAGCCACAAATTTTTTTTTCCTCGCCTTGCTCGCCTTATTGTCGCTTAGGCATCCGCCTTATCGCCTAAGCGTCCAGGCGCCCGACGCTCGCCTTGGTTCGCCTTGACGCCGTGACAAGAATGATCTCCTTCAAGTCTTTGAAGATCTCCTTCGAGCCTTTGAAGATCTCCTTCGCTTTCGAAGACATTCTTCATAAGTGACTCGGAGATCCTCCGGGCTCCGAAAGGCGACCGAGCAACTCACTTTCATTCCCACAGAAAAGTACTTAGTTTTCTGAAATGTGACATGTCACCCTCGGAGATTTCTATTCATTATCATTGTAACGAGTGGCGGCGTGTCTCCCTCGAGTTATCAGTTTTACTTGTAAGAAACCGACATATAGTGAAATTTGGCTGGCACAGCTCCAGACGCGTAGTTTTTTACCCTTTCTGGGTTTTCCACGTTAAAAACGTCTTCTTGTCATCCACTAGTTCTCTTATTGACTGTGTGCGCACTCGGCTCGCTCTCGAACTAAGGTGGTTCAATTCGACCGGTCTACCAGAGCGTCGAGCAACCCGCAACACTACATAATTCAATTTTTTGTTTTTTCAGCATAAGAGAAAGAGGAGAGAGGAAACAAAAATGCAAAGTAGACAACGTGAGTCAAAAACATTTGTGTAATCCAACTAACTCGTACTCTAATAATTTGAATCTTACTATAAAAATTGTTTTATGCTTATTATATGTGAACCATAATTATGCTTCTAAATTTTAGGGAAAACTTGCTTGATGTGGCATAACAAATAAGACAACCTGCTGCAAGTCAAATCTACATGTTTGTCCACAAGAGCTAGAGAAGATAACATAATGAAGCCAAAGCTATCTGCAATCGCATTTAGAAATTTTCCCAAAGTTCCACAAAAAATACGAGTATCATTTTTCAGATGTGAATAACTTTGCTTAATGTGGCAACACAATCTCCCCTATATCACTACGTTTAAACCATGCAAGTAATATTGAGGAAATCAAAGGGATTCTTAACTCATATCATCAACCAAACTAGAGAAGGAATACCAAAAATACATTCCTAATGTTGATCATTGAGGCTCTTTTTGGGGCGGCGGTGGTGGTGGAAAAAGCAGTGGTGGGAAACCAATGGTGGCAATAGAGCTGTCCAGAAAGCTATTTTCAAAAAGATGTAGACTGTTTGGAAAAATCTCTATTTAAGTGTTTTTCAAAAAAATATTTAACGCTTATCTGTTTGGAAGAACTCTTTAATAATAGTTGTTTTTAATAATAAAAAAAGTATTTTATGCTAATCATTTATCGCATAAATAAGTAAATATTATATAAATCCTTTTTAAGGAGGTTACAAAAGGTGAGTGACGAGAAGCAAAGATAGCAAATGGGTGAAGAATCGTGAATGGGAGGAGAAAATATTTGCAACGGCGAGAAGGAAGAAAAGCAGATAGCAAATGGTCGGGGCGTGACTTTCGTAAACCCTCGAATAAAAGAGGAAAAGTTGAAAACAGAGAAAGCGGTTTTTAGAAAGTCATGTTGGACCGGCTGCTCAAAAAGCTCCCAAAACACTTTTCTTGAAAAACTCTTTTGAAAAAGCTCCTCATCCAAACAACCTAAAAAGTGCAATGACAGTGGGAATAGAGCTTTTACCAAACAGAGCCTGAATTTAAAATTACTACGATGAGAAATTACTAAATGCGAGAAGCTCGATTAAGATGGTCCAGACACATGCAAAGGAGACCATTAAAGTCACATTTTAGGCATTGTGAGAGTTTAGCGACTAGGCATGTTAAGCGTTGTGAGAGTTTAGCGACTAGGCATGTTAAGCGGGAGAGGGGTAGACCAAAAAAGACATGGAATGAAACTATAAGGAAATACATGATGTACTTGGGCATTAGTGAGATTACGACTAAAGATAGGGCGCAATGGCGACAAAGGATCCATATAGCCGACCCCACTATGATGGGATAAAAGCTTGAGTGTTGTTGTTTGTTGAGAAATTATTTAGACTACTTAAAATAATAATCTCTCTCTGGCCTTACAAACATTCCTAAATACCTTTTACCAATCATGATAAAAGTTCATGTGCCCTCAGTAGATTTATATCAACTATTATAGCACAGAAGTTACTACTGTAAGTCTGTAACTCAACTTCTGCTTAAAGATATGTCCTTATTCTTAATAACTAGTTTGACACTCAATAAACATAACATGACATTTTCAATGTTGCCTCCATGGGATGTAACATGAAGATGTTATGGATTGCAGAAGATGAAAATGCTGATGAAATTTATAAATTAACTATAGGGAAAAACATTTATGCAAGCACTGCCTCTGTTTATTGATCATTTTTTCTCTCCATGGACAGAAGAATCCATCCACAGTGCAAAATTGTAGAGATGCTGCGTGGTTTTGATGCATTTTGGCATTAGAAAGCCTAAATTAATCGAGAAAACACTGAATTCTATAAGGAAACTACACACCTGTTTAGAAGATAGAAAACCACCTGCTTGCTAAGTAAAGCCTCTCTCTCCCTGGACACTTCCTCCGTATTGCCAGCTTCCAAATTCCATATCTCCTGCAGAGATGACATGCAATTTGCAACAACCTGAGCATCCGGATCATTGAGCATGAGGCTCTTGAGCATGGCCGGAAAATCTGAATCTAGGCACGTCGAGGGGGAAATATGGTAGAGTTTGAGGACTCCGATGGCTGCGACCATCCGCACGTAGGGGCTGCTGTCCCTGAGTCCAGATGTCAGCGGGGCGACAAGGTACTCGACAAGATTTGCAACCCTAAGGGAGGAGAGGCTGCGGAGGGCAAGGCCGCGGATCATGGGATCCTCGTCGCGGCAATCCTTCTGGAGGAAATTGATGGTGAGGAGGGCGAGATCGGGATTGGATCTCGCGTAGTTGCAGACGTAAAGGTAGCACATCTTCTTAAGGACAACGTCCGATGTGGCGGAGCACATCACCATCTCGCTGAATGCCGCGGATACGTCAATCCCGACTGTCATAAAGGAGATAACCTTCTTGAAGAGCTCCCGTCGGGAATCGTCGGAACCAGGGGCGATGCTTCCGGCTAGCTGACGGAGTTGGAGCTTCAGATCGGTGACCTCGCTTTTCCTGGAACGAAATAGTAAGAAACGTTAGCAATTTCAAAAATTGGGGGTGCGAGATGGGGCGGCGATTAGCTTTAGGGCTTACCCTGAGGGCTGAGAAGGAGAGGAAGACTTCGGCGGATTAGGCGCCGGCGGAGCCATTCGGTCCGTCGGGTGGGGATGAGGCGGCAATAGCGCTGAGGAAGAAAGCAGCTCTCTTTTTGCTCTCCGACGGAAGTTCCTGGTGAGCTTCGGACACACGGGGTTTGGTACAGACTAAGGACACTTTTAAATCCGTACAGTTAGCAACCCAATAGTCCTGTCCAAAAAGCCCAATAAGCCCGGGCCTGAACCGGGCCTACCGGGCCCGGGCGTTCCTAAACTAGGATCAGGCCCGGATTTAGCCGGGCTCAGGCTCCTCCCCAAAGGGGAGCTTGATGAGGCCCCCTAGGTTGGGCTGGCCCGAGGCCGAGCCCGGTCTTGTATAGTTTTTGATGGTTGGCAGCATCAAAAATTGGACTTTTGCCTGGGCTTTTACTGGGCCTAAGCCTGGCCCGGTGTCCGGGCTTTGCCCGGCTACAGCCCGGGTCGGGCAATTGCCCCAAGCTAGGGCCCTATTAGGCCTTGAAAGCCCGGCCTGGGCCCAGGTGGGCTAGCCCGGGACCGGGCCTAGCCCCAGGGCCCGGTTTTTATGCCTACGTCTAAACCCATCTCTCGCTCCCCACAATGCATGGGGCTCGTGCCTTGTATAACAGTACTTCTGCCACGGGTCCACGATGATACCTTTGCATGTTCTCGCCTGCTCTCGAGCACTTTAAAATATCCAGCAGTCTTCAAATTTACTAATGAAAACTAAAAAAAAACTCATCTGTAGCCCCCTGTCGAGCCCCCTATTGCCCTCATGTCGAGCCCCTTGTAAGCCATTTGCAGTTATAACATCCCAATTTTTTACCTGGACAATTGAACCACCTAGGTGACCTAGCTGGCTCAATTGACCTCTTTGATGAGCTTAGTCAGAGTTAGTCGGTTGTACCGGCCTAGTGTCCCGACTACAACTATATTTACAATACATTTGAACTTCGATAACCTAAAATGAATTTTTTGAGCAAATAAACTCGGAATTAATCTCAGTTAGTGATATTGCACTCGTGGGGGCAATGAACTCAACGACATCGATTGGGTCCCCTATAACACCCACTAACAATAACTGTATAATATGAGTCTGTCGGGCCCCCATAACATACAACCATCACAAACAAAATATTAAAAAAGAGCACAAAGACTACTTCAAGTTAAAAAAAACTCTCCACAAAAGCTATAAAGCATCGAATAATACTACAATAATGAGTGTCCACAAGTATCCATCTAATAAAGTACATGGTCTTATGTCCTATACATCGCATTTCCACAAAATGAAACAAACATACTTCCAGCTAATCTAACTCAACGAGTAGGACGGAACAATATCAAAAGGAAGTACAAGAAAAGACAAAATAAAACACTTCATGAGGTGACATTTCTTTTAGCATTTAGCAGGCTAGCGCGCACCTGCTTTCGATCTGTGTCCTGCAACCAAATACACATGAGAGATAAAACAAAGTCAACTATGAGCTGACCACAAACATCATATCAATCTCACTCCTCCCAGCCTTCCTTGCGAACCTAGGGGAACCACATCCTACTGCAAGCCAACACTTCATATATACAAATAAGCAATATAAACAATGCTAATAAAATGAGTTATCTATGTGACACAATCATCAAATATGTCTCTATGTGACGCATTAAGAAAAATGTGAAGAATATGATGTGGTCATGAATGCAATAGGGTATCTCCTACGAATCCATTATGTCATATATCATAGTGTGTATGATTCTAATACATCATCACACCAAGCCACAAATATCAAGCACTCAAGGCATTCCAAAAAATAATCAAGAAATTAGTCGGTTATATTCACGCTCGGGGCCCTCTACTAGAATTCTCATTCAAGCGAGTGAAGTCAATCGTACCCCTCTCTTGACCCTTCAACCAACAACCTTACCATTTGTTACGGGAGATGTTACACTTTCTGGTTCCATCAGATCCCGAGTCATAAGCTACATGAGTGAGATCCTCCAACCCTAGAGTTCTGCATGCTACAAGAGATAAGCTTCTCCAAACTCGTGAATCTACAAGCTACAAGAGTTGTGTTATTACAACTCTTGAGTCCAATTGCTATAAGAGAGGATATATACCCCTTTTCTTTGGGCCCTTACAACTCTTAAGTCCATTCCTATCAAAATCAAAATATCGTAAGCATGTAGGGATCTTGATAACTTCTTAAAAAGAAGTTATTGTTATCTAATTAATTTATCATTACACATCTTAATGTGCATAAATTTGTATTAAATGTTCGGAAAATAACTAAATATATCATTTATATAAATTTGGGCTATTATTATTGTGTATGTGATTTTCTTTGTAGAAATGTCGAAGAAAAATCCAATTTGAAGAAGCAAAGAAAATCAGATTTTTCTGCCTGGGAAAGTTGTTGCAACAACTTTTTCTGGTTGTTGCAACAAGTCTAGATCCAAAAATTCTGCTATTAATTCTGAATTTAAATATGGCATCAGTTATTGTACTTGAAAAGATGCGACTCTTCAGTGAGCATTCCAAAATAAGGAGGGGATATCAATGATAATCAGCAGAATTCGAAAGGAGAGAGAGAGGGAGAGTGCTTTGGAGAAGAGATTAGGGCACACCCTCAAGAGGAAGAAGAAGACAATTTTATGCACCATTCGAAGAAGAAATTCTGCATTTCTTCATCTTCTCTAACCATGTCAAGTAAGATCTTTCAAATTGTGTGTGATCTCTCCTTCGCCAAGAACTAATTTTCCTTGTCTTGTATGTTGAAAGTACTTTGTTAGTTGTGATGTTTTGAATTTAATTTTCTTGTGGATGTTGAAATATTATCTTTATCGAATTTATGATTTTGTTCTTGGCAATTTTGACTTAAGTTTCATCATTAAATTTGTTTGGCAAGATTCGAGAGAGAAGTCAGGTTAGATGAATGTTTCATTCTGCGTGGCGAGATTCGAGAGAGGAGTCGTGTAAGTGTTTAACCAAAATTTCCGTTTTTATACTGCGCTGCAAGATTCGAGAGAGGAGCGGTGAAAGTATATCATAAATTTAGTATAGCGTAGAAGGGATAAAGAGATTTCATTTTCTCGTTAGCAACATAGATTTGTGCGCTTCATGTTATTCTTTATTGTTGCCTAAGTTAGAGATAACTAGGGGATAAAGAGTAAATGAATTTCAAAGATCGAAAGATAATGATTTTCATTTTCAAATCGTTGCAGGATAGTTGATTAAACTTTTCACTAAGACACACATTTAAACTCATCACAATAGACATAGGAAATCAATATGCAAGACCATTTCTCCAAATTGCTATCAAAACTATTTTTAAGTAGTCGTTTTTGTAACTTGATTTGATTTTTGTTGTTTTCACAAATCACCTTAATTAATCCAATAGAATTTAAAGAAAATGTTAAGTTAGTAATTGCGAGCGTTAGATTTAACACTTCCTCGTGTGAGCAACCTTTATTCGCACTTTACTTGATCTGACACATGCACTTGCGTATATCTGTTTTTCGCGTATCAAGTTTTTGGCGCCGTTGTCGGAGATAATATATGAGGTTTTTCGCGTATCAAGATCTTTATGGGGTTTTTATCCAACATATAAACATGACATCGTTTGGGGATAATACCACTCGCTCAAGCCTTAGATTCTTTTGAATTATCTCTATGCACTATACCACGCATGGATAACCCCCATGAAAATTGGGCATTATAACGGAACTATGGCCGCATTCGCGCCTAAAAAAACATATGCAAATGTCAAACAATCCATCACCGAATCAAGCCACGGACCACGATTACGCTTCACACACAATGCATATCTCGAAATCGCCATGGGTAATCTAATGCAAGCATGTTGGGGGCGCAATCCTATGCCCCAGTGGTTTGCAATCAACCGTCGCGCCTCAAGCTATCTAATTAGAGACATTGAATGTCATATCTTCACAAATAAAAGGAGGAAACACAAATGTAACCTAAAATCGGGAAGAGGGAGTCGTTACCTTTCTCGCTCTTCTTCTCTCCATGGAATCCTCACACAAAAGGATGGAATATGACCGTGGTGATGCAATCTATCTATTGCTGAACCAGTACTCGATCGGGTGTTTGGATCTCCTCCTAGAGAGCATCCTTCCTCCTTTCCCTAAGCTTCTCCTTCCTTCTTCTTTAACCTAAGAGAGAGAGAGTTGGAGAGTTTGTTGAGAAATGACCTATTTTCGTCCCTCTCACGAACTAAAGGGGTCCCTCAAAGGAATCTGGGCCATTGGTCTTGGATGCATGGCTCAGATTGAACCTTTATAATCTGATTTTACGCCAATCCACGATTGTGCTCCCGATCGTGCGCAAAACACACGATCAATTACAGATCTCTTATGTTTATGCAGAAAGCGCACAGTCGTGTCAATTTACTCATCCAAGGCCGTGCACGATGGAAATTCTACTACCTGCAGCTTCCTTCCTGCATGACCAAACACATTGGTCGTGCGCCAAATGCACAATCATCTTCGGTACTTTGGAAAACCGCTTATTTCAATACAACCAAAAACACACGATTATGCCCCCATAAAAACGCATGGTCGTGCACGAAGGAAAATTTGCAGATTTTCTTCACGCACTTCTAGTGCCGAAAACACACTGACAGTGCATGAAGGAAATTTCAGTTTTTCAACATATGATTGATTCTTTGAACTCTCTTCATCTTTCGTGCACTGAACAAGTATTTATTATTTAAAGTCCCTAAGGGGTAAATTTTGAGGTGTACATCCACAATCGGTGAACGTTAGTCGGCGAACAACAACCTAGTTAGAAAAGAACATCAGGTCGATCATGGCAGTACATGGGGGCCCCTCATTTGATCTCGACGGCACTCCGGTCGTGACAGCACCTCCTCTGATAGCATATGAGCTTCACTCGCCTATGAGTTACGAACAGGCTCCACCCATCAATGAGTTCAATAAAATTGGTTAGATGACATTGTTTTCATAAGGGAGAAGATGTTGGTTGTGGACGGGCTATGCATGCGCTCGACCGTTCTCGGTTGCGAACTTGTTTGCTTTTAAAGTTTTCATCTGAATATCGTTTATGTCATGTGCTTAAATTTTATGCAACAATTATTACTCGCAAACGACGTCAAATCACTCTTTTCATGCATCCATTATCCTAGGGTTAGATAGGACTTATTTCACTGATACCGCACCTAGGATTGCATTATTTGGATTATGGTATCACAATTAACATTGCATGAAATTTTACAAAAATACCTCATGATAAAAACTAAACATTTAATGATAAATAGCTCAGGAAAATAAATAAATAAATGCATGGATGGTTGGATTGAAGAACAAAGGGCTAAGCCAGGGTTAGTTGTCGTCGTAATCGGTTCCGGTAACAAAACCATATATTTCGTCCTGTCTTTACCACACACATACAATAATCAATTAAAAAGAGCTGCAAAAATCAAGCGGCTTGCCAGAAAATTATTTTAAAAGATGAAATAAACTTAGGCTTCGTTTGGCGCGGTGGTGGCGGTCGTGAACATCGTGGTCATGAACCGTCTTTCGTGAACGCCCGACCTCACCTAAAAAAATTGATGCATTTTATGCTCAGAAGTAATTTATTTTCTTTATAGCGGTCATAACATTTGCCTTGTCAAACATACATTCTATGATAATGACATTTTTTGATCAAACTCATCGGAGCAAGTAAGCCGCGCCAAACGAAACCATAATCTTTATGGTTTTTCATAATCGCACTCTTGAAGATATACTTTTCAAGTCGGCGAAAAATAAGGTGGAAGGAGCAAAACAGTCACATTTCTATTGTTAATTAGTTTCAATATGAGTAATTGATGAAAGAATTTGAGATGCTAGAAAAATAAGGTCATGTACTCTATATGGGGCGTCAAGCAACAAGTACGTACGGTAACAATTATACAACGTCAACTTTGATGGCAAGTTGCATGGGTATTATTATGATCGGAATACTGTCGCGGCTGCACGAGGAGCCCTTACACATAATCGGAGCATATTCTTTTCAAAGCAACTTAGGCAAATTGATCAAAAAGAATCTCTTTGCTTATAGATTTATGATTACTTGAGTACATAAAATGATCATTATTTTGATTTTAGAACATCATATCTTTTTTCTTTACTTTTTTAATCTCTTCTCTCTTTAAGATTATAAAATTGATACTGTTAAATTTTTGAATGCTACCAGTCACAAGGAACCAACGATGAACAAACAACGAGGAACTCTTTATACTAGGCAATTGAATTACAACAAGGAGAAGCTGACTACAAGGTGCATACACCTTGAATCACGTCAGCTGAATGATATATAAAAAAAACTTGTCGCGGACAAGGTCCGCTTCTCCACTCTCCCCTTCACAGTGCACTCTGCACTCTCCACCTCTCGCCGAGGTATGGATTGGGGTCTCCTGGGGTGTAGGCACACTCCCACTCTCTCAACTCTTCTCTTCTCTTTCACCTCTACTCTCTCTCTCTCTCTCTTGAATCTCTCTCTTCGCATTCGCATTAGCATTAGCTCTCACACATAGGGGGGTATTTATAGTAAACACACAAAGAGGGTAGGGGGGTAAGAGGGGTGGGGGGGGGGGGGGGGGGGGAGGGAGGTGCACTTGCCACCTTTGCATGCATGCACTCACCCCCCCCCCCCCCCCCCCCACCACAAGATCCACTCGCCAGCCCCCCCTCAAACTCTTCCACTTGCCAGCTAGCACATCACTTCCATTCACTTCACATGGCAGCCAACTCCACTCGGCAAAGCCAACAAGGCCCACATGCAGCCCACTCACCTGGACCACTTGGCAGCCTCAAAGGCCCACTCGCCTACATCAGCAGCTCCCACTCGCACATGCACTTCTCCACTCGGCAAGGCACCCAACACCCCCACTCTCCTTCACACAGCCATGCACAACACACTTCTCACTCCAAACATCACTCCCTCACATGCACTCACCTCTTCACATGCATGCACACGTCCACTCGCCACTTATGGCCTCCAACCTCCACTCGCATGGACACTCCTCCTCCTCATTCCACTCGCCTGGGCAAGAGCACCTACACCTCCACTCGCCTGAGCACACAGCAGCAGCCCCCCTCATCACCTCCCCTCTAAGCCACTTCAAAACTCAAAACTCCCCCTTGAAGTGAGCTTCAGGGACGACTCCGAGGCAGGCGCGAAGCTTCTTGAACGGCCCCACAGATAAGGGCTTTGTGAAGATGTCTGCCAGGTTCTCTTCACTCCGCACGTGCTCTACCGCAAGCGAGCCACCCAACACCTTCTCTCGGATGAAGTGGTGCTCGATCTCTATGTGATTTGTCCTTGCGTGACACACTGGGTTGGTTGCCAGCTTCAGAGCGCTCTCGTTGTCGCCACGCAGCACAGTAGGTCCTCTGACCTTCTCATCCACATCTTCCACCAGCCTCCTCAGCCAGACACACTCCTGAGCTGCTAAGGACGACGCCTTGTACTCGGCCTCAGTGGTGGAAAGGGAAATGGAGTCCTGCTTCTTGCTGCACCAGGAAATGGCAGTGGCTCCACACATGAATACGTAACCTGATGTCGACTTGCGATCATCAGCGTCACCTGCGTAGTCTGCATCTGTGTAGCCATGCAGCTTGAAGTCGGTCCTCCCTCCATAGAACAACCCCATCTCCAGGTTCCCCTTCACATACTTCAGTATTCCCTTGGCTGCCTCCAGATGAGGCTTCCGCGGCTCCTGCATGTACCGACTCACTCGGCCGACAACAAAGGCGATGTCCGGCCTTGTGATGGTCAGATAGATAAGGCTCCCTACTAGTGCCCGGAAGATCTTCGGATCAGGAAGAATCCTCCCTTCTTCCTTCCGAAGCTTCAGCCCAACCTCCAGTGGAACAGAGCTGCTCTTCCCCTCCTTCATGCCGAATCTCTCGACGATCTTCTCGGATACGCCTTCTGGGTCACGAGCAGCCCGCCACTTCTCTTCTCCACTTGAAGTCCAAGGAAATGGTGCAGTTCACCAAGATCCTTCATCTCGAACCGGATGGCTAGTTGTTGTCTCAGCGCCGTGACCTCTTCACCGTTGTTCCCAGTCACGATCATGTCGTCGACGTACATCAGCACTAGTACGTGAAGATCTCCACTCTTCTTCACAAACATGCTAGAGTCTGAGTCTGAGGCATCGTATCCACAGAACTGCAGATACTCTGCAATCTTCCCATACCAGGCTCTCGGCGCCTGTTTCAACCCATAGAGGGCCTTCTTCAACTTGCAGACATGACGTGGCTGAGACTTGGACATGTATCCATGTGGTTGCACCATGAATATGTCCTTATCTATCTCTCCGTATAGGAATGCGTTCTTCACGTCCAGCTGCCACAGCTTCCACCCTCTGCACGCTGCTAGGGCAATGACCGTCTTCACCGACGTCATCTTCACCACAGGACTGAACGTCTCCTCATAGTCCTCTCCATAGGTTTGTGAGAAACCTCGAGCGACAAGCCTAGCCTTGTACCGCTCCACTTCTCCGTCAGCCCTCTTCTTCACCTTGTACACCCACTTGCAGGTGACAGGCTTGATGCCCTCCACCATGGGAACAAGGTCCCATGTCTCATTCTTCTTCAGGGCCTCCATCTCCTAATCCATGGCCACGTCCCACTCCTTGGTGCCTACAGCATCTTCAAAGCGGGCAGGTTCCCTCTCGTCGAGTGGTCCTGCGAAGAAGCAAGAGACCAAACTCACGAAGTTCCCCTCCTTATAATGAGCAGGCGGGACGATGGTCCGCTTCGACCTCCTCAAGGCTTGGCCACTTTCTACCACTCCGGTAGACTCCTCCTCTCCAGCTCCTCGTTCAACTTCTCTTGAAGCAGCGCTCCCCCTGCTTCTAAAGTTTGAAGCTCCACCTGAGCCAGAAGCTCCCCCCTGAGCCAGATGATCCCCTTGAGCCAGATGGCGATGGGGCACTTGGAGATACCTCCAACTCCACCATAGAGTCCTCAGTGACTCTCTCTTCTCCTTCCCTGCTTGATTCTCCACTCTCCGGCAGCACCACAGAAGAGACTCCCTGATACGAGATCAGTTCGTCAAACACAACGTCGCGCGAGACGACGAACTTGTGAGTCTACGGGTTCATGCACTTCCATCCTTTCTTCCTCTCGTCGTAGCCGATGAAGACACACTTCCTCGCCTTCGGCTCCAACTTGGTTCTCTCCGCCTCTGGAACGTGCACAAAGCAGGTAGAGCCAAACACCCTCATGTGACTCACATCTGGCTTCTCCCCGAACATGAGTTGGTGTGGAGACACCATCCTGTTGGGACTCAGAGGTAGTCGGTTGATCACATGGGTGGCACATGCCATTCCCTCCGCCCATAAGGCTTTGGGAATCCCCTTGGCATGTAGCCAACTCCTGGTAGTCTCCACCAGATGGCGGATTTTTCTCTCTGCCACCCCATTCTGCTGAGGGGTGTGGGCGCAGGAGAGCTCTCGTCGGATGCCGAATCTCCTGCAGAAAGAGTTGAAAGCGTTAGAGGTAAACTCTCCCCCGTTATCACTTCTCAACTTCTTCACCCTCAGGTTCAGCCTCCCCTCCACCAGTTCCTTGCACTCCTGGAACTTCTCAAACACTTCTGCCTTCTCCCTCATGAAGTACACCCACGTGTAGCGGGTGTAGTCATCCACCAAGACAAGCGCATACTTGTTTCCTTCATACGTCAGGGTGGCGCATGGCCCCATCACATCAGCGTGTACGCACTCAAGAGGTGCCCTACACCTGGTCTCCGACTTGTCAAATGGAAGTCGATGTAACTTTCCAAACTGACAGCCCTCACACACATGGTCGTCGCCGCAAGAGGAGAGATTGGGCAGTCCAGACACCAGACCCTTCGCCGTTATCATCTTCAACTTGTCCATCCCCACGTGACCTAGCCTCTCATGCCAGATCGCTGCGCTGTCGTTGGTCTTCAGCTTGTCCACATAGGCACTTGCAGAGAGAACATACAAGTCCTTCACCCTTCTCCCGGTGAGCGTGACATCAGCATCAACTGAAGACAAGTTCTTCAGGAACTTCACCTCCTTCGGTCCGAACAACACGTGGTAACCTGCATCCACTGCATTCGCAACCGAGAAGAGGTTCTTCTTCATGCCCGGCACGTGATACACACTCTTCAGTGTCACGGGCTTCTCTTCACTTCCCAGGGATACCATCCCTTCCTTCTCAACTGGATGCACCGTATCATCCGCCGTGATGATAGCATCAGTTCCACCATATGCCTTCAAGGAGGCAAACTTTGACACATCTCCAGTGAGATGGTGCCCGCAACCGGAGTCCACTATCCAGTCGTTCTCGAAGCTGACCGAGGCTAAGGCATCGACTGACGTTGCCGTCATCTCAGCCAAGAAGCAGTTGTCACCGCCTTCACCACCCTGGTGACCTCGACCTCTTCCTCCTCCTCTTCCTCCACCTCTTCGATGGTCTCCACCTCTCTGATGGTCTCCACCTCTCTCAGCAACATGACCGGCCTTGAGATTAGACCGGCACTCCTTTGCCATGTGCCCGTACTTCTTGCAGGCAAAGCAGAGGGGTCTCCCCCTCTGGTCATAAGGAGGGAGGAAGTTCTCTCTAACTCCCTGAGAGGACGTTGAAGGTCCATCTCCGGAGTTCTTCTTCTTCTTGTCCCAAGGCTTCCTCTTGCCTGAGAACAACACCTCACTATCTCCCCCTGAGATAGACACTCCTTCCATCTGCTTCGCCAAGCTCTCCTGTGACGACAGCAGGTTCTCCAACTCCAGTAAGGTGGGCTGAGTAGCCCATCCTTGCACAGAGGTGATAAACGGAACATACTCCTTCCGCAGACCTCGGAGTATGTGCCTCTTCAGCTTCGCCTCAGAGATCGGCTCATCAGGATCCAAGGCCAAGATCTCTGCACATAAGTTCTTCACCTTCAAGAAGAAGGTGGATATCGACAACTCTCCCTGAGTGGACCGCGCCAACTCATTCTCCAGGAACTGTAGCCGCGCTACGTTCTTCTTGTTGAATAGCCCATCAAGGGCACTCCAGATCTCTGACGCTGACTTGCACCCCATGATGTGGTCAAACAAGTCAGGAGAGATTGCTCTCTTCAAGGTGAACTCCGCATTGGCGTTGGTCTTCCTCCACGCTCTCACAGCTAGACCATTATCATCGATAGGAAACACTTCTGCCTGCTCTTCTCCTCCAACGACCTCCCATAGGTCCTCTCCAAGCGGGTAGCTCTCGATGCATGACTTCCACTTATTGTAGTTGGTCTGGGTGAGCAGCTCAATGCCTAGTCCTCTCGCATATCCTCCTCCGCCGTCCATCTTGGATGTCTACCTTGAACCTTGATAGCACGCGCCGCTTCAGCAACCTGCCTCTGATACCATGTTAAATTTTTGAATGCTACCAGTCACAAGGAACCAACGATGAACAAACAACGAAGAACTCTTTATACTAGGCAATTGAATTACAACAAGGAGAAGCTGACTACAAGGTGCATACACCTTGAATCACGTCAGCTGAATGATATATAAAAAAAACTTGTCGCGGACAAGGTCCGCTTCTCCACTCTCCCCTTCACAGTGCACTCTGCACTCTCCACCTCTCGCCGAGGTATGGATTGGGGTCTCCTGGGGTGTAGGCACACTCCCACTCTCTCAACTCTTCTCTTCTCTTTCACCTCTACTCTCTCTCTCTCTCTCTCTTGAATCTCTCTCTTCGCATTCGCATTAGCATTAGCTCTCACACATAGGGGGGGTATTTATAGTAAACACACAAAGAGGGTAGGGGGGTAAGAGGGGGGGGGGGGGGGGGGGGGGGGGGGGGGGGGGGGGGGGGGGGGGGAGGGAGGTGCACTTGCCACCTTTGCATGCATGCACTCACCCCCCCCCCCCCCCCCCACACACACACACAAGATCCACTCGCCAACCTCATGGCAGCCCCCCCTCAAACTCTTCCACTTGCCAGCTAGCACATCACTTCCATTCACTTCACATGGCAGCCAACTCCACTCGGCAAAGCCAACAAGGCCCACATGCAGCCCACTCACCTGGACCACTTGGCAGCCTCAAAGGCCCACTCGCCTACATCAGCAGCTCCCACTCGCACATGCACTTCTCCACTCGGCAAGGCACCCAGCACCCCCACTCTCCTTCACACAGCCATGCACAACACACTTCTCACTCCAAACATCACTCCCTCACATGCACTCACCTCTTCACATGCATGCACACGTCCACTCGCCACTTATGGCCTCCAACCTCCACTCGCATGGACACTCCTCCTCCTCATTCCACTCGCCTGGGCAAGAGCACCTACACCTCCACTCGCCTGAGCACACAGCAGCAGCACCCCTCATCACCTCCCCTCTAAGCCACTTCAAAACTCAACCGATACAAATGAAAATATGTCCATTAATTACATTTAATTGTAATTGTAAATAAGTCTATTAGTGAGTTAACAAACAATGTGTGATTGATTTAGTTGTATTCTTCGCATGTAACACCTGACAAGTTCAATTCTCCGCCGGAGGTACCATCGAGACGAGGGGGCATGTTCGTCGGCCCAAGTTGATGGATTCCATAGTTGGTTGTTGATGAGTTGCAATATGCTTCATTCTCTTTGAGAGGGCTGCGTTGAACATTCGTCAAACGTAATGTTCAGAGATCACAACAAATCGTTAATTATATGTCTCGAATCCTAACCCAAAGCGGCTCTGGCCGAACTTTTTCCTGGGTAATTATCAAGGATATTTTGTAAATATACTGTGTGCTACATAAAATCTTTGTCGTTCCAAGGTTTTGAATATTCTAAAATTCTAAAATCTGCCCATTTTCTGTAACCACTCAATTCTTGATCTAGTGAAAAACAGACTGCTGCTGCATGTGAATGTAGCCCATCTTGAGATGAACCGCGTAAATCTATGTCTTCTGTGTTGTAATTTTGTGTTCATTTTTCATTCTGCTCTCGTTTCTATAACATAGAATAACTGCGAAATTTCAAACTTATTAAAAGATCGAGCAAAAAGAATATATACGACTGATTGCATGGGGGATGAAGCTAGCTAATGTGATGCTTTGATTCTTTTGGATGGTCGTGTAAATATATTATATGCATGTGGTGAATATACGATCAATTAAGTTGCACAATGATACATACAAATACTATCAGCATCTTCGGAGAATATTCCACCTGACTTTATTCCCCATGGGGCTGCACCATTCTGAGGTTCATGTAAATATGCAGGGGCTAGCTTTTTAGTGGAAGTAAAAAACAATTTGTTAAATGCTTTCCATGAACCTATGCCCCAAAATCTCCCGATATATCAACAAAATATAGCCTAGAAAAGGGACGAAAGTGTCCTAAGACCTACAATAATAACATATAAGGTCAAATAAAAAGGCCCTCCACAAGATATGGAGGGTATGTGGGTATTTACTTGGGGACTTCTCACTGCAGGACCAGAAGTCCAAGGAAAATCAAACTCTAATTAATGAGGGAGGAATTGATCGAGCGAAATTCCGACCCTAAGAGTGAATCGACAAGCTAATCAATATGCATAGTTTTGTTGCATACATGTTTTAACATTCTACAGTGCCTCAAGGTAGTTGTTTAGGACTTCTAATCTTCGTGTAAGATTCGGGCGAAAAGTTTCTGTTTAAATAGCTTTCTTCTTGTAATTTGACATGGTTTGCTCTCGGATTTATGGGGCATATACTAACTATACTTAGTTATAAAGATCACATACATGAAGATGAAAGTGATGTGGGCCAAAGCATTTGAAGATTCTCATAGAAGCAAGCATATTTTGCATAAGACTAAGAAGTTTTAAGAAGCTATATATTTCCCCCAACCTCTTGCAGCAGTTGTGCATATGCTTCAGAGAAAAAAAAAAGGAATTAAACAAGATTAATGGCATCATTTAGACTGCAGCTGGCATGCTCTCACCTGAAGTTTTCCTACCCAGAAAGAAGCATACATAGAAAAACCATCTCGAGCACAAGTAAGCCGGTGATCGCAATCTGTGTTCGTGTTCTTTGTTTTTGGAACTTAATTGAGTGATGATTATGAACTAAGAGATAGCTTAATTGTTTGGGCGTTTTAAACTTAAACGTTATTTTCTACCCGTTTGAATTGCCTCCGTTTGGAATCACCGAACCCCAAAACATCGTTTTATGTCTGATTCCAAGTGCGGGGAGGGAGCTTCGTTCATGAACATTAATGTTTTATCTTCATCTCCATCCGCTCCATCTCCAACAGCAGCCACCCACCCAAACAAGCTCTAAATGCGGTAATATCGCTCGTGGCTTTTGCTGCAGTTCGTAACTGCACCGTAAAATTTATCCGCAGTTTTAACCTCAGTCACGGGGAGCCCATAATCTATTGCTTGTGCCATAATGCTTTTTTTCTTCTAGTGCCTTTTGTTGCATACTCTCTAAGGGTGAACTTCTGATAAAAAAATCAAAACAGTAAATTTCTGATCTGTAATAAATTTAAGCTCTTTACTAATTTATTTTTGCATCATTTTTTTTGTTTAATCATCAAGATATTGTAGAAACTTTAGAGAAATCTTTGATAGGAAGAATGAATCTTGTATATTATACACACTTAAGGATACATATATATATATACACACAAAAGGGGTTCCCAACACCTAGAGGTGAGCCTAAGAAGGTCTACCACCAGAATATACATAATACATCTAACACCACCCCCCCCCCCCCCCCCCCCCCCTCAAACTCACGGGGGTTCATACACCGAGAGTTTGGATAATAGATAAGCATGTTGGGACCGAGTCTGCGGCTTAGTCATCAAGTCTGCAAGCTGCTACTCAGAAGGAACAAAGGAAGGAGCAAGAGTTCCCCGACCATACTGCTCACGAAGGAAGAGAGCATCCACCCCGATGTGCTTGGAAAGAGAATGCTTCATCGGATTCAAGGTGATCTGAATGGCACCGGTGTTATCACAGTGGAGTGGAGTGGGATCCGAAGAAGAGACGCCAAGATCCTCAAGGAGCCAGCGGAGCCAAATAATGTCCTCAGTGGTAATAGCCATGGCACGCAGCTAACAATCTTTTCATGGAAACTTAAGGGTGTGAGTAGTTAGTAAGGAATACAATTTGCATGTGAGAGTTAAAGACACATGAATGTCATTCAACACAAAATAATTGGGAAAAGGTTACTGATGATGACGCAAAATGCTAAGATCAAGTACAATAATGAAAACCTTTTACAGTAAATTATATTTGTTTCTTGCTCTTGATCTGTATAATTGGAAAAGATCCTTAAACATATTTACTATTCCTGCCTCGTTAACTTGAACTTATCGGGCAAAGGTGTGACTGCTTATATGTAACACATTCAAATTTTTATTTATAAAAAATTCAGGTGGTCGACAACAGTCCATCTTACACAGCAAACCATTACTCTTCTCATGCAAAAGACCATATGGGAAAGTCGTAGATGTTGCCGCTCCTGATACTTCAATCACAAGAGCGAGTGAATTACTCGATGCCTACGAAGACGAGTACAATGGAGTTATCATAGATCCACAGAGTTTGCCGGACAACGCAAATGCATTCGCTGAAGTTCTTCAATCCTCACTCATTTCTTGGAAGCTAGAGGTTTCGCCCTTCGCTTTATCAATAATTTAAAATATTTTAGCTAACAGATTAAAGATGTATGTATGGCTCATATGTAATTCAGGGAAAGAAAGGTGTGTGGTTGAAGATTTTGGAACAACAAGCTGGTCTTGTTCCTATTGCATTGAAGGTAAATCTTACGAGCGAAATTAGCTAAAAAAAAATTTCGCTTTAAATTAACATCTTTCAGTTGAATGGTTTGAATAAATTTCAAAATATTCTTGAAGATTTCAAATTATTCTTAAGCTTATGCTGCCAAAACTACATATATTGAATTGTTGTGTGTAAAATCTGTCTCAGCAAGGATTCAGCTATCACCATGCAGAGAAAGGCTATGTCATGCTAACATATTGGATACCAGATGAGCCTTGTGTTCTCCCTTCTACTTCTACTCATCAAATTGGTGTAGGGGCATTTGTTATGAATGAAAACCAAGAGGTAATGTCATTGGGAAATGTAATTTTTCACATTACTTTTCTTTGGTAAATGTTTGTTGAGAATAAGATGGTCATAATTGATATTCTATATATCATATAAACACAAAAGGGTCCGTTCAATTGGGTGGAATTAAGGCTTTGGAATTGAAATTGGAATCCAATTCCAATGAAAATAGACCTCTAAAATTCTAATTACATGACCTCAATTCTGTTCAAACGAACGGGCCTTAGACGAAATTTATTCTATAATCAAACTTTTAACCTAGATATATACATACATATATATTGTCAAACTTTTTTTTAAAAATGATTGGAAGTTAGTACTTGTAGCCAAATTAAGAAAATTACAAACCACCAAAAAGTATCTGAAAGATTAAATGTAGAGTATAAGAGAGTTGGGTCAAAAATTTAGTGATCATACTCTTAGGAACGAATATTGAAAACGAAGAAAAAACGCCAAGCAAAGAAGAGCAGACGCACAGATCGATTTACGTGGTTCGGCAATTTGCCCACTTCACGAACGCACTAGGACTTCTTCTGATATTACTATTACAAAACTAGATTACAAACGGAAACCCTTTTATACCTGAAGTCAAGGGCAACCTCGAAACAATAAATGCACAACACATACCCCACAGAAAGTTACAGTTCACCTAACAAGCATGACTAAAATGTTAAAAGTGTGGCCAAGGATCAACTTTTCCGACAATTTTTTTGAATAAAGTATGATCATAGCTAAATTTTCTCTCGTAAAAGTCATCAAATTAACAGACTGGAAATTAGTAACAGATGCGTTATGATTAGGTTCTGGTTGTGAAAGAAAAGAAATGCCCTCTTAGGTGCTCAGGCATGTGGAAGTTGCCTACAGGTCTCATAAACAAGGTACTTATCCATGTTGGTTTTCACTCATGAATGTGCATCTTATTGTTTCTTTAATCATAAGGGTTAATTACCGGGACCTCCGCCGGGAGTTTGCATAATTACAGGTTGCACCCCTATCTTTTGAAATTACATTTACCTCCCCTCTAAATTTCTCCAGTTTACAAAAATGCCACTTCCGTTAGAAATATGGATGGAAAATGATAAAATCAGCTAAACTATTTTATGATATTCAATTTTACCCTTTGTAATGACTCTACATTGAAATGTGTGACCTTTTTCTTTATGGAAAGTGATAAAATATGCCAAATTACTTTATAATATTCCAATTTTACCCTTTGTAATAACTCTACATTGAAAAGGGTGCGTTATATTTTACCCTTTGTAATAACTCTACATTGAAAGGGTGAGTTATATTTTACCATTTGTAATGAATCTAGAATCATTATAAAATGATAAAATTGAAATATCATAAAATAATTTGGCTGATTTTATCATTTTCCATCCATATTTCTAACGAAAGGGCATTTTTGTAAACTGAGAAAACTTAAAAGGGGATGTAAATGTAATTTCGAAAGATAGATGGGTGCAACCTGTAATTATGCAAAGTCCCAGGGGAGGTCCCGGTAATTAACCCTCTATCTTAATTCAACTTAATTAATTGTTGAATCTTCATTGTGTTCAGTCTGAAGAAATATTCAATGGAGCTATTAGAGAAGTGAAAGAGGAAACTGGGGTATTACCTTCTCTAACTCTAGTTTTATTTCATGATAATTCATGCACAAATTATGACAACCATGAACCACCTACTTTCATTTCAGATAGAGACAACATTTTTGGAAGTGGTTGCTTTCAGGTATGTACAGAGAGAGTTGCAAATTCAATATTAGAATGTGTGCATACTTAAAATCTTATTAATTATTAGGGCAAGGATTTGATTATAGCTAGCAGATAATAAGCTGCTCTAATCCGCATAGAGGTAACCATTTCTTAAATTATAGCTCTCATTGTATATAACCTTCAACAAATATCCAGACATGCCCACCAAGTTGCATTCGACAAATCGGACCTCTTCTTCGTGTGCATGTTGAAGCCATTAACATTAGAAATCAACATTGATGAATCTGAAATCGAAGAAGCAAAGGTAAGCGAAGAGCTCTTCACTTCATTTTTGAAATCAAAACAAAAGATATGGTGATGAACTGATCACATGAGTGTTGCTTTTGTAGTGGATGGCTCTTGAAGAGTTCTTAGGCCTTCCATTTCACCGGGACGACAAATTGTTGAGGAGAATAAACAGCATTTGCATTGCCAAATATCAAAACAATTATCAAGGGTTTACTGCTCAGCGCATGATGTCGAAGTTTGATGACAGACTTACATACCTATATCATGGATGTTGTCTGTAAAATATCCAGAGGTTATGGTGATTTCTGTTTGTAATTCTTGATGAATAATGTTAAGAGGTGAAAGTCTTTAAGATTGTTATACATTTGGTGAAATATAGGATATCCAATATGAAAGAATTTCAGATATCCGCCAACTTTCTGTGATCGTCTTTGTTCTTGAAGAAGTGAAAAATAAACTACTGAACATAGCCCATCTTGGGGTGAACCACATAAATCTATCTTCTGTGTTGTTGACTTTTTGTTTGTTTTTTTGTTATACTCATGTTTCCGTAAAATCTTTTACTAGTATTTTGGTAATTTAGTTAGGAATGTTATCTCTCTTTATATATATAAGAGAATGTAGGTTAATCTTAGATCTCATCCTAAGACTTATATGTAATCTTCTCACATTTTTGGAGAGCGGATCTTTGGAGGAAAATTAAGGGTCTGTTTGGGACAGCTCCAGCGGATGGAAAATCTCTTTTCCATCCGCTGGAGCTGTTTTGTAACTGTTTGGCTGCACCAGATTCGGAAAATCGCGGATCTAAAACAGCTCCTAAAGGCAGCTTTCCGGAAGCGGATATCAGTCCGCGTACAGCGCCCTAAAAATCGATTCACGCCATTTTCGCTCCACAGCTCTCGCGAATTTTTTTCGTTCCGCGACACGCCATCTTCGTTCTGCGACGACGCGCGACGACACCATCTCCGCGACGACGCCCTTCTTCGTTCCCCAGGTCTCCGGCGACGACGCCATCTCCGCGACACGCCATCTTCGTTCTGCAACGACGCGCGACGACGCCATCTCCCGCGACAGCGACTGCGCTTCTCCAGGTCTCCGGCGACAGCAACCCTACGCATCTTCCCCTTCTCCGGCGACAGCAAACCTACGCGCATCTTCTTCCCCAGATCTCCGGCGACAGCGACCCTACGTGCATCTTCTTCCCCTTCTCCGACGACAGCGAGGATTTCTCCAGATCTCAGGTCCAATTTCTGGTTTCGTTTTCGAAATTCTGCTAGGTTTTCGAAATTCTGTTTTGGATGTTTCCAATTTCTGCTAGGTTTTCGAATGTGTGTTTTGTTTTGGAATTTCTGTTTTTGTGTTTCCAATTTCTGTTTTGTATGTATGGAATTTCTGTTTTGTATGTTTTGTAAATTCTGTTTTGGATGTTTTGTATGTGTGTGTGTATGTGTTTGTTGATATGTGTTGTTGATGTGTGTGTGTAGATGTATATGTGTGTATGTGTTGTTCATATGTGTGTTGATATGTGTGGATGTGTGTGTGTGTGGTGGATTTGTGTGTGTTGATATGTGTGGATATGTGTTGTTCATATGTGTGTTGATATGTGCTGTGTGTGTGGATATGTGTGTGTGTGTGTGTGGTGGATTTCTGTGTATGTGTTGTTCATTTGTGTGTATTGATTTCTGTGTTTGTGCTGTGTGTGTTGATATGTGTGTGTGTGTATGTATGGATGTATGTTGATGTGTGTATATGTGTGTGTGTACGTATGTGTGTGTGTGGATGTGTGTATGTATGTGTGTGTATGTTCTTGTGTGTGTGTGTATGGATTTGTGTGTGTATGTGTATTTGTTTTAGTAGAAATATCTTCTAAATTTTCATTACTTATTAATAGTGTAATGGGTAAACCAAAAGAAGGAGGAATCGTCTCGAGTTGGGAGTCTAGCGAGGTCATATTATTTTGTGATCTCTGCATAAAAGAGATTGGTTTGGGGAATCGGCCTACCACCCACTTTAGCAAAGAAGGGTGGAAAAATTTGATTGCGGGGTTTAAAGAACGAACCGGGAAAAGTTACGATCGAATGCAAATGAAAAATAAATGGGATCATTTGAAGAAGGATTGGAAGTTATGGAAGGAGCTGAAACATGGCGAGACTGGTTTAGGTTGGGATTCAGTGAAGAGAACTATTACTGCATCAGAAGAATGGTGGGCAGAAAAGATTAAGGTGAAAACAAATTCATTTTTCATTTCATAGCAGTTGATCTTATTTTAACAGATTTTAATATTGATGTATTGATTATAACAGGTTGTTGCAGCAGCGAAAAAATTTCAACACGGAGGTATTTCACCTGAGTTGGAGGAGAAACTGAACACCATGTTCAGTCAGGTTGTTGCAACTGGAGAAGACTCATGGGCTCCTTCAATTGAGAGTTTGCCACCGGATGTGGGGAGGATCCAGTTGGAAGATAATGATGTAGAAGATATCATGGAGAACAATCAACGTGGCCCTGAAGAGATAGGAGGTCATTCAACAAACATTGGGAATGCGTCCACCTCGGCGAGTAAAAGAAGAAGGATTGGGAAGAACAAAGGAATGACATTTTCTTTGATGTCAGACTTACATCAATCCACCCTAGCTGTGAAGCCTCCACCAGTTATCACAGTCAAAGAGGTGGTGGAGTTGATTTCCAGTAGCCCAGAGATACGGGCAAACCTGGATCTTTATTACTTTGCTCTCGACCACATCAGGGACAAGACCAGTAAGGAGATCTTCATGAGTATTCCAGAAGAAATGCGGGTTTGGTGGATTACGAAGGCGTACGAGAAGAGGGCTCAGTGATCGATTATTTTTAATTATTAGGGAGATCTCCACGTTAAACAATTTTATGTATTTTACGTTTTAAAAAAACAGATTCCAAAATGTTATGTGGTATTTTCTACCTTTCTACTTTTGATCTGTACCTCATGTTAATTATGATAAATGTTATGTGATACTTTAAATGCAGGTACTACAATGGCAGAGCATGACTCCTCCTCTGAGGATTTTGGGGATTCAACAAGTCTTTCGCCGGAGCGGATGCAATATATAGAGTACTGTCGTGTAGTTATGTCATCGATCGAGATGATGAATTATCATGTTCGTGACACACGACCATGCATGACATCTACCCAAACAGGTGAGAAATGGATTAAAGAGTTACTAGAAGGACATCCAGATAGGATTCATGATGCATTTAGGATGCGAAACGCATTTTCATAGATTTACTTCATAAACTAGAGGTAGATCATGAACTTCAAGGGTCACAACGGACGTCGTCAAGAGAAGTCCTAGGGCTTACATTGTATATCTTAGCACAAGGAGGTTCCGTTAGATTGGCGAAAGAGCGATTCCAGCACTCGACCGAAACAATTAGTAGATATTTTTCGAAAGGTCTTAGATCTCTTTTGTTACTCTCAATTGATGTTATAAAGCCTATAGACCGTCAGTTCAGAGATATTCCGGCTGAGATAAGGTATGATGCTCGTTACATGCCATTCTTCAAGGATTGCGTTGGTGCAATTGACGGTACACATGTAGATGCGAGGATACCCGTAGAAGATCAAGTCAGATACATAGGACGTCACGGCACTACGACGCAAAATGTAATGGCAGTCTGTGATTTTAACATGTGTTTTATATTTGCCCTGGCTGGATGGGAGGGATCTGCTCATGATAGTCGCATCTTCGCACGCGCATTGGCAGACGATAGATTGCATTTTCCGCATCCCCCACAAGGTATACTAATCAATTTTTACATTCATTCAAATTCTTCCAATATCCCTTAATGTTTGCTTGTTTAACATACCAAATAAATGCAGGTAAATATTATTTAGTGGATGCTGGATACCCGTTAAAGATGGATTATTTGAAGCCGTATCCGGATACAAGATATCACTTGGCAGACTTCGTCCGTGGGAGTCGGCCTAAGGAAGGCAAGAACATTTCAATAGGGCGCATTCATCTCTTCGCAGTGTTATTGAGCGAACGTTTGGAGTGTGGAAGAAGAAATGGCACATTCTGAGCAAAATGCCACAGTATAGCTTCAAGAAACAGAGGTCCATAGTGTTGGCCACAATGGCCTTACATAACTTCATTCGTAGACATCCTTCTCGCTGGGACCCTGAGTTTAATGTTTGTGATGCTGATGAGTCTTCTTTCGTTCCCTTAGAGGATGAAGACCCTGCGGCGGAGGATGATATTGGAAGCGATATGGGTGATGCTGCTGGAGCTGAACAGATGTCTACAGTACGAGATAGCATTGCCGAAGAAATATACGGGGCGCATGAATAACATTACCAAAGAATTATGTAAAAGACTATTGTTATCAGTTATCTTTTATTATTCTCCACGTTAAATTTTTTTTGTATTTTAATAAGTTCTAAAAAAACAGCTTCCAAAAGCTGTTTCTCCAAACAGCTAAATTAGAAAATCGCTTTTTAAAGCGCACTTCTGCACAGAACACCCAAACACTCTGCAGCTTTTCAAAACTGCTCCCCAGAGAGCTCTTTTAAAACAGCTCTATCCGGACAGCAGCTTTTCAATCCGCCAGAGCTGTCCCAAACAGACCCTAACTCTCAAGACTTTGGTGGAAGCTCAATTCTCAATTTCTTGTCAAGTTATTACATTTTGGCGCAATTTAGAGTTTGTGTTCCTATCATTGCATCAATTTGCTATGCATGTAGATCGTTGGCTTGTTAGAACCTATGTTAGTTTTCTATTTGGTACGATTTCTTTCAGTGAACCGGAAGATAAATATTGCAGAAAAAACACGAGTAAAAATACACTGCCTATAGCCTCCAACGAGATGTAACCATCATCAATCCCTTCATCTTCTGTATAGGTGCAGGCATGCGCCTAACCATGTGGTAGTATTAAGGATGAATCTTTCCATGTGGTGGTATTCCTGGAGGTGTGATCTAATTTTAGGAATGTTGTGGATCGATCAATCCTCCTTAGGCTCGGTATATTGGGTTCGTCTTATCTCAAGAGTTAACCGAATGCGCATACAGTCAATTTAGAGTCGGGAACAAAACTTTTATGTGGAAAACCCATGGCCAAAAGGAAAAAAACACGGGATCTGGCCCTACTTAGGAAATCCACAAGTAACATCAACATTGTCAGAGTACATAGCCGTTTTAGCATGGGTGACATACCATCACTCGTTTTACAATGCTACCCAAGAGTCTTTCTGATTGTTGTGTGTCACGGACACACTTTAGAGAGTTGCGTGCAGTGGCGCGTCCCGGAGGTCGACCCGTAGTGATGCATTCTGGAGAGAAGCACGAGGGGGTGGGGGGTTATTATAGAGTGGAGCGCAATTTGTGGAGCAGAGCACGCTTTGTAGAGCGGAGCACCTTCTAGAGAGTAGAGCGCGTTTAGGATGGAGGAGCGCGGGGGGCACACACTAGAGCACAGAGCGCATGGGCGCACAATAGAAAGCAGAGCGCGCAGAGTTTTGCTTGTGAACACACACAGGAGAGGGGTACACAAGGTGCTAGTGGGCTTTTATCAGAGGGTTTTAAGTGTCATAATACACATGGTGCAGGATCCGTATTTTTCGTCCAATTACTGACTGAAGCGTGCTCGGGAGACCTGAGCATGGGGGTACGCACTGGAGAGTGGTGAGTGGGGCGAACCAAGGAGCAGAGCGCGGGGGCGTGCTCCAGTAAGCAGTGTCCGCGGGAGCTCTCCATGGAGTGTCGGCGAGGACTCTGCTTGACGGACATGGCTCGTAACATATAATGGTTCATGTAATCACCTCAACATTCTGACCCCTTCAAAAATGAAGGAGTAGAGCCTCTCTTATAGATTTCAAGAGGGGCGCACCAGAAATTTTGTCCCTTTAATTATTAGGACTTTAATGGTCAGTCAACTTTTTCCCCGCCCAGGCTTGGGCAACCTGGTCAGGTTCGCCGAAGTACATCAGGTGGGTCAGTTGTGGCCGCCGCCTAGCCGAAATAGGAAAGTGCTTGAAACTTGATGAAAATTTCAGGAAAAATTCAACTCGCCACCGCAAGTACACTAGTGAAGACGGCCTCGATCGGAGGTCCAAAGCTCCGAAAGTTGCTGACGAAAGGGGTGTTTGGGTGAATAGTAGCCTCGCCTAAACTTCACCAAAATCTTTTATTGAATAGCGTACCTTGTAACATTCTTCGAGAACAATCCAATGTCGCTTTAAGATTGAAATTTCGTCGAGCTGCCAGGAAGATATGAACTTCCAAAATTTTGATACTTCCTCTCCATTAATGGCCGTTTTGATGTTTTGGGGAGGAAGAGGAAGGGGAAGGCTGCACACCGATTGGCGGCCAGAATGAGTACCTTCCGGCCGCCGATTGGTGGTCGGAATGGGGGGAGGCACCGCCCCTTTTTTCTCCTCACACTAGGGCTTCGTCCCTTGCATGAGAAAGGGGCGGACCATCTATGGCGGTTTGATCCTGGTCGTTTTCCCCCCGCGAACCACTCATGTGGCCGTTTGAGGGATCAACCAGACTCGAAATTGAGCCCGTTGGAATTGGATCGTCAAGCCGACTGATGTCATGATCTGACCCACTTTGATGTTGTTGTGCAAATAATAAGAGATATTTTGCTACCATCGGCATAAAAGGGTTCAGAAAGCTTGTTGTCACTGGGGAGTTAAAGAGAATGTGTTCTCGGAAGCCCACTCGTAGCGACTCATTACGTCAACATGCCTACGATTAATGAGGTAAAATATTAGTCTCCAGAAAAACCATATGTGAGGGGTAGTGTGTAGTGCCAAAGTATCCGCACAAGAGCATGCTCGTGCATGCACGCAACTGCCCTTGCGGGAGCATGCCCTCAACACTCATGGGTTGGAATTGGACTGTGGGGCGCTCGCACGGGCAAGCTCCCATGGGCACGGGCTTCCGCGTCGGGGCGTGCATATATGCTCATGCTGAGTGTGCGCGCGGGCGCGGTAGGTAGCGCACGCAGGGGTGCATATGGGGAGCACGGGTGTCGGTGCGTGCTCTCTCGTAGGAGAGTGCATGTGCTCGGGTGCGCATGTGAGGGAGTGTGCGAGCGTGCGCGGGCATGACCCGTCGAATGCCCGAGCGCGAGCCCTCACTAACACGGGAAGGGCGCAGTGGAGTTTCGATTTTTTTATATTTTTTCACAAAAAAAATCTCTGGAAGTGAATTTGAATCATGAGAACCCTTTTAAACCATCTCAATTTATTTTGTTCTTAATTTGATTCTAATGGATTTTTTGTACAATCAATTGTTTGATAAGCTATTGTACATGGAACTAGCTGGAGCGTGTGCTAAAAGGAGGAAAAGAAAGAACTAGGTTATTTACTGGCGAGTGGGGAGTCGAGCGTGGGCGTGAGTCGAAAAAGAAGGAATATTGAAGTATTGTGTCTTGACTGAATGTCTAAACCATGTCCGGACCGTGAATAACATTATCGCCTTAACCGCTTATTTTCGGTGATCCTAATTCCTGATCACTAACTAATTAACTACTAAAAATTTAATTACATAGACTCCAAGTCGATTTTGTTCGGTTTGGTCCGTTTCTACAAATTGGAAACCCAACCGAACAGATATGAACTCAGTTTTCACCAACTCCAGATCAAACAGACACTGAACCGATCAGTTCGGTTTGAAAATCGGTGTGGTTCGGTCGATTGGATCGGTTTTGTCGGTTTTCTGTTTTCTCTCCTCACCCCTACTTGGGCAAGCGGAAGAGCTCAACACTTGGACTAGCTCACAATGCTAAAGTCGTTTGTGGATGGTGGCGTGCTTTGCACCAAACTGTTGCTAATTGATCAATTCTACTTAAGTTTGGAAGATTATGTTCGTCTTAGCTTGGGGGTCAACTAAATGCGTACGCAGACATATTAAAGATGTCAATAAAATTTTTATGTGAAAAAACTGAAAAGAGAAAAACCACGGTGCATGAACGAGTTTAGGAAATCCATTTGCAATATTGTCATAGTACATAATTGTTTTAGCGAGCATGATATGCCAACACTCGTTTTACAATGCTAGCAAAATAATCTTTTTATTGTTGTGTGTGTAAGAGATATATTTTAGAGAGTTGCGTGTAGGGGCGTGTCCCGGAGGTTGGCCCGCAGTGAGGCATTCTGGAGACGGCGCGGGGCATGTCTCTTGAAGGTCGGCCTGCAGTGATGTGTTCTAGAGAGCGCCACGAGGAGTGTTCCTGTAGACTGGAGCATTGTCCGCGTGGAATGGCAAACTTTGTAGAGCGGAGCGTGCTCAGGAGAGTGAACCACACTTTGGAGAGCGGAGTCTGGAGGGAGGAGCGTGGTGGTGTGCCAGAGATTGGGGGGCACTGGAGAGGGAAGCGTGGGGGCGCAAACATGGGAGAGCTGAATGCAGGGGCGCGCACTGGAGAGTTGGGCACAAGGGCGCACATTGGTTAGCAGAGGGCAGGGCGAGCATGGGATAACGGAGCGGGTCGCGCATGAGAGAGCGGAGTGCGGGGCGCGCATTCGAGAGTAGAGCGCGTGGGAAAGTACTTGAGAACGTAGAATAAAGGCATGCACTGTAGAGTGGAGTGGATGGGCACGCACTTGAGAGCAGAGCGTCGTGGCGCACCCTTGTGAGCGGTGTTGAAACCAATAACTTGGTCTCTTGTGGAGCTCGGGCCCTCAACAAGTTGGGGGGTGACCTCACACTTACTTCTCCCAAGGGAGAGCGCTAGGTTGAAGGCTTAGGAACTAGGAACAAGACCAAGGGCTTAGCGATCGAGGAGGTCCCACCACACACCCAGAAGATCTTAGAGCGCTTCCCCTCCCAAGCCAATGCTAAGCTTGGGCACCTTTGGAGGCTCTCTCCACCCACCAAAGAAACATGGGGAGAGAGTGGCCAAAAGAGAAGTCTTCCCCAAATGGTGCCTCCCTTGGTCCTATTTATAGAATTCCTTGCTTGGTCTACCAATAGCCACATTCTGGCCTACGAGATTACGAAAATGCCCCCAAATTTGGTCTGCCAACAGCCAAATCCCGCCAACTGAGGTGCTAAACGCATGCCGTCTCCACTTCCCAGGGCTGGGCGAGAGGGGACAGGCTGCCCCCCTTACTGGGATGGGGGCGAGAGGGGGCTGACCGCCCGCCTCTCTCGCCCCTTGCTGGGACGGGGGCGAGAGGAGGCTGGCCGCCCGCCTCTCTCGCCCCCTTGCTGGGACGGGGGCGAGAGGGGACCTGCATATTCGTCGAGTGCCTTCCTGAGAGCCCGGCTAGCGGAGCCACCTCGGGGGAAAAACACTTAGCCTCCCCGAGAGGCCTTTCGACCCTGTCGGCTGGCGAGAGCCCGGCTAGCAGCAGAGCCATCTCGGGGGGAAAAATGTTTAGCCTCCTCGAGAGGCCTTCCGACCCTGCCAGCTAGTGAGAGCCCGGCTAGCGCAGCCATCTGGGGGAAAAACACTTAGCCTCCCCGAGAGACCTTCCGACCCTGCTGGATAGCGAGAGCCCGACTAGCGGAGCCATCTTGGGGGAAAAACACTTAGCCTCCCCGAGAGGCCTTTCGACCCTGCCGGCTAGCGAGAGCCCGACTAGCGGAGCCATCTCGGGGAAAAAACACTTAGCCTCCCCGAGAGGCCTTCCGACCCTGTCGGCTAGCGAGAGCCCGACTAGCAGAGCTATCTCGGCGGAAAAACACTTAGCCTCCACGAGAGGCCTTCCGACCCTGCCGGCTAGCGAGAGCCTGGCTAGCGGAGCCATCTCGGGGGAAAAACACTTAGCCTCCCCGAGAGGCCTTCCAACCCTGCCGGCTAGCGAGAACCCGGCTAGCGTAGCCATCTTGGGGGAAAACACTTAGACTCCCCGAGAGGCCTTCCGACCCTGCCAGCTAGCGAGAGCCCGACTAGTGGAGCCATCTCGGGGGAAAAATACTTAGCCTCCCCGAGAGGCCTTCCGACTCTGCCGTCTAGCGAGAGCCCGACTAGCGGAGCCACCTCGGGGTAAAGACACTTAGCATCCTCGAGAGGCCTTTCGACCCTGCCGGCTAGCGAGAGCCCGGCTAGCGGAGCCATCTCGGGGGAAAACACTTAGCCTCCCCGAGAGGCCTTCCGACCCTGCCGGCTAGCGAGAGCCCGGCTAGTGGAGCCATCTCGGGGAAAAAATGCTTAGCCTCCCCGAGAGGCCTTCCGACCCTGCCGGCTAGCGAGAGACCGGCTAGCGGAGCCACCTCGAGGGAAAGACACTTAGCCTCCCCGAGAGGCCTTCCGACCCTGACGGCTAGTGAGAGCCCGGCTAGTGGGGCCACCTCGGGGGAAAGACACTTAGCCTCCCCGAGAGGCCATCCTACCCTGCCGGCTAGCGAGAGCCCGGCTAGCGGAGCCATCTCGGGGGAAAAAAACTAAGCCTCCCCGAGAGGCCTTCCGACCCTGCCGGCTAGCGAGAACCCGGCTAGCGGAGCGATCTCGGGGGAAAACACTTAGCCTCCCGGAGAGGCCTTCCGACCCTGCCGGCTAGCGGAGCCATCTCGGGGGAAAAAACACTTAGCCTCCCCGAGAGGCCTTCCGACCCTGCCGGCTTGCGAGAGCCCGGCTAGCGGAGACATCTCGGGGGGAAAACACTTAGCCTTCCCGAGAGGCCTTCCGACCCTGCCGGCTAGCGAGATCCCAGCTAGCGGAGCCATCTCGGGGGAAAAACACTTAGCCTCCCCGAGAGGCCTTCCGACCCTGCCGGCTAGCGGAGCCATCTCGGGGGAAAACACTTAGCCTCCCCGAGAGGCCTTCCGACTCTGCCGGCTAGCGAGAGCCCGGCTAGTGGAGCCATCTCGTGGAAAAAACACAGCCTCCCCGAGAGGCCTTCCGACCCTGCCGGCTAGCGAGAGCCCGGCTAGCGGAGCCACCTCGGGGGAAAGACACTTAGCCTCCCCGAGAGGCCATCCTACCCTGCCGGCTAGCGAGAGCCCGGCTAGCGGAGCCATCTCGGGGCTAAGTACTTCTGACACCTCCGGCCACCGAGCAGTTCTCGGCTCTGCCAGCTTGATGGGAGCCTGGTCAGTGGGCCAGCATCGGGGCTAAGAACTTCTGAAACCTCCGGCCACTGAGCAGTTCCCGGCCCTGCCAGCTTGATGGGAGCCTGGTCAGCGGACCAGCATCGGGGCTAAGTACTTCTGAAATCTCTGGCCACCGAGCGGTTCCCGGCCCTGCCAGCTTGATCGGAGCCTGGTCAGCGGGCCAGCATCGGGGCTAAGTACTTCTGAAACCTCCGGCCACCGAGCGGTTTTCGGCCCTGCCAGCTTGATGGGAGCCCGGTCAGCGGGCCAGCATCGGGTCTAAGTACTTCTAAAACCTCCGGCCACCGAGTGGTTCCCGGCCCTACCAGCTTGATGGGAGCCTGGTCAGCGGGCCAGCATCGGGGCTAAGTACTTCTGAAACCTTCGGCCACCGAGCGGTTTCCGGCCCTGCCAGCTTGATGGGAGCCTGGTCAGCGGGCCAGCTTCGAGGCTAAGTACTTCTGAAACCTCCAGCCACCGAGCGGTTCCCGACCCTTCCAGCTTGATGGGAGCCTGGTCAGCGGGCCAGCATCGGGGCTAAGTACTTCTGAAACCTCTGGCCACCGAGCGGTTCCCGACCCTGTCAGCTTGCTGGCCAGCATCGGGTCTAAGTACTTCTGAAAACTCCGGCCATCGAGCGGTTCCTGGCCCTGCCAGCTTGATGGGAGCCTGGTCAGCGGGCCAGCATCGGGGCTAAGTACTTCTGAAACCTTTGGCCTTCGAGCGGTTCCCAGCCCTGCCAACTTGATGGGAGCCTGGTCAGCGGGCCAGCATCGGGGTTAAGTACTTCTGAAACCTTCGGCCACCGAGCAGTTCTCGGCCCTGCCAGCTTGATGGGAGCCTAGTCAGCGGGCCAGCATCGGGGCTAAGTACTTATGAAACCTCCGGCCACCGAGTGGTTCCCGACCCTGCCAGCTTAATGGGAGCCTGGTCAGCGGGCCAGCATCGGGGCTAATTACTTCTGAAACCTCCGTCCACCGAGCGGTTCCCGGCCCTGCCAACTTGATGGCCGGATCCTGGTCAGCGGGTCAGCATCGGGGCTAAGTACTTCTGAAACCTCCGGCCACCGAGCGGTTCCCGGCCCTGCCAGCTTATTGGGAGCCTGGTCAGCGGGTCAGCATCAGGGCTAAGTACTTCTAAAACCTCCGACCACCAAGCGGTTCCCGGCCCTGCCAGCTTGGTGGGAGCCTGGTCAGCGGGCCAGCATCGGGGCTAAGTACTTCTGAAACCTCAGGCCACAGAGCGGTTCCCGGCCCTGCCAGCTTGATGGGAGCCTAGTCAGCGGGCCAGCATCGGGGCTAAGTACCTTGAAAACTTTCATAACTTTGATCATCATATTATATGCAAGAAAAACTAAGTCTGAAAGTAAACCAGCATACTACATGGACTCAAAGAAAAACTACGTATGGATATCAAAACTTGATCTCCTACTCCCATGCCTGGTCATCCTCGACCCCCTCAGGTTGTTGTTGTTGCTGCCTCAGACTCCTTGCCTCCCTCATTTCCAAGAACTCAGGGCAGGAGGACGTCGCGTGACCTTCCTCCTCGTGGAAGTCACATTAGGGCAACGCAACCATATCCCCTCCTCTTCCTCTCCTTTCTGCTTTCCTGGCTCTCCTCCTTCTGCCACCGCCAATTGTCATGATTTGCTGAGGTGGTGGAGAGGGTGCCTTCGGTCCCTTTCTCCACCCTGGGGGGTCGGGCCTCTCTCCCTGGAAGTTACCCTCTCCTTGGTCAAACTTCCTTCCTGGACCTTCCATGCTTCCTCTGTGCTGCCTTGCCTCGGACTCACTCAGCTTGGCCAACCTTTTTGCGAACTCTGGGTTGGCCTCCTCACTCTCAATTTCTTCTGCCGCCCTTTCCATCAACTCCTCGAAGGATAAGGGGGTCTTCCGCTTTAAGCTCATCTTGAAGAACCCCTCCCGCAGCCCTACTATGAAGGCGAGCTGGAGGGTGAACCTCGGTACCTCCTGGACTTGCATGACCTCTTCCTGGAACCTGTCCACGTAACGAGCCAGCGACTCCCTTAGCTCTTGCTTGATCTTGAAGAGTGCCTCGGCATCCTTCTTCCTCTTCTTCGACGTTGAGAAACGCAACAGGAAACCTCGGCGCAGATCTTCGAAGGCACAGATAGACCTCACGGGGAGTTGGTGGAACTAATCCCTTGCCTTCTCCTTCAGAGTGGTCGTGAAGAGTCGGCACTGAAAAGCATCTAACATAGGCCTGATAGAGACTATGTCTTCGAATCACTGCAGGTGCAAGACGGGGTCATCCTTGCCGGAGTAGTAAGACATCTCCGGCCCCCTAAACCCCTGGAACCGGGGCCGATAAGATCAACTCACAAAAGGGACTTCCCCTCCCCCCAGCTCGTCCACCCGACTCTGCTCGACCTCTTTTGGGGTGGGGTGAATGGGGGTCGGATGCCTCCCCGCTCGCCCCCCTTTGGAGGCCGGGCGAGTGGGGGCCGAATGCTTCCCCACTTGCCCCCGCCGATACCTCCTTCCTGGGCTGCTGGTCTGGAGTGCTCTCGTCCATCCGATGGGTCGAGACCTCCGGACCGCCTCCTCTCTCGCCTTCGCCTCTCGTGGCAAAAGCTAGCTGCAAGGTCTGCAGGACCTCCCGCTTGAAGTCTTCAAACATTTCCATTGTCACAGCCACCGACGACTCCAAGTGGCTCGGGTCGGATCCATCTCCTCCACCTCCAGCCATAGAGCTCAGCTTGAGATTTTCCGTGCTGGTCACTCTCCACGCTTACCGCACCATAATGTTGAAACCAATAACTTGGTCTCTTGTGGAGCTCGGGCCCTCAACAAGTTGGGGGTGACCTCACACTTACTTCTCCCAAGGAAGAGCGCTAGGTTGAAGGCTTAGGAACTAGGAACAAGACCAAGGGCTTAGCGAGGAGGTCCCACCACACACCCGGAAGATCTTAGAGCGCTTCCTCTCCCAAGCCAATGCTAAGCTTGGGCACCTTTGGAGGCTATCTCCACCCACCAAAGAAACATGGAGAGAGTGGCCAAAAGAGAAGTCCTCCCCAAATGATGACCCCTTGGTCCTATTTATAGAATTCCTTGATTGGTCTGCCAATAGCCACATTCTGGCCTACGAGATTATGAAAATGCCCTCAAGTTTGGTCTGCCAACAGCCAAATACCGCCATCTGAGGTGCTAAACGTAGGTCGTCTCCACTTCCCGGGGCTGGGCGAGAGGGGGCAGGCTGCCCCCTTGCTGGGATGGGGGTGTGAGGGGGCTGTCTGCCCGCCTCTCTCGCCCCCATTGCTAGGATGGGGGAGAGAGTGGGCTGGCCGCCCGCCGCTCTCGCCCCCCTTGCTGGGACGGGGGCGAGAGGGGGCTGGCCGCCCGCCGCTCTCGCCCCCCTTGCTGTGACGGGGGCGAGAGGGGGCTGGCCGCCCGCCGCTCTCGCCCCCCTAGCTGTGACGGGGGCGAGAGGGGGTTGGCCGCCCGCCTCTCTCGCCCCCCTTGCTGGGACGGGGGCGAGAGGGGGCTGTCCGCCCGCCTCTCTCGCCCCCCTTGCTGGGACGGGGGCGAGAGGGGGCTGGCCGCCCGCCTCTCTCGCCCCCCTTGCTGGAGATGGGGCGAGAGGGGGCTGGCCTCCCTCTCCTCTCGCCCCCTTACTGGGGATGGGGCGAGAGGGGCAGGCCGCCCCCTCCTCTCGCCCCCTTACTGGGGATGGGGCGAGAGGGGGCATGCCTCCCTCTCCTCTCGCCCCCCCCCCCCCCCCCCCCCTCCCCCCCCCCCCCCTCCAAGGGCTGGGCGAGCAGGGGGCAGGCCGCCCTCCCTGCTCGCCCCTTTCTTTGCCTGGGACAGAGCTAAAAAATAACATTTGGCCCAAAGACCTCCTGGGTTCCGGGGGGCCACTCGGCGAATACAGGGTTGTACAAGCGGAGCATCAAGGCTCACACTAGAGAGCAGAGCGTGGGGCGCACATTAGAGGGTGGAGCATTGGTGCCCACACTGGAGAGCAAACCCCAGGGTATGCACTAGAGAGCATAGTGCATTCTGGAGAGCGGAGTGCGAAGTCACGCACTAGAGAGCCCAGCACTAAGGCACGCATTGGACAACAGAGTGCGTTTTGGAGGGCAGAACGCACACCGAAGAGTTATGCTGGTGAGCCGGATCGAGAGAGGGGCGCACGATGGTGCTTATATGCTTTTGTCGACGGTTTTTTGGGATCGCAACTCACAAGGCGCAAGATTCATACTCTTCCTCCAATTACCGTCTGAAGCGTGCTCCGGAGAGCTGAGCGCGGGGGTGCACACAAGAGAGTTGAGCGAGGGGGAGGACACACCAGAGAGTGGTGTGCTGGAGAGTAAAGCGTGGGACTCTCGAAAGTGCTCCATGAAGCGTCGATTTCAAGAGGGAGGTGCTGGGGATTTTGCCCCTTTAATGATTTGGCCAACAAATAGAAATGCTCGGTTTATGTCACTGGATCACAACTTTTATGGTCGGGTAACTTTGCCCTCTGGGCGGACTTGGGCAGCCCAGTTATATTCGCCAAAGTCGGGACGGTCGGTTTCTCGCCGAAAAAGTGAAAGTGCTTAAAACTTGATAAATTTTATTGGAAACATTGTCTCGTTGTCACGAGTATACCGGTGGCGATGATTTCTCGGTTGGAGGTGGGATGAAATAGACAACATTAATTTTTTTTGATTGAATAGCCTATCTTGTAGCATATTTATAGAGCAATTCATTGCAGCTTTCTGATTGAAATTTCGTCGAGCGGTTAGAGAGATATTTGTTTCCAATGTTTCGAACCACGCGCCCATAGTCATGGAGGGGCCTGGGCGACCCTACCTGGACCTTCAGGCCATTGAATGGCTGCTGGATGGGTGGCGGCGGCGAGGGCTACCTCCCCTAGCCGCTCCTCACGCCGGGTTGGGTCGGTCCAGGCCGGGACGGTCCTTGCGAGGCTTGTTCGATTCGGGTCGTTTTCCCCCGAGAACCACTCCGGAGGCTGTTTGAGGAGTCAAATAGATTCAGAATTGCATTAAATTGGGCCCCCGTTGGAATCATCTCGTCGAGCTGGTGTGAGTCATGATCTTGTTGGTATGATCGGACCACTTTGATGTTTTTGGGGAACCATCAGGGAAATTAACCAAATAAATCATAGTGATCAATACCAATATTAATGATTCATCATATCCCAAAGTTCTTCGTAGAGTATCATAAATAGATGATCACCTTGGATTCGTGAAGGCGTGGATGATGTCGGGGAATTTGATGCCGTCGCGGACGAAGAAGCTTAGGAAGTTGTTACCGACCATATCCCAGATCGCCTCGCTCAGGTAGAACTTGATAGCAAACTCGTGCAGGTATCAGATGGTCTCGGGGTTGTCGCGCTCGTGGATGATGGTGGAGAATCGAACGATGACCACAATTTAGACTCCCATCACACAGAGGAAGTCGGCGCAGGTCGAGTTGGCCAATATTGTCGAGAACAAGATCAGAACTAGGCGGAGAAGGGGAACATGTTGCGGCTAGAAGGCTGCTCGACCACAACAATTTTTCGCGGGGGTGGGGACATTTCTGATACAGGAGCGATTTTTAGGTGCGTGCAACACACGTTGATACAAAAAAGTTCACCGTGTAGTAGCAAATAGAGTCGTATGATCGTGATCTCAACGGTGCAGATTGTTTGCAAAAATATACTGTCGTATTTGTGTAATATGTCGTATTAAAAAATGATTGTATTTTAGATCACGCGAAAATTCGTGCTAGCGGAAATACACAACTGGATCAGAGATCACACACGATGATATTAAGTGCTTTACTCGCGCCAACAATTTTCTCCTGTTATAGGGGGCTCTGTGTGGACTATACGTGTATTCCCGGTGAAAACCTATAAATTGTTGGTTTGCATATAAGAGCAAAAAAAAAAAATTTAAAACATTTGGTTTGCATATAGTAAACAGTACTCCACATCAACGTCTGACGTTCCATCAACGGTACTAAAAAATTAAATATTTTTTATTATCAAATTTATAAGCCAGTATTGTTTTTGGGATTTTCCGGCAAACCTCGCCGGAAATTTTAATCCAACAATTAACTAACAAAAGTATCATTTTCTCCCAGAAATTTCTTCCGCGTGCAGCGACACCGTGGAGAAACAATTCCTCGCGCTCATTAATTTATATATTATTATTTTCTGCACAATCCCTCCCTACAAATTACAAAACCACCGCCGCTTCCACTCACCCCTCAACCCCTCACACCATGAGTCTCCTTCCACTCCTCTTCGCCCTTCCCGCGCTCCTCAGCCTCGTCGCCGGCGACCTCCTCCCTCCGATGAAGGTGTCAGCGGCACGGCAAATCCACCTCCTCCGGCCGCAGATGGGCTCGGCCGGCGCGGCCGTGAAGGTGAAGGGCGTGTCCTGCTCGAGCTGGCAGTTTGGGGTGGAGACGAACAGCCTGCGCGGGTGGAAGATGGTGCCCGCCGGCTGCGAATCCTACTTCGGCCATTACATGATGGGCGATCGCTACCGCGAAGACTCGCGCGCCGCCGCCGCCGCGGCGGCGGAGTACGCACGCGGCCTCCAGATTTCGAGTGGTGGGAAGCTGATCTGGGTTTTTGATATCGATGAGACGTCGCTGTCAAACCTACCGTACTTCTCTCACCATGGTTTCGGGTAATAATGCGCTAAACTGCTGAGCATTAGTTTGGTTTTCTGTTCCAATATATATTATTAATTAAGTGAATGTACGAGGCGTATTTTCAAAAATTCGTTATAGTTACGATCAGGGCAACAATACGCCTTGTCCCTGCATTTTTAGGAAAAGTGTTCAACACGAAAGTTGTAGATCTCGACGTGATCTACAATTTTCGTGTTGAACACTTCTTCAAAAAATGCATGTACAAGACGTATTTTCAAAAGACGCGTAATAACTCATAGAAATCGGTGTGCGAATAGCCAAAACTGGTGTGCTTATAGCATTGCCCTTAATTAATATACAGGGGCATTTATCGGGACTAGGGTGCAAAGTTGAGTCCAGCAGGCTCGTGAGCTCGATGAGCCAGCTCGAAAAAAGCTCGACTTGAGTTTGAGCCAGTTGCGAGCTCGAGCTTGAGCTCAATTTCGAGCCGAGCTCGATTGCTCTTGTTCATGAGCTCTTGAGTTTTTTTTAGATATTTTTTAAGAAATATAGATATAAATATAAATATAAATAAGCTCATGAGCAAAAAGCTCGCGAGCAGCTAAAGCTCGACTAATCTATCGGAGTACATTTTCAAATATTCATAATATTTTTGTAGGTATTTTCATAATACTCATGCACAAAAATAGCTCTATCGGAGTATATTTCGAGGAGGAGTATTTTATGAATGGATGTTATGAAATGTAAATTTCAGGAAAGGTAAATGTTCTGTTTTGTAACATTTTGGGGAGATTTTTGTAATCTCAATTATAAAAGTGGTGCAATATGTAATTATGCTAACTTTCAGATGAAGTTTTGGTAATTATTCGTTAATATATAAATTCCTTCGGGGGATGTTTGGCAAGAATTTTTTGGGTCCAGGAAAATCTGTGTCCGGAACATTTTAGATACGTTTTTGAATTAGTAAAGACATCTCGAGTCGGACAACCCAAGGTATGACTAGCAATCGCGAATGTTGTGGTTACGAACCATCATTCGTAAACGCCCAACCTCACCTAACGAATTTCATCCACTTTTATCTTCAAAATTAGTTTTTTTGCGGCGAAGGACGGTGAGTTTTTGATCAAACTCATCGGTGCAAAAATACTGCGACTGAGCCTAAGGCTTCATTTGGCGCGGCGTTTGGAGGCTCCGTTTGCGGCAAACGCCACCAAACTGCGGGTAACCAAATGCCCGCCGGTGGCGTTTGCCGCGTTTCCTCCCGCCGCGCCGTGAGGAACTGGAGCAAGTAGCTCCGTTTCGAGCGGTGGCCTCCGCCCTCCAGTTCGAAAGCGGGGTTTGCACCCGCTGGTTCCGCCCGCCACCTCCGCCCCCAAATAAAGCCTAAATATGATATTTGAACAGATTTTCGAACTTTATATTTCGAATTAAGTAATAAATAGCCAGTGGTTTAATTTGACAGAGTGGAGCCTTTCAACGCAACACTGTTCGACGCGTGGGTGGCGACGGGGACGGCGCCGCCATTGCCGGAGAGCCTGAAGCTGTACAAAGAGCTCCTCTCGCTGGGGATAAAGGTAGTGTTTCTCACCGGGAGGGCGGAGGAGCAGAGACAGATCACGGCTTATAATCTTAAGAAGGCCGGTTACTATTCCTGGGAGAAGCTCATACTTCGGTGAGTCGCCGGAAATAATCTAGCCAGACAGAAATTCTTTTATCAAAAATATATTATAATATATTGTGTTTATTCATCTATAATGTAATAAGTAATAACAACCAAATTCCTAATTAATTCATTGGAATTAATTTATGGATATGTTTTGATGAGATTTCACGGTTGATTGCAAGGGTGTGATCTCGTATTTCTCAGCACCATGCGGTTCAATCGAACCTAAAGATCAAATATTTGAATTGGGATTGTCTCTAAATCCTGTTTTCGAATTTGGATTCAAATTCAGATTTGGGTTTGATATTTAATATTAATCACATTCAGATTTAAATAATACTTGAATCTGAACTTGGATTGAAATTTGAGAAATACGAATATTAATCGAATCTTTAGGAATCTATTTGGTTTGCGAACAGCCTGCTAGTCACAAGATATCTTATTTTATTCCATCATATGTTTTTTAATATTTATTTATTTTTTACGTAGCGGAAATGGGACGCTGGCTCAGGGAAATGCGCTGCAATTCAAATCGTCGGAGAGGCTGAAGTTGGCGGAGCAGGGGTACAAAATAGTGGGCAACATCGGCGATCAGTGGAGCGATATCTTGGGCTCACCGGAGGGTGAGCGCACCTTCAAGCTGCCCGACCCTTTGTACTACATCAGCTAACTGGCTAACCAAACCTCTCGGGCTATATTGGTCAATGCATATTTTGGTCAATGCATATATCTGTTGTTCGGATATAGACAAAAAAAATCATTGTATGTGCTCATTTACAAGACCGGAAGCAACTAAAAATAATCTAATAAAAAACATATGGATTAGTTACCCCTCGATCTGAAGATTGTTTTCTCTCTTCTTAAGAACCTGTAAGTTCCATTTCATGAAGATAGCCAAATTGAAGTGGCGTTTGGTTCAGCTGATGGGCGTCAGTGCGGTTGGAAGAAAAAGTGGTTTAGGCTAGAAGCAACGTTTGGGTTGGCTGATAGGCGAAATCACATTTATTAATAAACGCAATTTATAGCTATTCTTCAACCGCGTGCCAAATCCCCGTCTCGACCGCATGCTATCGCGGTCTCCCCCTCCTGATTCCTCCCGAGTCCCGAGCGAAGCCCTAGTGAGGCTGACGGAGAAATCCTAGTGATGACGGCTAAACCCTAGCGACGACGACGACGAAATCTCGCCGACATCCTGCACCTGGATCTCCTCGTTGCTGGATCTCCTCGTTTTGCTTATCACTGATGGCTCTGAAACCCTCTTTTGCTTCTCAGTGACGACGACGAAGTTCCCTGATCTCCAACAGAGCTTTTCCTTCCCTTTCACGTCTAGTTTTCCCCCCTTTTGACGGATTTTGTAAGTTCCCAAACAAATTTTTCAAAACTCGATCTTCATCGGCTCTACAAACTCCATTTAACCCAAACAGTTTTTTAACAAAACTCTATTTTTCAAATTCAACGGGCAGAAATGAATTCATGTGGAATTTGTAATAGGCAGAAATGAATTCATGTGGAATTGAGCCAAATTCCTTCTCCGCTGAAAAATTAGAGGGCCGAACAACGAAACTGGAATTGTCTCTTCAATTCCAATTCTTTCTTCTCAGTTACGACCAAACGAACGAGGTCTTATAGTTTTTCCCTCACTCAAATAAACCACATTCCATCATATGTCTACAGCCCCCACCCGCCAGCCAAAAAACAGGATTCATCCTAGTCACAAGGATGTCTTTCTCATAATCTATAGATATCAGTAGGGGTGCAAGTTGAGTTGAGTCGGCTCGAAAGCTCGATGAGCCGGCTTGAAAAAAGCTCGACTCGAGTTCGAGCCTGTGGAGCTCAAACTCAAGCTCGATTACGAGTCGAGCTCAAGCTAAGATACTATTGTTATGAGCTCACGAGCCGGCTCACGAGTTTTTATTTATACATTTTAAAAAGTTATAAATATAAAGAAAAAATTAGGCTAATGAGCTAAAAAGCTCGTGAGCAGCTCAAATTCGCGAGCTCGAAACTCGAGCTCAATAAGTAGACATTGGGCTCGAGCTCGAGCCAGGGTAAAATGAGCTCGTTGAGCTCGAGCTCAAAATGATTAGCTCGAGCTCGACTAGTTTGCACCCCTAGATCTCAGACATTCTCTATGGTAGCCGCCAATGTTATGAAAAAAATTAAATCAAATCAAATTAATTATTAAACTTTATATATTACTTTCAAATGAACCTATTTGGAAGTTATTGTAAACTAATGGGCATTGACTCAACAACAAATCATGATGTCAATCGATGCAATTTAGAGTCAACGTTGGCTACTTGCCATCGACTACTAACCGTCGAAGATCTCACAAGGTCTCCCTTTGGCACAACGGTGGCGGTCGTGAACACCGTGATTATAATCTGTAGTTCGTAAATGCCCGACCTCACTTAAGTAACTTCATCCACTTTTATGTTCAAAACTATTTTTCTTTTTTTGGTGGTGTTGCGGCTTCTCAACGCCCTCGGTAGACCGGTTTCAATTCGGTCCGTCTTAGCCCGGGCGGTCGAGTGCGCACACAGTCAGAATGTTGCAGAGAGAAAATGCTGAAAATGGTACACACAGATCTTTAGCGTGGAAAACCCTCCAAAGGGTGAAAAACCACGTGGCCGGGGCGGTGCTGGCCGAAATCCACTATGTTGTGCTGTTACAGGGCTTTCTTGGAGAATGCGAGGGCGACAGGCCGCGCCTCGTTACAATTGTGAGAGAGAGAGAGAGAGAGAGAGAGAGAGAGAGAGAGAGAGAGAACTCCGTGGGTGACAGGCCACCACTTAGGAGTTGATTGCCTTGCTGTGCGTCTGGTGCGGCTGCGCGCTTGCTGGGTGAGCACTTCACGGAGCGCCCTGACTTTTCAGCTCGGGTTCGGGGTGCTCGTCTTGAACGGCGTAGCACTTCTTCCTCGGTAAGAGGCGTTCGCAGGAAGAACCTATCAGTTAGTAAAAAGAGATGGCGGAGTGTAGAGAGAGAAACTCTGAGGAGAGGAGGAAATGAAGAGAGAGAGAGAGTCTGGGAGAGAATGAGAGATTGGATCCAAATGAAGACCCTTGAGGGTCTATTTATAGGCTTGGGAAGTGGAAGTTACGGTGGTTACGGTGGTTATCGCGGATAACCACCAAATGGAGGGCCGAGATCGTTGGCGATGATCGAAGGGTCGTGATCGCGCGAGACGATCGGAGGGCCGCGAGGGCCTTGGAGAGATCCGACGGTGGAGAGTGAAGGGCGGCGACGGCGGTGGCCGGCCATGGGTGGCCGGCCATGGCCGCCGGCCATGAAGGGGGCGGCGGCCGGCGGCGGCGCCGGGCGGCCGGCCGGCGGCGGCGCCGGGCGGCCGGCCGGCGGCCGGTGACCGTCCGGTGGCGGCCGGCCGGCGGCGGTGGCCGGCCGGTGGTTGGCGGCGGTCGGTCGTCGGTGGTTGGCGGTGGTTGCGATCCCGCGCGGGGCGGTTGGGATCCCGCGCGAGGTTGTTTGGATCGGTGCGTGGTGGTTTGGATCCGCCGCGCGGGAGTAGGATCCGGTGTGCGAAGGTGGGATTCGGTGTGCGGCAGTTTTCGGGATCCAGTGTGTGGTAATGGGATTTGACGTGCGGTGTGCGGTGGTTACGGGTTTTCTCCATAAATAGGGGGAACCCATCATTTGCCCCCCAAATCCATTTGTTTGGAGCGATGGCTGGAGCGAATACTGGCGCGGAGGTGGGCGGTGACAACGGCGGTGCCAAGGTGAACATGATGTCCAAAGATCTAACATCCAAAAAGGCGGGCGAACGGCGCGCTAGAGATGCGGCGGGTCGCGCGGAGGTGAGGGGCGGTGCGTGCGCGCGGGCGTGCGCGGGTTGTCGCGCGCGCTACCGCGCGGCGACAGCGCGAGCGCGCGGGCGCGCGGGCTGCCGCGCGCGCGGGCTGCCGCGCGCGCGGGCTGTCGCGCGTACTGCCGCGCGGCGACAGCGCGCGCGCGCGTGCGCGCGGGCGGGCTTTCGCGCGCGCTGCCGCGCGCGCGGGCTGTCGCGCGCACTGTCGCGCGGCGACAGCGCGGGCGCGCGCGCGCGCGCGCGCGTGGGCTGTCGCGCGCACTGCCGCGCGGTGACAGCGCGGTCGCGCGGGTGCACGGGCTGCCGCGCGGCGACAGCGCGGGCGCGCGGGTGCACGGGCTGCCGCGCGGCGACAGCGCGGGCGCGCGGGCGCGCGGGCTGCCGCGCGCGTTGTCGCGCTGCGACAGCGCGGGTGTTTGCGTGAGGTGTTTTCGCGGGGTATGCCGCGTGCTTTCGGGCGTGTTTACGGGGCCTGCCTGTGCGCGAGGCTTGTGCGATGGTTAGCCTCGTGGATGGACTCCCTTTACACTTGCCTGAGGTTTGTACTGACGCTTTTTCCTTTTCTTTCAGGCTTCTCGGCGTGGTGGGCAAAGTCGCCCAATGCGACTGGGCTCGAGTCTTACTCTCGATCATGTCGCCATATGGAGGAGGCGCTTCAACCTGCCCCCCGAATTGGAGATTCGAATCCCAGGTCCTGAGGAGCGAGTACAGAATCCGCCTCGGGGTTGGATGACCCTTTGCGAGTCATCACTTCGAAGTGGCTTTCGTCTCCCGGTGTGCGAGGAGTTGATCCAGATCCTGAAATTTTGCGGTGTTCCAGTGTCACAGTTTACGCCTCAAGGGATGGTGCGGATCATGGGGCTGATTGCCTTCTTCCGAGAGCATGGTGCGAAGTTCTCCCTGGGCCTTTTCAAGGAGTGGTGTGAGGTGCAGGTTGATGCCGGAGGTCGTATTGAAGTCCTTAGCAATAAGAGATGGCTGGAGTTCGAGACCCGGGTGGACCGCCGTCACGGGAATACTTTATTTGGCTATGTCAGGAACCCGGAGGGACTACCGGAGGTGTGGAACTCTTTACCCGATCGTTGCCGACGCCTCAAAGGGCGTGAGCGAGAGTTTTCTCCTGTTCTCGGATTTTCAGATGCTCGAGAGCTGGGGAATATTCTGCACAGTATTTCCCTGTTCGTAGACGAGAAGCGCCTGTTTTTATGCGGGCTGTCCGTTGATGCTGGTCGTGCCGCCGCTGTTCCTCTTGTTCGAGACAGAAAGAGGAAGTTGGTTTTTAAAGGTCTGGAGGAGCCAGGTCCTGCTCCTTCACCGGTACAGGATGCTCCTCAGGAGGAGACGGTTCCTTGTGTATCTGGAGCTGATGGCGAGCCGGCTGATGAGGAGGTCGAGGTCCTGGGATCTACTGCCCCCCAGGCTTCTCCGGAGCGAGGCACAGCTTGAAAGGTGCCGGAAGGAAAGAGGGTCTCTTCCTCTCTGGAGGCCATGAGCCAAGCGGTAAGCAGGATTTCTACTTCCTCTTGTGTAGCGTTATTCTGTGGTTGCGGCTCTGACTTATAACTTTTATTTTGCAGATGGAGACTCAGGCATCGATTGCGCACGTATGGAACAATCATTATGTGAGCTTGAAGGACGGGTTTATGACCATTCAGGGTGAGCTTCTGGAGGCGAGGAGCGCTCTTGCGGAGGCGGAGAGACGGCGAGATCGCGACATCTCGCGCTTCAGGCGGATCGGTTCGGAGATGCAGGATGAGCTGGAGAGGACCAGGTCCGGACTTGGTGCGGAGAAGGCGGCGTTGGAGGAGGCCTTGCGTTCCTTAGAGGCGGCTCGTGGTGACGTAGTGTGCTGGGATGCAGAGTTGGAGCAGTGCCGAGCCGAGATAGCACGTCTTTCTTCCGTGGAGCGGGAGACCGAGCTGAAGGCGGCTGGCTTGGCCGAGTACTTGGAGTCGATTGATTACTTGCGGGACCGTTGCTTGGTTGTCGAGGAGGTCCGAGACGAGATCTGGACTCAGGAGGTGGAGCCTCATCTGGAGGATTCACGAGAGCTTGCCCTTCGACAGGGAGCGTCGAAGGCTCTTCGGATGGTATCCCGGAAGCGGGGCTATGATGCTAGTGGCCTCAGATTTGATGACCTGTCAGAGGATGAGGACCATAGTCCTAATGAGGAGTGATTTCTTTAGCTGCTTGTAGCTGTGTTTGCCGGATGTGATTGTATCCCTTTTATTGTATTCGTCATACTTGTTTATCTGTTCGATCTTGTTGATCTGGTTGTTGGCATCTGCATAGTTTGATTATTTTCAAAGTCACAGATGAGTTTGCGCGGACTTGAGCTGGCGGCTTTTATAGAATAGGTGCACGGGTCTGGCCCGCGGCTTTTATAAAATAGGTGCACAGGTCTGGCCCGCGGCTTCTTTTGCACGAGTCTGGCTCGCGGCTTGGCTAGAAATTGCTGTTGAAGGATGAGTGTGCGGTTGCTTCGTTTCTGTATGACACATACAAGCACTTTGTTCTGGGAGAGGCCAGAGTCCGTTGCCGGACGATCTGAACACTCTGTTCTGGGAGAGGTCAGAGTCCGTTGTCGGACGATCCGAACACTCTGTTCTGGGAGAGGTCAGAGTCCATTGCGGACGATCTGAACACTCTGTTCTGGGAGAGGTCAGAGTCCGTTGCAGACGATCTGAACACTCTGTTCTGGGAGAGGTCAGAGTCCGTTGCGGACGATCTGAACACTCTGTTCTGGGAGAGGTCAGAGTCCGTTGCGGACGATCTGGACACTCTGCTCTGGGAGAGGTCAGAGTCCGTTGCGGACGATCTGAACACTCTGTTCTGGGAGAGGTCAGAGTCCGTTGCGGACGATCTGAACACTCTGTTCTGGGAGAGGTCAGAGTCCTTTGTCGGACGATCTGGACACTCTGTTCTGGGAGAGGTCAGAGTCCGTTGCGGACGATCTGAACACTCTATTCTGGGAGAGGTCAGAGTCCGTTGCGGACGATCTGAACACTTTGTTCTGGGAGAGGTCAGAGTCCGTTGCGGACGATCTGAACACTCTGTTCTGGGAGAGGTCAGAGTCCGTTGCGGACGATCTGGACACTCTGCTCTGGGAGAGGTCAGAGTCCGTTGCGGACGATCTGAACACTCTGTTCTGGGAGAGGTCAGAGTCCGTTGCGGACGATCTGAACACTCTGTTCTGGGAGAGGTCAGAGTCCTTTGTCGGACGATCTGGACACTCTGTTCTGGGAGAGGTCAGAGTCCATTGCGGACGATCTGAACACTCTGTTCTGGGAGAGGTCAGAGTCCGTTGCGGACGATTTGAACACTCTGTTCTGGGAGAGGTCAGAGTCCGTTGCGGACGATCTGAACACTCTGTTCTGGGAGAGGTCAGAGTCCTTTGTCGGACGATCTGGACACTCTGTTCTGGGAGAGGTCAGAGTCCGTTGCGGACGATCTGAACACTCTGTTCTGGGAGAGGTCAGAGTCCTTTGTCGGACGATCTGGACACTCTGTTCTGGGAGAGGTCAGAGTCCATTGCGGACGATCTGAACACTCTGTTCTGGGAGAAATAGTACAATTGAAAATGACGCTTTTGGTTTGGGCGCATGATAAAAAGTGATAGATAGAATGATACTTGTTTGTTACATAGATGCTGAAAACATGAGATACAGGTAAATACGTCGGGTGCCCTGGACGTTCCATGGGCAGTGAACGGGCCATTCTTTGGGATGGTCGCTCTGGGGATTTCCCCCCTGCTGGGTCCTTCTTGACATGTTGGTTCAGGGTCCTTGGTTTGGAGAAATTTTTTGAGGAGTCCCAGACGAACGAACCGTTCAATTTCTGATTTTAGTCGCGAACAATCTTCTGTTTTGTGCCCGTGACCTCGATGGTAGTCGCAGTATTTGGATTGGTCTCCGGAATTTGGTGCAAGAGCCCTAGGCCTCTGCAGAGATGGATGATCGCAGATGGCAAGGAGGACGTTAGTCCTGGTTGTGTTCAGGGGAGTGTAGTCTTGACGATGGCGAGAACCTTGGTCTCGGCTGGGGGTGTTGTGTTGTTTATTGTTTTTATCGGGGACCGTCTACGGCAACGACTCCTCTCTCTTCCTCTTGGATCTCCCCTCGAACTGCTGGCGGTGCGCTTCAATCGCCTCATCAACTGCAATCTGAGCTTCAACTCGGTGGACGAGGTCTGGGTAGCTAGACACAGTTTCTCTCATCAGTGCGGAGTAGAAGCCACCGGGGCGGAGCCCTCCAAGGAAGACACCGCGCAGAAGCTCGGGGTCGACCCCTGGGATTTGTCGCGCCTCAGTGGTGAAGCGACGGAAAAAATCTTTAAGGGTCTCTCCCTCGTTCTGGCGGATCCCTGAAAGATGAGAGGGATCCCGGACGATTCTTCGGTTGGCCACGAACTGATCTGTGAACAATCGGGTTAGCTCGGTGAAGTTGTTGATGGATCCTTCTCGCAGGGAGTGAAACCAGGTGCGAGCTTGCCCCTTGAGCGTTGTCGGGAACACTTGACAGAGGAGCTGATCGGCAGCGTTGTAGATCCTCATGATGGTGGTGAAATGATTGATGTGCTCCAACGGGTCCTCCATTCCGTCAAAGGACTCGATGCTAGGAAGCTTGAAGCCGTGCGGAACCGGATGGGCTAGGAGTTGCTGCGCCAAGGGGGAGCCATGATGTAGAGGACGGCGGGCGAAGATGCCCCGGCGTCCGACTTGTTCGTATTCTTCATCAATCACATCGCGGATCTCCTCGCAAGTGGGCCCTCTCACGGCTTGGTCGATCCCTGCTCCTGGCTGACGGCGCGGGGGCTCTCCCCTTGCGTCTCTGGCCGGACGGGCTGGATGCGCAGAGCTGGCTGCATCTGAGTATTCTTCTTCGTACATCTCTTCCTCCTGAGCGGCCTCCCTTAAGGGAGCGTGATTAGGGACCAAGGGAGGGGGGATGACCGGAGCGGCTGGTGGAGCAGGGGCTTCCAGGTTTCTGAGAAGAGTCAGCATTTCAGTTTGCTGCTCTTCCATCTGACGCATGCGTCCTTCTAGCGCGACAACAGGCGCTAAAGGGACTTCTTCGACGGGAGGCGCGTTGATGAGTGAGTGAGATGGAGCGGGCTCAACGTGCCCTTCAGGAATGGAGCCATTAGTGGTGCGAGCACTCCTTCTGGCCATTGTTGTTGGTCACTAGTATTGCCGCGAGGCAAATACTGTCTTCGGAGAACTTTTGCAGAGTTTGGGGAACACCTTTCGCACAGACGGCGCCAAACTGTTGCGGCTTCTCAACGCCCTCGGTAGACCGGTTTCAATTCGGTCTGTCTTAGCCCCGGCGGTCGAGTGCGCACACAGTCAGAATGTTGCAGAGAGAAAATGCTGAAAATGGTACATACAGATCTTTAGCGTGGAAAACCCTCCAAAGGGTGAAAAACCACGTGGTCGGGGCGGTGCTGGCCGAAATCCACTATGTTGTGCTGTTACAGGGCTTTCTTGGAGAATGCGAGGGCGACAGGCCGCGCCTCGTTACAATTGTGAGAGAGAGAGAGAGAGAACTCCGTGGGTGACAGGCCACCACTTAGGAGTTGATTGCCTTGCTGTGCGTCTGGTGCGGCTGCGCGCTTGCTGGGTGAGCACTTCACGGAGCGCCCTGACTTTTCTGCTCGGGTTCGGGGTGCTCGTCTTGAACGGCGTAGCACTTCTTCCTCGGTAAGAGGCGTTCGCAGGAAGAACCTGTCAGTTAGTAAAAAGAGATGGCGGAGTGTAGAGAGAGAAGCTCTGAGGAGAGGAGGAAATGAAGAGAGAGAGAGTCTGGGAGAGAATGAGAGATTGGACCCAAATGAAGACCCTTGAGGGTCTATTTATAGGCTTGGGAAGTGGAAGTTACGGTGGTTACGGTGGTTATCGCGGATAACCACCAAATGGAGGGCCGAGATCGTTGGCGATGATCGAAGGGTCGTGATCGCGCGAGACGATCGGAGGGCCGCGAGGGCCTTGGAGAGATCCGACGGTGGAGAGTGAAGGGCGGCGACGGCGGTGGCCGGCCATGGCCGCCGGCCATGAAGGGGGCGGCGGCCGGCGGTCGGCCGGCGGGCGGCGGTGGCCGGCGGGCGGCGGCCGGCCGGCGGGCGGCGACCGTCCGGTGGCGGCCGGCCGGCGGCGGTGGCCGGCCGGTGGTGGCCGGCCGGTGGTTGGCGGCGGTCGCCGTCGGTGGTTGGCGGTGGTTGCGATCCCGCGCGGGGCGGTTGGGATCCCGCGCGAGGTGGTTTGGATCGGTGCGTGGTGGTTTGGATCCGCCGCGCGGGAGTGGGATCCGGTGTGCGAAGGTGGGATTCGGTGTGCGGCGGTTTTCGGGATCCTGTGTGTGGTAATGGGATTTGACGTGCGGGAATGAGATCCGGTGTGCGGTGGTTACGGGTTTTCTCCATAAATAGGGGGAACCCATCAGGTGGTGGTCATAACAATTGTCTTGCTAAACATGCATTCTACAATGATGGCATTTTTCTCCAAATTCACCGGAGCAAAAACACAATGCAGAGCAGAACCAAGATGATTATTGATAAGGGGGTGAAAGTTTCCAAAGGAAACCTTAATAAATCATAAAATAATGTAATCTCGATGACCAAATAGTTTGTACATATAATGGCTTATATATATACACGAGTGACAGACAGAGGGCTTCGCCCCTACGGTCAATCACGACAGTACCTCAACTGCGATAGGTTCAGGGCTCCGGCCCTATCAATTATTTGATGCAGCTTAAAATAAATACAAAATTAATTAATCAACTTTAATAAAGTTGATTGGTTTAATGGTAGTTTCTCGAAAATACTACCGATATGCCTAATGACAACCTTCGTCGAATAGACGATTGAATGCCTAATAACAACCTACCATAGTAGGTATAGGAGCTCTACTAAAAACTTTTTGGATTTTAATGAATTTTCATTATTATTTTTAATTTTGGATAATGTAATTGATTGAATGGACATTATATTTTAAATTTTTTGAAATAGATTAAAATATATGCGTGGTGAGTGGCCGGCCACTAACGCTTAAATTAATTACCAATGATCAAGATTAAGCACATTTGCATTTGTGCTAAACAAGTATTAGGGTTTCGTTTGCATTTGAGCTCCATTTCAGTTCACCCTTACTCGTCACCATCATCTTTATCGAGACAAATTCCCAGCCTGGCGGTTGACCATTTTTATTGACTAACGTGGGAATATTTAACAATAAAAAGAAAAAAGGTTATTAAACATTAAAATATATATATTTTTTTTATCTACAGACGTGCAAAAAACAAATTAAAAAAAAAACTCTCTTGAGAGTATAATGATTGAAATGTATGTATCCCAACCGACAGCTGCCTTTGCCGAATGCAGACAAGTCTGCAATGCAACGTGCCACCAACCCATCACATCAGGATTTCAGAGCAATCTGGTGGTTCTGATCGGCTTCAGCTTCACGCCCATGCTCTCCGGGGACATCATCTCCGGCGAAATGCAGGAGGGGCTGAGCGGGCCGCGGGGGCTCGGACTTAGCGGGCAAGGCCGGTAAAGACCATAACCCATGAGGAAATACTCCATCGGAACCACCATTGCCTGCGGCTGCTCCTCCGTCACGACTGACCCGCACGCCTGCACCTGCGAGCGCCAACGTGACCAAGTGTTAGAGTCAGATTGATTAGGTTTAGGGTGTCGCGCGACAACATTAATGTGATCAAGTGTGCTCTCGGTGCATGATGATTGATGTTAATTAAGAAATTTTGGCCTGGGAAGATGTTGAATATTTCGCAGTATGTTTGTGCATGTCGAGACCGACTGGATAGTGACCCATGAGTTTTGTAACTACCTAGGGCAATGTTCTATGCTGGAGGTACTATAAATACCTATTCCAAATATGATAGTGTATTGTAGAATATTTTGAGCAGAGCGCCTCAACAGAAAAGTCATGACCGATGTAAAGAGCTCTCATGTGAAGAAAAGATTGTTTAAAGACACGAGAGCATAATTTTTTCCTACATAACAACAACAACACTCAAGCCTTTATCTCACTATAGTGGGGTTGCCTATATGGATCCTTTGTCGACATTGTGCCGTGCCTTTAGTCATAATATCACTAATGCTTAAGTACATCATGTCTTTCCTTATAGAGTTTCATTCCAAGTCTTTATTGGCCTACCCTCCACCGTTTAACATACCTAGTGACTAAACTCTCACAACGCCTATCAGGTGTTAAATTTTATGCTACTACTATGCAAGGGAACCAACGATAAACAAAGACGAAGTAATCTTTATAACTAGGTAAACAATTACAAAGACAAGCTGACTACAATGTGCATACACCTTGAATCACATCAGCTGAGATATATAAAAAATAACTTGTCGCGGACAAGGTCCGCTTCTCCACTCTCCACTTCACCGTGCACTCTGCACTCTCCACCTCACAGTGCACTCTGCACTCTCCACCTCTCGTAGAGGTATGGGTTGGGGTCTCCTGGGGTGTAGTCACACTCCCACTCTCACTCCACAACTCAATCCTCTTCTCTCTCACACTCTTTTGTATGTCTCTCTCTTAGGTAGGTTATTATTGGTAGGGGGGTATTTATAGGAAAACATGTCTTTCTTATAGAGTTTCATTCCAAGTCTTTATTGGCCTACCCTCCCCCGTTTAACATACCTAGTGACTAAACTCTCACAACGCCTATCAGGTGCTTCTAATGGTCTCCTTTGTACATGCCTAAACCATCTTAGTCGAGCTTCTCACATCTTCTCTACAATTAGTGCCACTTCTGTCTTATCCATGATACATTCATTCCTAATAAGATATGCAAAAATATATGTTGCTATACATATATATACCATTTGGTTGGTCCACCTTAAGCATTTAATCATTGGTATATCTCATCCCGTTGAATATAATACTCATGTATGTATAAAGCCTATTATGTAAAACTCATTATGTTGAGGCCAGAAAAATCATAGGCTACAAAATTCGGATCAATGCAGCCAGAGGCTACTCGCTTAGCGGTCCGACTAGACGGCTTGACCTGACAACGACGAAATGGCTAGAAGAGTAACAATAGGACCCCAGGTGCTGCGGCAGGGAGGTCCCACCACGTACCCAGAAGCTCAGAAAAGACTTCTCCTCCACAACCAAAAATGGTTGAGCAGGGTACGAGGAAGACACCAACTTGGCGAGTATCCAGGATAACGGTCGAGGGTGACGGTCAAGAACTCAGGGGGACAAGTCTTCGAAAATGGGGTTCCGAAAGCTCAGTTAAATGTGTCAATCCAAGTACCCATGTGGTCATATTTATAGGAAAACCAAAGGGGAAGAGGGTGATTTATAGCCCAGCCCTGCCCGGCGACTACGCGACATTGAGGGAAATCTCGTCTTGCTTCGGCGAGTATCTCCTATGGTCGCCCGCCTGACGAGTATAAGGGGTTTGCTCGCACATGCTCGCCTATACTCGCACAGGCCTTCTGATGTCTCTGCTTGTCGGGTTGTCTTCAGTCTTTGACTCTTGTCCTCCATGTTGACCTTTTACTTTGACCTTTTGCCTACGTGGCTTAAATTGGGTCCCACCCTCGGAGAATATGTGTTGTACACAATCGCCGCTCTTTGCGAGCAACGATGTAGCTCGGAAAGAAACATCCAACCCTTATTCGACGAGATGCTCTGGGCGAGTATCAGGTCTACTCGGCATCCGCCTGGCTAGTTTCGGGACTCTATATATAGCGGGGGGGGGGGGGGGGGGGGGGGGGGGGGGGGGGGGGGGGGGGGGGGTCTTTTATTGGACCTCCTTTCAGATCTCGCTTAAGATGTCGTGCACCGCAGTCTACCTCCACCGTCGTCGGTTCCATTGCGATCCGCTTTGGCGAGTACTTCGTAGGTGGTCTTCCGCCATTGCCTCCTTTGCCGCCTCCTACCAACATTTCAGGCGATCAGCGCCCTTCCTCCTCAGCCATCCCTCCGATCCATCCGGCGGAGTCCTCGCGGCGCGGCAGGACTTCGAGCTTCTTCGCCCCGAGGGGGGGGGGGGGGGGAGGGCGACCATGGGATGGTCGCGGCCGGGGAAATGTACCTCCGAGAAGGGATCACCTCGGCGGTTCTTCTGCGGCTTGGCGGGATCGTCGCAACCCTTCTCCGCGCTGAGTTAGGACTTCTCACCGAGGACGATCTCGCAGCCCTCGTCATGATGCGAGAAGCGAAGCGCCTCGGCCCGGTAATCGTCACCTTTTTGATAGTCACTACTTCTTTGCTGGTCTTGTCGCTGACTCTGTTGTTTCTGTCTCTAATTGCAGCTCGCGCTACTACGCCGGGGAGGGGGGGGGGGGGGGGGGGGGGGCTTTAATCGACGTCATTGGGCGCTCACCCCGCGAGTATCAAGAAAAGGTCGCTCGCGCGTACCTTGAGCTGGAAGAAAAGGTCGAGCGTCTGGCGATCAGCGAGCCTCATTGCCGCCTTACCGAGCTGGAGGTGCGGGTCACCAGGCTGGAAGAGTTTGAGACTCGGCTAGCTGGCGCAGGGTCCCGCTTCCAATCCATCCATAACCTGGAGCGCCGGATCGTGAGGATCGAGCATCGTCTGCAGCTTCATCATGACGAGCTGGTCGGAATGCGGGCGAGCATGGGCTCGGTCGGCCGGCTGACGAGGATTGAAGATCAACTGCGCCAAGGAGAGGATGCGATATCACTGTCCCTGGAGCATTTCAAGCGCACGCGCAGCATGGGCTGGGTCGGGCGACATCGTCAACCTCTCGATCCTCAGGCGAATACCCAAGGACCCCAGTAGTTGCTTCCTTCTTTTGTTTATCGCTTGTATGTTGAGTAGAACGCCTATGACGACTTGTAAAAACATTTGATTTTGTAATATTATTTGGCGAACATTAAATCTCGCCTTTTATTTATTGCTTGGTTTTCTTTCTTCTTTATTTTTGCGAGTATTTGTTGCTTGAATGTCGCGTGTATTTGGTGACTTTGACGCGTATCGTGGACATGGCGACTTCCCGTGCTACTCGCTACCCCCTTATTTCTAGTCGCGGCGGGGTAGACAATCTCCCATACCTTACCTTTGCCTATAAATAGGGGGTGGGTAAGTATTTATTACGCTATCAGCGGCATTACCTCTCTTCGCGCGAATATTCTCTCCTTTACTACTCGCTAACCTTCTCTTCTTTCTTTACGCCGAGATGGCTGACGAGGCCACTGTTCGGCGCGCCATCCATGCGAGAAATTTTGCGGCGACAAGAAGTCCACCTCGCGCCAAAAGGACTTAGACGATTTCTCAGAGAAGTTCCTGTCCCCGGGGTACTCGGCCAGGCTTCCTCGCCAGAGCGAGCGCCTGAACAACTTTGTGGAAGGCGAGCTCGTCTGCCCTATTCGCCATTTCGAGATCGGCCTGCGACTACCGTTGTGGCCAGAATTATGCCAAATTCTGCGCTACTTCGGGATAGTCCCCGCCCAGATCAATTCCAACGACATGACGATGATCATAGGCTTCCTCTGCTTCTTGCGAGAAGAGAAGATCGCCTTGATCTTTCTGTATTTCGAAGGATCTTCCACTTCATGACGATCGGCGAGGGCGTCATCTTCTTCTGCAGCCACGTCTGCACCCTGGTCGGCACGGCGAACAAGAATCATCGCTGGGGCGAGCAGCTAGTTGTCATTAGCGGCAACTTCGAGGATATTCCTCGCACATCATATCAGCCCTCCGAGCACATCTTCGCGGCTCCCTTCTTAGAGGGACCTCGCGAGAAGCTCCTCGACTCCTTCAGAGGTCGCTGCTTCGACGTGGTCTTTTGGCGGAAGCGAGTAGACGTACTCGCCGAGATCTTTCCGGGTGAAGGTAAATCACTGAGCGAGTTTCTGCTATACTCGCCCTTTGTCTTTGAATGATGACTAATCTTTGTCTTCCGTCTTCTACAGCTACTCGCGTTCTTCCGCGCGAGCCTCTCCCCGTGGCGAAGGAGGAGGTTCCTCTTCAGGCGGATGCGGGTTTGCCGACCTCCCCCATCGATTTCTCACAGGTCGCTGATGACCCGGTGGTCGCTGGCGAGGAGGTCGGGCCGTCGAAGAAAAGGAAGAGCAAGGGCAAGGTCCAGGAGCCCGAAAGGAAGAAGCAGGTCGTGACCAGGGACCTTGGCGCGAAGGCGGACCCTTCCGAGGCTGGCGAGCCTCATAACCATCCAAACTACAATGAAGGCCTCTGAAGTGAGGATGCCTATGGTAGCCCGCTGGTGGCCTAGGCGGAGAGCGCCCACGAGGTGACTCTGAGCACCAACCTCCTAGCCTGGTCAGAGGATTGGGAGGATAAAGGCGAGGCGTTCGACGTCACGTTCGCCCTGTATGGTCGCGTTGATGTCGAGTCACTGCAGGAGGTCTCGGCCGAGTATCTGGCTCACCAGACCTCGCGCTCGCTCCTGCGGTCGGCGGAGCTAAGTCATCAGACGGCGAGGAACTTGCTCGTCGTTGAAGAGCGACTAAAGGCGTTGGGCAAGACTACCATCTCGCTCGACATTCAACTGGAGAAGTGCAAGGTATTCACGCTTTTGGCTTGAAGCTTTCTTGTTTCATCGCTACTCGCCTATTGCCGACTATCATGCTAACGACTATCTGTTTTGTTAGCAGGAGGATGAGATCGTGGCGGCCAAGAAGATGTCGCAGCTTGAGAAGGAGCTGGAGGACACTCGGGCCGCCTTGGAGGCCGCCCAAGTTAGGATTGCAGAGCTGGAAACTCGCCCTGTAGAGCAACAACCTTCCTCAGCAGGTCCTTCCCGGGTGGGAAAGAAGATAAGGATCCATAGCGACGAGATGCCACAGATCCGTCGGGAGATCGCGCGAGCAACTGGGAAGGTCGTCCTGAGCAGGTTGCGAGCTGAAGGTCATCTGATGCCGGAGGCGATGAACTTGACTGTGATGGACATCATCCCAGCGCTACTCGTCGAGGAGTCTACCTCCCCTCTACGAGCTCCCTCCCCGAGGCCTAGTGATGCCGAGGACGAAGAAGACGAGGATGAGGACGAGGAGGATGTCGATATTGATAGCGAGGATGAAGACGATGATGGAGGCGGGATGAGGCCTAGTCGTCAGGGCACCTTTTTGATTGCTCAGGGACTTTGTAAAGCTTTTGTGGATGTGTACTCTTTAGAACATACAAAATGAAAGAAAGAAAGTTTTTTGCTCGCCTGTTCTTCTTATACTCGCATATTTTCCTGTACATCGCTTAGGCTCTTAGGATTGAACTCGATGAGTGCTCTCTAGACTCAAAGGCTCGAAGCGAGATTGAGTGATCGTCGTTATGATTGGTGCGCCCTTGGGAGGTGCTTGAGGCGATTGGCGATCACACCTTACTCGCCTATGGTATACTCGCACCTGCATGCTCGCACTTGTAGAAACTCGCCTATAGTCATTCTCACATACTTCAGAGTTCTGGATGATGCTTGAGCTGTGAAGGGCACTCGAGGGGTCCCGCAGGATGCACACTCTCAAGGATTCTACTTTCACCTGATAATTTTTTTTTAATATATCGCAATAGTAGTAACAAGAATAGGGAGGATAAGCAGGAAATGACAGCCGGGGAGGTCCAAGGGGACACACCCTCCCGAGGCCTCCATCCTTCTTGGATGACGGATGTTGATGAGTAGAGAATGACAGCCCGGGAGATCAAAGAGGACACACCATCCCGAGTCCTCCATCCTACTACGTTTGCTGAATGCTGACGAGTAGAGAATGACAGTCGGGGAGGTCCATGGGGACACGCCATCCCGAGGCCTCCATCCTACTGCGTTGCTGAATGCTGACGAGTGGGGAATGACAGTCGGGGAGGTCTGAGGGGACACACCATCCCGAGGCCTCCATCCTACTGCGTTGCTGAATGCTGACAAAGATCTTTCTCCTGGTACTCAACAATCAGAGGGGATTAATCATACCAACTCATATGATCGGGATAAATGCAGAGAAGTTATGCTTTGTTGCGAGTTTTTAACCCTTTAAGGGTAAACAACGCCTTTATTCAAGGGTCTTCTGGTTGGTCATCTCTTCGTCGAGTTAGGGGGTCTGATGTCCATACTCTCCTCTGATAACTTCTCCAGTCAGATGAGAAGTGCAATCGGGGGGTAACTCGGCCAACATGCAAGGGGGAGCTGATCTTGACCGTCAATGCAGAGACTTGGTCTTAGGAGAACTTACTCCCGAGGCGCTGTCCCACCACCCGACTTGGATTTTTACGAGAGTTGAGTTGGAGGTCTGTCCCCCAAACCGGTCGTGGAGATCGATTTTACCTACTTTAAAAAGAACTTCCAGAAGAAAAAGAACCCTCGCGGCCCACGTTGCAGGGGACGAGGAATTTATTGAAGTAAAGTAACTTTACAGAAGGGGGACATACACACTCCTGCTAGGGGTAGAACATTTTCAGGTCATCTCCGTTCCATGTGTTCCCAAGTAGCTCCCCTTCATGATTCTGCAGACGGTATCCGTCAGTCGCTAATGACTCGTGGATGATGAAGGGTCCTTCCCAACTTGGATTAAACTTCCCGACGGCGGCTGATCTTCCTGCCGTGTCCACCTTCTTTAAGACGAGGTTACCTGCATGGAAATGCTTGAGGCAGACATGTTTGTCAAAATATTTCGACATTCGTCTCTTGATTTCTTCTTGTCTAGCTGAGGCTAAGTCTCGTAGCTCTTCGATGTAGTCGAGAGATAGCTTTTGAGCCTCTTCATTTTACAGCCGCCATTATTCATCTCCCTCCCCTGCCGCAACTACTCTTGGACTTCTGACTTAGAACTCCACAAGGATGAGAGCTTCAGAACCATGAGAGAGCTTGAAAGGAGTTTCTCCTGTAACCGAATTAGGAGTGGTTCTCAGAGCCCATAGGACCGAAGGGAGTTGGTCCGCACAGTTCCCTCTTAGGTTCTCGACCTTCTTCTTTAGGAGGTTGATGACCAGCTTGTTGGCGGCCTCTACTTGCCTGTTGCTCCGAGGATGGTGCACAGAGGCAAATCGAAGATCTGTCCCTAGCTGCTTGCAGAAATCTTCCAGCTCCAAGCTGGAGAATTGGGGACCGTTGTCGGTGGCGATGACGAGAGGGATCCAAAACCTGCAAGTTATTTCTCCTCAAATGAAGTTCTTAACGACTTGAGAGGTGGTCTTGGTCAGAGCTTTGGTCTCGATCCACTTGGAGAAGTAGTCGATCATGACGAGAACGAACTCCCTCTGGCCGCTAGCCTGGGGAAAGGGGCCTATCATATCCATTCCCCAAATAGCGAACGACCACGGGGTCGTAATGGAACGAAGCTGACGAGCCGACTGTAGCTGGAGAGGAGCGAACAACTGACACTTCTGACATTTCTTGGAGAAAGCTTCGACATCCTTCCGGATGGTCGGCCAGAAGTAACCGTGCCTCAGGATTCTTTGCTCTAAAGTGCGAGTCCCCGAATGACTTCCACACTCTCCCGAGTGAATTTCCTCCAGGACTCGAGGTACTTTAGTTTCTGAAACACATCTGGCCAAGGGGCACGAGATGGTCTTGCGATACAGTTCCCCACCATGCAAAAGATAGTACGCCGCCTTGTACCGAAACTTTCTTTGATCTCCGTCATCTACTGGGAGCTGACCGGTAGTCAGGAATGCCACGAGCGGATCCATCCAGGAAGGGCGTTGTTCGGTCTCCATCATTTCCCCTTCTTCAATAGATGGTCGAAACAACTCAGTGATTGTTCCTCCGGCCCTCGGACCGTACTTGGTCAAACGGTCCGCCGCCAAGTTCTCCTCCCTCGGTACATGCTCGACGAAGAAGGATTGAAAGACTCCAATCAATCATTTCACCTTGACAAGATACTTTTGCAGGATGGTGTCGCGCACTTCGAATTCCCCTCGAATCTACGACGCGACCACCATGGAATCTGTAAAAGCTCGAATATCCTAGATTCCTAGCTCCTTGGCGAGGCGCAAACCCGCTATTATTGCCTCGTACTCCGCTTGATTGTTCGTGATGGGGAAGAGGATCTCGACCGCTTGCTCGATCCTAGTTCCCTGTGGGATGACAAGCACGATGCCTACTCCCACGGAGCTTTTGCCCGATGCTCCGTCCACGAACATCTTCCAGAAAATCAGATTAGAAGGTGCCTCACTCGGATCCGCTTCTCCCGAGTAGTCAGCTAAGAAGTTCGTCACTGCCTGTGCTTTGATCGCCACCCGGGGAGAGAAGGAAATGTCGAACTCACTGAGTTATACCGACCATTTCGTGAGCCTTCCTGAATGCTCCACTCCTTCTAGGATACTTCGGAGGGGATGATCGGTAATGACCCGGATGGAGTGAGCTTGAAAATAAGGCCGGAGCTTCCGCACTGACACCACCAAGGCGAAGTCGAGCTTCTCCAGGATCGGATATCGCAACTCCGCCTTCTTTAGCACCCGACTAACGTAATAGATGGGTAGCTGCTTTCTTCCTTCTTCTCTGACGAGCACCGAGCTCACTGCTTCCGCTCCTACTCCTAGGTAGAGGAGTAGGTCTTCACCTTCTTTCGGGCGAACGCCTTTTCGCATTCCTCGGACCACTCGAAGTCGGCGTTCTTTCTGAGCATTTTGAAGAACGAAGAGCACTTCTCCCCCGCCTTGGACAGGAAGCGGATAAGGCCAGCCAGCCTTCCGGTCAGTCTTTGGACTTCTTGAGTACTCCTTGGCGAGGTCATCTCCAGGATAGCCTTAACCTTATCAGGGTTAGGCTGTACTCCTTTCGGGGTGAGGATATGTCCCAAGAACTTTCCTCTCCCCGCCCCGAACACGCACTTTGTAGGATTGAGCCTCATTTTGAACTTTCTAAGCGTCGCGAAGGTCTCCACCAGGTCGGCAACATGCTCCTGGACGCTCTTGCTTTTGATCAAGAGGTCGTCCACGTACACTTTCAGATTCCTCCCATTTTGCTCCTTGAAAACATGGTTCATCATCCGCTGATAGGTAGCCCCTGCGTTTTCAACCCGAAGGGCATCATCTTGTAGTTGTAGCAGTCATCTCCAGTGATGAAGGAAACATCGCGGCAGTCGGGGGATGCATCCGGATCTGGTGGCATCCTGAAAACGCATCAAGAAAACTCATCACAGAAAAACCGACGGCTGAATCAACCAGCGCGTCGATTCGAGGCAAGGGATAACAATCCTTCGGGCAAGCTTTATTCAAAAGGGAAAAGTCGATACACATGCGTCATTTATCCCCACCCTTCTTCACCATTACAACATTCGAGACCCAGTCTGGATACTGGATCTCTGACACAAAACCTGCCTCAAGCAGCTTCCTCACTTCCTCCCTGATAGGTCTGGCCAACAAGACGACACTTGACCTCTTCTTCTGCTGGATGGGCTTGACCGCGGGGTCCAGATTGAGGCGATGGCAAACAACCTCTGGGTCAATCCCGGGCATTTCGGCGTCGCTCCAGGCGAAGATGTCGACATTCTCTTGCAGACATGTCGCCATCTCGATCTTCTCTTCGGTATTCAGAGACCCTCCTATCTTCAGCAGCCCATGTACTCTAGCCTCGGAGAGTACCTCGATCTCCTTCACCTCTTCTGCGGCTTCCAGCCTAGCCATCCCTTCCAGCACCTTCTCCATCTCCTCAGGATCCGACATCCAGCTGATGGTGCTGCCTGCGCTGAGGTAGCACTCACGAGCGGCTCTTGGATCGCTCCTGATCCTCACCTGAACCTCCCCTTAACAGTACTTCAAACACTGATGGTAGGAGGACGGGACGACCTTGAAGAAGTTGATTAGTGGCCTCCCAAAGATCGCCTTATAGCAGCTAGGGGGCATCGACGATGACGAATCGACACTTGATGGAGGTGCCCCCCGAGCGTCACCAGCAGGTCCACAACTCCCTCCACCTCTTTCCTCTCTCCTGAGAAGCCAAAGAGGGGACCATCCGAAGCCGTGACCCTTCCTGACTCGACTCCCAACCCATCAAACGTCTTTTTGAAGATAACGTTTACAGAGCTTCCGTAATCCACTAAGATCAGATCGACGGTGAAGTCCTCCACGGTCGCTTGAACCACGAGGGCATCATGGAAGGGATTCTCATTCCCTAACATGTCCTCCTCTGAAAAAGTGATCTCCTCCAACGGGGGCGGTGCCTGCGAGGTCGAGGCGACACTCCGGCGATAGATCTAATGGAGACTTCCCTTGAGGGAGGTTCCGAGCCCTGCTCCCTCATGGATCACTCTCACTGCGGCTCCTCCTACTCTGCATCCTGATCCCTGGATGACCTCTCCTCGACCTCCCTGGTCGATTCAGTCTTCATTCCTCCTTCGAGCGACAGCTTGCATTGCCTGTGGCTCGACAGGGGCTTCCATCCTCCTAGGCTCTGCTCCCACTTCTCCAGCGGCTAGCCTCCTCCAGGCCTCCCAGAAATCCGGGCAGGCCATCGTCACGTGCTCCTCTACCTGATAGAGCTCACAATAGAGGGAAACCTCTTCTGCATGCGGCCTCCTCCGCTGGTTCCTTCGGGGTGGCGTGTTATCCTGTCGGGCAACAGTCATCGCTTCCTCGCGTCCTCTCTCCTGACGCCTCTCATGCTGGTTGAAGTTCCTCCTCTCCGGGAAGACCCTTCTTCCCAGACCTTGACGTTGGGGCCGACCCGCTGGCCTCCACGGCGGCCTATTAGCGGGGACCTGGTCGCGTCTCTCCTCCTCCCGACGCTCCGGAGCCACTACGGGCCTCCCCTCTTCCCGCCTCCTTGGCTCTTCCCTCCTGGGATATTCTCTCCTTCTCTCTTCCGATCTCCTCCTCTCCTGCCTTCGGGGCTCCTCCCTCTTCCTGGGCACGGGGGCCTTCTCCTCTTCTTCTTCCTCCCTGATCAGCTTGGTCAGCTTGGCCAGGAAGCCGCGATTTGAAGCCTCCCCCTGAACGAACTTATTGGCCCTTTCAATAAGCTCTTCATAGGACATGGGAGGATCTTGACTGATCTCCAGCTTGAAGAGGCCTTCCCTCAGGCCGAACATTAGGGCAAGTTGTAGGGTGAAGTCATCCACCTCCTGGATGTCCAACACTTCTTCCTGCAAGCGATCGATGCAGTTCCCTAACGTCTCTCGCGCTCCTTGCACCAGATAGAAGAGGGTCGTGACCTCCTTCTTCATCTTCTTTGCCGTGGCGAATCGCATCGTCACTCCTCGGCGAAGGTCTTCAAATCAGTATATCGAATCTGCTGCCAGCTAGTGGAACCAGTCCCTGGTCTTTCCTCGGAAAGTGATGGTGAAGAGCCTACACTTGAAGGAGTACGACATGGTTTGGATGGAGACTACATCCTCAAACCACTGTAGGTGTCGGGCGGGATCATCCCTCCCAGAGTAGTAGGTCATCACTGGTTCTCTGAACCCCTCTGGCACGGGGGCCGTGAGAATCTCCTCACAGAATGGGCTCCTCCCACCTGACAGGCGACGATCCTCGGCCTGGCGAGCAGCTCCCCCATACTCGTCGTAGGGGAGAGTATCCCAGGATCTCGCTTGGTCATCCACCTCGCAGAATCGAATCCCCTGCGAGCTTTGCTGATAGAAATCCTGCCTCCTTGGTCGCTCCCGCTCCACCTCTACGGGGTCCTTCCCTGCTCGCCGAGGAGGGCCACCATCCTCGGATGGAGCCATGCGATGAGGCGAGGTCGCTGTGCCCTCCCCCTGAAGAAGAAGTGTGACTCGCATGGTCTCCTCCAAACGCCGCGCGAACACTTCAAAATCTGCCCGCGTCACAAACTCGCCTCCATTTGCAGAGCTACCCGCAGCCCCTTCATGGTCGCCAGCTTGGACCATCTCGCCTTCTTACCAGACTTTCTCCCTCTGACTACGATCCACGCTCACCGCACCAAAGTGTTGAAAGGAAAATCCTAGGCTCCAAAATTCGGATCAATGTAGTCGGGAGCTACTCGCCTAGTGGTCCGACTAGACGGCTTGGCCTGACAACGACGAAAGGGTTAGAAGAGCAACAACAGGACCCCAGGTGCTGCGGCAGGGAGGTCCCATCATGTACCCAGAAACTCAGAAAAGACTTCTCCTCCACAACCAAAGATGGTCGAGCAGGGTACGAAGAAGTCACCAACTTGACGAGTATCTAGGATGACGGTATAGGGTGACAGTCAAGAACTCAGGGGGACAAGTCTTCGAAAATGGGGTTCTGAAAGCTCAGCCAAAGGTGTCAATCCAAGTACCCATGAGGTCCTATTTATAGGAAAACCAAAGGGGGGGGGGGGGGGGGGGGGGGGGGTTATTTATAGTTCAGCCCTGCCCGGCGACTACGTGACATTGAGGGGAATCTCGCCTAGTTTCGACGAGCATCTCCTATGGTCGCCCACCTGGCGAGTATAAGGGGCTTGCTCGCACATGCTCGCCTATACTCGCACAGGCCTTCTGCTGTCTCTGCTTGTCGGGATGTCTTCAGTCTTTGACTCTTGTCCTCCATGTTGACCTTTGACTTTGATATTTTGCCTACGTGACTTGAATTGGGTCCCACCCTCAGAGAATATGGGTTGTACATATTATCTTTTTCTTAGTCACTCATCTTTAAATTGTACATTGGTCTCTCTTTTTACCTATTTATTCCTCTTCAAGGGATGAATAAAAGCTAATCATTTATGCTCTCTATTATTCTAACATATTCAACTTCAATTCCTATTGCTTGTTGTTCCCGCATAACTATGTATGTTAAATTGGAACAAATCCGCCTTTGATTTTAGATTATTACACTCTTCTTGTTTCCAAGTGAATATATATATATACATATATTAAGGTCAATCAACCCCAGCAACAAGTAATCAAATAGAAAAAAAGAAATATACTGAGAAACTGAATAATACATGCCTCAACGAGGGCAGTGTATCTGCTGTCAAGCTTGGAGGTCATGTGGAATGCATCAGAGTAAAAGGGAGAGCCACCTCCCACAAATATCAATGTCCTGCAATGAAGATTCTTCAACACTTTGGTCAAGTCATGCCTCCTGTATCAAGATCATTCTTCACCAATTGTTCGCAATCAGTCAAATCATGCACGGAGAAACGTCATAGAGACTTACCCGTTTATCGATTCAAGAAATCGGCACACATTTCTGCCCTGTTTTTCATCCAGAAGCTGCAAGATGAGGGGGAAAATGCAATCTTTAAGCTTGCCTGCACAAAAAGAAGAGTAATTGAAGCTTTACTCACACTTCTGCAAGCTTGGACTATATCCGACTCAGGCTCTTGTGTGCTGCCGCGAACTTCCTGCCATGGATGGCTAGATGCATATCATAATTCTCACTGATGCAGAGTTGAATCTTTGTTACCTTACTGAAGTATCTCTGAAGCAAGAACTCTTTTGCCGGTCCACACATCCCGTAGAAGTAAAGCCAATTAGACATCACCTGGATTGAGAATTTGGTCTTCGTGCTAAGAAATCAAAGCGACATATTCCTTCTTTTTCTGGTGAAGGAGAAGGATTTGAAATGGTACCTTGCTGTAGAACCACTGGGACCAAGAGGGAGCTTTGCATAAGGGAGAGACGAGCATCAAACCAAGAACCCGGTCTCGATATTTCGACTGCAATATGTTGAGGCATGGTTAACCATACTGGTGAACTATCTTACTTCTATTAACATTACCAACAAATAGACATACAGCGAAAAGGGCGAGGATGTAAGCACCAGCGGTGACACCCATGCACATCACAACTTTTAACCTGGATGTAGAGGGAGACTTCAATAAATAAGATGAATAATTACAAAAAGTACCCTGCGAGTTTGCATAGTTATATGGACCACCCTCTACTTTTTGCAAATATCAAGAGATGCCCTTTGAGTTTACAATGCTAACTTACATGTACAAAATTGTAAACTCTAAAGGGAAGTAGACCGGAGGTCCTATTAACTGTGCAAAGTTGGAGGGGAGGTCCGAGCAAACTGCCTTAAATAAAATGGTTCAAAAATGTATCATCTTGTTCCCCAAATGCTATTTTCAGCTAAGTATTTTATGATTATTGAATAGATCAGAACTTCAAAGGATCAACTATTATCAATATGGCATGTAATATTACCCAAAAACATTGAGAACTTCTGCAACCTGATCTGCCAAGTCATCAACAGAAGGCATTGGCACATTTGAAGATATTGGAGCAGCTCCTAACTGTATGCATATAAGCACTCATACCTCTGAAGGGAAAAAAACAAGCACTTAGAGGAGCTGCAAACAAAATCACTGACCTCATGTCCAGGAGGACTGATGTGATATATGCAAAAATTGTGCAGAAGCAAAGACGCGGCTTCGGGGCAAAAGAATAATCCTTGAAAGCATGACATATCTGGTTAAAACCCCACAAATCTAGAAATAAGATACATAGTTTCCTCTCTCAGTTTCATTTTATTGTTAGAGCAGAATACTACAAAATAAGACCAATCCAACATAGAAACAACAACAACATCAACAACATCATAACCCATATAGTCCCCAATCATTGGGGGTATGGGCGGGGGAAGATTGGAAACAGACCTAACCTTTGGCACTATGCACAAAGTGGCTTCTCTCAGAGGAGAAAGACCTAACCTTTGACAATAAATGCACAAAGTGGCTGCTCACAGAGTACCACTGAAATAGTGGCCCCCTATACCGTCGCGTTTGCTGCGGAATCATGCCCTCAAATCAAAGCCAAAGACATCAGAGAGGGCAGACCCAAGAATCCATTTTGATTTATGTGCACATAACCATGCTTCCTTCATTCAGCATCCAGAGCATTGGTGAAGCACAATGTCAATCCAACATAGAAACATACAAGATTTATATGATTCGGTCAAAAATTACAAAGAGAGAACATTTTTCTATTTCTAGGGGCTTTACAAAGTACAAATTACAAAGTCAACAACCTTGAACTTAGACATTGTGGGTGAAATATGTGAGGATTCATTCCAAGAATACAAGGCATAACCATCAATTAAAGAACACCTGCATGAATCAAATCCTAATAATGGAATTATATCCCTAACAAAGTGCAGTTAATTTTGTTGAAATGTCTTGAATCCTAATTCTTCTGAAACACTGATCCTCTTCCAATATATACCGCCCTCGCCACATGTATTTGTGTTTTGGGGTTTCTTCAAGAATTAACCAATCTGGGTTATTTTAGGAAACTCACCCTAAAGTTTGAGGCGCGCCAAACACCCGGCCGCTTTTCTATGTAACCATATTCTCAGAAGTTAAAATACGTCGTCCCATGTGGACTAAGCCCTATTTAGATGAGCCATGTAAACTCATGTGTCGTACGGTTAAGTGTGCTCCGGTGGGAGTAGTCCCGGTAGGGGTGACCTCTTGGGAAGTACTCGTAGGCCACCTGTGGAAAAAGGGCAAAACCATGCGGATTGCTCAGCATGGGCTGAGATCAACCAAAGCCGACAAGTGATCCTATCTTTCTATTCCTCTTCTACACTCAATTATCAACATCATGATAATTTGTAGAACTTTGAAAGTTTCAATGCCAATTGCTTGCTGAAAAGCTACTTCAAACATTAGGGGAAAAATTAACAGAAGCAATAATTCCATTAACTAGAATTGAACTCCATTCAATTAATACATAATTTTCAAAGAAAACAAAACATAAATCTTAAAACATGGAGATATGCAATAAATGACCTCTGCTTTCAATTACCATAAGCAGAACTTTCTTCTAAAATCCATTTGAAGTTCTACAACACAAAGGAGATCGACAATCCCAAGAGAAATCGAAACAAATAAGTTCATTGATCTTATAACTCACAGTTCAGCGCCACATCAGGATAGGTTACAAGAGCCGGCTTCTCCTGATCGCCGCACACCGTCACCGAAGCACAGCCATGGCTTGTCTGCACAATGTGTTCCTGGTAGCAAGAACCACGCAAGCAAATCCATAAACAAACCGAAGTTTAATTAGAAAGCTTATTTTCACCACAAATCGTCAAATAAAATCGTTTGAAATTGCATCGAGCTGTAATCAGAGCGGGGCGAGAGGGTCAAATCCGCCATGAAAAGCCAATCCAAATTAGTTATCCATTCCTTCAGCACAAAATGGGAAGAAATGCATTAAAATTCAGCGAAATTGAGATTCAACCAGACCTTTCCCCCGAGCAAGAATCTCTCGACGTCAATGGAGACCGAGCCGCTCGATTCCCCCATCAGCCTTCAGAGCCGGAGCAAACAGCAGACGCTAGCCCCTTCCTCCTCGATCTTCTCTCCGCCGCCCTCTCTCGCTGGCTATCATCGTCTTCTTCCGGGAGCTTAAATGCTGCGCGAGTTACCACCATCACCGACACCCTCAGCCTGTCCATTTCTAATGAATCTACATGCTTCGTCCCCAGCCCGACCCCAGCTGCTAGTTGGCAGGCTGGCAGAAGTTCCGCGCCGAGGCCTGACTACGGGGTTATAGATTACCGTAACTTGCCGTTACAGGACCAGGGAACTTGGGAGTAATTGACAAAACTGCCGTACGTCACGGCCGTCGAGGTTGCTAACGGGTCCACTGTTGAACCCGGGCCAGGCATGGACCCACAGCTGAAACCCGAGCCATGGCACGGGTCCACCTGGGTGACCTGCCGGGCAGCCGTGCAAATTTTGTAAACCGGGCCGTCGTGTCCGAGGAAAGCCGTCGTGTCCGGGAAAGCCGACGTGATAAATGATTATACTACATCGATAGGTGCATTTGAACCGTCATTCATGAACGCCCGAACTCACCTAGGCTTTGTTTGGCACGGCGGTGGCGGTCACGAACACGGCGTCGTTCGTGAATGCCCGAACTTTCCTAAGAAATTGCATTCACTTTTATCTTCAAAACTAGTTTTGTTTTTTTTTATGGCGGTAAAAGCCATTGTCGTGCTAAACGTACATTCTATTGACGGCGGCATTTTTGTCCATACTTACTGTAGCCACAATTACCTTGATTTGAAAAAGTGTCTCTTTGAACTTTCTTAAGAGATTGTTGAGTATTGTAGCCACAATTACCCTGATTTGAAGAAGTGTCACTTTGAACTAAGTTGAATTGAGTTGTATTTGATGTTGTTCTCTAGTTATGTGTTTGCAGATTATAAATGACTAAATATAAACCAATGTCAGGTTTCAATGAATCATAAAACACATGTATATGCAATGTAATTCTTCATTGTGTAAACCAATGTGTTGATTCATGTGGAATCTCTCTATTGGGGTGTACTTTATATTCAAACACAAAGGAAGAGTCAAGAGAAGTTGCTGCTAGAATGAAGAAAATAATATTTCTAAGTTTTCTGGAATTCGTCGAACTCAGTTCGACGAACGGAAATGATTTCGTCGACCGCTGAGACGGGATCGTCGACTGCTGAGACGGGATCATCGACCGCTGAGATTGCTGTTCTTCGTCGAACGCTGAGATAGCCGTTCGTCGAACGCAGCATCGAGTTCGTCGAACACGGTGAACTGGTCGTTCGTCGAACGCAGGGAAGTAGCCGTTCGTTGAACGCAGGGAAGTAGCCATTCGTCGAACGCAGCGCAGTGGCCGTTCGTCGAACGCAGAACATTGGCCGTTCGTCGAACGCAGAACATTCGTCGTTCGTCGAACGCAGAACATTCGTCGTTCGTCGAACGCAGGGAGATGGCCGTTCGTCGAACGCAGAGCGTTGGCCGTTCGTCGAGCGCTGTTCCGTTCGACGAAATTTTCACAGATATGCTTTGCGCTGTTTCGAAATTCAAACAGCTGTCAAATCTCATTAATGCTTCACTGAATTTCTTCCTTGATTTAATGCAGACAGCCGTTGGAGAAGAATTATTTGCCTTAATTTGTTGCTGATAGCCGTTGGAAAATATTCTTCCTAAATTATTTCTTGGAGATAGTCGTTGGGAAATATTCTTCCTTAATTATTTTATTTAGCCGTTGGAAAGGAGGTCAATATATAATTCTCTTTGATTTATTCGATTCAAGGCTAATGGTTATAATCTGATTCGAAAAAAGAGAAGAAGAACACAAGAATTCTGTCTGTTCCCCGTTCGTTCTCACAAAGTCTTTTGTCGTTGCCGACAAATTTGTTGGTGATTCTTCTTGAAGAAAAGAGAAAAATAGATCTCTGATTTCTGATTCTATCAAGCTTCTTTCAGATCTAGTTTTTCTCTAAAGTATTCAGATCAAGTTCTTTCAAGGCAAGATTTCTTCTTCCTCCTTCAAGATCCAGATTTCTATTTTATACTAGGAAGAAGAAGATCTATCTCTTTCAGATCTGAATAAGTCAAGTCTCCAGAAGATTTTAAGAAGATTGTTTTTCAGTCTAAAGTTTTGTAAAAATCTTTTACATATTCTTGTAGGAGGTTTTCCTCCGAGTTTTTTTGTAGATCCTTGTTGAAGGATCGAGTTTTTGTAGGAGTGGTTTGCTCTGAGTTTTTGTATGAGTGGTTTGCTCTGAGTTTCTTTGTAGGAGTGGTGACTCCGAGTTTTTTGTAGGATTGTTGATAATCCGAGTTAGTGAAGTAGCCTAGTCTAGCCGGTCGTGCTAGATAGGTGAGGTGCAAAGTGGACTACCCAAGATCGGGGAACCACTATAAATTCTTTGTGTTGTGTTGTGTTCTTTGGTTTTCTGTGTGCTTTTATTTCTATATTTTTATTCCGCAAAAAGTCATAGAATCCACCTATTCACCCTCCCTCTAGGTGATTTAGGCCGCAACTAGATACTTTCAAGCCCATTCTGTGAAGAGATCATTGTCGCGCCAGTGCCGGAGGGGTTCAGAGATCCCGCGATGAATTACTACTCGGGGAGGGATGACCCCCTCCGACACATCCAGTGGTTCGAGGATGTCACCTCCATCCGGACCATGTCTGACGCCTTCAAGTGTAAGCTGTTCGCAATCTCCCTCCGAGGGAAGGCAAGGGACTGGTTCCACCAGTTGCCAGTAGGTTCCATCTACTGCTTCGAGGACTTGTGCCGGGGGCTGACCATGCGGTTCGCCACGACCAAGAAGCTGAAGAAGGAGGCCACGACCCTTTTCCATTTGGTGCAGGGAGCAAAAGAAACGTTGGGGGACTATATCGACCGCTTCCAGGAGGAGGTGTTAGACATCCAGGAGGTGGATGGTCGCACCTTGCAGCTGGCCCTGACTTTCGGCCTTCAGGAAGGCCTCTTCAAGTTGGAGCTCGGCAAGATCCCTCCCTACTCCTACGACAATCTCATCGAAAGAGCCAACCAGTTCGTCCAGGGTGAGGCTTCCAACCGCGGCTTCCTAGAAAGGCTCACCCGAGTGACCAAGGAAGATGAGGAGGAGGAAGAAGAGAAGGCCCCCGAGAGGAGAAAGAAGGAAGAGCCCAGGAGGGCAGAGAAGCGAAAGCCGGAAGGAAGGGGCAGGGAAGAGAGAAGGGGAAGAGAGCCCAGGAGAGAGGAGCCAAGAAGAAACGATGAGAGGAGGCTCATCGTAGCCCCAAAGCGTCGGGAGGAAGAGAAGCACTACCAAGTCCCCGTTAACCGGCCACCTTGGAAGCCGGCCAGAGGACCTCAACGTCAGGAACGGGGAAGGAGATCCCCAGAGAGAAGACGCTTCGACAGACTGGAGGGGCGTCAGGAAAGAAGAAGGGAAGAAGCGATGGCGGTTGCCCGACGCGGCAATCGACAAGGCTGGAAGAATTGGAAGCAGAGGAGGCCGCAGGTAGAGGAGGTTCCCTCTATTGTGACCTCCACCAGGTGGAGGGCACGACACGATGGCTTGCCCAAACTTTTGGGAAGCCAGGAGAAGGTTGGCAGCAGGAGAAGTAGAAGGGGAGCAGCGGAAGATTGAAACCCCTGTCGATCCGCCGAAAGTTCAAGTCGTCGGCCGAAGTAGGAATGAAGATCGCGTCGACCACGGAGGTCGAGGAGACCTCGTCCAAGGAGGTAGAGGGGTCGGTGTGATCCACGGGGGAGCAAGGTGGGAGCTTCCCGCAAGGGGAGTCTCCATCAGATCTATCGAAGGAGCGTCGCTTCAACTTCGCAGGCGCCGCCCCCGTTGGAGGAGATCACCTTCTTAGAGGAGGACATGCTGGGGAATGAGAATCCATTCCATGATGCCCTCGTGATTCAAGCTGTCATGGAGGACTTCACCGTTGATCGAATTCTGATCGATAACAGTAGTTCCGTAAACTTCATCTTCAAGGAGACGTTTGACGGGCTGGGCGTCGGCGCAGGAAGAGTCCGGGCACCGGATGGTCCCCTCTTCGGCTTCTTCGGAGAGAATAAAGAGGTGGAGGGAGGCGTAGATCTCCTTGTAACTCTCGATGGAACCCCTCTCCAGTATCGTTTCGTCATCGTTGACGCCCCGAGTTGCTACAAGGCCATCTTCGGGAGGCCACTTCTCAACACCTTCAAAGTCGTTCCATCCTCCTACCATCAATGCCTCAAGTACTGCCAAGGGGACGTCCAGGTGAGGATCAGGAGCGATCCAAGAGCCGCCCGCGAGTGCTACCTTAGCTCAGTCAGCACCATCAACTGGATGGCTGACGCAGAGGAGTTCGAAAGGGTGACAGGAGGCACGACCCGGCTAGAGGCGTCCGAGGAGGTAGAAGAAATCGAGGTACTCTCTGTGGCAGGAGTACCTGGGTTGCTGAAGATCGGAGGATCGCTGAAGGTCAGCGAGAAGATGGAGATGGCGACGTGCCTGTAGGAAAACGTCGACATCTTTGCCTGGAGTGCTGCTGAGATGCCCGGGATCGACCCAGAGGTTGCTTGTCATCACCTCAATCTCGACCCCGCGGTGAAGCCCATCCGCCAAAAGAAGAGGTCAAGTGCCACCGTGTTGGCCGGACCTATCCGAGAAGAAGTGAAGAAGCTGCTGGATGCAGGTTTTGTATCAGAGATCCAGTACCCAGGCTGGGTCTCAAATGTTGACATGGTAAAGAAAGTTGTGGGCAGCTAGAGGATGTGTGTAGACTTTTCATTATTAAATAAAAGTTGCCCGAAGGATTGTTATTCCTTGCCTAGAATCGACGCGTTGGTTGATTCAGCCATCGGTTTCCCTGTAATGAGCTTCCTTGACGCATTTTCAGGATACCACCAGATCGGGATGTATCCCCCCGATTGCCACGATGTTTCCTTCATCACTGGAGATGTCTGCTATAGCTACAAAATGATGCCTTTCAGGCTACAGAATGCAAGAGCCACCTACCAGCGGATGATGGACCGCGTCTTCAATGAGCAGAAAGGGAGGAACCTGGAGGTGTATGTGGACGACCTCTTTATCAAAAGCAAGAGCGTCTGGGAGCATGTAGTCGATTTGGTGGAGACCTTCACAACACTAAGGAAGTTCAAGATGAGGCTCAATCCGGCAAAATGCGTGTTCGGAGCCGGAAGGGGAAAGTTTCTGGGGCACCTCATCACCCCTGGGGGAGTTGAGCCAAACCCTGACAAGGTCAAGGAAATCCTGGAGATGGCCTCGCCGAAGACCATGAAAGAAGTCCAAAGGCTGACAGGAAGGTTGGCGGGTCTTAGCCGCTTCCTGTCCAAGGCAGGAGAGAAGTGCTCTCCCTTTTTCAAGACGCTCCGTAAGAGCGAGAACTTCGCATGGTCCGACGAATGCGAGAAGACGATCGGTAGGCTGAAGGAGAAGTTGACTCAGACACCTCTCCTTCAGAGCCCGAAAGAAGGCGAAGACCTACTCATCTACTTGGGAGTAGGGGTGGAAGCAGTAAGTTCCGTACTGGTCTGAGAAGAAGAGAGGAAGCAGCTCCTCATTTATTATGTTAGCCAGGTGCTCAAGAAGGCGGAGTTAAAGTATCCAATCTTGGAGAAGCTTGCCTTCACCTTGGTGGTGTCGGCACGAAAGCTCTGGCCTTATTTTTATGCTCACTCCATCAGGGTCGTGACTGACCATCCTCTCCGAAATATCTTAGAAGGGGTGGAGCATTCAGGGAGGCTGGCGAAGTGGTCGGTAGAACTCAGCGAGTTCGATATTTCCTTCTCGCCCCGGGTGGTGATCAAAGCACAGACGGTAGCGGATTTCTTAGCCGACTTTTCAGTAGAGGCGGAGCCGGGAGAGGAGGCTTCTACTCCCATCCCTTGGAAGATGTTCGTGGACGGAGCCTCAGGCAAGAGCTCTGTGGGGGGTGGACATCGTTCTTATCAGCCCACAGGGAACTAGGATCGAGCAAGCAGTCGAGATCCTCTTCCCCATCACGAACAATCAGGCGGAATACGAGGCCATAGTAGCAGGCTTGCTCCTCGCAAAGGAGCTGGGCATTCAAGACGTCATGGCTTTCACTGATTCAATGGTGGTCGCGTCACAGATTCGGGAATAGTTCGAAGTACGCGACACCATTCTGCAAAAGTACCTCGTATATGTGAAAGGATTGATTGGGGGCTTCCAATCCTTCTTCATCGAGCACGTACCGAGAGAAGAGAACTCGGCAGCGGATCGTTTGGCCAAATATGGGCCAAGAGCAGGAGGGACCATCATAGAGTTATTTCGACCATCCATTGAGGAAGGGGAGATGATGGAGATCGATCAGCGCCCCTCGTGGAGGGATCCGTTCGTGGCATTTCTGAACACCGGGCAGCTTCCTGCGGAGGAGGGGGATCAAAGGAAGTTTCGGTACAAGGCAGCATATTATTTGTTGCAGGACGAGGAGCTATATCGCAAGACCATCTCGGGCCCTCTGGCTAGATGTGTCTCTGAAGACGAAGTACCTCGAGTGTTGGAAGAGATCCACTCGGGAGAGTGTGGAAGCCATTCTGGGACTCACACTTTGGAGCAAAGGATCTTGAGGCATGGCTACTTCTGGCCCACTATCCGCAAGGACGCAGAGGTCTTCTCAAAAAAGTGCCAGAAGTGTCAGTTGTTCGCCCCCTTCAATTGCAGCCGGCCCAGCAACTTCGTTCGATCACCGCCCCGTGGCCGTTCGCTATCTGGGGAATGGATTTGATAGGCCCCTTTCCTTCAGCTAGCGGCCAGAGGAAGTTCGTTCTCGTCATGATCGATTACTTCTCCAAGTAGATCGAGGCCAAAGCTCTGACCAAGACCACCTCTCAAGTCGTGAAGAACTTCATCTGGGGAGAAATCGTCTGCAGATTCGGAATTCCCCTCGCCATCGTCATCGACAACGGTCCTCAGTTCACCAGTTTGGAGCTGGAGAATTTTTGCAGACAGCTCGAAACTAATCTCCGGTTCGCGTCAGTGCATCATCCCAGGAGCAATGGACAAGTGGAGGCCGCCAACAAGCTGATCTCAACCTACTAAAGAAGAAAGTCGAGAACCTAAGAGGTAATTGGGCGGAGCAGCTCCTCTCGGTGTTGTGGGCTTTGAGAACCACTCACAGCTCAGCCACAGGGGAAACCCCGTTCAAACTCTCTCACGGGTCCGAAGCTCTCATTCTAGTAGAGTTCGAGGTCAGAAGTCCTAGGGTAATTGCAGCAGAAGACGGAGACGAAGAATGGCGACTGGAGAATGAGAAAGTCCAGAAGCTGTCCCTCGACTACATCGAAGAGCTCTGAGATCTAGCCTCGACTCAGCAAGAGGAGATCAAGCGTTGCATGGCAAGGCACTTCGACAAACACGTTCGCCTCAAGCACTTCCAAGCAGGTGATCTAGTCCTGAAGAAGGTGGACGCGGCCGGGAGATCGACAGTCGTTGGAAAGCTTAACCCCAATTGGGAGGGACCATTCATCATCCACGAATCACTTGCAACAGGAGGATATCGATTACAGAATCACGAAGGGGAGCTATTGGGGAATACATGGAGCGGCGATGACCTAAAAATTTTTTATCCCTAAGTAGGGACGTATACACTTCTCTCCTGTAAATTGATTGTTTATAAATAAACTCTTCATCTCCCTGAAACATGGGACGGCATGAGTTTCTCATTTCTATCACAGTAGGTAACCTTTAAAAAGAGGAAGAGCAGAAAAAGCCGACCTCCGAGTCAGGTTGGGAAACTGGCCTCCGACTTGATTCTCGTAGGATCCAGAACAGATGATAAGACGGTGCCTCGGTAGTGCGTTCCCTTAAGACCAAGCCTCTGCACTGACGGTCGAGATCAGCTCCCCCTTGCACGTTGGCCGCGGTTCCCTCCGACCGCATCTCTCGTCCGACTGGAGATTATCAGGAAAAAGTCTTGACGCCGACCTCCCAACTCGACAAGAGGATGATCAACTTAACCTCTCAGGGGACCCTTGAACAAAGGCGTCGTGAACCCTCAAGAGTGGAAAGCTCGTAGCGTAGCTTCTTTATGTTTGATGGTCTCGTCCAATCATTGGAGTTGGTATGTTTAACCCCTTCTGATTGTTGAGTATATCAGGAGAAATTTAGTCGAAACAGCATCAACGCCCCAGTAGGATGGAGACCTCGGGATGATGTGTCTACGGACCTCCCTGACAGTCAGTCCCTACTCGAAGATCTCTTCATCAGCATCAACATCGCAATAGGATGAAGATTATTGGGATTGCGTGTCCCCTTGGAACCCCCGGCCGTCTTCCCCTGTCTAACATCTTTTGCAGCAGTCAGGGTGCGAGTAGGAAACTAACTCGCAAGGTTAAGCGCGAGGAACCCTAAAGGCGAGCATCCATTATATGGACAAAAAGATCAAAGAAGCGAGTAAGGTGAGATAGTCGGCAGACCCCAATCTCATCCGAAGTCGCCTGGACCAGAATGACAGGTAAGCGTATATGAGCGAGCCTATGAGCCTAGCGACATCACAACATTACAAGAAAGATCCACAAAGAAAACAAATATCACTATCAAAAGAAAGGTTATCTACCAAAAAATATATACTCGTAGAGCCGCGAGAAGCATCAAAACTGTTCAAAAAATACGAAAGTTTACTTGGACGACGGGGTATAGTCGGATGAGTTCGACTCGTTCCCCTCCTCGTCGTCCTCCTCCTCGCTTGCGTTCAGAATGTCGGAGAGGAGCCCCTCCGTCATCAATTTCTCTGCTCCCGGAACCAGCAAGCCCACCACAGAAAGTTTCGCGAAGACCAAGTCACCGACGGTGTTGAAACCAGTTTCCCGGTTTCAGCGTTCGAAAGGGGGTTGCGGCTAACCCTTACTTGACCTAAGCCTTGACCCGTGACCGGTTGCTAGGAACTAAGAGACTCAGACTTGATGACAACTAGAGTCTAGGGACATACCCCTTAAGCTTCAGCGTGGAGGTCCCACCGCACACCCGGAAGCCCACTCGGAACTTCCCCTCCCAAGCCAATGCTGAGCCTGGGCACCTTGGAGGGCACTAAGAACCACCTCACTGTCAGCTGAAGGATGACAAGGGAGGGGGGGGTGCTTGCTCACAAGACACACGCGAGGGGGGGGGGGGGGGGGGGGGGGTAGTGACCAACCCTTCTCAAGGTGCCCATGGGGGTCTATTTATAGACTTTCCCAAAAATGGACCGCGGATAGCCAAGATCCGGCTATCCACAGTCCAACCATGACCGCGAATGATCAACACGTGAGGGGAGGCGAGTGGGACCTGACGTGCCCACTTTCCCCCTCACGGGAGGCCATACCGGCCTCCCCCCAATGTACCGGGCGAGTGGGAGAGTTCCTCCCACTCGCCCAAAGGGGGTGGCGAGTGGGAGGGCCCCCTCCCACTCCCCCTCAAGGTGGCCGGCGAGTGGGAGGGACCCTCCCACTCGCCCGGGTAAATGGCGAGTGGGAGAGACCCTCCCACTCGCCCGGCGAGTGGGAGGGATCCTCCCACTCGCCCGCGTGAACGGCGAGTGGGAGGCTCCTCCCACTCGCCCGAAGGGAGTCGGGGGAGCGGGTGCTCCCCCCGCGTCCCCTGTGGTCTCTCTTTGCCTTGACTGGTCTCGGCCGCTTATGCGTGGTCGTTTTGACCGTCTCGACCACCTTCATTGTCTTGGTCTTATCCGGGTCGGGTCACACCGACTCGGGAAATATGAGGGTTGTACACAATCCCCGCTCTTTGCGAGCTTGTCCCAAGCTCGGAAAGAAAGTCCAACCCACCTATTGGACGAGTAGGTGGGACCCGGAGGGAATCTTTGGAGGCCTCCGCCCGATGGCTATATAAAACCCCCTCGAAGAGGGGGGTAAGAAGAGCATCATTCCTGAGAGCTCCTCCTACTTCTCTTCTTGAATCAGATGGATCCACCTCGAGACTTCAGGGCTCGCATCAAGGCTCTTGCTGGGAAGGGTCCGTCCGACCTGACGGAGCTTAAAGCTCTAGTCCATGGCCCTTCGTCCTCTCCTACCCGATCCACGGTGCGATCACCTCGGAAGAAACCTCGCCCCGAGTCAGTGAAGGAGGTTGCGTCGTCATCCTCCCATGGGATGACCGAATTCGTCTGAGGCCTGGAGATGGATACGGTATCAGTTCTTTTCTTGTTTTTGTCCCACACTTGCAATCGTGACACGATAATGATGACGCGTTTCTTAAGTGCTCACAGCAATTCTCGCGGATGACATCGAAGGGGCCCGAAGGCTGATAGAGGGGACGGGTACAGACATTCGGGTGGGCCCCGTTCCCTTCATTCAGGAACCTGCCGCCCACTCGACCGCTCACGATAACCCTTCTGCTGAAGGGAACCAGACCTCGACGGGCCAATCGAGCCGAAAGGAAGTCTCGGCGCCATCCCGTTCTCCTACTGCGGTCATGGAGGCCGCCGAAGACCAATCTGACGTCCTCGTGTGTCTGAGCCGCTTGGAGATCCTTACCCAGGGGCTGCGGGAGGGAAGGCTGTCTTCCGGACCCGACCCCCTCACCCGTGTTTGCGTGCTGGAGCGCTGGGTCGAGCGGCTGGAGGCTGAACTCAACCTCCTACGGGGAGAGGTCCGGCTCGCATTCGGGGGCATGACGACACCGTTCGAGGATCACTTTCGCCGGGTGGAGGCCTCCGTGCGCACCGTGGGCGAGGAGCTCTCCTCAGCCAAGGCATGCTTCGAATCCACGTGCGGGGGGGTCCCCTTCACCCAGGACCAGGGCTATTGGAAGTGGACGACGCGTTAGTTACCCCTTTTTCGGGGATCTACTATTTGTTACGTAATAATAAGGATCGACTCGCCATAGCAGTTCGTCTGCTTCACGACTGAACTGTTTATTTCGTTATGTCTCCACTACGTTTGCTTTAATAACCCCACTGATTTATGTCATGCTTGAGTGGCTATCTTTTGGTTAACTATCATGTATGGTGATCGTAATGATGCTAAGACAGCTGACTAACGGGCGGGAGATAGAGGCCTCGAAAGGACGATCTGGAGACGAAACGGTCAGAAGGTGTCAGGGGGAGGCGTAGATGAAGGGGACCTCTCGGTCCGTATCCTTACACTAGGCGGGAGGACCGCAGGGCCCTCCCTCCTCTGCCGGGCGAGTGGACCATGAGGTCCACCCCCGTGCACCGGGCGAGTGGACCTCAAGGTCCACTCGCCTGTGCTCGGGGCGAGTGGGCCTTGCGGTCCACTCGCCCGGGGCGAGTGGACCACCCGGTCCACTCCCCCTCCATGCCATTGGGCGAATGGACCCACGGTCCACTCGCTTTCTCTTTTATCCCCCCCCCTATAAATACGCCCCCTTCCACCTCTAGGTCCTCACCTTCCTCTCTTCCCTTGCCTTGCCCTCCTCCCATAGCCAACTTCTACCTTTTCCCTTCACTCCTGCAAGATGGCATCCAACCGCCCACCTGTAAAGAGGAATGGCCGGGAGCAGAACGCGACCAACTTCTCAGGGTGTTCTTTCCCCACGGGAAAGGTATCCAAGGAGGATCTCTCGGCCTTCCGAAGTTCCTACCTCCCCGAGGGGTGGTCATGCAGGCGCCCGTCAGGGGGTGAGGCCATCAACTCTTTTTACGATGATTGGCTTGCATTCCCCCTCCCTCACTTTGAGGCTAGGCTACGGCTTCCCTTGTGGCCTGAGGTGAAGGAGTTCCTGGACTACTTCGGCGTAGTCCCGGCTCAAGTTAACACGAATGCGATTTCGATGTTGACAGCTTACGCGTGCTACCTGCGGGAGGAGAGGGTGGTGTTTGACCTGAGTGTGTTCCGCAAGGTCTTTATCTTTCGATCAACAGCCGATGGGGTTTGCTTCTTGACCAGCACACACGTGGACGTGCATGAGACCTCCAACAAGATCCATCACTGGAACGACTCATTTGTGTTCGTTCGGGGTGATCTGGACGGCATCCCTTTTTCCCCCACACAGAGACCTGAGAAGGTATGCAGACCCCCCTCGCTACGTGGGGAGGCCGCTGAGCTGCACCACTTCCTTAAGGGTGCAAACTTCGAGGTTGATCATCTCCGGAGGAACATTAATCGGCTCACCTATGTGGAGCCGGGGACAGGTACTTGGACCTCACCAACTCGTATCCTTTATGGTTCATTTCTTCCTATGGTTCCTTATCCCATCCTAACTTGTGCAGGCGAACGGTCCCTTCCTCGACACCTCCCCTCTGCGGGGGGAAGTTCTTCCCTCGCCCATGGGCCCGTCGAGGAGGTCGCAGCTGCCTCTGCCTCGGCTCCGAAGGTGTCCGGGTCGAGGCAGAGGAAGGATAAGGAACTGGTGGGAGAGGAGGGTGTGCCCTCCTCCCCTCCGAAGGGACTGAGGATGCGGCGAGGGAAAGTCGTCTGCCGGAGGGACTTCGGGGCGCCGGCCATGGAGAGGGGGGAACCGAGTGACCCCCATGCGTTGGCGAACCACCCCAACTTCGAGATGGGGGGGGGGGAAGGCCACGGACCTCCTCGGCGAGCCCGTCGTCTATTGGGATGAAACGATGAACCGGGTCTCATTCTCCTCCCAACGACCTTCGTGGGCTGAGGGGGACGTCATCGAGGACGCGGCATATAGCTTCATCTATGACATCTACGGTCGGCAGGACGCCGCATCTTACAAGGAGATGTCCATGCCTTACCTTGCGTATGCGAGCTCTCAGGCCCAGCTCCGCGCGACCGAGCTCTCCCACATGGCCGCCCGCCGAGGTCTTAGTCTCTCGTACAGGTCGGTGCGGGCGGATGCGTCGAAGCTAGATGCGGAAGAGAAGGCCACTGACCTTGCGGCTCGCTTGGCCATCGCTGAGAGACTCCTGGAGGAGTCATCCGGAGGCTTGGTTCGTGCCCGCCTTGATGAATCTTCCTTTTCTCTTTTTAATTTCTTATTACTCGTAGGTTCTAATTTATTTGCCTTATCGGCCTGCAGGGACCCGGTGCCGCCGACTCGCTCAGGAGACGATGCGAGGAGTCGGACCAGGAGGTGCAGGACCTGAGGGCTCAGCTTGCCGAGGCTCATAGGAAATTAAGGGAAGGGAGAGGAGAAGGAAGTGCACCTTCGAGGGCGGCGATGCTGGTCCCACCTCGACCTGCCGAAGCCGAGCGCGGTCGAAGGAGAATCATGGCGTCAACGGCCTGAGCCATGGTGAGTCGCCTCCATGACGTGGATGCTCTTCGAGACAGCTGGAGGGGGGTTTCCGCCAGCGACCTTCTTCCTGAGTTTTTTCCTTCCCCTGGGTGATCTGGCTCGCCCCCTAGCAGCGGCGGCTACTCTCCACGGTCGTGAGGGTGGCCTGTGACTTCTTCTTTTCTCCTGTTCCTCATGTGAGCTATGTATTTTTTATGTTTGCTTTTTTTTCTTCAAGCCTGCGTGCACTAGTAAAAGTGAAGCAACGACTCATGTAACATATATTATCAATGAATCAGTAGTTACTTGAAAGAATCTCCTCAGCTTATTGTCTCCCTTTACTGCTTGAGGACTTGATACCTTGCTTGAATCGATCACCGAGTGGTTGATTGGCCTGATGAGTCTCCCGTCTGCCGACATGACCGAGTCTGGGGAGTGGTCACTTTTGGTCAGGGATCCTACAGTCTTAGCTCAACCGGGGGTGGAGGAACTCAACGCCTTCCCAATCCGACTGGAGGTGGAAGTACCCATCCACGTCCTGGGAGTCTTAGCTCAACCGGGGGTGGAGGAACTCAACGCCTTCCTAATCTGACTGGAGGTGGAAGTACCCATCCACGTCCTGGGAGTCTTAGCTCAACCGGGGGTGGAGGAACTCAACGCCTTCCTAATTTGACTGGAGGTGGAAGTACCCATCCACGTCCTGGGAGTCTTAGCTCGACCGGGGGTGGAGGAACTCAACGCCTTCCCAATCCAACTGGAGGTGGAAGTACCCATCCACGTCCTGGGAGTCTTAGCTCAACCGGGGGTGGAGGGACTCAACGCCTTCCTAATCCAATTACCAAGCAGCGAGTTGACCCGATGCGTCCCCCATCTACTAGCATGACTTAGCCCGACGGAGGGTCTCTAGCCAGGGATTTTGAACCTGGATATTCTTCCAGAACCCCTTTCCCATTCATAGTTCTTACCTATTACAAATTACCTACGCTACGCCCCTTTGGGCATCCTGTTACACCTCACCCTTTTCTGGGCCCCTCCTTACATCTCGCCCCTATCCGGGCACTTCACTACACTTCGCCCTTATCTGGGCACGCCGTTACACCTCGCCCCTCTCTGGGCACTTCCTTACACCTCGCCCATTCCGGGCTCACTCTGCCGCCTGCTCCTTGGCCATCTCTTCCATCGCTTCTTCCACTTCTTCAGCTGCTTGCATCCATCCGATCGTGTTGACCGCAGTAACATAACACTGACGCGCCTCCCGGGGATCCCCCCTGACTCTCACCTGGAGTTCTCCGGAGTTGTACTTCAAGCATTGATGGTAGGAGGACGGCACGCACTTGTACGCGCTGATGAGGGGACGCCCGAAGATGGCGTTGTAACTGCTCGGCGCATCCACGATGACGAACCGGCAGTTCTTTGAAGTTCCCCCCAGGGTGACGAGGAGTTCGACTCCCCCCCTCCACCTCCTTCCTCTCCCCGGAGAATCCGAAAAGTGGCCCATCCGATGCTAGCACTCGCTTTGCGTCAACCTTCATTCCTTCAAAAGCCTTCTTGAAGACCACGTTCACCGAGCTCCCGTTGTCGACTAGGATCCGGGAGACGGTGAAGTTCTCGATCGCCGCCTTGATGACCAGCGCGTCGCAGAAGGGGTCCTCATTGGCCGGCAGGTCTTGGGTTGAGAAGGTGATCTTCTCGCTTGAGGGCGGGGATCGGGAAGTCGAGGCGATGCTCCAACAGTATATGGCGTGGAGGCTCCCCTTCCGGGTGGCCTCTTTGCCCGCTCCTCCGTGGATGACCCCGATCCCTCCCAGGGCCCCTACATCGACCCTCTCTTCACATGGATCATCCTCTTCCTTGTCCTTCCCCTTCTCCCCCACCCACGGTCCTTCCAGGCACAACTGCTTTCCCCCTGCTGGAGCTCTTCCTCCTTCCCTCATCTCGAGGAACTCTGGGCAAGCTGCGGTCGCGTGACCCTCCTGCTGGTGGAAGTCATAGTATAGCAGCGCCAGCTCGCCCCCCCCCCCCCCCCCCCCCCCCGCTTCTCCCAACGCTCCTTCTTCCTTCCGCCTCTCTTCCGGCCGATGGCCATGGCTTGCAGGGGCTGGACTTGCAGCGGCCCCGAGTTCTGTTGCCACCCTGCCGGGTGGAACCGCCCGTGCCTCCCCTGATAACCTCCTCCTCCTTGGAAGTGGCCCCTTCCTTGGCCCTGAGGGGGACCAACCTGTGAACTCCAAGCTGGTCGGGCGGCTGTCGGTTGCGACTTCCAGCCTTGCTCCTGCCCAACGGGAGGTCCCTGTTGTCCCTGACTCCTCACTTCCTCCTTCCTTCTTCCTCCATGCTCTCTCCTTTCCTCCTCTGCTACCTTGGCTAACCTAGCCACGAACTCCTGATTGGTAGCCTCACACTAGGTCTCACGATCAGCACGCTTCATCAGCTCTTCGAAAGACAGGGGAGGATCCCGAGTCAGACTCATCCGGAACAGCCCAGGCTGCAGCCCAAGGGTGAAGGCTAGCTGCAGGGTGTGCCCGGGTACTTCGACGATGAAAAGGACCTCCGCCTGGAACCTATCAATGTAGCTAGCCAGCGTCTCCCCTGGCTTTTGCCTGACTGCGAACAAGGCCTCCATGCTCTTCCTCCTCTTCTTCGAGGTAGAGAACCTTAGCAAGAAACTTTGACGCAGATCCTCGAAGCGGTAGATGGTTCCCGCCGGAAGCGAGTGGAACCAATCCCTCGCCTTTCCCTGGAATGTGACGGCAAAAAGCCTGCACATGAAGGCGTCCGACATTTGCCTGATCGAGGTCATGTCCTCGTACCACTGGAGATGCTGGAGAGGATCGCTATCCCCCTCGTAGTAGGACATGGCAGGATCGCGAAACCCATCCGGAACGGGGGATGACATGACCAGCTCGCAGAAAAGGCTTCTCCATTCTTCTTGATTGGGGGGAGGCGTTCCCATCACTCCCCCGTCGGGGCAGCTGGTCCGGGGTGAACTATTGAAAAGCACTCGTGCCTGGAGGCTCAAGCCCTCCTCCGAGGCTGGCTCCTTCCCTTGCTGACTGCTTCTTACTTCCACTAGGGGGAGTGAGGGGATCCTAGGTGCAGGTGGTGTTGAGCATTCGCCGCGAGCGGAGGATGCGGCCTGCATGAACTCCAGGATCCTTTTGCTGAATTCGTCGAAGTCGCTCTTCTTCACATACTTGCAAGGCGGAGGCGGGTCTCCCAACTCGTCGCTTCCAGCCATGGGACTTGGCTCAGAGTTTTCCGAACTAGTCGCTTCCACGCTCACCACACCAGAATGTTTAAACCAGTTTCAGCGTTCGAAAGGGGGTTGCGGCTAACCCTTACTTGACCTAAGCCTTGACCCGTGACCGGTTGCTAGGAACTAAGAGACTCGGACTTGATGACAACTAGAGTCTAGGGACAGACCCCTTAAGCTTCAGCGTGGAGGTCCCACCGCACACCCGGAAGCCCACTCGGAACTTCCCCTCCCAAGCCAATGCTGAGCCTGGGCACCTTGGAGGGCACTAAAAACCACCTCACTGTCAGCTGAAGGATGACAAGGGAGGGGGTGCTTGCTCACAAGACACACGCGAGGGGGGGGGGGGGGGGGGGGGGGGGTAGTGACCAACCCTTCCCAATGTGCCCATGGGGGTCTATTTACTTTCCCAAAAATGGACTGCGGATAGCCAAGATCCGGCTATCCGCAGTCCAACCATGACCGCGAATGATCAACGCGTGAGGGGAGGCGAGTGGGACCCGAAGTGCCCACTTTCCCCCTCACGGGAGGCCATACCGGCCTCCCCCCAATGTACCGGGCGAGTGGGAGAGTTCCTCCCACTCGCCCAAAGGGGGTGGCGAGTGGGAGGGCCCCCTCCCACTCCCCCTCAAGGTGGCCGGCGAGTGGGAGGGACCCTCCCACTCGCCCGGCGAGTGGGAGGGTCTCTCCCACTCGCCCGGGTAAATGGCGAGTGGGAGAGACCCTCCCACTCACCCGGCGAGTGGGAGGGATCCTCCCACTCGCCCGGGTGAACGGCGAGTGGGAGGCTCCTCCCACTCGCCCGAAGGGAGTCGGGGGAGCGGGTGCTCCCCCCGCGTCCCCTGTGGCCTCTCTTTGTCTTGATTGGTCTCGGCCGCTTATGCGTGGTCGTTTTGACCGTCTCGACCACCTTGATTGTCTTGGTCTCATCCGGGTCGGGTCACACCGACTCGGGAAATATGAGGGTTGTACAGACGGCGAGGGCTATCTCCCGCCGAAGAGATGAGAGCTCCTGCGAAGTCATGAAAGATCCTTCAACCCGGAGGGAAGGTACAGCTTCCGAGGAGGTATGGACGGCCATCCTCGACTCCAGCTCGGCATTGCGAACCTGCGTCGCCTCCAGCAAGACCTGGCTGGCCCGCAGATCGCACTCGAGCTTGGAGATTGTCTCGGCCGCAACCAACTGCTCTTCCTGCAGATGCGAGAGGGATGGGTTACAAGGTATAGAAGAAAAAGAGGGAGTCTTAATACTAGCTCACGCGGAATACCAAGGTCACCTCGAAACCTCTGTTGGACTCGGCCTTGTCCTCGGCAGCTTGTGCGCGCTTCAAGGCCTCCACCTCGCGCTTCTAAGCATCCATTGTGAGCTTCCGATGTAGGGCGAGCTCCTCTTCGGCGCCGAGGAGGTTCCGTGCGGTCTGGTGGAAAAGCTCCAAGGCACGCAGCATTGCTCGCGACCCGTGGTCGGCGAGAAAGCGAGGGGGAGCCTCCCGCAACACCTTCGCATCATCGCGACCGTACAGTCCGAACAAGACGCTAAAAGCCTCGTCGTCCGGGACCTCGTCCTCGCTCCATGAAGGCAGGAGAGTGCTCGAGGATACCTTGCTGCGCTCCCTGCTCCAGGCGATCAGCGGCTCGCCATCCAGCCCCTGTTCAGCGAACCCTGTCCAAAGTTTGGGTGATTCTCGGGGACGCTATCTTCCTCTTCGCGTGCCCTCTCCGTCGCCATACGTCGGGCGATCTCCTTTCTCTTTCTTTTATTCGTCTTCGGTGGTTCGCCTTCATCCGGCCATCCTGCAGAGCGAAAGATCTCGGTCGTGTCGTCGACCCCAGGAGGAATTCCTGTAAGAGGGGACTCCTGCTCGCCTTCTTCTTCCTTGCCTTGCTGCATCGTCACTGAAGCCGCCGTGGGAGATAGAGGAGGAGGGGTCTGTCCCCCCACAGGAAGAGGCGCGGACGGTAGATGCTGGCAGCCTAGAAGAAAGGCGTTAGACAAAGAAGCAAAGATAGAACCAATTTAAGCGGCGACTAAGAAACGTTAACCTCGCCAGGCTGCACATATGCGAGATGGTCAATGTTCTTGCGCTAGAACACGATGTCGAATTTTTTATCCTTCAAGGCGAGGAAGAGGTCCTCGCGATTACCTCAGAGCGAGGGAGTGGCGAGCGCCGCGGGTGGTCTTTGCTGAGGGCGATTGGGTATCTGGGAGAAGTCGCCAGTTACGAAGATAAATTTCTCATTCCACCGATGGACCTTGTACGACGTCCCTGTTATCTTGCAATGGTGGCTGCCGAAGAAGATCACCCCGTCCTTGGTCGCTCCCATGTAAAAAATCTTCAGGAAGACGTCGAGGTCAAATGCGATCTTCTCGCTGCGAAGAAAGCATAGGTAGCCGATGATAATCGCTACCCCATTCGTGTTAATCTGGGCAGGGACCCAACCGTAATACCTCAGGATCTGGCAGAATTCAGGCCAGAGAGGAAGGCGCAGGCCGACCTCAAAGTGCGGAAGGGGAAATGCAAGTTTCCCCTCCGAGAAAGTGTTGATCCGCTCGCCGGAAGCGGGAAGGCCAGCGCGGAAGCCCCGAGCGAGATACTGATGGATGAACCTCTCCAAGTTGTCCGAGCGGGTAACAGACTTCTTGAACTTATGCGCGACAAAGTTCTCGGCATAATTCAAGCGTCAGGTTTCAGCATCCAACGAGGGCGTCATCGTAGAGCGGAAGAAGAAAGAAGCGAGTTAGTAACACAATTGAAGAACTTTGAGAAAGCGCGCCGATTTTGGGCCCCTACCCCCTTATTTATAAAAATTGGGTGGGGGGGTCACGATGTAAGCGCGTGCGAGGTTTCTACCTACTCGCCTATATCGAAGTCGCATACGCAACAGTATATGCGAGTTATTAACTACCCTTCTCGTGCTAAAGCGACGAACTGCAAAAAACATGAGAAAGCCCTGCAGAAGATATAAGCAACACGAATGCGACTAAGCAACATAAGTTTGAAATTACAACGAGCAATTCAGGATTATTACAGATACACGTGGAATAATGTTCTTAAAAATGCGAAGGAAAAAACGATGCTAATTCACAGGAGGGTCGTCGCGCCTGTCCGAGGTAGCACCAAGCCGCCCGTTGAAGCCCAGTTGACGAGCGAAGGCCATCTGCTCATTAGCTTTACCAAATGTTCCTCGCTAAGCCGAATGTGTTCTTCCATGCGATTCAATGTCCTGAGGGACCCAATACTCGCTCGCAGGCCGGGCACGTCCGCCCTCAGCGACTCGTAGCGCTGTTCCACGCCCGCCATCCGGCACTCCAGCTCGGTGACGAGATAATGCTTTCCTTCTGCCGCCTCAAGACGATGCTCGAATCCTTCAATGTTCGCAACACGTCCTTCAAGCGAGGTTATTCGCCGATGAACCTCGTAGGCCAGCAACCTTTCGACCTTTATCTCCAGATCGAGGTAGGCCGAAGCCATCTTCGTCCTATATTCGCGAGTAGGAAGACCTAGCACCTCGATAAAGGCTGACCCCGGAGACGTCACACGGGCTGAAAGGTAGCGAATTAGGAAAAGAGCCACGTAAAGATAGCGCGATGCAATGATCATACCTGCCTGCACAGGTACCGCCCTCGGTTCATGACGAGGAGAAGCTGACCGCCGAGGAGCGTCCCGGCGAGGAGGAGAGCCAACCCGACGAGGAGACGGAGATCGCCGAGGGCTGAGCCTCCGCCGAGGAGATCTACGAGGGGAAGGCGAGCGCCGAGGAGTGTTATGTCGGCCCCCTGAACGACCACCCCGTACATTAAGAGACGACGGCGCCGCGTCAGGCCGCCGAGGAAGATGAGTCGTAGGCACTACCGAGGAAGACCCTCCCCCTCCCCTTCCTCCAGAATTTTGGCCACTAGCTAGTTCGAAGGGCCTCAGGCGAAGGTGATCTCCGCGAGATGGTAACCCTGGAGTTCTTTAACATCATCCGGGTTCCACCTGTCGCGCGCTCGGGAATGGGGGATGATGGGCGAAGAGGTTCCCGCCCGGCGACGACCCCTGTGGGAAGGACCGGTGGAGGCGGTAGGTGCTCGGTACCTACGCGCTCTCCCACCGGGGACGTCTGCGTATTCACTTCCGCGGGAGGTCCACCTACAGAACAACATCGACATCAATGAAAAGTTCACGCAAGAATTACGATATCTCGAGAAGATGATTACCTTCTCGGAGAGGATTCGGATGGACGTTCAGCGGTCCATCCTCGGCAGTTGACCAAGGGACTTCGTCACCCAACCCCTCATCGTTCGACAGCAAGAGGGAGGGCTCGGGCGCAGAGGTCGCCGGATTGACCGGAGGCACCTCCTCGCCTGGCGGGTTAGGGCAACGATCAGAGAACCCCCTCTTCCTCTTGCGGGTATCCGAACTTTTTGTCTTTTCATCAGCTTCATCAGTAGCTCGGCCTTCGCAATTACCTCCTCGGTAGACAACATCTCGTCGAATGTGAAAAAGTGGCGTGCCAGGGAAGGACCATCCACCTCTATTTATAGATTTCTAGGCCCCCCTACCTACCGAGTAAGCTAGTATCCCGCCAGAAACAACTCATCGAATATGGGTTGGATGATTCTTTCCGACCAACTACGTTGCTCGCAAAGAGCGTGGATTGTGTACAACCCTCATTCTCCGAGGGTGGGCCCTTCTAAAGGTCACGTAAGCAGAAGTCAAAGTCAATGGTCAGCATTAATATCAGACAGAGCTGCAGGATCAGGAGACTTGGTCGTGCGAGTAGGAACCCGGCTGAGCGAGAAGGAAAGGCGCACCCGGAGTGCTCAACCCGGCCGAGCGAGGAGGACGTAGGACTGGACATTCTCGCCTATGGGTGACTTGCACCAACCAACTCGCCAGTTTAGGCCGAGGTCCTCACCTACTCGTCTGCCTATGCCTTTGCTAAAACCATCTCCAAGGGGATCATGGATAGTCGTCTGCTTCCTCTCCCTCAAGATTTGTCTATAAATAGAACACAGGGGTACCAGTAATGGCACTTGTCCAAAATCAGAGCTTCACCCCCCTTATAGGCGAGAATCCTCTCTAGTCAGTGCCTTCCTAGTACCAAGCTCGGCCATTCGTGATTTTGGAGGAGAAGACTCCTTTGAGCTTCTAGGTACGTGGTGGGACCTCCCTGCCGCAGCATCTGAGGTTGTGTTTGTTATCCCTCTATTTCGCTCGTCGTAGCTAACCAAGTCTTCTCGTTGGACCATTGGGCAAGTAGCCTCCGGCTGCATTGATCCGAATTTTGAAACTTAGGATTTTCCTGGCTTCAACATCTATCACATCACGTTATACGCGTCACCATTAAAGCATTTGCGCGACTCTCTAAACACGGATCCAAGTTAACCCAAAACGACACAACGACTTGTTGCCTTCCCGTTGACACAACTCCGATCGGCGATCTCTGATCATTGATTGCAGATCGCATATGCCGAACTCCGAATGTCAACCGTCGTACGCTATGCCCCTTCTCACCACATCCACATTGCCTCATGCTCACGTGCCGCTAGTCGAGAAGCCATCCTCATGGCATCCCGAGATGGCATGATGATTCATTCGACACTTATAACGAGATATTCATCTTGGCCGTTGAATCGTCCATCTCGATACATTTTTCCTCAACTGCCACATGCCCGATTACCCTTTCTCATTTTTCTTTCCCCTCACTTTTCTCCATTCCCGCCCTTCTCTCTTCTCACTCTTTGTTCCTTTCTATACAAAGGATCATCTCGCTCACGACACACGTCACTCGCCAAGAACTCTGCTTACACGCCACTCCTCCGAGATGCGAGGGCGGCGATGAACAAGGTGGTTATGAAATGTCGTTGTGAACGCCTGACTTCACCTAAGGAACTTCATCCACTTTTATATTCAAAACTGGTTTACTTTTCTTTACGGCGGTCATACATTGTATGATGGTGACATTTTGGCTGAATCTCGTACTGGAGCAAAAAAACTTTGGCACCAGATGGAGCTTAAATCTTTAAAACCCTAGTACCATTTCGCCTGTTCAGCTCTCCTGAACATACTCTTCTAAATATCAAAGAAAGTAATACAACTCTAGTTATTCACATCAATAGAACACCTAATTGTTTTTCTCATAAATCAAACTTCTCCCTATAAAAATTCTCCACAAATAAATCGAAATCAACAACTATTTTGGAAAGAAGATTGGTTCCAATTAGATTAACACCTTCTCCAATAGTGTCAAGATAGTGCTATAATTAACATTTTGGAAAGAAGAAGGAAAATAGTATATCATGCTTTAATCAACATTTTAGATTAGTACTTATGTTAATTGTATAATCCGTAATTCATCGAGATCAGAAATGCCTAAGAAGACGGTTATTCGCAGACCTCGCCAGTAGAGTATTGAACATCCTCAAGGAGCCGAGCATGGCGAGCATCCACGAGCATGCGCGGCATGGGCGAGCATCGACGAGCATGTGCCAGCATCGGCGAGTATGGGCGAGTACCCATTGCAAATCGCGAGTATGGTCAGGTAACTACCCCCCCCCCCCCCCCCCCCCCCCCCCCCCCCCCATGAGTTTTTGACCGTGATCTTAGATACTCACCAAGTTGGTGTCTTCCTCGTACCCTGCTCGACCATCTTTGATTGTGAAGGAAAAATCTCTTCTGAGCTTCAACATTAATGGTTCACATTTAATGGAGCAAAGATAATCACGAAAGCTACTCCATTTTAATTATTATCCCTACCAAAGCAAAGATAATCATGAAATTGTTTTTGGTGCATCTAACACTACACCATCCTCCACATGCATGTGTTACACCTTTTTTTTTGCTCTAAATCACAGATACACCTGTAAAAATTATTTTTTGAACACTTAAAAATATGATTTAGAGCAAACAAAATTGTAACAAATATAGATGATGGTGCTTTACACGCACGAAAAAATTACTCCACTCACACGCACACACACTCTATATCCCCCTTCATTAGACAGCCAGCCCACCACATCAATGCCTAGATTCCCTAAAAGCATAATTCTAATCCACTTTAATCAATCTCAGAGCCCACTGTCTCACCATATAAAAAAAATGCAAATTTATTTCTAAATAGATTTTTAGATCACGCTAGCCACATCCTTAGCTGCACATACTCACTCCGCTTTGCCTCTTTTCAAGATGACCGTATTATGCTTGTGTTTGCGCAAACAATCTTCATCGTTGAATTGCGGATTATACGACTGTATGTCATCCACACAGTGATATTTGGTGATCACCGTGTGTTACACGTATCAAAATATCTCCCCAATGTCGGCCGCCGCTCTCGAAGCCAAACACCCTAGATGTATACGAGAGGGCACTAGCTTGAAAATGATACATATATTTTGAAATTTGAATGTTGTAAAACAAAACAAAAAATTGGTATTTTTAGTGGGTATTTTAATTCAATTTATATCTATTGAAATACAAAATTAGTTTGTGGTTAAGAATTTTTGACTATTGATAAAATTTAAAAAAAAAACTATTTCTGCTTAACAAAAATATATGGATAACAAATTTTGATATGCTATTAACAATTCTCTTATACTACAATTTCAAATTCAAACCTTAAATCCTAATTTCTATCATACAATTCTCGAATTTGTCTTTTTTTTCTTCTTCTTCTTTCTAGCACTCTCGCACTGGCTACTTAAGTTGTGGTAATGCCACATTAGTCGAAAGACTCCGATAATATTAATTAACATTTAATTTAAGGATTAAGATTAAATGTGGATAATACCGTCATAGTGCCGACATAACCTCTGTTTTACCATGAGATTGGTATGTTATGACTTTTGTCTTCATGGTGAGGTTTGAGATTTTATGTGAGAAGTCCTATGGAACCTTTAATAAGATGAGCCTATGACATAAGATGCGAGTTTTTACCATCATTTTATCGCAAAGAAAAAAAGCTCTCCCCAAACCGTGCTTGCAATTTTCACTGCACACGACTTTCCTGTGTGTGTGTGTGCGTGTGCGCGTCCTCAGGGGAGTCTTTTTGTGCATGGATGTTATGAAATGAAAACTTTCAAAGGAGGTTTTTATAATTTCAGAAGAGTGGTGCAACCTGTAATTTAGCAAATATATATGTACTAAAAAGTAAAAAAATAGTCTTTTTGTGCATGGATGTTATAAAATTTTGACTACTCATGCAGTCCTATATATACCTATATATAGGATATAGAATGAGATATGAGCATTTCAGAATACAAATTTCTGAATCCTTTTTTATGAGCGATTGTTAATGATACATCAGATCTATGGATAATGTCCAATATGAGTTCAGGATTTAAGATTTAAGGGGTACATCTGTACTATATACTAAAGTTTTATGCAATTTTGCATGCATTTGAGCTGGGGTTGGCATATGCTATTATGACCATTTGAGCTTGAGTTGGCATAAGTTATTTTTATGCAAAACGCAATCTGCATTCCAAAAATATCGTTGTGAAAGACAATTAACATTATAAATGCAGAGGATACACAGAAAATACAGAGAAAGATGGCAAGTCCAAACATTCAGGATGAAGAACCGGCCACTGCTTTCTCACGGGATGATGCTCCGCTTCCGCCGAGCGGAGAATGAGACGGATGGATCGCTTTGTTATGATTCGCTCTCACTTTCTTCTTCCTCGATAGCCGCCTCTCCAGATTCCTCACCCGGCCATTCATATCAGAAATGACTCTCATTTGTTCGCGACCGGCGTGCAGCAAGCTCTCCAGCATCTGCCTCAATTCTGCATTCTCCTCCACGAGTTTTTTCTCATTGATGCTCAGTTCATCATCCCGGAGCACGCCAGACACGGATTTTCCGTCTGTTGAAATGGGAGCAGAAACTTCGATCTGATCACTGACCTCCTTCACTCCGTTGTCATCCATGGCAGATCCCGATGAATTGGTCTGCTCATCCCCGCCTTCACTTCCAATTGTTTCCGGGGCACAAATTGGTTCCGCAATAGGCACAATGGGAAGCTCTAGAGAATTTGCATCACTCTTGTCGTTGAAAATGGCTCTAGATTCGGCTTCTGGGAGTTCACCGCTTCCGCTCTGATTTTTAACTGGTGGAAGCTTTTGTGTTTCAGCATCCTCTGCATCACCTGCTTGACTCGGATTCATCGTGGCTGATAATACTGGCTCAAGCTGATAATTTTCTAATCGTTCAACTTCATCTGTCGAGCGAGCAGCATTCATCTTCATCTCCTCAGATACGTCGACTCTGCCTTCTTCCAGACTAGGTTCAACTTCATCTGCCAAGTGAGCAGCAGTCTTCATCTTCTCAGATACGTCGGCATCGCCGTCTTCCACAATAGGTACAACTTCATCTGCACAGTGCCCAGCAGTCATCTTTATCTTCTCAGATGTGTCCACATCACCTTCTTCCACAATAGATTCGCCATCTCTTTCACCAACGATCTCATCATCTTTGATGGTCAAAGCTTCCTCCATATTACTTCCATCGCCTGCACTCTCTCCCAACATACCATCCTCCAACAAGGATTGTCTGCTCCTTTCTACCTCCTTCTCAAGTAAGCCATTGCTAATACAATCTTCCTCGGGCTGCTGTCTCAAAACAGTGCCAGTTACTTCACTAGCAGAAGGACAGGAAACAGCATCTTCGCCGATAGACGTCTGAACCGTGCTTGCTTTCCCAGAATTTGATGGTGAAATGTTCTCCTTCCTATCATTATCGTCTCCATCCTGTGGTGCTTGATCATATTCAGTTCCAGAAGGAACCAATTCATCAACCCCATCATCTTGCTCCAAAGCACATGATGTTTTATTATCTAAAACAGCCGACTTGTGTTCAAAATTCATTGAAGATGCCTCAATCTTATGCTCAGAAACTTTTTCTTCTGTCTCTGAAGAAAAAGGCTGCCCAGAAATTGTCTCTGAAGCAGGATTAAAGCCCTCATCTTTCCTCTCAGTTCCTTGTTGAAGATCATCCACTGCTTGGTCGGACAGCTGATCAAGCTTTTCCTGCAGTAATACAAGCTCACTTGCAACACATTTTCTAACCTCCCGCAGGCTTGGAGGCAAACCCTGCCAAATCATGTCAAGAAAACAATTAAGTATAAGATAATTTCCATTAATCTATATCTATATCTATTTCTATAATATATTAAAAAAAGATAGCTGGAAATAAAACCAGCAAATGAATCTAAACTCTTTGGATTTTCATCCACAATTGAAATAACCATAAAGCTTGATTTGTTTTTTAAACATGAGCTAATACAAAATCCAAAAATATATACGTTTTTACAAATAATAGTGGCCATGAACAGGACCTGCACAGCGTGTGGCAAAAATAATACGCATTGTTCCATTGACAATCAAATACTGTCACAGTCGCATATTGCGTGCATATTGCGTACGGGAGGGATCCCATGTCCAGAGGCTAAGACTAACACAAATATTTTTCTTCTAAAGTTACAATGCCGCCGCGCCAGCAAAAGCAACGGTAGAAGCAGCATGCCAGTTTTTCTACTAAAACAAAATTGATTGAAACAGAAAAAAACTAAAGTAATGCAAACTTCAACATACCTGGATAGTATCCAGTTGCAACAGAAGATTCATTATGGCTTCACTAATAACTTCTCTTCGCTTCGCATTCCGCTCCGACGAAGCTTCATAATTTTTAACCTGGGCCTTGATGGAAGACACTTCTCCACGAATACACTCAATCTTCCTGAGTTTCTCCAAAGGCTGCCATCTTCTCACATTAAAACCCCGATAAGCGGACTGTACGAGTAATGCCGCATCATCGGGTGAAAGGTTCTTCTTCACCTCATCATTATTAATTATCCTATTATCTGAAGTATCAACTTTCTCCTTGTCCTGGTTAATCTTCAGTTGCTGAATAATGGAGAAATCATCTGTTTCACCTTTCACTTCAACATCACTTACAGCATCCCTAACATCCTTGCGACCACATTTCTCTATAATGCCTTTCATATCTTGACCAGAAACAATTTCTCTAGCTGTTTCATTGCCTTTTTCACCTGATGATTTGCCTTTAACATCAATTACCACATCTTTGTCAGGAGTTTTCTCTGTAACATTCTTAATGGTGGCTACTTGCTCAGTGTTGTCCTTGTTGATTTTACCTTTCTCTTTACATCCAGGTGAACTTAGTGGCCTGGCCTTCCCATTTGATACATTCTTCTTTGGCAAGGGGTCCACTCTCAAGCAGACAGGGGGGAGCTTCGATGTCTTTACTGGTGCTTGCTGCTTCTTACTAGAATCTTTTTTGATGGAAACATCACACTTCTCACCAGTAACAGATTTACTCGGTGGATCATCAGGCATGCTGAGCTTCTCATTTTCACTCCCAAGATGCACAACAGGAATAGTCCTAATTTTTCTTTCCTTCTCTGCTACTCTGTCCACGGAATTATGAATATTAGGCACTTCCTCCACTACCACTGGTTTGTCAAGAGGATTCTCATTGCCCAAAAGCTTCAATGGTGATCTCCTGAAACTGGAAGGCCAGCCTTCAGTTAATTTTGGACTGGCATGAGTCTCTTTCTTATCTCTCACGGGGTCTTCCGGTTTGTCACTATGAGGTGACCAATAAATTGGATATGGCAGTTGTGAAAACTTGTCATCACCCTTGGAAGTACTGTCTCCTAGATCCCGTTGCACGCCCTTGAATTTGTCGTGGAAATCAAGTACAGGGAATGTTTGTGAACTCTTCCCAGCCTTCCCTTCCCCTGTACTATTACCGGGAATCCAGGAATAATGGCTGCTGGGGAATTCTATCAAGCTACTATGATTGTCTTTTGGCCCTTTATTAGGTTCCTCTTCAGTTTTTGGAGTAGTTTGTTCCTCTTCAATCCTCACACTACTACCCTCTTTCCTATGGCAAACATGATTTGGACAGCCACAACAGTGATTTCTGTCTTTATCATAATCAAATCTAGCATGGTCAACCGCATAATGTAGAGGAGGAACAAAGTAAGGTGGATAGGAATCAGGATAGGGAGGATAGGGAGAATAGGGAGGATAGGGACCAGGATGATACATTGGAGGTGGATGCTGAAAGTGGAAGTATGGAGACCTATAACTGTAGTAATCAGGAGGGTAGTTATGATTGCAGCAGTTATTGTGTTCTATCTTAGCATAAGGCCAGGGTTCAAAACCTGATGGATGTTTGAAAGAGTCAGTCTTCATGTGAAGAGGAGTTGGTTCCCAGTTGGGATGATAATGGTATGGAGAGGGGCTGTGCTCTCTTAGATGAGGTATGGGCTGAGTGTGTGGATCCATGTTCCTGGAACTAGGAAACATTTATGAGTATGCTGGTGAGAGATTGGTAGGTTATTTTACTATCCTGCAAAAACTGCAAAAAAGAAAACAAAATAGTTTGTCAGAAAAAATAGCCTACTTAAGAGCTGAATGAGACAATGAAGAAGTGACAAATTACTTTCTTCTTAAATCCATATATATTGATTCCATCACAATTCCTACCAAGAAGGAAGAATTTGAGCTATAATGAATTCTATCGGAAATGGGCAAACTTCCAATTCCGACAGAATTCTGTCCAGGCAAACAACCAGAATTGGAATTGGGTAAAACCAAATTCAAATTCCGTCCAGAATACATCTGCAATTGAATTGTTTACACCCAACTTGAATGTGAAATCATGAGTAGCTTCCAAATCAGTGAATAAGTTCGAATAATATTTCAAATTGAACAGTTTGGGATGAAATATTTCAATTGGTTCACAATTGATATGTATATCAAATTAGATAGATTATACAAATGGGACATGCCTTCAGAATAAAATGTATTTTTAATAAAACAATATATTGGTGTTGAAGCCAGGAAAATCCTAGGCTCCAAAATTCGGACCAATGCAGTCGGAGGCTACTCGCCCAGCAGTCCAATGAGATGACTTGGCTGGCAACGACGAAGAAGCTAGAAGAGCAACAAACAGGACCCCAGGTGCTGCGGCAAGGAGGTCCCACCACGTACCCGGAAGCTCAAGGGAGTCTTCCCCTCCAAAACCAAAAATGGCCGAGCTTGGTACAAGGAAGGCAGGGACCTGGAGAGTATCTCGCCTGAGGGGGTCAACCTCATCCAAAAAGTGTCCCCTTTCTTGTACCCCTGGGGGTCTATTTATAGACAAATCCTTGGGGGGTAGTTACCTGACCATACTCGCCCATACTCGCCTCTGCTCGCCCAGCTCGCCCCTTGCTCGCCATACTCGCCCATTGCTCGCCAAGCTCGCCCCTTGCTCGCCAAGCTCGCCCATTGCTCGCCAAGCTCGCCCATTGCTCGCCCAGCTCGCCCAGCTCGCCCCTTGCTCGCCAAGCTCGCCCCTTGCTCGCCAAGCTCGCCCCTTGCTCGCCCAGCTCGCCCCTTGCTCGCCCAGCTCGCCCCTTGCTCGCCCAGCTCGGTCTGCGAATAGGCTTCTCCTTAGGCCTTTCTGATCTCTACGAATTACGGATGGTACAATTGGAACTATAAATATCTATGCTATTAAAAAGAAAAAACTTGGATGATCTTGGTCCTAATATAGAACTATCAAGTGAATCTTAACCTTTTGATTTTAATACTCTTGAATTAGAAATGCTGGTTGGCTTAATTTTACTTTGTCATTGCAACTGAGAAAGGAAACAGTTGCATTAGAACCGAACCATCCTAATTGGTTGGTGGAGGGTTCCCGGATCTATATTAAGTGTCCAAGGTTACATTAGTTTTCTGACGTGATACAATGATACGTTCCTGATGTGCTGAGCTATCCTCCTTTTGCCGGTTGATTAAACAGGAGCACCATCAGTATGCAAGCAACGTTAGCGGGAAACTGAAATAGTGCCAATTTGAATAGGGCAAGGGCATTTATGTAAAACTGCTAATAAATGACTATAAATCGTGTTTGTGCTAAGATGAGCTTTTTTTTATGTTTTTTCTGAACTTGTTTAGGCTCTTTTTAAATGTAAGTGGCGGGACAAGAGAGGAGTCCAATCCTAACCTTATCATGGTGATCACCTGTTCAAAGGAGACATTATAGACCTCTTAGGATTGATCTTGTGGTGTTATGTTCTTCCAATTTGAATTCAATTGTTGATTTCATTTGTTTTAGAGTTCAATTTCTCTTTTAAGTAAGCGTTCTTTCATCTGCTTGTGAATATTTTCAGCTCAACCTGGAAGGACCTTATCACTAGTATCAGAGCCTTCGATCTGTTTTTTTGCGAATATGGCGACGTTCAATGCAACCCGATCTAAGGATCTCCACCATGATTTGGACATTCTTAAACAAAAGCAAAAATCTATGGCTCACTTGATCCAGACTTTAACTGATCAATATTTGCAAGTCTTAGATCTGAAAAATCTGTCGAATCTGGAGGTATGGTTTCCACTTTCAATGCTCAAAACTCACACTATCATTCCAATCAAATGGCCACCAGACTTGCTCGCCTCAAATTTCCCCATTTCTCTGGGGAGGCATTGTTGAAGTGGATTTACAAATGTGATTAGTTCTTTAATTTCGACGGGACCCCTGGGGATCTCAAAGTAAAAATAGCATTTGTCTGTATGGAAGGGAAGGCGTTGTATTGACATCAAACGCATATGAAATCCAGGCTCACTCGGCAATGGCCGAGTTGGGAGGAATATAGTCATGCCCTACACAATCATTTTGGATATATTCTATTTGATGATCCAATGAGTGAACACAAAAATTTACGTCAACGAAATTCAGTTCAGAACTATCTCAATGAATTCGATCTCCTTCTACACCGCATTCATATTCCAGAAGAGCATGTTGTTAGTTTTGTTTGGCATAACTTAAAGATAAAATCGAATATGCGATGCAAATGTTCCAACCTAAAACGTTACCGGAGGCGTTAAACTCCTTGTTATTAAACTCCTTGTTATTAAACTCCTTGTTAAGGAAATCCCAGACCGGTCCTCCTGATTTTAGTTGTAAAGGAGACATAACACCTCTGCCTTTTATTAAACTCCCCGTTAAATCAACAAATTATTCTTCTACAATGGGTCCTTCTCACACTACATTGGTGCAACCAAAACATGGGCGCCGATTGATTTCAACTGAGATGGATGAGAAAAGGAGCAAAGGGTTATGCTTTTGGTGCGATAACAATATACTCCAGGCCATAGATGTTTGAATAGGAAGCAATCCTATTCGTTAGAGCTACTTACAGAAGAAGAGGAAGTAATTCAGGTTGTTTCTGAGGGTGATGATGAACCTGTGTTGATGATTGATGAAGAAGATGAAGAGACGCTACAAGTCTTTGTGCACGCCCTTACTGGCATTTCTCATTTTCATGCAATGCGGGTAACAACTTCTTATCAAGGTCAGCCTCTCAGTATTTTGATTTATTCTGATAGTACTCACAATTTTTTGGACATCAATACGGCCAAAAGATTACAGCGCAACCTGGTTCTGATTCCTATCTTTAATGTGGCTATTGCAAATGACAAGAGCAACTCAAGTTCTCACAAAGTAAAAGAATTTTCAATGGCGTATGCAAGGAGTTATATTAGCCTCTGGTATGTTTACCCCACAGGAGGAAGAGGTTGTATAGGAATCCAATGGTTAATCACCTTGAATGTTGTTCATTGAGAAATTAACCGTCTTAAGATGGAATTTACTAGCCAATGGAAAAAATTATCTTGAGAGGATCCAAGAGCATGGCCGGTACATGGATGAAGCAACATAGGATGCAAAAATTATTATCGAAGCAATGTCAAATTAACATGATGGATGTATGTAATATTCAGGAGAGTGTGCATCCATAGGGCATAGAGTCTCCAGCTTACCACATTCCTTATCAGGATTTGTTAGTTGAATTTAAAGATTTATTTGTTGAAGAAGAAAGACAGTTGCAGGATTTGTTAGTTGAATTTACAGATTTATTTGTTGAACCGAAAGGACTTCCTCCCATTCATGATCATGAACATCATATCATTCAAAAGGAAGGCAATGTGGATGTTAATCTAAACCTTATCGGTATCTACCTCTGCAGAAGATTGGAATCAAAAGATTGATTAAAGAGATGTTTAGAGCTGGGGTAATCTGGCATAGTTGGATTCCTTGTGCATCCCCGGTGGTGTTGGTAAGGAAACATGACGGGACATGGAGGTGTATTGATTATACACAACTGAATAAATATACTGTAAAAGATAAATTTCCAATACCAGTCATTGAAGAACTCATTTATGAATTGCTTATGACCATCTTCTTTTTGAAATTAGATCTACGAGTCAGGTATCACCAGGTTAGAATGGCAGCTGAGAACATTTATAAAACTGTAATTCGAACTCATCATGGGCATTATGAGTTATTGGTAATATCTTTTGGCCTAACAAACGCACCGACCGCGTTCCAAAGTTTAATGAATAAGCTGTTCGAAAACCAGTTAAGGAAGTTTATACTTGTATTCTTCGACGATATTTTGGTTTTCAACAAATCTTGCGAAACTATGAATGATGATGTAACTTGAATATTGTCATGCATGGTAATTATAAACGTTAAATTGTCTCACCTTCACGTTCAAGGTCTTAAGATCACATCAATCATTCCTCAAGCAAAGTAAATGTAACATTGGATTGCAGCAAGTTAAATATTTGGGCATACTCATTTCATGCAAAGGGGTTGCCACTGATCCTCTTAAAATCAAGGTTACACTTGAGTAGCCGGAACCAACAACATTAGGGAAATTAAGAGGTTTTTAAGGGCTCACTGGGTATTATCGCAAGTTTATCCAGGGGATGGCCTTTTAGCAAAACTTCTCACTGAATTGTTGAAGCATAAAACATTCATTTGGACTAATGCAGTTGCTGCAGCTTTCCACTAGTTGAAGAATGTAGTCTCTCAACCTCCTGTGCTGTTGTTGCCAGATTGTCACAAAACCTTCGAAATTGAGACTGATGCAGCTGATTTGGGAGAGGGAGTTGTCTTGTTACAAGAAGGGCGACCAATTGCTTGTTTTAGTAAAGCTTGGGCAAGAAAAAACATCCTCAAGATGAGCTCTTGGCAATTGCAATGGTTGTCCAACATTGGAGGCATTGCTTAGTGGGATGTCCTTTAAAATCCGAACAGATCATCAGAGATTGATAAATTTATTAGACCATAAAATAGCCACACCAGCTCAACAAAAGTATATTGCCAAACTCATGATTTATGACTTTCAGATTCAATATTGAAAAGGCAAGGAGAATGTGTGTATGGATGCCTTATCCGAGAAACATGAGGCCCCAGAGATTGAGTTGAATGTATTGGTTACTCTCACGTCTGATATCCTACAACTTATTAAGAACTCGCGGGCACAAGACACGCACATTCAGAACATTATTCTCCCTTGATTTCATTGATGTCCTTCCCAAGAGTATTGATAAAAGACTACTATCTTAGTAGTAGTTGTCAGGTTAAGTAAACAGACACATTTTATGGCCATCCCTCACATGTATACAACTGAGAACATAGCTCAAATTTTCCTGGATTCTGTTTTATGATTGCATGGGTTGCCTGCTTCCAATGTTAGTGATCATGATGCGATTTTTATTAGTCAGTTTTGGCATGAAATGTTTCAAATTTTACAGGTCCAATTGAAACTTTCAAATGCGTACCATCCTCAAAATACAGCTAGACTGAAGTGGTGCTTGGATAGTTACTTGAGGTGTATGTGCTTTACAAGGCCAAAGAGTTGGGTGAAATGACTACCATTGGAGGAATGGTGGTAGGAACCTACTATGCATTTTCCATATATAGAGGACTCAGCCACTGCCGAGGAAGTCCATCGTTCCTTAGAAGCACGGGAAAGATTTATTTCCATCTTAAAATACAATTTGAATCAAGCACAAAATCGTATGCAAACAAGAAAAGGAGGGAACGAACTATTGAGATTGGCTCCTGGGCTTATATATTAGAATACAACCACATAAACAAGTCAACCTCCGGTCTCGCGGAGTCCACAAATTATCTGCTAAGTTTTTCGGATCATTTCGTGTGCTGGAAAAAATAAGTGTGGTTGCTTGTCGTTTGGATCTTCCAGCAAATGCCAAAATTCACCAGACATTCCACATTTCTCAGTTGCGAAAACACGCAGGCAAGTTACCAATTCAGCACATCCCCTTGCGGTCAAGGGTGACTATGGAGGGAAACTTAATGGCTGAGCCAATGACTATTTTAGATAGGCGTATCACTCAGAGGAATGGAAAAATAATCACACAACTTTTGGTTCAATGGCACAATGGAACAACCTTAGAAGCTACCTGGGAAGATCTGTGGTTCTTGCAAAAACGTTACCCTCACTTTTTGTTCCTTGAGGACAAGGAACTAGTGATGGGGGAGACATTGATACGTTCTTGATGTGTTGAGCTATCCTCCTTTTGCTGGTTGATTAAACGGGAGCACTATCTGTTGAAACCAGTTTCCCGGCTTCAGCGTTCGAAAATAGGGGTAGGCAGCTTGCCCTTACTTATCTCAGGTAAAGTCGAACGGCGAGTCACTTAGAGCCTAAGAACCTTTCTGCTGGTGGATTCAGGTGAAAACAGACCCCGCGAGCTGCAGCGAGGAGGTCCCGCCACTAACCCGAAAGACCCGAAGATCTTCCCCTCCCAAGCCAATGCTGAGCCTGGGCACCTCGGAGAGCACTCGCGACATCTGACCGTTGGCCTGAAAGACTTGGCGAACGGAAGGCAGGGTCACTAGCTAACCGAGCACACTAAGGGGGGTGGGGGTAAGGAGATGTCTACCCTCCCCAAGGTGCCCATGGGGGTCTATTTATAGATTTCCTAAAAATGGGCTGCGTATAACGTAAAAGGTCTGTCAATAGCCAGGTTCCGCTGTCTGAAAACACTACCTGCAACCCTGCGACCCTGCAACCTGCGACCCTGTGACCCTGCGACCCTGCGATCACTACCAAGGCAGGTGAGGGGGCGAGTGGGGAGGGGGGTCTCCCCCCACCCGCCCCCAAAGGGGCGAGTGGGAGTCTTCCCCACTCGCCCCTAAGGGGGCGGGCGAGTGGGGAGGGGGGTCTCCCCCCACCTGCCCCCAAACGGGCGAGTGGGGAGGGGGGTCTCCCCCCACCCGCCCCCAAAGGGGCGAGTGGGAGTCTCCCCCACTCGCCCCCAAGGGGGCGGGCGAGTGGGGAGGTGGGTCTCCCCCCACCCGCCCCCAAAGGGGCGAGTGGGAGTCTTCCCCACTCGCCCCTAAGGGGGCGGGCGAGTGGGGAGGGGGGTCTCCCCCCACCCGCCCCCAAACGGGCGAGTGGGGGTCTCCCCCACTCGCCCCCAAGGGGGCGGGCGAGTGGGGAGGGGGGTCTCCCCCCACCCGCCCCCAAAGGGGCGAGTGGGAGTCTCCCCCACTCGCCCTCAAGGGGGCGGGCGAGTGGGGAGGGGGGTCTCCCCCCACCCGCCCCCAAAGGGGCGAGTGGGAGTCTTCCCCACTCGCCCCTAAGGGGGCGGGCGAGTGGGGGGAGGGGGTCTCCCCCCACCCGCCCCCAAACGGGCGAGTGGGGGTCTGAGTGGGGGTTTCTGCTTTGTCTGATCATGGTCGTTTTCGACTGTGTTCAAGCGGCCATCTTACCCCGTTACGGTCATTTTATCATCGCGACCATGTACACGCTGCGCCATATGCGCTCGGCAAATATGGGGGTTGTACACTATCAGTATGAAAGCAACGTTAGCCGAAAACCAAAATAACGACAATTTGAATTGGGCAAGGGCATTTATGTAAAGTCGCTAATAAATGACTATATAAATAGCGGTTGTGCTAAGATGAGATTTTTTTTTCTGAACTTGTTGTGCTCTTTTCAATGGTAAGGGCCGGAGAAGGGAGGAGTTCAATCTTGTTGAACTTTTTGAAGTAAGCTACCGTTGAGCGTTATCGCTAATGTCGTGCGGTAGCTCATTTCGGAAGGTTCCCCTTCCACTATAAATAGGGGTCCATACCCTTGTGGGATGTACAGAGTAACAGATCAGGAGGCAAGGTTGTGGTTGGACATTCGTGGTTATCAGTGCGAGCTCAACGACTAACGCTTAGCGGTAACTCTTATCGCCAGCGGTAGCGAGCAGCGGTCACTTCGGTGAAGTCTGCGATAAGCACTTGGCGATCGGGCGACTAATGTCCAGCGGTAACACTTACCGCCGCCGGTAGATGTTAAGCAACTAGCTCTTGGATTCTGTCTCTTGTCGGTTCCAGTAGTTCAACAGGTGATTAAGGAGCGATCTATGCGGCTAGGAGGGAGTCTGGGCGATCATTATTGTTCTACTTGGTTATTTTTGTTTTCAGTCTTTGTCCAATACAACGTGAAAACATGTCTCGCGATTGTATACTTCGCCATTGTACATGAAGTTGATTTAATACAAGTTTTGATATTTCTCCATTTTCATTGCTAGTGGTTTATTTCTTGGCTGGTTGAGTGTTCTTAGGACCTTGGAATTTCTTACATTGTATCAGAGCCACAAATGTTTTAGCGTTACGTGCTAAATTCCTTTGGAAAAGATAAACCAGGAGACTAAAATGGAAGGCTCTGGAGGTTACGCAAGGGGACTGGGATTGAGTTGTTGACTCAAACTAACTACAAGAAGCGGAAGTCCTGTATAGAGAGCTACTTGCTTGGGGAGGATCTTTGGGAGGTAGTTGGAGGAGATGAAAAGGAGGAAGTTGTAGCGGTCAAAGGTAATGCCGAAGCGGTGAGGTCTTGGAGGAAGACCAATGTGAAGGACGAGTTCACGCTCAAACGGGTGATCTCTCCTGGCTTGTTCGATCACATCATTGGATGCAAGAAGGCTTTGGAAATTTGGGCATCTCTAGATGGGTTGTTCAATAAGAAGAATGTTGCAATGTTGCAATTTCCGGAGAATGAGTTGGCAAGGGCCACTCAGGGAGAGTTGTCAATCTCTATGTTCTTCTTAAAGATGAAGAACTTGTGCGCCGAGATCTCAGCATTGGATCCAAATAAGCCTATATCTGAGGCAAAGTTGAAGAGGCGCATCATTTGTGGCTTGCAGAAGGAGTATGCTACCTTCATCACCTCGATACAAGGTTGGGCTACCCAACCATCCTTGCTGTAGTTGGAAAACTTGTTGGCATCTCTGGAGAGCCTAGAGAGGCAGATGTCTGGAAGTTCTATCTCAGGGGGAGATAGTGAAGTCCAGTTTTCGGGGAAGAAGAAGTGGGATAAGAAGAAGAAGACATATGGTGGTGAGAGTACTTCTACCTCATCATATCAAGAAGGTGGCAAAACTCCTAAGTATGGTGGAGGTCAGAAGGGACTCAGGTGCCACCAGATAGGGCACATGAAAAAAGATTGCAAGACGAATCTTCAGCCAGGACATGTAACGGAGAAAGGAGGAGGATCCAGAGGTGGAGATGAGTGTGGGATTTGTTTCTTGGCAGAGATGACAACGTCAGTCGACGTCTTAGCCTCCATCAACTTTCAGGAAGATTGGATAGTTGACTCTGGGTGCGACCATCATCTCACTGGAGATGAGTCAAAGTTCTCCTCCCTTCAGGAGTATAAGGGAAAGGACACAATCATCACGACAAAGGATTCAGTGCATGCGGTGGAGAAAGAAGGGGCGGTATCTTTGGGCAGTGATGGGAGACCACTCACTTTGAAGAATGTGTATCACGTGTCAGATATGAAGAAGAACCTGTTCTCGGTAACCAACGCAGTGGATGCTGGTTACCATGTTCTGTTCGGATCATCAGAAGTGAAGTTCACGAGGAACTTATCATTTGTGAAGGCTGATGTTACTCACACTGGAAGACGTGTGAATGACTTGTTCCTGCTGTCGATAAGCTCTTATATGCAGAAGATGAAGACAAACGACAGTGCTGCCATCTGGCATGAGAGATTGGAGCATGTTTGGATGGACAAGCTGAAGGCTATGGCGGCAAAGAGCCTGGTAAAAGGCTTTCCTAGCCTATCTTCTTTTGGCGACGATCATGTGTGCGAAGGTGTCAGTTTGGGAAGACACATCGTCTCCCATTTGACAAGTCCTTGTCCAGGTGCAAGAGACCACTGAAGTGCATTCACAGTGATCTGATGGGACCGTGCACCACCCTCACCTACTCAGGAAGCAGATACATGTTGTTGGTTGATGACTTTACACAATACACGTGGGTGTACTTCGTGAAGGAGAAGTCAGAAGTCTTCCAGAAGTTTGTGGAGTTCAAGGAACTCATTGAAGGAGTGTTGAGGCTGCAGATCAAGAAGCTGAGGACAGAAAATGGAGGAGAGTTACCTCTAATGAACTCTCTACCTTTTGCAGGAAGCACAAGATCAAGAGGGAGTTGTCTTGTGACATACTCCACAACATAATGGAGTGGCGGAGAGGAAAATTCGTCACTTGGCGGAGACTTGCAAGAGTTGGCTACATGCCAAAGCCATACCCAAGGCCTTATGGGCGGAGGGAATAGCTTGTGCTACCTATGTCATCAACAAAATGTCTCTGAGTCCTGTCAACATGAAGTCTCCTCACGAGCTGATGTTCAAGGAGAAGCCAAGTGTGAAGCACCTTCGGGTGTTTGGTTCCACTTGCCTTGTGCATATCTCGGATGCTCTCAGGACCAAGCTGGATGCAAAGGCGTGAAAGTGTATCTTCATTGGGTATGACGAGCGGAAGAAAAGATGGAAGTGCATGGATCCGGGTACAAGGTAGTTCATTGTCTCGCGAGATGTGGTACTCGACAAGCTAACGTCATACCAAGAAGGTTCTACTGTATAGCTGCAGGAGAGCAGATAAGAAGGAAGAAAAGAGGAAGTCGTTGATGACTTTCTGGTGGAGCTGTCTGTGTCTCAAGGAGCTCCTATACTCCATCAAGCTCAAGTTCAGGTGCTTCATGTTCCAGAAGCAGGGGGAGCGATGCTCATAGTAACTCTGACAGAAGAGCTGATGCGGAGGAAACAACGGAAGTGGTGGACAGTGGTTCGGCCTTGCGGAGGTCGAAGAGGACCATCGTGTCACCAACTCGGTACAAAGAAGGGAACATGATAAGCATGTGTTCATGCTTCTTTGCAGGACCTTTGGACGAGCGGGAGTCGTCATGCCTTGAAGACGTCATTGGAGTGAAGGAGTGGGAGGATGTCATGGATGAGGAGATGACTGCCCTCAAGAAGAACGAAACTTGAGACCTTGTGCCCAAGGTAGATGACATCACACATGTCACTTGCAAATGGGTGTACAAGGTGAAGAAGAAGGCAAACGGAAGTGTAGAGTGATACAAGGCTCACCTTGTTGCTCGTGGATTCTCACAGCAGAACAGAGAGGACTACGACAAGACATTCAGTCCTGTGGCGAAGATAACGTCAGTGAGGATGATAATTGCCTTGGCGGCATGTCAAGGTTGAAAGATTTGGCAGCTCGACGTAAAGAACATTTTTCTTTATAAAGAGATTGACAAGGACATCTTCATGGTGCAACCACCGGGTTACATATCCAAGACTCATCCAGGACATGTCTGCAAGTTGAAGAATGTTCTTTATGGTTTGAAGCAGGCACCTCGAGCATAGTACGGGAAGATTGTGGAATACCTTCAGTTCTGCGGGTAATATGCATCTGGCTAGAGCAAAACTATCAATCTGGTTCAATATGAAGGATCTTGGTGAACTGCACTATTTCCTTAGTGAAGAAGAAGAGCAGAGAGCTTATGTCCCAGAAGGCTTATGGGGAGCGGATCGTGCAGAGATTCGACATGAAAGAGGGAAAGAGCAGCTCTACTCCACTCGAAGTTGGTTTGAAACTTCGGCGGGATGAAGGAAGGATTCTTTCCAATCCTAAAGTATTCCGGGCACTGGTGGGGAGTTTAATATACTTGACGATTACGAGGCCGGATATCTCTTCTGTCATCGGCTGAGTAAGTCGATACATTCAGGAGCCCAGGAAGCCTCATCTGGAGGGAGCAAAGAGGATACTGAAGTACGTGAAGTCTACCTCGGACATGGGGTGTTCTACAGGAGAGGCACGGGCTTCACTTTGCACGAATTCATGGATGTTGATTATGGTGATGTTGATGATTAGAAGTCGACATCTGGGTACGTCTTCATGTGCAGGTCAGCGACTATCTCGTGGTGCAAAAAGAAGCAGGAATCTGTGTTCCTCTCCACCACTGAGGCAAAATACAAGGGGTCAACTTTGGCGGCCCAAGAGGGCATTTGGCTGCATAGGTTGGTGAATGACATTCATAATGAGGTGTGAGATCCTACTTTGTATCGCGGTGACAATGACACTGCATTGAAGCTGATTACAAATCCAATTTGTCACGCACGGACGAAGCATATTGAGATTGAGCAACACTTTGTTCGGGATAAGGTGTTGGATGGATCTTTGATCGTGAAGTATGTGCAGAGCAAGGACAATGTCGCTGACATCTTCACGAAGCTTCTTTCGAATGGGCCATTTGAGTGCTTGCAGGGACTTCTTGGTGTTGTTCTCAATGCTCACTTCAAGTGGGAGTGTTGAATTTTTGAAATGAGTTACCGTCGGGCGTTATCGCTAACGTCGCGCGGTAGCTCGGTTTCGAAAGGTTCCACCTTCCACTATAAATAGGGGTTCATACCCCCGTCAGATGTACAAAGTAGCAGATCAGGAGGCAAGGTTGCAGTTAAACATTCGCAATTAAAAGTGCGAGCTCAGAAACTAACGCCAAGCGGTAACTTTTATCGTCAGCGATAGCGGTTAGACGGCTAGCGAGCATCGGTCATTTCGGTGAAGTCTACGAGAAGCACTTGGAGATCAGGCGATTAACGCTTAGCGGTAACACTTACCGCCAGCGGTAGAGGTTAGGCGACTAGCTCTTGGATTTTGTCTCTTATCGATTCCAGCAATTTAACAAGTGATTAAAGAGCGACCTCTGTGCCTAGGAGAGAGTTCGGGCGATCACTGTTGTTCTACTTGGTTATTTTTGTTTTCCGTCTTTGTCCAATACAACGCGAAATCATGTCTTGCGATTGTATACCTCGTCATTGTACATGAAGTCGGCTTAATACAAATTTTGTTATTTTTACATTTCCATTGCTAGTGGTGTTTTTCTTGGCTGATTGAGTGTTCTTAGGACCTCGAAATTTATTACAAATCCTTGCCCTGTCACAGTGATCATCTGTTCAGAGGAGACATTGTCGACCTCTTAGGATTAATCTTGTGGTGTTATGCTCTTCCAATTTCAATTCAATTGTTGATTTCATTTGATTTTAGAGTTCAATTTCTCTTTTCCGTAAGAGTTCTTTCAGCTGCTTGTGAATGATTTCAGCTCATCCTGGAAGGACCTTATCATACAATTCTCAACATGCCACTTACAAGTGCTCCAGGATTATTAAAATTCTTTGAAACCAAAAGAAAACCTTAAAACTAAACCTAATCCACAAACAACGGAACCTAGAAAAATATCAATTCATCTGAAACCCCTCCCAAAGAAAACAAAAATGCAAGATTTTTAAATTTCTCATATACTAGCACACAACAGAGATCAAGAAGAATAAAGAAAGCCAACGATCTAAAAGTTCCAGAAACAACGGCAGATGCTGGAATCTGGAAATGATAGAAATTGGAATTGAAAACTTACGAGTGGAAAAGGGGGACAATCGATATCTATCAAGACGTAAGAACTATCGACCGCCCAGCCGATCCACGGAGAAAATTACTTCGATACCGGCGTGATTCTGTTCGCAAAACACTCCTACTCCGGCTTTTCCTTCTCGCGCTTCTGATCTTTATTCTCAGTGTCTTTCTTCATGCACGAAGACGGAGAAAATTGCGTTTTATAGCATCCCATTTCCTCGAGCTCGGGATTCTTCCAGAATAGTGTAGCTCTCTCTGTTGTCATTCGACCGGTCAGCCGGGTTTTATTTTGCGGTCTAGTTGGGCCGCGGCACGGTGGGGCCGACGATGCTTCTGGAGAAATCTCGCCTTCTAGCGGGCTTTGAAATTCTGTGGCATGGAAAAGTCAAAATCTGGATTCTAGAACTTTCGATACTCCCAATCACCGAGTCACAACGGATGGATTCTAGAACTTTCGATAAATCGCTGCGGTGTTTCAGGCTCTGTTTGGCGCGGAGGTTGGAGGAGCGGAGGATGGAGGAGTTGATCCGTCACCGCGGGTATTTACCCGCGGTTCAATTCCTGCGGTTTTCCGCTGATTTCAGCGGGGCTCTGCAAACCGCGTCTGCTCAAATCTGCGCCAAACAGACAGCTGCGGATCAGAAATAGCTCTCTGATCCGCAGCCGCTCCGCCAAACAGAGCCTCAATTGGGATCCACGGTTGTAACCGCAGACTGTTTGCCGGGGCGGATCACATTCGAGCGATGCTGGATTTCTGAAAAAATCAAGCGGATCGCAATTGCATTGAGGCCTCCGCGGTCACAGGACTTCCGTGTGGCCAAATAGGCCTATAGTGGTCAGCGCCGAAAGGACGCTGCTATAAGGGCTCGTTCATTTGACAAGAATTGAGAGAGAAATTGGTTTTGCCAAATTTTCGTTTTTTTTTTGTTCGATTGTAGGATAAAATTCAAAAACAGGAAATGTTATTTAACGAGAAAAACCGATTTTCATATAAATGAAGAAAGGTATCTAATGAGAAAATTAATCAAGTTAGTCTTATTGTATGTTTCTAACCATATAATCTATCAAGAATTCAAGATTATGCTTGATGTGCACCCGTAAAAATGATACGGAATGCGGTCCTGTATCACGTATCTGGACGGGTACCGCCGAGCACGCAAGCGCCACGCGTGGCGTGAAAATCAAAAGGTGTCACGCGGCAAGCGACACATATCAATCGTCGCGCCAATAGACGCGCCCGTTACGGCGCCAAGAGGGCGCGACATTCGTCGCGCCAAAAGGGTGCGGCGCTCCCCGCTCTGAAAGGGTGCGGCGCTCCCCGCTCTGAAAGGGTGCGGCGCTCCCCGCGCCAAAACGGCGCGGCGCCCGCCGCGCCAAAACGGCGCGGCGCCCGCCGCACCTAAAAGGGGGTGCGGCACTGCCGCACCCCCAATTAAAGGGTGTACGGCATTGCCGCACCCCCATCTGTCTTGGGGGGTGCGGCATTGCCGCACCTCCCAAATACATTGGGGGTGCGGCATTACCGCACCCCCCAATACAATGGGCATTGGCCAATTGGTCAACGCCCATGTGGCGCTCCCCAATTGGGGAGTGCCCCCACTCCCCAATTGGGGAGCCACGTAACTCTCCCCTTGGGGAGTTACGTGAATCGTAACTCCCCAAGAGGGAGTTACATGAATGGTAACTCCCTTGGGAGTCACGTGAATATTATTCATGTAACTCCCCAACTAGGGAGTGCTCCCGGTCGCCTCGGCCTCAAGGTCTTCTCACGGTCGCGCATCGAGCATCTTCGCGTTCACCGCACTCAGAACGCTGACCAAACTGCACGCCAGAATATTATTCTCGCATGAATATTATTCTCACGTGAGTATTATTCTTACGGAATATTATTCACCGCGCTCAGAACGTCTCTAAGCGCGTTCAAAGCGCTTCCATGTTCGTAGCGCGCTCAGAATGCTTCTGAGCGCGCTCGGAGCATTCTCACATTTCCGACTCGGCTCGCTCACTTTTTGTATTTCTAGCACGCTCACATTTCCGACTCGCTCACTTTTCTGACTCGGCTCGCTCACTTTTTGTCTTTCTAGCACGCTCACATTTCCGACTCGCTCACTTTTCCGACTCGCCTCGCTCACTTTTTGTCTTTTCAGTTTCTCACTTTTCAGGAACAGCTTGTCGCCTTTCCTCAAAGGGCAGCATGGTCATTTATGAAAAATCGTGATCCGTGGGCTCTGAACCGGAAAATATGATTCGTCCTCACAGGTGGTTACGGTGGTTACAACGCCAAAATTACCGGGCTACCCCCGGCCAAAGCTATAAAATGACCCCGTAGGCTTCATTTGAGGGGATCCGGCCTGAATGCCCAGAGAGAGCTCATTGAAGATTTCCACGGATTTCTCCTTCGGCGCTTGAAAATCTCCTTCGCGGACTTGAAGTTTTCCGTCTTCCCGAAAGCGGACAAGGCTTTCTCACTTTCGTCTCCACGAAAGCGGACAAGGCTTTCTCACTTTCGTCTCCACGAAAGCGGACAAGACATTCTCACTTTCGTTCTCTACCGTTCTCGGGAGGAAAAGACTTAGTTTTTCCGAGAGGTGGTCTGTCGCCCTCGGAACGTTTTCTCTCTCTCTCTCTCTCTCTCTCTCTCTGATATTGTAACGAGCAGCGGTCTGTCGCGCTCGACTTCTAAATCTCTAATTGTAACCCCCAGAAGATAGTGGAAGTTTGGTCGGCACAGCTCCGGCCACGTGGTTTTTTACCCTTTCCGGGTTTTCCACGCTAAAAAGTCTCAGTGTACTTAGCGAATCTCAAATTGACTGTTTGCGCGCTTGGTTCGCTCCCGAGCTAAGGTGGTTTAATCCGACCGGTCTACCAAGAACCCTAAGTGACCCGCAACAGTTTGACGCCGTTTGTGGGAAGGATTCCCAAAACTCTTGAAATGCCAACTGCAATGGCAAGGAAGAGTGCTCGCACTACCGAAGGATCAATGCTGGAGGGACGCGTCGACCCAGCTCCCTCCCACTCGCTCATCAATGCGCCTCTCGCAGAAGAGGCAGTGCTTACGCTAGCGACAGTTCTGGAAGGTCGCATTCGGCAAATGGAAGAGCAGCAAGCCGAGATGCTGACTCTCGTGAGAAACCTAGGGGCACCTCGAGCTCCCATTCAGCCTCCAACATCAAACGCTCTGCCACCCCCAGTTCTGAACCATGCTCCGGTCGAGGGAGTCGTTCGGGAAGATGAAGTCTTTGAAGATTTCTCTGACGCTGCAAGCTCCGCACATCCTGCTCCGCCGGTCAGAGGACCGGAGGCTGTCCCCGATCACCCCCACCAAGGAAGAGTTGCTCCCGTCCGAGCAGTGGAAAGAACCACGCGAGAGGAAATACGCGACATGATAGAAGAAGAGTACGCCCAAGCAGGACGACGCGCAACTCTCGCCCGCCGTCCCGTACACCGCGGCTCCCCCCTATCGCCTCAAGTATCGGCTCATCCAATTCTGAACGGCTTCAAGCTTCCCAACATCGAAACGTTCGATGGGACGGACGACCCCCTGGAACATGTCAATCACTTCATCACCATCATGAGGATTTACAGCGCTCCCGATCAACTCCTTTGTCAAGTGTTCCCAGCAACCTTAAAGGGACAAGCACGCACTTGGTTCCACTCCCTGCGAGATGGGGCCATCATCAACTTCGCAGAAATGACGCAGCAGTTCGTGGACCAGTTCATAGCTAATCGTAGGATTGTCCGAGATCCCTCCCATCTCTCAGGAATCCGCCAGAACGACGGAGAAACTTTGAAGGACTTTTTCCGACGCTTCACCTCTGAGGCTCGACAGATTCCGGGAGTCGACCCCGAACTCCTGCGAGGAGTTTTCCTCGGAGGCCTTCGCCCAAGTGGTTTCTACTCAGCCCTAATGAGAGAAACTGTACCGAGCTATCCTGACCTCGTTCAGCGAGTCGAGGCACAGATAGCAGCAGATGAGGCAATTGAAGCGCACCGCCGGCAGTTCGAGGGGAGCTCGAAGAGGAAGAAAGAGGAGTCGCTGTCGCAGACAGTTCCCAATAAGAACAACAAGCATCACGACAACCCCAACCGAGACCGAAGATCTCACCAGCATCAGGACTACACTCCCCTGAACACTACCAGGACTAACGTTTTCCTCGCCATCCGTGATAACAACGCGCTACACAGGCCCGAGCCGCTTGCACCAAACAGAGGAAACCAGTTGCAGTATTGTGACTTTCATCGCGGGCATGGACACAGGACTGAAGGCTGCAATCGATTGAAGGACGAAATTGAGCGTCTTGTCCAACAAGGCCTCCTCGGAAGGTTTTTACTAAACCAAGTCCCGAACCAACGCGGAACACGTGCTGACAACCCAGTAGAGGAAGACACAGTACCCCGATACGGATGAACCAGAAATACCGAGCAGGGAAACTATCCCCCTAATAGAGCGCGCACAACCCGCATTTCTTTATCATCAATTTCTATTTTCCGCTTCTTCCAGTTTTCTGCTTTTAAAAATAGTAAGCCGCAAGATTATACTTGTACGCATGTACCCATTATGTATTTTGACATTACTACATTTACTTTCTGGCTCAATCAGCGGTGCGAATCTTTTAAAGTAAGACACCGAAAAGTTAAGGCCATGTACGACTCTTAGTATTATTACCAAACAGCAAACTCGCCAACGCAGTGAAAAGAGGAGGCCTCTCACAAGTGGAGGGCACGCGTCGAGTCCGACAATCTAAATTAAGACCACAAAAAAGACAACACCGCTCCCACGCTGCAGAGCATCACGCTCCCGCGTTGCAGGGCACACCGCTCCCACGCTGCAGAGCATCGCGCTCCCGCGTTGCAGGGCACACCGCTCCCACGCTGCAGAGCATCGCGCTCCCGCGTTGCAGGGCACACCGCTCCCACGCTGCAGAGCATCGCGCTCCCGCGTTGCAGGGCACACCGCTCCCACACTGCAGAGCATCGCGCTCCAGCGTTGCAGGACACACCGCTCCCACACTGCAGAGCATCATGCTCCCGCGTTGCAAGGCACACTGCTCCCACGCTGCAGAGCATCCCGTTCCCGCATTGCAGGTCACACCGCTCCCATGGTGCAGAGCATCACACTCCCGCGTTGCAGGGCACACCGCTCCCACGCTGCAGAGCATCGCGCTCCCGCGTTGCAGGGCACACCGCTCCCACGCTCCAGAGCATCCCGCTCCCGCGTTGCAGGGCACACCGCTCCCACGCTGCAGAGCATCACGCTCCCGCGTTGCAGGGCACACCGCTCCCACGCTGTAGAGCATCGCGCTCCCACGTTGCAGGGCACACCGCTCCCACGCTGCAGAGCATCACGCTCCCGCGTTGCAGGGCACACCGTTCCCACGCTGCAGAGCATCACGCTCCCGCGTTGCATGGCACACTGCTCCCACGCTGCAGAGCATCACGGTCCCGCATTGCAGGGCACACCGTTCCCACGCTGCAGAGCATCACGCTCCCGCGTTGCAGGGCACACCGCTCCCACGCTGCAGAGCATCGCGCTCCCGCGTTGCAGGGCACACCGCTCCCACGCTCCAGAGCATCCCGCTCCCGCGTTGCAGGGCACACCGCTCCCACGCTGCAGAGCATCCCGCTCCCGCGTTGCAGGGCACACCGCTCCCATGCTGTAGAGCATCACGCTCCCGCGTTGCAGGGCACACCGCTCCCACGCTGCAGAGCATCACGCTCCCGCATTGCAGGGCACACCGCTCCCATGCTGCAGAGCATCACCCTCCCGCGTAGCAGAGCACATCACCCCAAAGCTACTCAGGCTTCAACGTTGAACGACAAGCTCGTCCCAATCTCCAACACAATCACAGGGCGACGAGCTCGCAACCAAATAAGGTGAGATATAAATTTCTCCCACAACTAGAGCCGAGCGACGACCTCCGGAAAGCACGCACGGCAACAGGCTCATAATTGCGCTCATAGTTGCGCAAGTCGCAACAGCTAACCTCCAGCATGGTACGACGCGTCGCTCGAAGACGACGGTGGTCTGAACTGTCGCGGCAAAAGAAAAAACCTCCGAACTCCTACACGCAGAAATTCGGACTCCGAAGGTTTGGGGGGATTATGATGTGCACCCGTAAAAATGATACCGGATGCGGTCCTGTATCACGTATCTGGACGGGTACCGCCGAGCACGCAAGCGCCACGCGTGGCGTGAAAATTAAAAGGTGCCACGCGGCAAGCGACACATATCAATCGTCGCGCCAATAGACGCGCTCGTTACGGCGCCAAGAGGGCGCGACATTCGTCGCGCCAAAAGGGTGCAGCGCTCCCCGCTCTGAAATGGTGCGACACTCGCCGCGTCATAACGGCGCGACACCCGCCGCGCCAAAACGGCGCGGCACCCGCCGCGCCAAAACGGCGCGGCACCCACCGCGCCAAAACGGCACTGCCACACCCTAAATCCCAAATACATTGGGGGGTGCGGCATTACCGCACCCCCCAATACAATGGGCGTTGACCAATTGGTCAACGCCCATGTGGCGCTCCCCAATTGGGGAGTGCCCCCACTCCCCAATTGGGGAGCCACGTAACTCCCCTTGGGGAGTTACGTGAATAGTAACTCCCCAAGAGGGAGTTACGTGAATAGTAACTCCCTTGGGAGTTACGTGAATATTATTCACGTAACTCCCCAACTAGGGAGTGCTCCCGGTCGCCTCAGCCTCGAGGTCTTCTCACGGTCGCGCATCGAGCATCTTCGCGTTCACCGCACTCAGAACGCTGACCAAACTGCACGCCAGAATATTATTCTCGCATGAATATTATTCTCACGTGAATATTATTCTTACGGAATATTATTCACCGCGCTCAGAACGCCTCTAAGCGCGTTCAAAGCGCTTCCATGTTCGTCGCGCGCTCAGAACGCTTCTGAGCGCGCTCGGAGCATTCTCACATTTCTGACTCGGCTCGCTCACTTTTCCGACTCGGCTCGCTCACTTTTTGTCTTTCTAGCACGCTCACATTTCCGACTCGCTCACTTTAACGACTCGGCTCGCTCACTTTTTGTCTTTCTAGCACGCTCACATTTCCGACTCGCTCATTTTTCCGACTCGGCTCGCTCACTTTTTGTCTTTTCAGTTTCTCACTTTTCAGGAACAGCTTGTCTCCTTTCCTCAAAGGGCAGCATGGTCATTTATGAAAAATGGTGATCCGTGGGCTCTGAACCGGAAAATATGATTCGTCCTCCCAGGTGGTTACGGTGGTTACAACGGCAAAATTACCGGGCTACCCCCGACCAAAGCTATAAAAGGACCCCCTAGGCTTCATTTGAGGGGATCCGGCCTGAATGCCCAGAGAGAGCTCCTTGAAGATTTCCACGGATTTCTCCTTCGGCGCTTGAAGATCTCCTTCACGGACTTGAAGTTTTCCGTCTTCCCGAAAGCGGACAAGGCTTTCTCACTTTCATCTCCACGAAAGCGGACAAGTCTTTCTCACTTTCGTCTCCACGAAAGCGGACAAGGCATTCTCACTTTCGTTATCTACCGTTCTCGGAAGAAAAATACTTAGTTTTTTCCGAGAGGTGGCCTGTCGCCCTCGTAACGTTCTCTCTCTCTCTCTCTCTGATATTGTAACGAGCAGCGGTCTGTCGCGCTCGACTTCTAAATCTCTAATTGTAACCCCCAGAAGATAGTGGAAGTTTGGTCAGCACAGCTCCGGCCACGTGGTTTTTTACCCTTTCCGGGTTTTCCACGCTAAAAAGTCCCAGTGTACTCAGCGAATCTCAAATTGACTGTTTGTGCGCTTGGTTCGCTCCCGAGCTAAGGTGGCTTAATCCGACCGGTCTACCAAGAACCCTAAGCGACCCGCAACAACACTATTCCCTGATACTAGCCTACCTGAATCAATACAAATCAAAACCAAATATACCTTAACCTGCAAGCCTCTAAGTTTTAAAACCAACTGTAATTAGCACTAATGAATCTAACCAGAAAGGAATGGCTTGAATCCGGATTTGGGCTGAGAGATCTTCCTAACTAGAAGCATGTCGTTGTCCTTTCATATTTTTTCTTAAGAAACTGTCACGAGATTTTTCATGTAAGTGTCGATGTCCATATCATATCCCTCTTGCTTCATCCCCTACACCAGAGTCCAGAATGAACCAAATCAATTAATGGGTTCTTCACATGCGCCCAAGAAAACGGGCCATGACGTTGTACGCAATTGATCCATGCTTGTAATCCAGCATTGATTAACAGATCCATCGGAAGAGGATTTTTGCAGCGCGGGAGTACAACTGCCGGAGAGCAGGGGATTCAGAGATGAGTTTCTGCCACTTGAAGGAGTCGAGTATGAGGAAGAAGATGTGAACTCGCCGTCTCCAAAGAGGAGAAGGAAGGTAGTGAACTTGCCGTCGCCGGAGAGGAGAAGGAAGGCAAATCGCAGGAATTGAAATTGGGATACACAGAACCAATTCCTTCCTACGAAAACCTACTAAAAAACGAACACGCCCTACTTTAAATAAAATCAATGAAATTTAAAATGCAATTATTAAACCAAGTCATTTTTTACTATCCACCCTTATCAAAATGTCAAATTTTAACTGCAATCTCTATTTAGACTATCCTTTAACAAAATCTCACTCAATTTAAGTAGACAAAGAAGATGTCTTCTCATCGGCTTCTATACCAATGATTTGATCTTCACAAGCAATAACCTATAACACACTTCCAGTAACTAATTTTGAGGTTGTAATGATGTAACCGCATGTATCATCAGAGTGATCTGAACCGCCCGATCGATCTCATTGAAATCAATTCTAACAATCTGATTATGCACGTCTGTTTTACTAGAGCTCCTACACCTACTATGTAACATCCCCAAAACAACTAGACCCCTAAGATGCATTTTGTCATGACAAGGTCATGACATTGCTCTAAGAGGACAAAACGGCCTTAAGAACCAATGTGAATAAGTGAAAATTGCCTTGGTGTGCAAATAGCCAAATTTGACTCCATGGCTTATGACTTAATAATTGAGCTTTAAATGACAAGTGGACCCCACTAAAACTCCTTAAACCCCTTAGGGAGTCCCTTATGTCATTTAGGACCCATTGGGATCAACCCAATTGATCAATTTGGCCAATGTCAACTCTATGCCCAAATAAGTCAACCATCCCTATTAAGGGTCAATTAGGGTTCAAATGATCAAATTAACCCCACCAATGTATTACAAACCCCAGTTGGGGTACAAAGGACCCAAAAGACCCATCTATTGGTTATTAATTGGTCCAATTTGACAAAAGTCAGCTTTTTCCCAATTTTGGTCAAAATCACACATATTGGCAAAATTGACCCAATTGGGGCACCACCATGACCCAATCAACATTTGGTGGTGTCAAGGGACTCAAGACTAACACATTGGACCAGCCCACTCACCAATTTGACCAAGTCAACTCAAAAGTCAATATTTGGTCAAATAGGCCAAATGAGCTTATATGAAATCAAACCAAATTCCCATGGACTAAGGCACTCAATAGAGGCCCATTCTGAGGCCCAATACCCAATTACCATGCTTGCCCCTCAGATTTTAGAAGAAGGTGACATGCAAGGGTGAATTTGGGATTTTTCCCCAATTTCACATATGGCCAAAGCATGGAATTAGGGGTTGAGTGACAATTGACACTCAATCCCCCTCCCAAAGCTTAAATATGATCTCCAGCGGTAATTCCCAGCAGGAATTCGGGGGTGGAGGACACTTGGAGCCAAGGAGGAGCATCCAAAGCTCATGGCCGACCTCCCCCTTTTCAAATCATCACAACCAGCCAACCTCACCCCCAATACACCCCTCCATCAGCTTCAGACGGTGCCAAGCAACTGAAATCAAGTTTTGAATCAAGACATTTGATGGAGAAATGAGGAATCGGCATGGGAGAGCTTGGAGCATGGTCGGCCATGGAGATTCAGGGAAAAGTCCACCACCAAGCTCGATTGAGACAAGTTTCCTTCCCCTCTCCACCTGTGCTAGCCTCCTAGACCTTCTAGGGTTGAGATCGAGCTCAAATGAGCTCGATTCATTCTTTCAATTTCGGAAAAATGGGGCATTTTAGCCCAAGCTCAAAATCGTCATACGGGCCGCCGCCGGTGGCGGTGTCGCCGGGGATTCATAGCCCCCACATCCACGATGGAGATGGTGGTGTTTTCCGGCCGAATGGGTACCCAGGTGGCCGGGAAAAAGGGGCTGAAATCAGCCCAGCGAACTGAGTTTTCGGGCTCAAGGAAGAAGACCATGAACAGTGTCATTAATAAATGTCATATAGTTTGTTAAAATATGTCACACTATTTACCCGAATTTGGAAGCCAAATTTGAGGCCCTTAGAGGCCATATTTCGAAAAATCCCCAGAGATAGGAATTGTAGATCTGGATGTCTACTTTCATCTGAAAGTAAAATCAAGTTATTTTGTTAAATGTAGGGCCCACAACACTCATTTTAGTGAGGCTGGTCAAATTAGAAACCAGAAATTATTTGGTGTATATATTTTAAAATATAAGTCATATGGACTTGGGATTTTGACCATGCATGCATGTGACACATATCTATCTTGTAACCAAAGATCAGATTTTTAGGTGATGATTTTTCTAAGGTTTTATCTAAAATATGAAAAATCAAATAAATGACATTTTTGATTGTATATAACTCCAAATGACCCCAAATTTGGGTGTCATGCTTATTTAACCTATATTAGTCTCTGGTAAAATTTGGGACCAATTGGATCCATGCATGATTGGTGAATCCAACATTTACATTGAAAGGGTGTAGGGAAAATTGGGGTGCATTTAGCAAAAATGGGAAAAGGTGATTTTGGCCCATTTGCCCCATTAGATGCCCTTGAAACTCTGGTTATGAGTTGGTGTGGATGGAATAAATCATCCTCTTAAAGTTGTAGAATTTTTGGAGTTAAAATTTTAGGGTTTTATGTTTTAATTCAAAATTAGCAACTTTCAAATTAATGAAATAAAAATGGGTAATTGAATCTAGAAAATTCTAGATCTCTGGTCATAGGTCTATAATGTTGAATTAGACCTCTGGTGAATTATTGGGAATTTATGAAATTTATTTCATACTAGTGTTAGCACCAATTACATTTTTGCCCTTTTGAAGTTTTATGAATTCAATGAGAATAGTTTTATGGAAAATTATGAAATTAAATGTGGCTCATTATTTCAGTATTTAGAACACCTGTGATTATTGGTAGAATTTTTGGAGGTGAAAAAGTAGGCTTTTATGGCATAAGGGCATTTTTGTAAATTCCTCATCTTGTAGCAAACATGCATAAAATCCACTGAGAAAATTATGAGATTCTGGATAGGCCCTTTTTAGATCATTATAACTACCTAGTAATTTTCCTATGATTTATAGTTTCATATAAATGGTAGTTGTAGTGTAAACCCTTATTGGCACACCAATTGTATTAAATGGTAATTATGAAAAAATAATCCTTGGAATTTTATGAAACTTAGTAATTGGTATTTTTAGGCCATTACCATACTCTACTAATTTTTCCAGAATTTATTGAGGTCATAATGTAGCACTTGATGTACAAACCATTATTGGCACACCAAATATAATAAATGATAAATAAAGGTAAATACTCCTTGGATTAATATGCGACTTAGGATCTGGTGTTTTTAGACCAATATTGTGCTATAGTGAGTTTCCCAGAATTTATTGAAGTCTTAACTTAGCACTTGTAGTGTAAACCCTTATTGGCACACCAAATGTAATAAATGATAAATAAAGGTAAATACTCCTTGGATTAATATGAGACTTAAGATCTGGTGTTTTTAGACCAATATTGTGCTATAGTAATTTTTCCTGAATTTATTGAAGTCTTAACATAGCACTTGTAGTGTAAACCCTTATTGACACACCAAATGTAATAAATAATAAATAAAGGTAAATACTCCTTGGATTAATATGAGACTTAAGATCTGGTGTTTTTAGACCAATATTATGCTATAGTAATTTTCCCAGAATTTATTGAGGTCTTAACATAGCACTTGTAGTGTAAACCTTTATTGGCACACCAAATGTAATAAATGATAAATAAAGGTAAATACTCCTTGGATTAATGTGAGACTTAAGATCTTGTGTTTTTAGACCAATATTGTGCTATAGTAATTTTCCCAGAATTTATTGAAGTCTTAACATAGCACTTGTAGTGTAAACCCTTATTGGCACACCAAATGTAATAAATGATAATAAGGGTAAATACTCCTTGGATTAATATGAGACTTAGGATCTGGAGTTTTTTTTGACCAATATTATGTTACAGTGAATTTATCAGAATTTATGGAGATCATTAGTTGACAATCGATGTATAAATCACAATGTGCACATCTTCTGTTTTAAACAGAAACTATGATTTAAGATTCCCTAGAGGATTTATGAAATTAGAATTTGAGGTTGTTAAATCACTACTCGTTGCGAACCTGTGGTAATAATTGGAACTCATTTGGATATGATGTGATCAAGATTGCACCATAGGAGTCAAATCTAACTCAATCTTATTTTGGTCTGCGAATAGTAAAACTGATTTATATGATTTAGACCACCACTGACCTTCACACATGGAACTATTAACTCTTTGATTATGATGAAGGCTCAGATTATTTGGAAGAGCATCTCTAAGGGCATCGTGGGAAATTAGGGTTGGGGTGCGTTTAGCAAAGCTATAAGTGTAGGAATTTACAATGATAAGAAAAGGAAGTTAAGCCTCGTCAAGGGCCCCACAAACAACTCATCAGTGCTAAACGATTATATGGAAGAAAAACTACCCTTAGCCGGGTGAGCCATCTTAAGGTAAATACTCAAGGGCGAAGTCGAGAAGTATCTAAGGCAAACCCTGGATTAAGGATGACGAAGAATAGGAGTGTGGGTCCAAGTAAGGTTGAGAATGCTAATTGAATGTGTGCAGTTCCTCGGTGAAGAAGGGAACTCGAGCTTAGAATGTGACGACGGGAGAGTCAGCACCGGTCACGATTGGTGGTGTTGGAGTTCAAAAGAACTCCCCCAACTCCTAAGAGCCAAGTTTAACCCATCTTATAGATTTAATGTAATTGGAGAGGATAATGGGGATCAAGTAAAAAGGGGTAGATACCAATAAGATTAAGTGTCTTGGGAAGAGGAAGTTTGGGGTGTCAGCCCGCCACACTTCCTAGTACCGCTGCGAGCCCCTCACCGGGTAACCCTTCAGAAGTCCAAGGCTAACCCTAAAGCTTCTAAGATCAACTAAATTATAAACAAGACTAGTTAAGTAGGAGAACTTGACAAGTTATCTTTCATTCCAAACCGGATCGGGTTATAAGAAGGACTAGAATAGTCCTGCGAGCGGTAGGCTCGGGTTATATAAGAAGGACTGGGATAGTCCTACGAGCGGTAGGCTCGAGATATAAGGAAGGACTGGGATAGTCCTGCGAGCGGTAGACTCGGGTTATATGAGAAGGACTGGTGTAGTCTAGAGAGCGGTAGGCTCGTAGTTTAAATATAAGACTAGTGTAGTCTAGCGAGCAGTAGACTCGTAGTTTAAATATAAGACTGGTGTAGTCTAGCGAGCGGTAGGCTCGTAGTTTAAATATAAGACTGTGATAGTCTAGCGAGCGGTAGACTCGTAGTTTAAATATAAGACTGGTGTAGTCTAGCGAGCGGTAGGCTCGTAGTTTAAATATAAGACTGTGATAGTCTAGCGAGCGGTAGGCTCGTAGTTAAGTATAAGACTGGTGTAGTCTAGCGAGCGGTAGACTCGTAGTTTAAATATAAGACTGGTATAGTCTGGCGAGCGGTAGGCTCTACTTTATAAATGTTGATGTAGGATTGTGAGCTGGAGGCTCGGTAGTAAATAGCTAATACATGTTGCTTGTGTATAAGATGTGGTGGGTCTTCGGTTCTGGCTTAGTCGTCACACCGACAGCAGTTCGTTGACTCGGCAGTGCTAGTGGTTTGATTAGGGGCCATGTTGTTTTACTGCGCGTCCGACGGGACGAATTCCCTAAACCCTGCCTGGCCAATTCAGTTTAGTACGCATGAGCTCGTGAGTACCGGGTACCGATATCACAGCGTACGTTTGGGCCTAGGTCTGGTAGTGTGACTTACCCACCTAGGTGAGGAGACGTCTGCTCCTCTGCCACCGTTTGACCACGACGAGAGGTGCCCGAGAGGTTAGCTACCTCCGAAAAGTGGGAACTAAAGGTCTGTACGTACAGAGTCGCGTGTGTGAGTTGCACCATTGCATTGCATTGCATTGCATATCATAACATAACATTCTTGCATAAATCAGAGACCTCATCGTATAAATTAGTATGGGCTCTTTTATACGATGAGTTTACTTCTTGCCAGATCCCTTAGCTTATGTCTTTGTGTGTGTATACACATAAGTTAAGGTTACTTTCATAGCTGCTCTAGTTGTTTCTTTATTTGCTCTAGTTTTCTTTATAACTACTCTGGTGTACTTTTCTAGCTGCTTAGACTATTTTATAACTGCGCGTGTATACTCACTTTGACGCTCGTTTATATACTAATCGGTTTCTTTATGGCCCCTTGATTTATTATGATAGATTTGCTAGAAAGGTGCTTGATGTATATATATACATGTTGTTAGCTATTGATATAATTGCTAGATGTAAATGCTTTTATATACATGTTGTTAGCTATTGATATAATTGCTAGGTTAGTAATACACACATGTCACCTGCTTTTGATTTACCCCTTGATGTCCTCCACTTCCTCCTCCCGCACGGTGCCTAGGAGTCGCGGGTGGAGGCGGTGAGGAATATGCTGAGTCTTATAGTCTGGCGGTCGGTGGACCTCATCATTTTAGGGATGATGTGTCAGAACAGCAGGACCCCGTTCAGGAGATAGGACAGGAGGACGGGATGAAGCAGAGCAGCCACTACACGTCATTGCAGCAGCAACTACAGATGCATGAAGACAGAATTTGATAGCTTCCGCATAGATGTAGAGTGAGAGTGTTGTTGCTCTATATTTGAATATGTACCGGGCATAAACCCTCATTTCTTATAGTATTTTTCTCATCATGGACATTTATATTATGATAATTGTATAATGTGATTTTGTGGACTTATTTCATTTAATACTTCAATTACTGTGATTATGGTTGGCCTGGATGATGATGAATAGCTGGCAGGATCGGCGTCTTGTGGCGGCGACCATTGAGTGTAATGGTGCTGCCGCAAGACGACGGTTCTGGGCGGTAAGACCCGGTTTAAAGTAAAAAAAAAAAGAGGGTCTTACATACTATGATAGGGTGTAAGATTATATTAAGGCGTATGGAACCCTATAATATGAAATTACTATATTACCCCTAAATTTATTGAAAAGAAAAGGTCATATAGCAAAGATGACAACCATCACACCATATAAATTTATAGAATAACTTTAAACTAAGTTGTATATATATATGTATATAAATATGGGACGCCCCCGTCGAATGCTGTCACCCCCACCAAATCCCCCGTGCACATATATGGAAGAGTCAATGCTTGATATATGTCACAATTGATCTCCATTACATCAATGCAATATTTAGATGTTTCAAACATATTTTTAATTATACACCGGTTCATGAAAAATGGAAATTGTCTCTCTTGAAACCTGTGCTATTTGAATAAAATGTGTTTATTCATGGATAGATCTATTTGAATACATACATATATTCTCTTCAAAGATTTTTTTTCCCAATATTAATACTAAAATAGGGTAAAGGAGAGAAAAAATATACAATATATATACTAAAAAGTAAACTAATTAAATTAAATATATTATATATCAATGATGCTAGATAACAGCTGTGAGGCCCCTATTTAGACCCCACATACTTTTGTATCTAAGCTATGTTCATACATTTGTCCCAGGTTGAAGTAAGGCTAGTGAATATGAAATAATAACACATAATATAAATTTACTTGCATACCTTAAATTATTTTCTGAATCTTTTCTTTTTATCCATAATCAGTTCTTTTGTTTTGTGTGTCCAAGTCATGTCCGTTACCTACAAAATTTGAAGACGGGCTTAGTCATAAAAATATGACTAAGTGAGGATATACCTCTTTCATAGTTGTATACTATTAGAAAAACTTACGCATTTCTTAACATATTTTACATACTAACCGTTTTCTGTCTCAGTAATGAACTTATGAAGCATATAACTACATGAACATGTTAGTATCAATAAATCATTATGAGCAGTATAAGATCATAATTATATCATGTACAATGTAACATTAAAGCAGTGTGTCTCTGTATCAGTATTTATGAAAGAACATAATAACTGGGGGAACATGTCAGTAATCATAAACATTATAAGGAGCTGTAGCGTTCATATGAACTATGGAACATGTCATACAAGTATCATAACTGTATATATATCATGGAAGCAGTGCAAATAAGCATCATAACTGTTTCTACATCATGGAAGTAGTACAAATACATAACATCATGTCAGCTTTCATGTTCATAAGCATATATCAATGTACCCGTGTAACCTTAAAAATCAGTATTTCTATGCATGTTTCGTTCCTTAGGATATATATTAAGGGCGATTCGAATCCTTTTTCCTTTACCCCGAAGGGTCCTTTACCCCGAACCCCGAAGGGTCATTCATGTGCATGCATTGCAAGTCGCCCGTAATATAATCTCGTGTCGACACGTTTACATAGTAATGAGTTATTCATATTTATTAATCCCCTCAGAAGTAATTCGCCTGTTTGCCTTTATCAAGGCCATACAATATAGCGACATTAATTATCAGTGATATCTGCGTATGTAAAAAGAAAGTAATGCCATAAAGCTTAAATGAAACAGGTAGCTCTCACCATCAGTATCAGTGTTCATAGCATTGTCATGTCTATATTGAGGTGCCATCCTTCGCGGTATCGTATCTGTATCAGAATCGTATGATTTAGGGTCATTTATATCGGGGTTGCACCTCGCTATAGCTACTATAAATATTATATAATGACATCATTTGGCAGCTACTCACTAGCCCTCTATTTGGCATAACATCATGCAAAAGTATAACTAAACTTCATGTTGACTGGCCATAACGTCACAGTTAAAAGTAGATTAAAACCTCTTGGGTTTAGTTACGAAGACATCCGGCCAAAACCCCACTTAAAAGCTAACTCATCAGCCGGTCCGAGGGCTTTGACTCACATAAACAATAAGAATAGCCATAATTAAATAAAACTTTTAATAGCAATTAATTGCTAGGAGAACTCCCCATGACTAAAGCAGTCTGCCATAACAATAGCCTAAAATATCTTTCAAGGATTCCTTTCTGACTCTAACAGCAATAACCAACAAAAAAAATAGGAAACCTGTAGCAGCCGGCCAACCTCAAGCTACAATTTCTCTTTTATAAACTAGTAATAATGGCAGCCACATAGAGTTCCCCAATATATTTTAAAATCAAAAGTTCTATGCAGAAGAGTAAAGGAGAATAGCTAAGAGTAAAGCTTTAAACCATGAAAATCCAAATCCAAGACTCAAAGCAGCTCACTGCATAAAGCAACATGCATATAAAAATATAACTCCCCCGACTGCTAACTGCTTCAGGATTTTCCCTCAAAAATTCCAGCTGAAGATCAAGAGAAATCCCATAACAGAGAACAACTGAAATTAGAAAGCTTAACTCAATCGTCCAACCATGAATCAACCAAAACCCCCAAATCTAAACATACCAAAACACTTTAGTATATCTCATTGCTCCCCAAAACACATCATAAAAACTGAAAATTAAGGGGGGTAAGAGGAAGCAGCTCACAGTGAGTGAAGAGAGAAAACCCCTATGACTTGATTTTCCAAATCTCTACAATCCGACAAAACTCCCATTCAACCAAAGCCACGGGCTAAGGATCCTTGAGCAGCCATGAAATCTACTGCTTTATCTTGCCGAGCAATATGAGAAGGAACGGTGAATGGAGAAGAAGATCGTGATATGCCCTAGCGCGACACCGGCGAGAAAGGGAGAAGAAGGAAATGGAAAGGGTCGAGTGATATCTGATCGGTTAAGAGGCGCAAATAACCAAAATCCACCGCTTAAAACCAATAGCCTTTTTCTATTAGCAGCCCATACAACCTTAAGCCCTCTTTTAAAACAAAACATATGCCCACATGCAGCTCTAAAGCCGCTATTAGCACCCCAAAACTTTCAGCTATAAAGAAACCCTTAATAGCACACCACTTGTAGCTAGGCAACCTTTTATTAGCACCCCACGTCTACTAGGAGGCAACCTCTCAAAGAAATTCATACACTGATTTATATTTTCATCATAGGGGACGAACTTTTATTTCATTTTATTATCAATTTGGGTCACTTCACGATTTGGGCAGTTACAAATTCTTCCCCTCTTATAAAAATTTTTCGTCCTCGAAAATAGGACACAATAAGAATCCCAAGTATATTTCATTCAACCCTTCGCTCGCTTTCCCTGGTTTTACATTTGTGATTTTACAGCGATCGGCAAACCACCACACACAATACTAAAAGAAAATTTTGTAGTAAAACATTTTCGTAAAACATTTTCAAGAAAACAATAATGGGTTAACTTGCTATTTGTGACTGCTAATAAACTATAGTGTACTCTCCATGCACAGTACGATTTCTCATGTAAGTATTATACCAACGTACAGGTCATTACGCATCATTACTCTCGTTCCTTGCATTATTTTGGCTTTTCACCTTTCCTTCAATAACCTATTGTTTATCTGCATAATCAGATCAACTTTTATCTCATCTTTTTCAGACACGTTAATTATCGTATTTTCATTTTTGTTTAACAGTTCATTGACTTCCTCTATCTTACCCTCTATATTATGACTTTCAGTATTCATAGTAATATTCTGCGTCGGATTCCTACTTCGTTGATGGAAAAATGTATTTCCTAGTCCCATATTCATATTGTTATCATCTACAAATTATCGTTTGTTCCTTATCTCAATCTCGGTTTCATTTTAGTTTCTGACGTTTCATTTCTTTTCACATTCATTGGAGTCATTACCTAGTATTCACAATCATGTATAAAGTGAAGGTAAACATACATAGTCATTTCATAAACTATTATTATTCGTTCCTTACAAAATCCTGCTTTTTCAACTCTCCGCCCATGACATATTACATTAATTTTTATCTCACCGCGGGTAACATATTTTCCTTTTCAGGTAACAATTTTATTTACTTCCTATGTCGTTTTACTCGTCTCTCAACATACAATTATGACTTTTCATTTTCATAGTACTCTCCTTTGTGAAATACCTAATTCGTTGATTTAGATTCGTATCTCATTATCCAATTGGCCCTTTTTAATACGACTTACAATATGTCGAATGTCAGTAGACTTTCTTTTTCCGTAGCTTCACATTTTCATATTCACGTTGTTTTCATTTGCAAATTCCTTTTTTTTAACGTTTATTCTTTATCTCAACCTCAGTTTACTTTATCACTTATTTTCACATTTCTTGAAACAATTACATAGTATTGAAACGACGGGCATGATACACAATTTATCTTGTAATGTTATTTCGTTTTCTTTTTACCTGTACATGTAACACGTTGTTTCAAAACTTTGGTACATAAAATGAAGATAGATTGACAATGCTTATTCATTTCATTCATCATTGCATCTTCCTATTTCAACTACCCCTGCTTATCATATTCGTATATTTGTGAAAATACTACTTTCTTTTTACACAGGTAAGAAATATTTCTTGGAGAAAATGGTTATCTCAAGCATTTGCTAGCGGTCTATATGACACAACCGGTCATGTCGGACCTTTATTTTAACTTTAATACTGAATGAAAATATAGGTTAACATTTATTCCATTACTAACTCTCATGATAGAATGTGTTGGGAAACCGATCTCTTGTTTCTTTTCCTTCATCTTTCTAACATTATTTTGTAACACTTCTTTCACATCCATATAACGTATCAAAGATTCGGCCGAAATCCAAGATATATTATAGAGAGTGAAAGTGAAATTACAAATCATTATAATCTTTACTTTGCTTATTCATTTCCTTCAATGTTACATACCCATCATCACATTCTCCTTTTATTCTTAGCACTCAGTATTTCATGATCTTTATCATAAATCATATGGTCTTCATAGCTTTGACATCGAATGTCATTATTTCAATTTACTGCGGATAATTTGCAATACTTGCATTAAATACAATCATATCTTTTAAGATGTTAAAACCATTCCTTTGTGCACTTTTCGTTAATTGTTCAACTTGCATATATTGTACTTTCGACCATTCTAAATTGCATAACTATACTTACCCCTTGAGTTTATGCCACATTATTCATAAGCATAACATTTTTCATTCTTGATTTTGCCTCAAATCGCAATCCTTATGAATATTGTTTTAATCAAAGAATTGGCCATCGTTGGTCATCTTATGTGAGAAAGGGGAGAGTGTCCATCTCTGCTACACTTCTTATTGTTGGGTTTTTCTACAACCATACATCGTATGTAGGCGCAACGGAAATAAAGAGAAACAACCCAAAAAGATTCGGATCGGCCATGAACATTGAATCAAGAAGTAATGAAAACTACTAGGCATAAATTACCTTAGTGGAGTTGGATCGAATCCAACCTAGGTGCTCCAAGAAGAAGAATCCTGTCAGCGGCTATGCGAGAGTCCTCACGTAGAATGATGTCTACGTCTCTACAGTGATCCACACGAGCCGGGAGAAGAACGACTGCACCTTGCACTTTCACGAACTGCTAGGTTCGCTCCAGGAAGAACAATCACGGCGACGATCGCCGGAGAGGAGGTCGGCGGAGGCGAACGGGGCGGCGGAACTCTTTCGGTCTAGGGTTCGGGCGAGAGGCGGAACTCCTTCCGTCGGCTGAACTTTTCGTCACCCATAAGAACCCTAAAAAAAGATCTATTTATACCCAAAGCATAAACAGGCTTCTAGAAGAATCGCTATCCGCAGACCACACAGCAGAATTGGGGTTTCTGTAACAATTCGTCGGGATTCCACAGAACAGCATTCGTCGAGTTTTCACGGAACAATCCGACGAATCCGACGAATCATATCAGACGGCAACATTTGCCAAGTTAATGATCTCTGTAACAATTCGTCGAGTTTCCACGGAACAATCCGACGAATCATATCAGACGGCAACATTTGTCAAGTTAATGATCTCTGTAACAATTCGTCGAGTTTCCACGGAACAACCCGACGAATCCGACGAATCATATCAGACGGCAACATTTGCCGAGTTAAGGGTCTCTGTGATAATTCGTCGAGTTTTCACGGAACGATCCGACGAATTCCGACAAATCCGACGAATCATATCCGACGAATTCCGACAGCAACATTTGCTTTACCTCCCCGATTCTATATGGTGATTGGTAACCTTTACCAACATAGTCAATCTTCCAACTTCTCCACATGCTCTTATGTGCGACCCTGCAGGCTCATATCGCGTTGGCAGTGAGATTACATGTTTGACCACTTCTAGATCACAATGGTAACTCCAACACTTATGCCTTAGTTATTAAAGTTATATGTGCATCTGAATTAAAAATATATTTTATGCTCCTTTGATATTTCACGTTAAACATCACATCTATTTTCTTTTTTACTGCAAACACTACATTAGGAGCTCCATGTTATGGGTCGGGTGATTCTTCTCTATCATCCATATGTCTTAAGTGATACCACAAGAACATCAACTATTAGTAGCTTTTCCTTCATCAACATTGATATTTGTTATTTCATCTAAACTTAATGTCTTTTCGGTCTGAAATTAAATTAACCCAATAATTTCTTGTTTCATTCACCATCCTACATTTCTGAACTTAACGACACTCTTCTCTCTCAATATTGTCTTCTCTTCCTCTCATTTTAGATAACATATTCATTTCATGCCTTTCAGATTACGCGTCGTCTTCATCCTTACTTGTTATAGTCTAATGATTTCATGTCAGACTTTTATTTGAATTTTCATTTGAAGTTAAATCCTCTTGCCCATACAGGTACCATAATTAGAAGCATAATAATCCTCGATATTATTTCATATTTCATCTTATCAAAATTATTGTGATTCCTTCTTATACCACCATAAACTGAAATTGATAGGTTTACCTTACTTTGAGTCATGAAACTACCTTTCATTTTGTCGTTAAAAAAGTCGTATTCACTTCACCATTGCTGGAATACAAGTTCATGTATGAAGATTTTATTCAAATACATCTTTCTGTAGTATCACTTCTTTTCGTATTCATTGAAGTCATGACATCAGATTACATGAAGAAAGTAGACTTATAAGGCATATTCATTTTCTTCACTATTACTTCTTCTTGCTATTGCAAAAAGTTCCCAAAGTATTAACAGTGAATAGCGTTATTTAACTTTCTATATATGTTTAGCAATGTCTTCATAGACAATAAATAGTAGTTTCTTGTAGAAAATCAGAGTCCATCATTTGTATACCTTTTATTACATGTTCAATCCTGTTACATACCTCCGTCTTCGCATTAAACGCTATTATATACGTATAACCTTTCTTCCCGTTCTAAGTACATTCATCTTTCAACTCATTTATACTTATCATATTCGTTTATCTATCATAAGCCATACGAAGATCTTTCTTTGGGGAAACATTTGGGTTGATTTGTGCAATAAGAACAATATCAATATTTACTTAGATTCATGTCACTTTGTATTCGTGTACAATTTATTTGATTTCTATCCTTTCATGATTTCTTTCAAAACCCTTCGACATACTTTGATTTAAACAAAAATCCCAATTACTAGATTTCTATGAACGAACCGTCATATCATGTGTGCTTATTCCATACTCACTACAACCGAACTTCTTGAAAACCTCGCTTTCATACCAAATTGTGAGGCCCCTATTTAGACCCCACATACTTTTGTATCTAAACTATGTTCATACATTTGTCCCAGGTTGAAGTAAGGCTAGTGAATATGAAATAATAACACATAATATAAATTTATTTGCATACCTTAAATTATTTTCTGAATCTTTTCTTTTTATCCATAATCAGTTCTTTTGTTTTGTGTGTCCAAGTCATGTCCGTTACCTACAAAATTTGACGACGGGCTTAGTCATAAAAATATGACTAAGTGAGGATATACCTCTTTCATAGCTGTATACTATTAGAAAAACTTACGCATTTCATAACATATTTTACATACTAACCGTTTTCTGTCTCAGTAATGAACTTATGAAGCATATAACTACATGAACATGTTAGTATCAATAAATCATTATGAGCAGTATAAGATCATAACCATATCATGTACAATGTAACATTAAAGCAGTGTGTCTCTGTATCAGTATTTATGAAAGAACATAATAACTGGGGGAACATGTCAGTAATCATAAACATTATAAGGAGCTGTAGCATTCATATGAACTATGGAACATGTCATACAAGTATCATAACTGTATCTATATCATGGAAGCAGTGCAAATAAGCATCATAACTGTTTCTACATCATGGAAGTAGTACAAATACATAACATCATGTCAGCTTTCATGTTCATAAGCATGTATCAATGTACCCGTGTAACCTTAAAAATCAGTATTTCTATGCATGTTTCGTTCCTTAGGATATATATTAGGGGCGATTCAAATCATTTTTCCTTTACCCCGAAGGGTCCTTTACCCCGAAGAGTCCTTTACCCCGAAGGGTCATTCATGTGCATGCATTGCAAGTCGCCCGTAATATAACCTCGTGTCGACATGTTTACATAATAATGAGTTATTCATATTTATTAATCCCCTCAGAAGTAATTCGTCTGTTTGCCTTTATCAAGACCATACAATATAGCGACATTAATTATCAGTGATATCTGCGTATGTAAAAAGAAAGTAAAGCCATAAAGCTTAAATGAAACAGGTAGCTCTCACCATCAGTATCAGTGTTCATAGCATTGTCATGTCTATATTGAGGTGTCATCCTTCGCGGTATCGTATCTGTATCAGAATCGTATCATTTAGGGTCATTTATATCGGGGTTGCACCTCGCTATAGCTACTATAAATATTATATAATGACATCATTTGGCAGCTACTCACTAGCCCTCTATTTGGCATAACATCATGCAAAAGTATAACTAAACTTCATGTTGACCGGCCATAACGTCACAGTTAAAAGTAGATTAAAACCTCTTGGGTTTAGTTACGAAGACATCCGGCCAAAACCCCACTTAAAAGCTAACTCATCAGCCGGTCTGAGGGCTTTGACTCACATAAACAATAAGAATAGCCATAATTAAATAAAACTTTCAATAGCAATTAATTGCTAGGAGAACTCCCTATGACTAAAACAGTCGGCCATAACAATAGCCTAAAATATCTTTCAAGGATTCCTTTCTGACTCTAACAGCAATAACCAACAAAAAAAATAGGAAACCTGTAGCAGCCGGCCAACCTCAAGCTACAATTTCTCTTTTATAAACTAGTAATAATGGCAGCCACATAGAGTTCCCCAATATGTTTTAAAATCAAAAGTTCTATGCAGAAGAGTAAAGGAGAATAGCTAAGAGTAAAGCTTTAAACCATGAAAATCCAAATCCAAGACTCAAAGCAGCTCACTGCATAAAGCAACATGCATATAAAAATATAACTCCCCCGACTGCTAACTGCTTCAGGATTTTCCCTCAAAAATTCCAGCTGAAGATCAAGAGAAATCTCATAACAGAGAACAACTGAAATCAGAAAGCTTAACTCAATCGGCCAACCATGAATCAACCAAAACCCCCAAATCTAAACATACCAAAACACTTTAGTATATCTCATTGCTCCCCAAAACACATCATAAAAACTGAAAATTAAGGGGGGTAAGAGGAAGCAGCTCACAGTGAGTGAAGAGAGAAAACCCCAATGACTTGATTTTCCAAATCTCTACAATCCGACAAAACTCTCATTCAACCAAAGCCACGGGCTAAGGATCCTTGAGCAGCCATGAAATCTACTGCTTTATCTTGCCGAGCAATATGAGAAGGAACGACGAATGGAGAAGAAGATCGTGATATGCCCTAGCGCGACACCGGCGAGAAAGGGAGAAGAAGGAAATGGAAAGGGTCGAGTGATATCTGATCGGTTAAGAGGCGCAGATAACCAAAATCCACCGCTTAAAACCAATAGCCTTTTTCTATTAGCAGCCCATACAACCTTAAGCCCTCTTTTAAAACAAAACATATGCCTACATGCAGCTCTAAAGCCGCTATTAGCACCCCAAAACTTTCAGCTATAAAGAAACCCTTAATAGCACACCACTTGTAGCTAGGCAACCTTTTATTAGCACCCCACGTCTACTAGGAGGCAACCTCTCAAAGAAATTCATACACTGATTTATATTTTCATCATAGGGGACGAACTTTTATTTCATTTTATTATCAATTTGGGTCACTTCACGATTTGGGCCGTTACAACAGCAGCTTCGCCTCGGGAGCCCCCCTCTCCCGAATCGTTCACCACGATTTGAACGTAAAAGTGGGTGAACGTAAAGTAGGCTATATATATGAAAAAAGGGCAATGTTATAGGCAGTCCTATTCTCGCTATTCGCAGTCCAATTTTTATGAATTTTTCCGCGCTTTTTGAAAATACGCTCTGTACATGCATTTTTAGGAAAATTGTTCAACACGAAAGTTGTAGATCTCGTCGAGATCTACAACTTTCGTGTTGAACACTTTTCCTAAAAATGCATGTACAATAAGTATTTACAAAAATTACGCCCATATTTCAATCAGGGCGGCAATACGCCTTGTGCGTGCATTTTTAGGAAAAGTGTTCAACACGAAAGTTGTAGATCTCGACGAGATATGCAACTTCCGTGTTGAACAATTTTCCTAAAAATGCTTGTACAGAGCGTATTTTTAAAAAGCGCGGAAAAACTCGTAAAAATTGGACAGCAAATTAAATAGCGAGAATAGGACTGCCTATAACATTGCCCAAAAAAAAAAACTAGTTTCGAACGTAAAAGTGGATGAAATTGCTTAGGTGAGCTTGGGCGTTCACGAACGATGTTTCATAACTATCACGTTCACGATCGCCACCGTCACGCCAAACGGAGCCTTAAATTGCTGCTGCCGGCTCCATCAGCAGCTCAATCGGGCACATCGTATTCCAGCACAAATATCGGGTTGCGGCAAGCCAAAAATCAGGCACATCATATTCCAGCACAAAAATTTCAAGTTGTGGTTAACATTCGGGTGCGACAAGCCAAATAGAGGTTGTGGTTAATAATGGTAATTAAAAAAATTTATATTAAACCAGTTAATTAATTACGAACAGTTTGAAGAGCGATATTAATTGTTGGAGAAATAATCATTAAATCCCCGGCCAGTGTAGAAAGTCTTCTCTTCGATCATTTCTTCTCACATGCATCAATTAGCGTACCTTCCATTCTAAGCCAACCTTTCCTCCCCTTTTTCTCTTCCGTGCCCACCACCACCACCACCACCACCGCCACTATCACCGGACACCACCACATCCCCCTCTTATATAACACCATATCCCCCAAGCGATCACAGTTCAAACCACCTAAAAGAACAAAACATTAATATGGATGCAATGAGGATATCCTTTCTCTTCCTCCTCCTCCTCCTCCTCCTCTCGGCCGCCAACTCCGACCACCTCCGTCCGCGCTCCACCATGCAGCCATGCAAAACCCTGCGCCTCTTCTTCCACGACATAATCTACAACGGAAAGAACATCCACAACGCCACGGCCGCCATTGTGGCCGCGCCGGCGTGGGGCAACCGCACGAAGCTCGCCCCGTTAATGCACTTCGGCGACGTGGTCGTCTTCGACGATCCCATCACGCTAGACAGAGACCTCCGTTCACCCGCCGTCGGCCGTGCTCAGGGCATCTACCTCTACGACCGTAAGGAAGTGTTCACGGCGTGGCTGGCGTTCTCCTTGGTGCTCAACTCAACAGACCACAGCGGCACCATCAACCTCGCCGGCGCCGATATGTTGATGAACAGGACGAGGGATGTGTCGGTGGTGGGCGGCACCGGCGATTTCTTCATGGCGAGGGGGGTGGCGACGCTAATGACGGATGCATTTGAAGGTGAAGTGTATTTCAGGCTCCGGGTTGATCTGAAGCTCTACGAGTGCTACTGACTTACTAAAGCAGAGTAAACTAAATTTGTTTACTAAAGCAGAGTAAACATTTACCAGTGATCTGAAATATAATTCCCCCAGTCGGCTTCTAATAAATCTAAATTTGTAATGAATAATTTATGTGGTAAGTTGATTTTGTTATGTAGCAGAGTAAACTACTAAGGCTTCCTTTGGCGCGGCTCCGCTTAGGCTCCGTTTGGCGCGGCGATGACAATTGTGAATGCGGGGGTTATGAACCGTCATTTCGTGAACGCCCGACCTCACCTAAGAAACTTCATCCACTTTTATGTTCAAAACTAGTTTTCTTTTCTTTGTGGCTTTCATAACCGTTGTCATGCCAAACATACATTCTATGACTGTGGTGTTTTTGTCCAAAATCACCGGAGCAAAAACGTTGAGCCAAACGAAGCCTAATTAGTAGGTTTGGTCAAAAACGCCATTTGCATAGACAAAGGTTACAACGGCAATAAAGAAAATAAACTAGTTTTGAGCATGAAGTAGTGTACGAATCTGGCATGATATTTCATTAGCCGTCGGATCAAATCGATCTCTCTTTCTCCACTTTTTCATAGGTCTCTTAAACATATTAGGGATGACCTAAAACTATGAAGGTGTATGGTACCCTACAACATGAAATTACGATTTTATCTTTAAATTTATTGAAAAAGGAGGGTCATATGACTCATTTTTTAATCTCACAAAAATTGTCAATGGTGAGAATTGAACTCAGATTTCCACGATGTCAAACAAAGATGACAATCATCACACCATATGGTTTTTGTTAAACAACAATTAGGTTTTATATATACGTATATAAATATAGACCGCCCCCGCCGAATGTCGCCGCCCTTGCCGAATGTCGCCCCCGCCGAATGTCGACCCCGCAGAATGTTGTCGTCCCCGCCGAATATCGCCGGCCCCCGCAGAATGTCGCCGCCCGCACGGGGGGCACCCGTGCCCTGTCACTCGCGCGCGCGCGCGCGCGCGCGTGTGTGTGTGTGTGCGTGTGTGTGTGTGTGTGCGTGTGTGTGTGTCTATATATATCTGATCTCCACTTGGTCCTCCTGCCCACATGTGCAACAATAGTACCCAGATGTGTTGATCGTTGGCGCCTGTATTGTGTTTGGTGAACGATCTTAACATGGTTGAATCACATTTAGAGCATGTCAACACAATGCAATTTAGGTTTCAATATTTTTACTCTCTTGTGGCGGTCGAGCAGTCATGCTATGATCATTCGATAAACACAAAAGGGGGAAGGGGCGACAATAATTAGGTGATGTTGCAACAAAGACTGCGAACAATTAAATGTAATGCTATATAAGATGTATCCCTTAGAATGTAATGCTATATAAGATGCATCCCTTAGAATGTAAGGCTATCATCAAAATGATCGAATAACATCTATTTTTTCACTCGGTTATTTTTCTTTGCACTTGATTTTCATATCCATAGTGGTATCAGAGCCATTCCTTTTATCCAATTCAGTATCTCTTCTAAGCGCATCATCATTTATTGTATCAATTCCACAATACTCTCAAGCCATAGCTGATCACACTATTCAATGGTGACATGTATGGATATGGAGTATCAAAATGAAGACCCTCTTTGAATCACATGATCTATGGGACATGTAGAAGGAGGCATTAGAACTTTGGAAAAGGCTAAAAATGGAGTAATCTCTAAACCGAGCAGAGAAGGAAAAAATGAAGAATGTTGGACCCCTACTCCTCATTCAACAAGCATGGGGCGCAATAGAAAAATAATTCAAATAATTTAAAACTTAATATCTATAAATCTGTAAACCTTATGGCGGTATTTCGATTCCTTGCATATGAAAAGAAAAGAAATGTTCAGTTTTCTATGCATGCGTCTCGTGTAAGGTTCCCACACACATCTCTGAGGGGGATCTTATGCTCAAGGCGAACATTTCGAAAGGAAGAGGAACACTTCCCGAAACCGTTGCATTGTAAGGATAACACATATCCAAACACATCATTCAGTGGAGGAGTAGAGAGTTTGCTAGATCAAAGTGGCAGGATAAAATATATAGATAACGGTTGACGAAGCTGCCATAATTTGAGCACATCGTAGTCTAACTCTATGCTAACACAAACTTCCACGACATGCTCCTGCTCGTCTCTATCACCTTGCATCACCGGTCCCGTCACACCGTTCTGTTCCGCCAGCACTTGGGGGTGATAATGAATGAGTTAATCAAAATTGACTAAATGAGCTCAATACATATTCTCACCCATCCCAACTTAATGCTTAGGCGTAAAAAAACCTATAAAAGGTTAGCACAATAGCTTAAGCATATAATAATAAATAAAGTGAGCAATAGGTAAGCAAATATATAGTATAAGTAATAAGGTTGCAATGATGATGCTATGAGGCTTGATATGCACCTTCATGTGTATTATTAGTAATAAGGTTGTTGTGGTAGTCTTCGTTGTAAGCAAAGAGAACGTTGAGCAAGAGAGCGAATATGAAACTAAGGTAGCGTTTGGGAGGGCTGTTGGGCTCCGTTGCTGATGAAACACACCGCACTTTTAAAAATAAGCGGCGTTTGGTAGAGCTTTTCTTAAAACCTGCGTTTCTTAAAATCCGTCGTTTTCTTCTAACAGGGATCCGCGGCTTTTTTCCGCGGTTCACCGCAGACGCCGCACCCGCGACGCGCGCTTCTCCTTCCCCGATGACGACGTCCCTCGCGCTTCTCTTCTTCCCCGACGACGACGTCCCGCGCGCATCTCTTCTTCCCCGACGACGACGTCCCTCGCGCTTTTCTTCCCCGGCGACGCTACTCTCCCCTTCGCCGCCTTGTTGTTCGTAACCCTAGCTCAGTAGAGCCCCATTCTTGGCACTTTGGCAAGTTGCAGCAGCCATGGCATGCTCATCTAATCCTTACAGAGGGATTAGCAAATCTATGCATTCCCCTGATGGAACCTTCCCCGGCCCCTTCATGGCCTCCAGCCACCTTTCCCCAACCCCGGCACCCTGAAAGCTGTACAGATCTACTGCAGAATTCCAGTCCAGCTCTAAATTCTCCACATTTCACTTTCCTAAACTCTTATTTCTAATGTAAGTTCATGTATAAAGCTATTTTTTACTGTTTTTTGGGGAAGATCATATGATTGTTGATGTGTTTTGTTTTACTTGAACGGTGCATTCACCTAAAAGTTTTTTGAAAACAAACAGCTTTTTGAAAACTCTGTTTTGTAAACTCCATTTCATCCAAACAGTTTTTTAGCAAAACTCCGTTTTCTAGAATCAGCACTTTTCCTGACAGCAACTTCTCATCAGCAGCTTTCCATCAGCAACAGCTCAACCAAACAGAGCCTAAGCTCTGGCGGATGGAAAATCTATTTTCCAACCGTCAGAGCTGTTTTTTAACTGTTTGGGACAGCTCATTAGCCCAGCTCCTTGAAAAGAGTTTCTTCAAATAAGTTGTTTAAGATGCTCTTTGAAAAGCCAGTCCAACATAACTTTCTAAAAACCGCTTTTTCTGTTTTTAGATTTTTCTCTTTTATTAACTCCACCTCGTTGCATACCACTCCAGTATTTTCGTCCGAGCGTGAATTTTCCGTCGGGCACTCGTTTTTGGCAGTGCACTCATTTTTCGCCCGTGCGGCAATTTTTCGCCCGGGCTCAAGTTATTTTCGCCCGGTCAGTCCTTTTTCGCCAGGGCGGATATTTTTCGCACGGGCGGCCGTTTTTTTACTCGGGCGCGCTTTTTCGCCCACGCGGCCATTTTTCGCCCGGGCGACCATTTTTTGCTCGGGCGCGCGTTTTTCGCCCGAGCGGTCGTTTTTTTCGCCCGAGCGGCCATTTTTCGCCCGGGAGGCCTTTTTTTGCCTGGGAACGCGTTTTTCCCCCGAGCGCTTGTTTTTCACCCGGGCGGCCATTTTTTGCCCAGGCGCGCGTTTTTTCGCCTGGGCAGTCATTTTAAACCCGGGTGGACGTTTTTTCGACCGCGCGGCGGTTTTTCTCCCGGGAGGCAGATTTTCGCTCGTGCGCGCGATTTCCCACTTGCGGCCGTTTTTCGCCCGTGCGGCTGTTTTTCGCCCTGAAGGCCATTTTTCACCCGGACGCGCGTTTTTTCGCCCGGGCGCGCATTTTTCGACCGTGCGGCTGTTTTTCGCCCGGATGCGCATTTTTCGCCCGGATGCGCATTTTTCGCCCGGACGCGCGTTTTTTCGCCCGAGCGGCTATTGTTCTCCCGGACTGCCGTTTTTGCCCGGGGTGCGCGTTTTTTGCCTGGGCGCGCGTTTTTTGCCCGGGCGCTCGTTTTTCGACCGTGCGACCGTTTTTCTCTCGGGCGGTTGTTTTTCGCCCGGATGCGCATTTTTTCGCCCGGACGCGCATTTTTCACCCGACGGCTATTGTTCTCCCAAACGACCGTTTTTGCCCAGGGCGCATTTTTTCGCCCGGGCGCGTGTTTTGCCCATGCGGCCATTTTTTGCTCGAGCGACCGTTTTTCGACCGGTCGGCCGTTTTTCACCCAGACGTCCGTTTTTTGCCCGGACGGCCTTTTTTCGCCAGAGCGACCATTTTTTGACTGGACACACGTGTTTGCGTGGGCGCGAGTTTTCACAACCATTATATTTTAATATTTTTATTTAAAAAGCAGTTTTCAAACAGTTGTTCGGTTCTACCCAACAACTTAAATGAAAAAGCTATATTCAATCATCACTTATGCAAAGGCTCTTCAAACAGTCTGCAACTCTCTTATAAGAGTTTTTCTGAAAGCTCTATTTTAAAAGCTCTATTCAATCAGCAGATTTTTCATCCGCTAGAGCTGTCCCAAACAGAGCCATGTCTTCCTATTAGTTTATTATTATTATCTGAAAATATAATTAAATTTGCGGAGTATCTGGGGTCAGTGGGCCAATGGGAAGCGTGCGATGGCCCATTTGCTCTCCATTTAATGCATTTTCTCCGCCATGAAGCCTGCTGCACATTTTGTTGAAGGGCTACGTGCAATGCACCCTCATGATTAACTGATTTAACTCCAACCCATTGAGGAATTATTGGGTCCAGATACCGTGTACAGAGCTGCGTTCGCTTCTAATATACGTCTGTCATGTACCCCAAACATGTGTAATTTTGTCCTTTTCCGCAAACCCCGGCCACCACCCGCGAAGAACTGCATTTCGTGATTCATGTGCCCGTATCGGCATGACCACACGAAGGCTCAAATTCACTGTGATGGCCGTCCTCGACCTCACCTAAGGACATACATGTATAATGTATTCATGACGGTGACGTTTTTCTCGAAATTCATCGGAGCAAAAACACCGTGCCAAACGGACAATGGTTCGTAACCACCGTATCCCCGGCCACCAACGCCGTGCCAAATGGACCCTTAGTATATAGGACGAATCTTTGGATCATTATCGGTCTGCGGGAATGTCGTAGATCATCCGCTAATGCGCGACGGTCTCAATTGCTAGATGATTGCTTGTCGATGTCGTGAGTAAATACGAAGAGCGACCTCGGTGAGATGTCGAGCAAATTCTTCCCATACAGTTTTCCAAAGCTCTTTTGGGGAGGCATCTCCGAAAATATAGTGTTGTGGTGTCGATGAATGCGACATTGCACCTTCGACAGGTACTCGTAGTCAGCGAGATAAATCACTCGTGTAATGTGCGGGCGAATAACTTGTGACATCCGCGAACCTCCTTTAAACCATCTATTATTTGATAGTTACTCCATGAACAGCTAGCTCATGCCCCCCCAACATTTATTATGCGGCTAATTTGCTTCCAACGTATCGAAGTATAGCATTCCTATTTCTTCCTTCGATTCGACTGTGCCCGCCATGCTTGAAGATTATGGCTTCGTTTGGCGCGGTGGTGGTAATTGTGAACACGGTGGTCATGAACCGTCGTTCGTGAACGCCCAACCTCACCTAAAACAATTCATGCATTTTATGCTCAAAACTAATTTATTTTATTGGTAGCCGTTATAACCTGTCTTGCTAACATACATTCTATGATAATATCGTTTTTGACCAAACTCACCGGAGCAAATAAGCAGCGCAAAACGAAGCCTACGAATTTTGTTACCAAGAGTGGCAACTGGGTAGCGGGCTGTTAATTATATGCCTCGAATCCTGACCCAAAGAAGACGTTGGCGCTGATCTCGACCCGCGGGGTCCGGGTAGTTATCAGGAGTATTTTATAAATGCAAGGAGTGTTATATAAACTCCTTCTCGTCGTAGGGTTTATGATAATTCTGAAATTTAAAATCCGTTCACTTTCTGTAAGTGCATCTGTTCTTGATCTACTGGAAAACGGGTTGTTGTTGCCCGTGGACGTAGCCCATCTCCAGGTGAACCACACATAAATCTATGTTTTTTTGTGTTTTCATTTTTTTGTTTGTTTAATCGCTCTACTCATATTTCCGCAACAGGTCAACTGAAAACTCATCTATCGTTAATGATAGTGCCGCTCGAAGCATCCGAATGAGGATCAAAGTGGAATCCCCTATCTGTTGCCCCTAGGTAGGTATAAATAGACAATCCTAAGGAGTATCTACGGGTATCGAGTATCCGTGTATACGAAACGACCCGTTAAGCCCCCGAGCCCATTTATTATCCAAATATACATCAACAGTTAAGAGGGACCGAGCTCCTAATGTTTTGATCAAGAATAATAGCAACCTGCTAGCTAGCTAGTTCAATGGATCGACCACAAATTTTGATGATGTCCTGCTCTTCCAGATGATTATATAAACACCAAAAATGCTATATATTTTTTTTTTGTAATGAGGATGACTCACTCCACAAGATTAGCGCGCTGCCACGTACGTTGCCACAGACCACATGCTCGGCAGGGCGGGGGCGTAGTATTCTCAACCACAAGGATATGGTGTGCAACCTGCGACGCAACTACCGCCTTGGCCACCATCATATCTTATAGAGAAGCCCGATCGTACGTAGACATATTTAGGTTCATCGTGATCGGCGCATTATTGCTACTACCATGAGACGTTCATGTTGTGGCACTAACAACCTAGAACATTCAAGCTATAAGATATCTTAGTACTAATCATCCACAGTATTATTCTCAAAAATGACATCATTATCACAATAATCGGCCACACTATTCCCAAAAATGTTGTTTGACAAAGATGACTTGACCTTAAACTGCATAAACCAAACTAACCCAAGATAGCAACCTTGAGCCTGGCGGGCTCAACCTTAATACGTTGTACAAACTGAACTGACCCCGTTTAGGGATGAATCGGCCTTGACCCGTGAATCAGTATTCATTTCACGGTCCAGATCTATTTTTTGCTGATCCGACAGGTTCACTAATCTCATCCTTTTATATTTTACTTTTAATAAAAAAAAAATAGATCTAGTAAAAATGCATCCACACTATGAAATTGACCTCAATTTGAGGTCCCAAATAATGAGAATCCTGATCATTGACACGCAAGCCCAACCACAGTCCCCGCACCCTAGCACGTGATGCGCCTTAGTGAGAAGCAGTGCCCGCCCACCACCGTCGACAGGCGGTCCAAGAGGCTGCCATCGGTGCTCCTAGTCTCACTTCCTCCACTTACAGAAAGCTTGAGAATCATAAATGGTTCGAAAACTTCTCCAAGGCGGAAACTATATGTTGCTCAATATGTAAGCAAGTCCCTCTTTGAAATTTTAAGTTTTTAAGGTACTCTCAAGCTTAGAAATAAATGTATAAACCTAATCATTGATATAAGTATATAAATAATGTATAAATTTATAAGCTGACATTATTTATTATTATGTAATAAATTTCTGATAAATTTATATTGTTGGTAGACTTGTAGTGGATCGGTAGATCTACGTGTTCATAGACCCGGTTCGATGTACCCGATCTTGTCTGTCACGTCATCTTAAATTACGTGATGACGACCATTCATATTATTAAAAATTGGAAAGATTAAATAATTAAACATTATTCAACATTTATGACATCATATAAAAAAAGGAAAGATTATTTCCTTAAAAATGGGGCCAGCTGTATTAACGGAGTGCTATGGGAGTCACGTGAAAAACTGCTGTGAATGGTAAATGCCTCCACCGCCTTCGCTGTTCGCACACTGGGGAGCATGCCGGACTTAATGAATGACGCCGGGCCATTTATGGGGAGGCGTACGGACGGACGGGTGGGACCGGTACGTTATACCATACAAACGACACGTGTACAAGCACTTAAAAAGTTTATTCCTATGTTACTGGAAAAATGAGCAAGATTTATCTTTTTTTTTTTATGATGAGTGTAGTCAATTGCAAATTTGTAGCACAATTAATACGGTTACTCATGAGCCTATACTTCAATTATAAAAGAGCTATCTTTTGCATCTCCCTCTGTAATGATGAAATAAAGGAAGAAACTAGGCAAATTGTTTGTATTTTTTGCCTTGTATTTTTATTTGTTTATTTCAATCTTTATTCATAATTCATGAGAAAGATATTCTCTTATGGTGTAATGATGTGGACCATCAAAGCAGTTCTAGCCAGGGGTGAACCTACATAGGGCCTAGTGTGGGCGGCCGCCCACACTGAATTCTAAAAATACTATTCTTCAATAATAAAAAACAAGGTAATTTACTATGGCAAATATATTACCTAATAATAAATATACTGTAATATTGATATGAAAATAAGTTTCTTAGCTCAATTGGCAGGGAATGTTGTTTTAATTAGGAGGTCATGGGTTCGATTTTTACTATCAACAACATTTGAGGTATTTGATTTTATAAATAAGTTTGTTTTTATGATTTAAGAGTTTTTTTTTATAAATAAGTTCGTTATTGTGTTGTTAATTTTTTAATATAAATAAGTTATTTGTTTTTAGTTTTTTTATTAAAGTTTTTTTATAAACAAGTTATTTAATTTTTTTTATAAACAATTTTATTGTTTAATTTTTTGTATAAACAAGTTATTTGTTAAATTATTGTGTGAATATCAAAAAATAAATAAATAATGAAAGGTGGTATTCATGTAATATAGATAGATATATATTTTGTGTGAAATTAATAGAATATAGACGTTATTTTGTTATATTTGTCGATTTCTTTTTTGAATAATTTTGTACTTCTCCCACGCAGAATAAATTTTTTGGATCCACCACTGGTCCTAACCCTCCATTCAATCAATCTCTCTCTCTTTATTTTTTATTGCATTGAAAAATAAAAATCCCTCCCTCCTCTTGACGCACTTGTGATTGTAATCGCGCACTCAGAGATGTACAACCCCGTACCCGTCGGGTAGGACCCTCCCCAGATAGCGGGGACCCGTGGTGTCCCGTGATTGACTAGCATTGACCGGGGTGCGGTTAGGACCCATATTCTTAAATAAACAAAGAATGGGGATGCGAGTAGCGGAGTTTGGTGTGCGTTTAGAAAAGAGGGCTGCGGATAGCCATGTTTGGCTAGGGTTTTTTATAAAACCTAAAAATAAACTCAAAAGGAGGAGCTTTTCCTTTTCAGCCGCAAGAGGAGCCGTCGCCCTCCACCCCCCCCCCCCCCCCCCCCCCCCCCTTCCTGTTCGCGCGCGTCTAGGGCAGCAGCAGCCGAGGCCCCCGCTCCCCGTCACCCTTCCTCCTCTCGTCGCCCGTGAGCAAAAGGAGGACCCCCGATCTCCCTTCCTCCTCTCCCGTGGCCGACCGAGGCGAGATCCGGCCGGGAGCTCCTCTCCCGTGGCCGTCCGAGGCAAGATCCGGCCGGGAGCTCCTCTCCCGTGGCCGTCCGAGGTGAGATCCGGCCGGGAGCTCCTCTCTCGTGGCCGACCGAGGCGAGATCCGGCCGGGAGCTCTTCTCCCGTGGCCGTCCAAGACGAAATCCGGCCGGGAGCTCCTCTCCCGTGGCCGACCGGAGCGAGGAGTGTCGGGGGCTTCTCTCCCGCCACTCCTCTTCTTGTCTCCAAAGCATGAAAGTGGAGGCATATCAAATCGTGTAAAGCCGCTATGGTCGCTGGACGTCGAGCTCGCACAAGGTCTTCGATTGCGACTCCGCCAAGGCACGCGTCAAGGGTAACGAATTTCAACTCGGGCAGGTGAAGCCTTCAATTCTCATATTTGCATGGAGGCCCCTCTCCACCAACGGGTGGGGGGAGGGAGCTCTCCGACGGGTTGACGTGCGCCTCCCCGCTATTAACTGCATTAGCGCCCGGAAGTGTGAGTACGGGCTTAGGCATTCTGTGTGAAGCCCATCCGGGTGTGTAGACCGGATTGGTGATGTTTCTGTGTGAAGCCCGTCCGGACGTGGGGGCCGGATTGGTGATGTTTTGGGGACCCCGGAGAAGACTATGTGGAAGATATTTAGTATTTGCTCGTATTTGTAAAATGTCGCCGCCTCCGGAAAGGGGTGTGGGTAATGTAGCTCGGTTTGCTTCAATTGGCCGACGCTCAGTTTGCTACCGCATGGCGAGACGTTGGCGTACAGGTGTCGCAGTACCAAGCAGGGGGTTGCGGGCTTAAGCCCAAAGTTGTGCCGCCCCGAGAAGGGCTTATTTATTTATATTTGCCGGCCTGCGTGCCGAAGTGTGGAGCTTATGCTCTTGTAAATTAAAATGCCTGTGATGCCCTCTTTAGGTAGCTTATATTTTTATCGTAAGCGAGTGGTGTTTTCACGAACCACTCGCCCCCGTGGGAACCCCGAGGTGAAATTACCGGGAAGACCTTAAGGGGCAGTTAATTAACTCTTAGAACGGCGGAGTTACGATGTCGGCAGTCCCATTTAGGCTGCGTATAGTCAGACTATTTGTCGGGATTACGCTATCGGCGGCCCAGACGGGGAACGCTATAAATAGACCCAAGAGAGCACCTTTAGAAGGGGGATTCGGTTTGGGATTTCCCTTTAGATGTTTTGGTTGGCCAAGAGAGTCTCCCAATGGTGCTTTGTCTCAGCTTTGGCTTGGGAGGGGAAGCGCTCAACGATCTTCCGGGTTAGTGGAGGGACCTCCTCGCCGTGACTAAGGTCTTAGTCAATCTTCCTAGTTTCCGGTCTACCTTCTCTGAGGGACCAGTAAGGGCTAGCCGCCCCTCATCTCGGTGAGGGCCCCGAACTCCACAAGAGACCGAGAAATCGGTTTCAACATTTTGGTGCGGTGAGCGTGGAGTGTGGCTGGTCCAAGAAAGTTCCAAAGAGCAGGCATGACAGGAGGCGAGGATCAAGGCGAGGGGTTCAGCGAGCCACCGCAGGTGGTAACACCGAGGATGTTCGCGGATTTCAGGAGGGAGGTGCCGGAAAATATTCTACGTGCCAATCTTCTTCTGAACTTTTTTCTACTTGAAGTGATCCCGAAAAATGTATATACCATTTTTTCTCCCCTACGACATTCACTTTTGCACAAGCCAAGTATACATCATAAAGAAATTCTAGACGTAAGACGAAGAGATCTGGTACTAGCAACTAATGCTGTGAAGTGAATCATTGAGAGGTTTCGTGGTTCAATGTCATTTTTTTAGTAAGATAGAAAATGCAAAGTCTCTTCAACCGGATAAATGCTCATTTCGGAGGAGACATTGTCATCTCAGAGTTTTCTTGTGAGCATCTATAAACATCGTGTTTAAAACTTTTATTTTCTTGTATCAGTTAAGTCTAGGAAGCTCTACGCCACGGTTGTTGCCAAATAGGGATGACATAATGTCATAGAGAGAGTCAATTTACTCAAATGGTCTACCACAACAAAGATTATTTCCTTCCAGTGAGATCTAGACACTGCATTTACTGATATAGTCGTGAAAGGTGACCTTGAGCTTCTTCCAATAATAGAGTTGTTTGGGCAATTAAGTGGTTGTTATTCCTGAATGCCCACCAATTCCAGTGTCATGATATAACCATAATCAAAGTTTCTTAACTTCATCATCTACAGTTACAAACTTTCACTTCCGCTTCAACACTCTATTAACACCCTGATATTCGGGCTTATATGTATTATCTTCTTTCCTCTTAACTAATTCTTCTACTATAAAATGTGACCCCAATAGCCTCATGTACGTTTGATTCTTTGCAATAGATAAGATGTCATAACTACTAGGGCCGCTAGTCATGCCTCAACTTCCTGGTGTTGTCTTGACAAACCATTTGCACCGTTGTTTTCACTACATTTTTTCATATGCAAGTCATATCCCAGAAACTTGGTGATATATTTTTGGTGTTGTTGAGTGGTGTTTCTCCGCTTCATCAAATATTTTGACCATGATGGTTTGTGCTAATATAAAAATGTGTTCCTATCAGATAATGTTAAAACGATAGTAAGTTAAATGTGCTAATCACTAGCCCAAATATTTTATTGACCGAGTTTTTGTCGAAGAAGGGTAAAATTGCAGACGCTAGCTACTGCTAAGCTTTTTATTTAAGGTGCATGTCCTTTTCAAAAATAAGGGTAAGAACCATACAGATTGCGTTTTACTTGATCTTATGGCCAGTTTTACACTTAACATTGAAAAAAGTTATTTACATCTCAAAATAGGCGGTGTTAGTACTTTTTACTTGGTTCAAGAATTGTGCGCTCAATAAGGCTTGGTCCGGCCTGCACTATGATTTTGGCTTCACAAGGCTTCCGATTTTGTTTATCATGCCGCTCTTGCGATTTTGCCCCATTCTATGAGCCCTGTTCTCATGAGATTCCGGGTTATGCCTAGATTATTTTACCCTATCCATTGTCGAGAAGTTGATAGCGTTTTAGAAGCTTGGACCCAATTGGGAAGGGCCGAATATTGTGAATGAGGCGCTCAGGTCCGGGGGATATCATCTCCAGGATGTGGAAGGGGTACCCCTCGGCCGGGCTAGAAGTGGAGATAACCTGAGAAGATTTTATCCTTGAAAGTTCTTTCCTTTTATATATATAACTATTAAATTCTTTTACTATTGTGACTCATATGTTGGCTTGGTGACTAAAAAGTTGTATATGTTGGTGCTGGAATGCCCCAGATCGATTCCGCTCCCGGGCTCTCACCTAGACGGGGGGTTCAGGTTGATCTCTGGAGAGGCTGGCAAGGTTGGATATGTTGGTGCTGGAATGCCCCAGATCGATTCCGCTCCCGGGCTCTCACCTAGACGGGGGGTTCAGGTTGATCTCTGGAGAGGTTGGCAAGGTTGGATATGTTGGTGCTGGAATGCCCCAGATCGATTCCGCTCCCGGGCTCTCACCTAGACGGGGGGTTCAGGTTGATCTCTGGAGAGGCTGGCAAGGTTGGATATGTTGGTGCTGGAATGCCCCAGATCGATTCCGCTCCAGGGCTCTCACCTAGATGGGGGGTTCAGGTTGATCTCTGGAGAGGCTGGCAAGGTTGGATATGTTGGTGCTGGAATGCCCCAGATCGATTCCGCTCCCGGGCTCTCACCTAGACGGGGGGTTCAGGTTGATCTCTGGAGAGGCTGGCAAGGTTGGATATGTTGGTGCTGGAATGCCCCAGATCGATTCCGCTCCCGGGCTCTCACCTAGACGGGGGGTTCAGGTTGATCTCTGGAGAGGCTGGCAAGGTTGGATATGTTGGTGCTGGAATGCCCCAGATCGATTCCGCTCTCGGGCTCTCACCTAGACGGGGGGTTCAGGTTGATCTCTGGAGAGGCTGGCAAGGTTGGATATGTTGGTGCTGGAATGCCCCAGATCGATTCCGCTCCCGGGCTCTCACCTAGACGGGGGGTTCAGGTTGATCTCTGGAGAGGCTGGCAAGGTTGGATATGTTGGTGCTGGAATGCCCCAGATCGATTCCGCTCCCGGGCTCTCACCTAGATGGGGGGTTCAGGTTGTTCTCTGGAGAGGCTAGCAATGATGTGCTTTGAGAGTAACAAAATAATAGTATATGCTAAGGCTAGTAGGGCCTAGATTGCTCCGAGTGATCCCGCTGTCAGGCTCTTATTAGCTGGCAGGGCAGGAAGGCCTCATGGAGATGAATTGTTTTTGCTTCGAGTGATCCCGTTGTCAGGCTCTCACTAGCTGACAGGGCTGGAAGGCATTCGAAGGAAAGTTATTTTTGAAAAAGCGCCCCCCGAGCAGACCCGCTGACCAGGCTCTCACCTAGCTGGCAGGGCCGTAGGCTCACTCGATGGCAGGTCCCAAAGGCTTTAGCATATAAGGAATCAGTTACGCTTGATAAATTGATAGTTTTCACTGACAATCGAAGTTCTTCAAGAATAGTTTTGAAAACAGAAGCTTAAGATAATAAATCCTACAATGACGCAACCTTATTCGATTAATTTTAGAAACAAAATCAGATTCATTTTGAATTGTTAATGCATGATTGTTTATGTAATCATTGTAGATAATCGTGAGCATTCTATTCCACAGCACCATCAATCATCCCTGAGGCCCATTCTTGAATAACACAATATGCAACAGTAAAAAGAACTGCGATCTAAATTATGAGTTTGATTGCTAATAGACATTAAGTGGCATGACATTCTGAGAACCTGAAGGGCATAGTATCTCTACCATAAAAAAGAAGGCATAGTGTATAACCAAGGTTGTTGACAACCAAATTGATCATTTGAAGGCAACAAAGGGGAAAGTTATCACATCAAGACAAATATAAGCACAAAAAAGAGAAGAATCATCATTCATATGATTATATACCCATAATTTTTTTTTTTTGGGTCGGTTCCCACCCGTCGGATACTTGGGGTTAGACATTTCTTTCCGAGCGTGAGACACGCTCGCAAAGAGCGGGGATTGTGTACAACCCCGTACCCGTCGGGTAGGACCCTCCCCAGATAGCGGGGACCCGTGGTGTCCCGTGATTGACTAGCATTGACCGGGGTGCGGTTAGGACCCATATTCTTAAATAAACAAAGAATGGGGATGCGAGTAGCGGAGTTTGGTGTGCGTTTAGAAAAGAGGGCTGCGGATAGCCATGTTTGGCTAGGGTTTTTTATAAAACCTAAAAATAAACTCAAAAGGAGGAGCTTTTCCTTTTCAGCCGCAAGAGGAGCCGTCGCCCTCCCCCCCCCCCCCCCCCCCCCCCCCCCCCCCCCCCTTCCTGTTCGCGCGCGTCTAGGGCAGCAGCAGCCGAGGCCCCCGCTCCCCGTCGCCCTTCCCCCTCTCGTCGCCCGTGAGCAAAAGGAGGACCCCCGATCTCCCTTCCTCCTCTCCCGTGGCCGACCGAGGCGAGATCCGGCCGGGAGCTCCTCTCCCGTGGCCGTCCGAGGCAAGATCCGGCCGGGAGCTCCTCTCCCGTGGCCGTCCGAGGTGAGATCCGGCCGGGAGCTCCTCTCCCGTGGCCGACCGAGGCGAGATCCGGTCGGGAGCTCTTCTCCCGTGGCCGTCCGAGACGAAATCCGGCCGGGAGCTCCTCTCCCGTGGCCGACCGGAGCGAGGAGTGTCGGGGGCTTCTCTCCCGCCACTCCTCTTCTTGTCTCCAAAGCATGAAAGTGGAGGCATATCAAATCGTGTAAAGCCGCTATGGCCGCTGGACGTCGAGCACGCACAAGGTCTTCGGTTGCGACTCCGCCAAGGCACGCGTCAAGGGTAACGAATTTCAACTCGGGCAGGTGAAGCCTTCAATTCTCATATTTGCATGGAGGCCCCTCTCCACCAACGGGTGGGGGGAGGGAGCTCTCCGACGGGTTGACGTGCGCGTCCCCGCTATTAACTGCATTAGCGCCCGGAAGTGTGAGTACGGGTTTAGGCCTTCTGTGTGAAGCCCATCCGGGTGTGTAGACCGGATTGGTGATGTTTCTGTGTGAAGCCCGTCCAGACGTTGGGGCCGGATTGGTGATGTTTTGGGGACCCCGAAGAAGACTCTGTGGAAGATATTTAGTATTTGCTCGTATTTGTAAAATGTCGCCGCCTCGGGAAAGGGGTGTGGGTAATGTAGCTCGGTTTGCTTCAATTGGCCGAGGCTCAGTTTGCTACCGCATGGCGAGACGTTTGCGTACAGGTGTCGCAGTACCAAGCAGGGGGTTGCGGGCTTAAGCCCAAAGTTGTGCCGCCCCGAGAAGGGCTTATTTATTTATATTTGCCGGCCTGCGTGCCGAAGTGTGGAGCTTATGCTCTTGTAAATTAAAATGCCTGTGATGCCCTCTTTAGGTAGCTTATATTTTTATCGTAAGCGAGTGGTGTTTTCACGAACCACTCGCCCCGTGAGAACCCCGAGGTGAAATTACCGGGAAGACCTTAAGGGGCAGTTAATTAACTCTTAGAACGGCGGAGTTACGATGTCGGCAGTCCCATTTGGGCTGCGTATAGTCAGACTATTTGTCGGGATTACGCTATCGGCGGCCCGGACGGGGAACGCTATAAATAGACCCAAGAGAGCACCTTTAGGAGGGGGATTCGGTTTGGGATTTCCCTTCAGATGTTTTGGTTGTCAAGAGAGTCTCCCAATGGTGTTTTGTCTCAGCTTTGACTTGGGAGGGGAAGCGCTCAACGATCTTCCGGGTTAGTGGAGGGACCTCCTCGCTGTGACTAAGGTCTTAGTCAATCTTCCTAGTTTCCGGTCTACCTTCTCTGAGGGACCAGTAAGGGCTAGCCGCCCCTCATCTCGGTGAGGGCCCCGAACTCCGCAAGAGACCGAGAAATCGGTTTCAACAAGAGAGCTGCGTGCGATGTGAGTGTCATCGTGGAAGGAACTATCATGGCCGGGATAATGTCGTTGGCCGAACGGTGAAATTAATATAATTAATTAATTTTAGCCCTGCATGAAAGCGATGTGCTATCGCCGGCTCAGACCCGCGCCAAAAACACCTTCGTCGTTGCTCGAATGGAACTCCATCTTCCCTACTGCCTCATCTTCCTTGTCTACTACCTCACGAAACTGTATTCGCCTAACCGGAAGCTTCGCGGCAGCTATCTTCCTCCATGGCTATCACTGATATTTTTAATTATGTTGTTCGACAATTTCAAAACCGAATGAATAGGAATTGGAATTCACCTTAATTATTAGAGCAGCACCAATCTGATACGAAGAACCGGCAATTTATGGAAAATCACAAACAACAAAGATAAGAGGAATACAAAATCAGGAAGAAGATTTTTCACTAATGATGAAGGAATTTACAAATAATTAACAACAACAAAAAACCCACTAAAATGTGAATGCATCGGACAGAAGTTTAATTTTTAAGTAACATAACTGAAATTTAAAAAAAATATATAAAATAAGATCCACAGAAGTTCATCTACAATAGATGGAAGTTCGATTATTGCAGCAAACTTGTCAAAACAGGAAGAAGACTGTCGTGGTCCAGTGAATTTGACGGGGAAGCTGTTCAACGATGTAGAAGAACGCGGCCGAACTCGATGGAGGATGATCACCGCAAATTTTCCTTAGACGAGAAAGAGATCGCGTAGTGGCTTCATGCGGTCAGTAATGATGGAGAAGAGAGGAAATGGTCTCTTTTCTGGTGGGATCGACGCGACGAGAGAAGGCGGAAGTCGCGGCTCAAAGGTCTGTGATTGGGAAAAAAGAGGAAGATTATTCTTGCTTTGGGCGAACGGGCGTTGAGATAATTCTAGCGGTGCAAGCGTGAGAGCGGGATGGTGTTGTTTTTCGTGGTTCCCAGTTCATGGATACTGCAACATGCCCGCGGAAGGGATTAATTAGTCCCATTCTGCTTGTCCGCGTTAAGTTTTTGGGCTTCTTAAGATTGAGACCACTCCTCCCGCCTTCACCTCGTGATTTCGGAAGTGAAGCCTCCGCGCTCAACGGCTTACGATGAGGACTCGCAAAATTACAACCCTCTTCATGTACAAGATGAATCACTAAAATTGATAGTGAGCGCCTCCAAAGAAAGACGGTTCGAGGTTGTGACATGATATAATTAGAATGAACAATATATTCTAAGTCCATTGAATCTTATCATCAACAATATATAGGAACAAAAAACTATAGGATACTCAACATGTCAACAACAAACGATACTCAACAAAGAATGACATGGACAGACACGATCCTAGCGTGGAGAAACAAAATGCTTAATCAAACGCTCAACTTTAGCCTGAGTTTGAAATAAGCTCCTGAATATTCATTTTCCTCGCATACGTATTAATCTCAAATTGTTAGACAAAATTTGAAACATGTTCATAGACTAACTTTCATTAAGTTTTTAACTATTTTAGATAATGACGTGACAGTCCTAAAAATGTGATATTTGCGTTAATATGTATTTTGAGTATTATAAATCTATTTAAAAATGATAAAGGAAACTGAAATGCTATGCATGACAAAAAATATAAAATATTAAAAAAAAATTAATATAAACTAATGATAGTACTCATTATTCACGTTAGCGCGGTAACAATGACTTACGACTGCCGCATCATCCAAAACTGTTAAAAACTTAACGAATGTTGGACTAGGTTCTTATTTCATACTTAGGCTTCGTTTGGCGTGGAGATGGCGGTCGTGAACATCGTGGTCATGAATCGTTGTTCGTGAATGTCCGACCCAACCTAAAAAAATTCATGCATTTTATGCTCAAAACTAGTTTTATTTTCTTTATAGTGGTCATAACTTTTGTCTTGCCAAATATACGTTCTATGATAATAACGTTTTTGATCAAACTCACCGAAGCAAGAGCAAGATAAGCCGCACCAAACGAAGTCTTAGGCTCCATTTGGCGCAACAGTGGGGGTCGTGAACGCGGTGGTTATGAACTGTCGTTCGTGAACCCCCGAACTCACCTAGGGAACCTGATCTAGATATTTTGTCTATAAATTTTTTTTTTTAAAGAAAAAGCATACGTGGATGCGTTTGTTATGCTGAGTACTTTGGATCTTCATCACCAGCATCTCATTTGATAATTTGAAAAAAAAAAGGTGACAAATGGATCGTACTATATGAATTAATAAAATTCAAGTTGGCCATCAATTTGATGAATAAAATCAAATTAATAATAATAATTTAATGCCACGGCCTCTTAATCATCAATTAAGAATCGAGGCAAATTTACAGCACTACCCCCACCATGATGATGTATGCATACAATATATTATTATATTTATTATATATTCTTGCCCTCGATGGACTTCAAGTAAAACAGAAGGAGGCGACAGTACCATCCAGGAGCTTGGACACGTGTAAGCCGACAATGAAGATCTGCCACATGTCAAAATGCCAGCCATAAAAAATGGGCGCTGCTATCCGCACTGACACGTACTTTCGTGTTGAACACTTTTCCTAATAATGAGCGCACGAGACGTATTGCCGCCCTGATTGAAACTTGGGCTTAACTATAACGATTCTTTTAGAAATACGCCTTATACATGCATTTTTAGGAAAAGCGTTCAACACGAGAGTTTTAGACCTCGACGAGATCTACAATTTTCGTGTTGAAAATTTTTCCTAAAAATGCATGTACAAAACTTATTTTTAAAAGTCGTGCAATAACTCATATAAATAGAGTGTGGATAGTCAAAACTGTAGTGCGGATATCAGCGTCCTAAAATATTGGAGCGGGGAATCCCCGCAGGGAATAGGATGTTGATAGCCATGTTTTTTTATATAAATTATTATATATATAATTATATATGGATATACATAGGGATATATAGTATACTTTATTAGGAATCAAATAATTCATTGTAATTCAGAGTGATCGTACAAGCTTTTTAATATAAAAAATAAAGTAGATTTGGCAAAAATTATTGCAAAGCCAGGCAACTTTTCGTTAGGGTATGGAGCATCTTGATACGGTGAGGAGCATCTTGGTGGGCATCATGTTCCGTAGAGAAAAGAAGAGAGCACGGGCGCGGGGGACGGTCACGCATCACTCAGCGAGAGAGGTAGGTGAGATGTATGACTACGCGGGTGAGACGCACATATCGATCAATTTGTCATCTATAAGGCGGCACGAGATGCTTTGCATGAGTGAAACTATGCACCTTGTCAGAAAAAATAGTAGGATGTCTTCGCATCAAGCTATCTTTTAGCCATTTGTGTGAAGCGCCTTTTGTTGGACTGCTGAAATGTCAAGCTTCAGTACAGAGGGCAGAAGGAAGGGCAAGCCGAGGAGGCCGCTGAGGGCGTTGTTAAACGTGCAACGCAACATTCATCTAGAAGTGTCGTTGGATGCCTCATGCAGTGAGTGATCAGGTGGTTGGTAGGAGCATTGAGCAAGTAAATGTGCCCCCGGGCGAAAACGTGCGCCTGAGTAAAAACTATGTGCACGAAAAAATGTGACCCCGGGAGAAAAATGCGCTCCTGGGCGAAAAAATGAGTGCCTGGGAGAAAAATCTCGTGCACGGGCGAAAAATGCACGTTGGGGCGAAAACGCATGTTAGGGCGAAAAACGCGGACAGGGGGCAAAAAACTTGTGCCGGGAAATACGCTTGGGAGAAAAACGTGCGCCTAGGCGAAAACACGTGCTCGGGCGAAAAACGTGCGCATGGGCGAAAACATGCGCTCGGGCGAAAAGACGCGCGTCCAAGCAAAAAGTGCGCGCTAGAGCGAAAAGTGTGCGCCCGAGCAAAAAAACACGCTCGAGCAAAAAACCCGCGCTCGGGCAAAAAAATGCGTGCTTGAAAAAAAAACGTGCGTCCGAGTGAAAAACGTGCCTCTGGCGAAAATAATCGGCACGCGTGTAAAAAATGAGCGTCGGACGAAAAAATGCGCCCGAGCGAAAAAAACATGCACCCGGGCAAAAATCTGGATCAAAATCGACGGTGCGAGCTAGACATTAGGTTAAGAGGTTTTTAGGTTTAATTGAATATCGATGGCTTTGGACCCAAAAACCAACTCCGCTCTAAAACCGTTCGTCCAAATAGTAGAATTGATTTTCTAATTCTCAAAGTCAATTCTTGAATACCAATGTCGTTCAGACGAATGAACCATAATAATTTTTCAACATAAAGTATTGTAAATACTATTCGACTATTATGTATATTTTTTGCCATATCTACATGACTAGGGCTGTTCATAAATAGTATTATATGACCCGTAATTCGTCGAGATCAGGGTGGATAGTGAAAATGGTCGTGACAAGCAAATTGACCGATTGGAGGCAACTGAAACCGACCGAAGCAGTGAGATAAGGCCCGTGGGAATCCACTTCCCCGCTTGGGCGAGTGGACCCATGGTCCACTCACTCAGGGGGGGGGGGGGGGGGGGGTGGCGAGTGGACCATGGTCCACTCGCCCGGGGTGAGGGGCGAGTGGACTTGTGGTCCACTCACCCTGGGCATACGGACGAGTGGGCCACGGGTCCACTCATCCCTATGGGGAATGGACCAAGTGGTCCACTCACCCAGCCCAGGCAGTGGACCACTCGGTCCACTCCCCCGGCCCCCGACAAGGGGGGAGTGGACGTCTTGAGTCCCACTCGCCCCCCTCCTGTCCCGGTCAGAACCGTTGGTTTGGATTCAAAGTTGAGCTGCGAATAGCGGAATTTGGCTATCCGTAGCCCAAATTCAGGAAGTCTATAAATAGACCCCCATGGGCACCTTGGGAAGGACCTCTCTTCTTCTCTCTCTCGCGTGTTACTTGTGAGCAGACACTCCAGTCCTCTATCAGCTAAGGTCGACAGTCATGTACTCTTTAGTGCCCTCCAGGGTGCCCAGGCTCAACATTGGCTTGGGAGGGGAAGCTCTCTTTGATCTTTTGGGTTTGTGGTAGGACATCCTCGTTGCAGCTCAAGGGGTCTATTTTGGGCTTCAAGTCTTCTTCGGTGTAAGGTCCTTCGACTCTCAGCGACCGGTCATGCGTTCTAGCTCAGGTGAAGTAAGGGACAACTGCATACCCATTGCGAACGTCGAATCCAGTTCTCTGGTTTCAATATTCTGGTGCGGTGAGCGTGGAAGCAGCTAGTTCGGAAAGTTCTGAGCAAGTCTCATGACTTAAAGCGACGAGCCAGCGAACTCGCCCCCTCCCGGCGAGTACATGAGATGTGTGACTTCGAAGAGTTCAGGAAGTCGATCTTGGAGCTCTTGCGGGTGGCACTCCCCCCTTAGGGCAAGTGCTCAACACCACCAGCACCCGTGCTCGCCTCGCCGTCTATGGAGGAGCCAGAGCAAGCATGTCGAACAGGGAAGGAACTAACCTTGAAGGAATGCTTGAGCCTCCAAGCGCGAGTGCTCTTCAACAGCTCGCCTGGGATCAGCTACCCCGGTGAGGAGGTAGGCAGAATTCCTCAGACTCGCCAGGGAGGATGGGAAAGTCTCTTCTGCGAGCTGATTATCTCAGCTCCCATTCCGGATGGGTTCAGTGAACCTGCCATGTGTTACTACACTGACAAGGATGACCCTCTCCAGTATATCTAGTGGTTTGAAGACGTCATCTCGATCAGGCTGATGACGAACGCCTTCAAGTGCAAACTCTTCGTCATCTCTTTGAAGGGAAAGGCAAGGGACTGGTTCCACCAGCTCCCATCAGGTACCATCTACGGCTTCGAGTACATGCGCCAGAGCTTCTTGCTGAGGTTCTCCACCTCGAAGAAGAGGAAGAAGGGGGCAGAGGCTCTGTTCTTGATTCGGCAGAAGCCGGGGAGACGCTGGGGAGTTACGTTGATCGATTCTAGGAAGAAGTCATCCTCGTCCACGGGGTGCCTGGGCACACCATGGAGCTGGCCTTTACCATCGGGCTACAATAAGGGCTGTTCAGGATGGGCCTAGCTTGGGGCCCTCCTCTATCTTTCGAGGGACTGATGGAGCGGGCTTATCAGGAAATCGAGAGAGAGGCCACCAACCAGGAGTTCGTGGTAAGGTTGGCCAAGTGGATGAAGGAGGAGAGGAAGGAAGAAGGAGGAAGAAGGAAGTGAGAAGTCAGGGGCACCAGGGACCCCCAGTTGGGCAGGAGCAAGGCTGGAGGTTTCAAACACCAGTCGCCCGACCAATCTGGAGGCCGCCAGGAGGACCTGCTAATGGCCAAGGACGAGGCCATTTCCAAGGGGGAGGAAACTTCCAGGGGGGGGGGGGCAGGGACGGTTCAACCCAGCGGGGTGGCGACCGGACCCAAGGCCATTACAACCCAAACCCCTGCAAGCCATGGCGATTGGCCGAAGAAGAGGAGGTAAGAAGATGAGTCGCGCAGGGAAGGGAGCAGAGGGGTTGGCGCTGCCGTATTTTGACTTCCATCAGCAGGAAGGTCATGCGACAACCACCTGCCCAGAGTTTCTGGAGATAAGAGAAGGAAGAAGAGCCCCGGCAGAGGGGAGACAACTCTACCTGGAAGGACCAAGAGAAAGAGAAGGAGAAAGAAGGAAAGAAGGAGAAGACCCGTGTGAGGAAATGGACGACTTGGAGACCCTTGGCGGGATCGGGGTGATTCACGGAGGAGTGGGCATAGAGGCCACCCAGAAGGGGAGCCTCCATACCATCTACCGTCGAAGCGTTGCTTCGACCTTCCGAGCCCCCCCCCCCCCCCCCCCCCCCCCCCACCCGGGGCGAGAAAACCACCTTCTCGGCCCAAGACATGCCGGCCCATGAAGATCTGTTCTGCGACGCGCTCGTAATCCAGGCGGCAATTGAGAACTTCACGGTCTCCCGGATCTTGGTCGACAACGGGAGCTTTGTGAACGTGGTCTTCAAGAAGGCCTTCGACGATATGAAGGTGGAGGCGAAGCGAGTGCTAGCCTCAGATGGACCACTCTTCGAATTCTCTGGAGAAAGGATGGAAGTGGAGGGAGGAGTCGAGTTCCTCGTCACTTTAGGGGGCACGTCGAAAAAATTCCCGATTCGTCATCGTGAACGCGCCGAGCAACTACAACGCCATTTTTGGGCGTCCCCTCGTCAACGCCTTCAAGTGTGTACCCTCCTCTTACCACCAGTGCTTGAAATATTGCATTGGAGGAGTCCAGATTCGGGTCAGGGGAGACCCCAAGGTGGCGCGGTAATGCTACGTCACGACGGTCAACACAATCGCATGGAAGAAGAAGGCAGATGAAATGGAGGAGGTGATGAAATAGATGACCGAGATGCATGTGGCCGAGTAGGCGCAAGAAGGCGCGTTGTAATAGACATGTAACCTCTTCATGATGAATGAAAAATATTTAGAGGTAGCACCTTAGGTAAGACCCCGACTAGAGACAGTTAACTGGGCTTGGTGCTGCCGGCAACTGGGAGGCTTATTGGGTTTGTTTACCTTAGGTAAGACCCTGACTAGAGACCGCTGACCGGGCTTGGTAATGCTGGCATCTTGGAGGCTCATCGGAGGCTGAGGTTGGTTAAGGCCCCGACTAGAGACCGCTTACCAGGCTTAGTGATGCCAGTAGCTGGGAGGCTCATCGAGTCGACTCATTGCAGTTAAGGCTTCGAGAAGAGATACCGCCTCGCGGAAGTGTTGAGTTACTCCACCTCCGGGTGAGCTAAGCTCCTAGGAAGTGTCGAAGTCCTCCACCTCAAGTTGGTCTAAGCTCTTAGGATGTGTCGAGTTCCTCCACCTCCGGGTGAGCTAAGATCTTAAGAAGTGTCGAAGTCCTCCACCTCCAGTTAGTCTAAGCTCTTAGGAAGTGTCGAGTTGCTCCACCTCCAGGTGAGCTAAGCTCCTAGAAAGTGTCGAAGTCCTCCACCTCCAGTTGGTCTAAGCTCTTAGGAAGTGTCGAGTTCCTCCACCTCCGGGTAAGCTAAGCTCCTAATTAAGAAGTGTCGAAGTCCTCCACCTTCAGTTGGTCTAAGCTCTTAGGAATTGTCGAGTTCCTCCACCTCTGGGTGATCTAAGCTCCTAGAAAGTGTCGAAGTCCTCCATGTAAGACACCCCCTTTTGGGAATCGACGGTCCAACTGGGGAATCTTATCGCACACCACCATTTATGCACAACGCCAAAGCGGCCACAAAGGGTGGAAGCACTTTCTTCTCCAACTTCTATCCTTGAACACTTTGTTGTCATGCATAGGGGTGATGTTAAGCGAATAACACTACACACCATCAAAGTAGGGAAGCAGTTTCTTAGTGGAAGACATCATTAATGAGTGCACTTTATAGCATTTAGCGGAAGACATGATCTATATCGGAAGATTAATTATCACAGAAACCCATATATTCAAGACCTGTATGAATATTGTCATTCTCTCTGTCGCATTATACCCTATTAATCAACACTCAAGTACCAATGCATATATATATCATGAGATAAGGCACAAAAGGAGACGCGACCTAACGAATATATATATCTGAAGTAGCATGCTCCATGAATTCCTCCACACTTAGGCGCTCACCCGCACCTGTCACCTGTGCTAAGGACAAGTTATTAGAACCACGAATCAAATCCAATAACTATTAGCATCAAGCATAGTATAACATTTAAGGGAGGAAATATCTGGACTATGATTGGACCGTCGTAGTCTTCCGGTGACCACAGCATACGTACTCCGTATCATCATGCATACAGTCTCAGACCCACGCAGTTCCATTAGTTTCACACGAGTTGTCTTCCCAGACCATCCTTCATGCAGGTTGCCTTAGAGTATAACTCGTCAGCCATCCGATTTGCTCCCCAGGGCACAGTTTACTCTTTTAGGAATAATTCTCGAAAACACAATATATTCGTAAGAATATATTTCTCGGAGCTACAATATATTCCCGTAGGAATATTTTTCGGAGGCGCAATATATTCCCGTAGGAATATTTCTCGGAGACACAATATGTCTGCGTAGGAATAATTCTCGAATGCACAATATATTCCCGTAGGAATATTTCTCAGAGGCACAAAATATTCCAGTAGGAGTATTTCTCAGAGACACAATATCCTGTAGGAATATTTCTTGGAGGCACAATATATTCCCATAGGAATATTTCTCGGAGACACGATATATTCCCGTCGAAATAATTCTCGAAGGCACAATATATTTCCCTAGGAATATTTCTCGAAAGCACAATATATTCCTCTAGGAATATTGCTCGGAGGCACAATATATTCCCGTAGGAGTATTTCTCGGAGGCACAATATATTCCTGTAAGAATATTTCTTGGAGGAACAATTTATTCCCGTAGGAATATTTCTCGGAGGCACAATATATTCCCGTCGGAATAATTCTCGAAGTCACAATATATTCCCGTAGGACTATTTCTCGGAGGCACAATATATTCCTGTATGAATATTTTCGGAGGCACAATATATTCCCGTAGGAATATTTCTCGGAGGCACAATATATTCCCGTCGGAATATTTCTCGAAGGCACAATATATTCCCATAAGAATATTTCTCGGAGGCACAATATATTCCCGTAGGATTATTTATCGGAGGCCAATATATTCCTGTAGGAATATTGCTTGGAGGCACAATATATTCCCGTAGAAATATTTCTCGAAGGCACAATTTATTCCCGTCAGAATAATTCTCGAAGGCACAATATATTCTCGTAGGATTATTTCTCGGAGGCACAATATATTCCTGTAGGTCAAATCTAAATTACAGTCAATATTGAAATAAACCAAAACATCGATCTGTCTGCTCTGCTCTAAGAGCGGAGGCCAGTTCGACACAATTTAGGGTTGAGCCTGAAGGAATGTTCAATCTTCATGTCAACTCTAAATTACAAGCAATAATGAAATAAAAGGCAAAACATTGATCTGTCCGCTCTGCTCCAAGAGCGACATCCAGTTCGGCATAATTTAGGGTTAACCCTGAAGGAATGTCTTATCTTGACGTCAACTCTAAATTACAGGTAATAATGAAATAAAAGCCAAAATATCGATATGTCCGCTCTGCTCCAAAGCGGCAGCCAGTTCGACATTATTTAGGGTTGACCCTGAAGGAATGTTCCATCTTTACGTCAACTCTAAATTACATGCAATAATGAAATAAAAGCTAAAACATTGATCTGTCTCCAAGAGCGGCGGCCAGTTCGGCATTATTTAGGGTTGACCCTGAAGGAATATCTCATCTTCACGTCAACTCTAAATTACAGGCAATAATGAAATAAAAGTCAAAACATCGATCTGTCCGCTCTGTTCCAAGAGCGGCGTCCAGTTCAGCATTATTTAGGGTTGACCCTGAAGGAATGTTTCATATTCATGTCAACTCTAAATTACAGACAATAATGAAATAAAAGTCATAACATCGATCTGTCTACTCTGCTCCAAGAGCGGCAACCAGTTCAGCTTTATTTAGGGTTGACCCTAAAGGAATGTCTCATCTAAACGTCAATTCTAAATTACAGGCAATAATGTGCAATAATTGAAACACTGAAATATGGTGCAGAAATCAAAACACTGAACTGGAAAGCAGAAACAGAACTATTGAAAAGAAGTGCAGTAATCGAAATATTGAATTAAGGAGAACAGAATATGAAGCAGTTCAAATTCCGATAACTGTAGTTCCTTCTCCGTTCCAATGAGACATCTCCGTTTCAAGGAGGCATCTCCGTTCCAAGGGGGCCTCTCCCTTCCAAGGAGGCACCTCCGTTCCAAGAAGACATATTCTATATTAGTCATGGTTGAATTGACATTAGGGTGAATTTCGAGGTCCGCCGGGTTTCATGTCGTTCGAACTCGATTACCACTTAAGTTTTTCTTTCCTTATCGTGAATTACCAAATTGTAATCTTCATTAGTGATTGGTGGTTTGCCCGCCTATATTTCTTTAAATTAACTACGAAAGCTTTATATTTAATAATTCATTAAAATACCAGACATGAATAAAGTATTAAAAAAGTGAAACCATATAACATGACTACTCCGAGTAACTCTCATAATCTTCTCAAGTAATATTGCGTCAAGTATTATCCTTTAATAAGTTACTTAGCCGTATTTCACTCTAGACTACACCCCTAAAAAGTGCCAGCTTGAATCAAGGTCTTTTAACTTTTACAAAGGGTTCAAAATGACCCCCACTGATTTCCTCATAAAAACCTCACATATATCGATTGAGAAAAGATCCTCTGATAAGTTTAAAAATCAGAGTTTTTGTCCTATTTTAAATCATTAAAAGAGTAAACCAATTTCAAAAAGGATTGACTTTTTACAGGTTGCTTATCATCCCCCTTTATAATGCTACTATAAATTCTTCAGGCCCTTTTGAGACCTTACATAGCCCTTGATAATTCATTTAGGCTCCCATAACCGCTAAATAAATTCCCAAATATAGCAAGAATGCTTTAAAAATTCCCAAACTTTTTCAAATTGTGTGTTTCAGCTCTTAAAAGTCCCCATAAAATTTGAAGACATTTTGGAAGAGTGGCTAATTCTTAAGTAATTAAAAATCGAGGTTTTAACCCTATAAAAATAGAAAATCTTTTCCAAAAATTCTTAAATAATTATGCTGGGTGTGGCACACTACTATAGAAGTTCCCTAATTATCTCAAAATTTTCCATCCATTTCCGGACCCTCTTTTAATTTTAAAAACCCTCTTGTCCTAATTTAAATGATTAAAAATAGTGTCCGAGCTTCAAAAATCATTAAATATTTGCAGCAAGTGTATATCAGTATTAGGGATCTTCCAGAATTTTTCCAAGTTTTTATCATAACTTTAAGACCCTCTAGTATTTAAAACTAAAGATATTTTAAATATTAAAATTGCAAATAATCCCAGAAAAGTCTCATAATTTTTCTAGAGATAACCCCTACCATAATCTACAACATTGATGTTTAACGTTTTTCAATATAAGCAAATTATCAGCCTAAAAAAATCAAGAATATCTTGTGTTATATGCAACCTGAACCTGCACTGATCTTAAAGATCGATGCATGGCTGCGATGGAGCCATACCGAAGGGAAACGTCGGCCCCACAGAGGATCCACCTCTGATTCGTTATGGGTCTAATGGCCACTTAGCCGGGATTAAGATTATCTGCGCCGTGGAATCTCGAGGAGTAGATCCAACGGCAGCTGTAGCGCGCGGCGGCTGGAAGCTTGCGGGCGTCCTCCACCGTCGTCCAGCCGGCGGTTCGCCGCCCCACCGCCTCCGGCCGAATCGCTGGAGGCAGGCGCTTCTCCCGGCGGTGGTCCGACGGCCTGGAGCCGCCGCCAACCGCCGGGAGGAAGTTTTACAGAGCCTGGGCTCTCGGTGAGGAAGTTTTACAGAGCCTGTCACTGCCCGAAACTCTCCCGGTGAGGGTTGCCGCTCTCTCTCCGGCGAGGTGTGGATCCCCCAGAGGGACAAGAGACTTCGGGAGCCACCATGCATGGTGGGGCGTCGAGTTGGCGGTGTGGCGCTCGGGATCCCTCCTCCTTCCCCGGCGCCGACAGAGCTTCATGGTGGCGGGATTTATTTCGAGAGGCTTAGTGAGGAGCTACTGAAGGAGTTTCTTTTCTCTCCTTTAAGCAAGGGTTGGGGCTTATTTTATAGCCCACCCGAGAGTTCCCTCTCTTTCTCACTTCTTCCTTCTCAGCCAAGGTAAACTCCATGGTTGATCCAATTAACCATGGTTGGATCAGGAGGGCAGCTGGCAATCATCTTGTGGCTGCCTTGAGTTTGTTGATATCCAATCAAAGTGAAGCATGAGGACTGTGGTCTTGGTTGAGTGGTTTAGTCTAGGATAAGTGGATTGAGAAGGAAGGATTAGCCTTGGGTTAGCTTAGGATGAGGATTAGCTTAGGATTAAGCTTGAAAATATCTTCCCTCACTATCATTTTGCATAGGGGTGCGTGCATATCAAAAAAATGAGTGGAGGGGAGTTGACTTGGTGGGCTTGGGTGCACTTCGATTATTTTGAATTTACATTAATTTGAAATTCATTTATAGGGGGGTTGACCAAAGTCAATCCTATAATGGGTCACCCATGCATGTTAAAGTCAATGTAGGTCCGCGTCGTTGAGTGTCGGGCCATCATTGATGTGATGGGGTTGCAATCAAGTGTTCACGTATCTCGAAGCTTCGTATAATTTTACGAGTATTATTTTTAGGTGATTGATATGTGCAAACCTAATTTAGATATGTGCAGCCCAACTATTTAATTTAAATCTCTAAAATATTACCTTATTAAAACCACCAAAAATAGATACGTGCAAACCAAATCATGCCAGCCTTCATCCCGTCTACCGTTCGGCAGCTAGGGTTCGCGATTTCCGCCTCCTTCAGGTTCGCTCATCTCCTTCGCCGGCGAGCCCTTTAATACGCCGTTTTTCTCGCCGTCAACCCTTTCGCACCTCCCTCGCCAGCCAACCCTGCATTTGGTTCCGGTAAGGCAGCCAAACCTGCATTTGAGAACCGGATTTCAGTTTACATTGCCAACCCTGTTTCAGATTTAGAGGTATTAATTTTCATTAAGTTTTCCCCATTTATACCAATATATTGATGTTTCAATTTATGATGTTAAATTCAAGATATGTGTTAAATTGTATGTGTAGATTCAATGAGTTTGGGTAAAATAAAATTGTTGACATATGGAGAGACATCATTGTTGACATATGGAGAGACATCTCAACCTCCACAAATTGATGTTGAACATTGGAGCCTTCTTTACCAACTAGAACAAAGGGTCGTCCAAAAGGAAGCTTCAAGAAATTTACAAGTGATTTTAAATCGACGAAGCGAGATCCATCTCTATTTGAACATGTTTTGATGAGTGAGCAGTTATCATTGAAAATGAGATCAATACGGCCCACTAAAAAGGTAGCGGTTCCGAAAAAAAGAATGTTGAGAGCCGTCCGGAAAGAAATGCCACTGTACATAGTGGACTACATTTCTGATGTCGTGGATGTTTTAGGAGATAGACATTGTGGCTATCGGGTAATCAACAATATAATGGATTGGAAATGGGGGATGATTGGTTACAAGTGCGTAATGATCTATCACGGGAACTTCAACAAAAGAGGTCTTATATGATGATATTTTTGGTACGACGAGAAGAACAGAATTCTTAAATTCCTTAGATTGTCTGGTTGCTCCAGCTCCTTTGGATAAATGGATGATCATGCTTGATATGAGATTGATTATTGCATCTTGTTATAATATTAAACTAGTCCACTTTAGCATGTTTCAGTCTTTCACTTTCTTGTCGTTGCATTCACCACCTTCGGCTGTTCGAAGAACAATATTCATTGGATTCATTAATGGAAATCATTTCGTACAACTGAAGATGCTGAATGATTGTCCACTACCTCCAACGATCTCGATTTGGAGGAGATATCATGAAGAGATTGATGAGCCATGGTATATATTTATCATTATATTCGAATTGTAATTATTATGACTTAATATATTTTGTTAATGTTCACTAATGCATTTCCATCTCTAGGTGTTAATATGTGCTTACTAATGCACATAATTAATCTTGAAATCAAACATGTTTTCCGGGCAATATTTTGGGACTACAGGTAATATAAAGTTGACACATATTTATTTATCTTGCATTATATTATGTATTTTAAAAGTTTGATACTCTTTTTATTTTGGCAGATGCAAGAATTCAAGCTAAAATTGGGACAAAGAAGCATTCATGATGAATTAAAACGTTTTGTTTTTTGTTATTGCGACGCTCGATGTTACTCAAAATAGTCGTTTTCTCCAAACGATCCCAGATTGGAACAAAACAAGTTCCGTTACGCTCGTATCGACCATATGAGTCTAACTCAATTGACTGAAGTCGATACGGAGCACGTGTGCTCAATATACTAAAATATCGTCGTCGTGACGTGCTACGATATTCAAAATGGTCACTTTCACCAAATGACCTTGGATTGGAACGAAACGAGTTCTGTTGCACTCGTATCGACCATACGAGACTAACGAAACTGACAGAAGTCAATTTGGAGCACGTATGCTCAGTATACTAAAATAGTATCGTCGTGACGCGCTACAGTACTCAAAATGGTCACTTTCACCAAATGACCACGGATTGGAACGAAACGAGTTCAATTGCACTCGTATCGACCATACGAGTCTAAAACAACTGACGGGAGTCACTTCGGAGCACATATGCTCATTAAATTACTTCGGCGTTGTGGCGATGCACAATACTACCCTAAAACAGTCATTTCTCAAAATGACCGACATTATGGGGTAGAGGTCGGGTCGTAGTTTTCTATGACCCGGCCTAATCTCCTCCAAGAGTTCAATTGAACCAGATAGACCCCTTTTTGAAGTTGGGATGTTACACTGCACCTCCAGTTGGTATAAGCTCTTAGGAAGTGTCGAATTCCTCCACCTCCGGGTGAGCTAATGTAACATCCCCCAAACTGCTAGACCCCTAAGTTGGTTTTGTCATGACTAGGTCATGACAAAACCATAGGAAGGGTCATTTGACCTTGTGAGCCTAGGAAAGGAAAAGAAAACCACCTTGGACTGCAAATAGCAATTTCCAATTACCAAGCTTAGGGTGGGACTTTAGGGCCTCAACTTGACCATTTGACCACACCATAGTATCCCTAACCCTTTAGGGGTCCCCTTAGGGCACCAAGGGCCCATTGGGGTCAACCAAAGAGGCCAAATTGACCAAAGTCAACCTTAACCCCAAATTGGTCAAAGTAGCCTATTTAGAGCCAATTAACCTTCACCATGTCAAATTGATCACACATATAGGCCTAGAATACCATAAGAGACCAAGTAGACCTAAAAGCCCCATCATGGGACCCCCAGGGGTGCAATTTGACCAAAATGCCCTTTTTAGGTCAAAATGACAATTCTTCACAAAGTGCCCTAATTGACCATCACCATATTAAATTGACCCTACCCATAGTGTTATCATGTCATAGGGGACCCAGTGGACCAAAAAGCCCCATGATTGGGTCAACCCTAGGGCTCAATTTGACCAAAGTCAATTTAGCATGTTTTGGTCAAACCAGCTTAAATTGGGTCAACTAAGACTCATATAACCAAATTGACCCCACCAGTAGTTTCTAAATCTAATTGGGAACCCAATGGACCCAAAAGCCCCATCCTAGGGTCACCCAATTGGCCAATTTGACCAAAAGTCAAAATTGCCCAATTTAGGTCAATTCCCTTAAACCTAGCCCAATCCCTTTGGGATAACTCAATTGGGTGGTCAACCAGCCTAAGTAGACTAGCATTAAACTCAGGAGAGAGTAGAGAAACCGGCCATTGTGATGAGGAGAGAGAAAATGGAGGTTTCCCCATTTTTGAGGTGAGAGAAAGAGGTCATTCATGGCCATTAAGGAGTTGCATCCCTTGGCCTCCCCCATTAGCACTCCCATTCATCTGCTCTGCCGATTGTGAGGAATTCTCAGCCGTTTCTAGGAGGAATTAAGGCAGGGGGGATGCATTGGGTCGGTTATGGGAAGAATTCGAAGAGGCCATTAATGGCATTGGGGGTTAAAGCCACCACCACCTCCAATCGACCCCCCTATCACCTTCAGTAGCCGGAGAGGAGAGAAACCCCCAAGATTTCAGAGGAAGTCGTGTTAAGGAGGCTTGAATCGGCATGGCACCACAACCACCCCGAGCTCCCATGGTGTACAAAAGGACAACACGACGGCAAGCTCCACAACAGGTCCCATTCTCTTCCCTGACCTCTGAGGATTAGATCCCAATCGCCGGCCGCTCGATTCGTAGACAATAGGCCGTGAATCAAGCCAGCCAAGCGTCCCGTCGAACGGGTTGGGCTTCCTCTTCCAGAACGCGATTCCGGCCACCTCCGGCCGATCAAACACCGCTCATCGTCGGCCACCACCTCAACGGAGGTGGTGGTGGCGTTGGTCGGCCGGGGCGGCGTTCAGGTGGCCGGGAAATCCAAGTTAAATATGGCCCAGGCACGGCAGATCCTAGCCGCTGATTCCTTGGGGACGATGAACAGGCGCGGTCGGATTGGCTTTAAGATTCGTGCGCCCCTTAGTTTTAATTTCTATTTTTTGTGATTAAAATGCAGCACATAATTAATTCTTTTAAAAATACTTAGAGGCCTCTAGGGAAAAATTGTCCAAAATCTAAGTTGGAGCCCCTGAGGTCTAGTTTAATCCAAAATTGAGTTCACTCGATTTGGAGCCCTGGTTAGGGCACATCACTCATTTTGGTGAGCATTATCTATAGGGATAACCAGAACTTGTTTTGGATGCCCACAACAATCTAGAACTTCAAATGACTTGAAATTTGGGGGGTAGGCTACTCTTATATATATGTAGGTCATGTCCAAAAATTAGAATGATTGGAGAACCTTTACCCATAATTTTTGGGAAAACTCAATAAATCATGTGTGACTTAATTAGGTGCCTTAAACACCTCAAAACCATTCCAAACTTGGATGGGTGGCCCTAGAGAGTATGTAGGGTCTCTGGTTAAAATCTCATAATTTTTGGAGTTGATTTGGTAGGGTAATTCTCAAAATCAACCCTAGGCTCCCTAGGATAAGGGAAAACTTTGGGTGAGTGCCCCCACCCTTCCATAAAGCCAATGGGCTTCTTATTTGGGGTGCACATCACCCTCACCCATGCCAACCCTTACTCCAAATTGGGTGGCCATTGGAGGTGTTTTACCCTAGTAATTTACAAATGGGCTAATTGCTATTTGCACCCCATTTAGGCATCCTAAAGAACCCCACTCCTCACTAAATGTTGGTAGGATCTTGGGTGGTCATTCACTGACCTCTGGCCAAGGTAGTAAGTAGATTGGACTTGGACAAGGTAGGGAATCTCCCTTGGACATTTGTTTGCTTAAGGGTTATTTTAGGTAAAAGTGGACTTAGGCTAAGTTTGGAGTGTGGAGGGGGTTTCCTACCACTGATTGAAGACGTGGCCTTGGTCACTGACTTGGGATGTATGGGACACCCCAAGGAGCCAATCTTGGAAGATTTGGGTTTAGTGTGCCCTTAAACCCTAGTGGTTAACCTTATGATGCCATTTAGGGCTTTGTGAAGGACATATGAGTGTTTGCCCTTGGAGAGGTGTGTAATGGACTCCTTTGAGTTCTTAGAGTGTCATAACACCCTCACAAGAAGTTTGGGTGGATTTGGGGAAGTTTAGACCATAACCCTAGGTCAAACCCTAAAGGGGTGCAGTAAGAGGCCAATGAAGGAAGAGGGGTCTAACCTTAATGTTTTGACTTGAAATTTTGGGGAGGTGGTCATGGTGACCAGGGAACACTAGTGTAAGAAATTGGTGGGATTTGGAGTTGCAAACCCTAGGTAATAAATCCTTGGGTAGATTTGTAAATATTTAGGTTTTGGGGTTTTAAGAAGAAATATTACTTAGTGATTAACCATATTCTGTAACCAACTTAGTTTTGATGTTATAAATCTCTGGAGATTCTATTAGAACCCTTAGAAAACTTTTGGAGGTCCAAATTGTAATTATTCATATTGTTGGCAATTTTTGGGATGAATAATTTTAGGGTGTTAGTTTTCTGTAATTGCATGAAACTTTGCTGGATGACATTTCATACCATCATGAACCAACAGTATGTTTGTCATAATTTATGGATTAATATTTTTGGTACCTCTAGTTCAAATTAGAATTAATTGCAAATATATCCTTGGTGGAAATTACAATTGTAACCTTTATGGAACATGGTCAAACTTTGTAGGGCTGAATATTTTAGTATGGATCACCTCTGTATAAATTTACATAATGTTTGGAGTTCACATGAGGGTACCCCCTTTGGAAATGATTGGAAATAAATGGGTTTTGGAATTTTTAAAAAATAGTAAATCTTGCTGGAATTTCCTAAAATTTCATATTTACTGATTAATTGGTACCCTTGATTTATAAAAAAATTTTGGTAGGCATTGGAAGTCAGAAATGTATACTTGTAGTTCAAACCCTAGGAAATTGTGTTTTGGAAAAATGTTTTAAATATTAATAATGTTGGGAAAATTATGAAACTCTGGATTTGATCTTAAACAAGTAGCATGGACCCCCAGTAAAATTGTTGGGTCATGAAGTTGATTAATTAGTGTACCTCCTTTCATGAGCATCAAAACGTTAAGGGTAGTCTGCGTTTAGCAATTTAGCAACTTTGGGGTTATAGGCCAAATTGGAGTGTGTTGATTGGAGATGTGAGGGCCTAATTGTAATCATATGACCATGTGAGGATCCCGGGAGTTAGCTAGGGTTTGATGAGTCCTAGGGTGGTGGGATGCCACCCTTAGGGTAGGCCGTCCTGGGATTGACGAAAGATTGTCTTTTCCCTTTAGTGCCTTAAAACACTTAGGTTTGAACCAGGTGAAGTACAAGGTGGGGTTTCTTATGGGTAGTCACCAATAAGCCAAGTGTCTTGGGAAGGGAGTCTTGGGGTGTCATCCCAGTATAACTCCTAACACCATAGTGAGCCCCTCACAGGGTAACCCTCGGAAGTCCAAGACTAACCCTAAAGTATAGGAGTGGGTCATTGTACAGTGTTAACTAATAGCACACTCACCCCGTGGTTATGGGAGTCTAGTCGGTTTTGTTCGGTGAGCTTGTGGTTCTGAGTTGTTTGTTGGTGACGGGCGGGTTAGCCCGGGGAGCTTGTGGCTCGGAGTATGTCGGAAGACATGTTGCATGTGCATATGGTGGTGGGTCCTTTGTGTTGGCGATCGTTGCACCGACGTTGATACTTGGGCTCGGCAAGTGTGGTAAATACACTTGGCCATAAAAGTCTGGCGGTCCAGTCAGTAAGAGTACGCAGACGCTCCGCGGGTTTTGCGGAGGCGTACGATAGGTCTAGGTTAGGTAGTGCATATACCAACCTAGAGGTTGGCGAGGCCCAACCCACCGCTCCGTTTGCCACTACGGGAGTATCCTGGGAGTCTTGCTAGCTCCAAAAAGGGGGAACTGAAGGTCTATGCGCATAGAGTCGTAGTGAGTGAGTTGCACTTGTATGAGCATAACATAACTGCATACCTCGCATGTCATAGCATAAACATTGCATTCAACCCCTACCCCTATCGTATAAGTCGGTTATGGGACTTCTTATACGATAGGCCTTGCTAAACGACCCCTTGGTCTATAGGTCTGTATGGGCATTCCTATAAACCAATGGTTACTTTTAGAATACTTACTTGCCACTATATTTACTGCTTAATGTTCATTATATACTTTTACTATGCTACTTCCATTTCCTGTTTCGTTTATATATATACACCTGCGTAGTTGTAGAGTTCAACTTGTCATCTGCTTTTGTTTTACCCCTTGTTTGTCCTCCGCTTCCTCCTCCCGATACGGTGCCTAGGAGCCTTTGGGGGAGGGGTGGGGAATTGGCGAAGTCATGTTTGACTGACGGTCGGTGGACCTTATCATTTTAGGTGACCGCGGCGACGGAGCAGCACCATAGGCCGGTGTAGATGGAGGCGGGGCAGTCTAGCACAGGAGCACAGACGACTGGATCCGTGAGTGTTAGTTTTAGTTGATTTGCTTCCGCGAAAGATCTTTGTAGTGAGGCTATTATGTATCGGGCAGAAGCCCTTGTTATCTTATCTTTTTGATTCAGTTATGTATGTGGACAGCTCTTGATGGTTTAAATTTTATGTGATGTGGACTTGGTATGTTTAGTCTCTTTAAGCTTACTTTTCTTTGGGATCGAGTTGGCCGGCAGGATCGGCGTTTTGTAGTGGTGACCTTCCCGAGCGAGGGTGTCACCGCAAAACGACGGTTCTGGGCCTAAGACACGGTGGTTTTTGCAAAAAAAAAAAAATGGTGTCTTACAAGTGGTATCAGAGCAACCTCGATCCGAAGAAAAGAAGTCCACAAACCCGAGGCCACCCCGCACGAGCTTAGTTTGAGGACAAACTAGCAGCGGAAGCAATGGTGTGCCCATAAGGGAAATCACATGAAAAGTTCCACTTATAACTGAATTTTCCTTAGCTAAGTCCCTTACGAGTGTAAATTTTTTTATGTAGCCGGCGACGGAACCTACACCGCAGCATGGAGTCCCACCGACTCCGAACGTCATCCCACCACCACCGGCTCCTACCCCATTCTAGCAGACGGAGTTGGGACAGACACTGACGGCCATTCTGGAGACTTTCAGGGCACAGCAGGCACCGGCTCCTCAGCAAAACCCCGGGGCCAACTGGCTGAGCATCTTTCGAGGCCTCTCCCCACCTGCATTCATCGGGACGGAGACCGTTGTGAGGACCGAGGAATGGGTAGACATCATGGAGGAGATGCTGACGGGAATCCAGTGCCCGGCAGATGTGGAGGTGTCATTGGTGGTTTCATGCTTGGAATCCCATGCCAAGAGATGGTGGAAGAGGTTCCTGGCTACAGCTTATCCGGGACTTGAGGCAGCGGATGTTATGTGGGATGATTTCAAGGCGGCACTACTGGAGCATTTTGTGCCGCAGTCTGCAAGGGATGATCTGGAAGACAGGTTTTTACAATTGCGACAGGGGAATAGGACAGTCCTGGAGTATCACTAGGAGTTTACCCACCTATCCCGGTTTGCGGTATCATATCAGCTAGATGACGCGGGATATGCAAAAAGATTCTATAAGGGCCTCCGTGATGAGATGAGGCAGGCCCTCCTCTTCGTCTCCGGCGGCAGTATGGCGAAGATCCTGGAGATGGCCAAGAAGCTGGAAGGAGACCAACAAGTTGTTCGTGGGAGAAAGAGACCAATGGAGGATCAGGGACGAGGTGGCAGAAGGGACCAGCCGAGAGGCCGAGACGCTGGAGAAGGAAGGACAGAGGTCCGACCCCGTCAGGAGGAGAGACAAGTGCAAAGGGAGTCGGTAGTGCTGGCTCCTCAGCCCCTGCAGATGAGGGAGATGCCAAGGATTGGAGGAGGTGGGCCACCTCCGGAGTGCTACCACTGCCACCAGGTCGGCCACATCAAAAGGAACTGCCCGCAGAGGAATGCACCACCAGCACTACAGGCAGCACCATGGGGCCAGCATCTCGGGGGCCGAGGACGTGGTCGAGGTCGTGGATTTCAGGGAGATGATCGGAGACAGTATAGGGAGCAGGCATACGCCCTAGACTTGGCAAGGCCCCGGGACCCAGCAAGGGTTATCGCAAGTACTTTGATGTATTCTTTTAAATTATTAATCCTTATAAGTTTTAGCTTTACCCTAGCATTGAACCAAACAACAAAACCCTCAGGTTTAGTACCCGTTTATGGCAAACCTGCTTTCACCTTGTTCGATACGGGTGCCTCACACTCGTTCGCCTCGGCTAAGTTTATCAAGGACCTGGACCAAGTCCAGCACTTCAAAAGCGACTTTAGGAGGGTGCGATTTCCGGACGGATCGGAGGTTCTAACAAATGCAACGTGCATCGTAAGGCTGGAAATCGGAGGAAGACTGTTCGAGGCCCCGGCAACTGTGCTGAAGATGAGAGACTACGACCTGATCCTGGGCATGAGTTGGTTATTCGAGAACCAGGCAAGGATTGACTGCCCGACAAGGAGGATCGTGCTAAGGCATGGAGACGGTGAAGTAGTGTTCGAAGGTACCCAACCCACCTTTCGTCTCTTTTTGTCATCTGTTCAGGCCGTCAAGGCCCACCTGCAGGGAGACGAGGTTTATCAGGTGCTCTTCGAGGCGACTGAAGTCAAGGACTCGGTGTCAAGTTTCCCGGTTGTACGAGATTTTGCTGATGTATTTCCGGAGAAGCTTCACGGGCTACCACCGCACCGCGAGAAGGATTTCCAGATTCAGCTAGTACCATGGGCAAAGCCGGTGTCCAAAGCTCCTTATCGGATGGCCCCGAAGGAGTTGGTAGAGTTTCGAAGCCAGCTGCAGGAGCTGGTGGAAGCTGGATTCGTTAGGCTGAGTTCCTCACCTTGGGGAGCTCCGGTGTTATTCGTAAAGAAGAAGGATGGGACGCTCAGATTGTGCATCGACTACAGAGCCCTGAATAGGCTGAAGGTGCGGAACACGTACCATCTGCCAAGGATAGACGAGCTCTTCGACCAGCTAGAGGGAGCCCACTGCTTCTCGAAGCTGGATTTGAGGTCAGGGTATTATCAGCTGAGGATCCAGGAGGAGGATATCCCGAAGACGGCTTTCAGCAGCCGATACGGATTGTACGAGTTCACGGTGATGCCATTCAGGCTCACAAATGCCCCATCAGCATTTATGAGCCTGATGAACCGGGTGTTCGAGCCTTATCTCGACATCTTTGTCATTGTGTTCATCGACGACATCCTCATCTACTCAAGGACGGAGGAGGAGCATGCACGACATTTGGCACTAACCTTGGAGAAGCTTCGGGAGCATCAGTTGTATGCGAAGTTTAGCAAGTGTCAGTTCTGGTTGAAGGAGGTGGCCTTCCTAGGCCATATCATCGGTGGAGCAGGCTTGGCAGTGGATCCAGCCAAGATTCAGGCAGTATGGGATTGGCCGCCGCTGAAGACGGCGACTGACGTGAGGAGTTTCTTGGGACTTGCCGGCTACTATCGGAAGTTTGTTCAGGGGTTTTCTCAGATAGCCCTCCCACTTACTTCCCTGACGAGGAAGGATGCTGTTTTTACTTGGACGTCGTAGTGTGAGACAGCTTTCCAGGAGCTGAAGGGTAGGCTTACTTCGGCCCCCATCCTTGCCCTTCCGTCGGGAAAGGAAGGATTTCAGGTGTATACGGATGCATCATATCAGGGGATGGGTGTCGTTCTAATGCAGAACGGGCATGTGATAGCTTACGCCTCCCGCCAGTTGAAGAACCACGAGCGGAATTACCCGGTGCATGATTTGGAGATGGGAGCAGTCGTATTCGCTCTCAAGATCTGGCGGCACTATCTTTATGGTGTCCACTGCGACATATTCTCAGATCACAAAAATCTGAAGTATGTGGATACGCAGAAGGAGCCGAATATCCGGCAGAGGCGATGGGTGGAGTTCTTATCAGACTACCAGTATACGATGCATTACCACCCAGGGAAGGCGAATGTAGTAGCAGACGCGTTGAGCAGGAGAGCAACTACGTCGGGAGCAGAGCCTAAGTTGATGGCCATGGAGTTAGTACAGATGTTCGAGGATATGCAGATCTCCCTAGTATCTGAGGATGATCCGGAGCTGTACGAGGAGTACTTAGCGGCGACTGGTGCCACTTATGACATTCGAGACCGCATCAGGGAAGGGCAGAGGCAGGATGCCAAGCTGGAGCCGATATTCAGAGCCTTGGAGGAAGGCTCAGCCGGAGATTATTCGCTGAAGGACGACCTGTTGAATTTTAGAGGCCGAGTGTATATACCGGCAGGGGACCAGATTCGGAGGATATTATGACAGAGGCTCACTGCAGTAGATATTCCGTGCACCCGGGTATTACCAAGATGACGGCAGATTTGAAGAAGACCATGTACTGGCCGGGTATGAAGAGAGACATCGTCTATTTTGTGACCCACTGCGAGACCTGCCAGCTTGTGAAGGCGGAGTGCCGGAACCCAGCAGGATTATTGCAACCACTTCCGGTGCCGGAGTGGAAGTTCGACGATATTGCGATGGATTTTATTCACGGTCTCCCCCGATTTCGTGCGGGAAATGATTCGATTTGGGTGATCATAGATAGATTGACGAAGGTGGACAGGTTCATTCTGATCCGGAAGGATGATTCGGTTAGAGTTTTGGTGCGGAAATTCGTGGAGCAGTTTGTCCGATATCATGGTGTGCCAAGGACGATCGTGTCGGATCGAGATGGACGTTTTACTTCGAGGGAGTGGAGAGCGGTTCAGGCCTACCTAGGCACCCGGTTGACCTTTAGTACAACATTTCACCCCCAGACAGACGGGCAAACAGAGCGCACCAATCGGACCCTGGAGGATCTTTTGCGCCTTTGCATTCTGGACCGCGGGGAGCCATGGGAGAGACTGTTGACGTTAGTCGAGTTCTCGTACAACAACAGTCACCAGGCTAGTATAGGCAGAGCGCCTTACGAGGCATTGTATGGACGGAGGTGCAGGACACCATTGTCATGGATTCAGGATAAGGATCCCAAGGCTCTTGGCTCAGAGTTCGTGGAGGACACGGAGGCCCAGGTGAGGTTGATTCGAGATCGGATGTTGGAGGCCCAGAGCAGGCAGGCCAAGTATTACGATGCGCGTCATCGTATGGTGGAGTTCCAGGTGGGAGATCGGGTTTTCTTGAAGATACGTCTGATGCATGGAGTCTCGAGGGTTCGCGGGCGGAAGAAGCTCAGTCCAAGGTATATGGGGCCTTATAGGATCCTGGAGCGGATCGGTCCCTTGGCTTATAGACTGGAGCTACCGCCGGATTTGGAGGGACTGCATGACGTATTCCACATCTCCTCACTTAGGAAGGCTCTACTTCGGCCAGAGCAGCAGGTATCTACTTCAGAGGGGCCAGTAGCTACAGATCGGTCGATTCACTTGGAATCGGTTCAGATAGACGACATAGAGCTACGAGTCTTGCGGCGCAAGAAGGTTCCGCTGGTCAAGGTCCTGTGGAGGAATCATGGACAGGAAGAGCACACTTGGGAGCCACTGGACTTGATGCAGCAAAAATATCCGCAGCCTTTTATGACAGGTACAATTTAAATTTATATTCCTGGGATATTACACTTATTCTATTAGTAAAAACCCCACAGGCTTGTCTGAATTTCGAGGACGAAATTTTTATTTTTATGTATTGGGATTTGTAACATCCCCCAAACTGCTAGACCCCTAAGTTGGTTTTGTCATGACTAGGTTATGACAAAACCATAGGAAGAGCCATTTGACCTTGTGAGCCTAGGAAAGGAAGAGAAAACCACCTTGGACTGCAAATAGCAATTTCCAATTACCAAGCTTAGGGTGGGACTTTAGGGCCTCAACTTGACCATTTGACCCCACCATAGTATCCCTAACCCTCTAGGGGTCCCCTTAGGGCACCAAGGGCCCATTGGGGTCAACCAAAGAGGCCAAATTGACCAAAGTCAACCTTAACCCCAAATTGGTCAAAGTAGCCTATTTAGAGCCAATTAACCTTCACCATGTCAAATTGATCACACATCTAGGCCTAGAATACCATAAGAGACCAAGTAGACCTAAAAGCCCCGTCACGGGAACTCCAGGGGTGCAATTTGACCAAAATGCCCTTTTTAGGTCAAAATGACAATTCTTCACAAAGTGCCCTAATTGACCATCACCATATTAAATTGACCCTACCCATAGTGTTATCATGTCATAGGGGACCCAGTGGACCAAAAAGCCCCATGACTGGGTCAACCCTAGGGCTCAATTTGACCAAAGTCAATTTAGCCTGTTTTGGTCAAACCAGCTTAAATTGGGTCAACTAAGACTCATATGACCAAATTGACCCCACCAGTAGTTTCTAAACCTAATTGGGAACCCAATAGACCCAAAAGCCCCATCCTAGGGTCACCCAATTGGCCAATTTGACCAAAAGTCAAAATTGCCCAATTTAGGTCAATTCCCTTAAACCTAGCCCAATCCCTTTGGGCTAACTCAATTGGGTGGTCAACCAGCCTAAGTAGACTAGCATTAAACTCAGGAGAGAGTAGAGAAACCGGCCATGGTGATGAGGAGAGAGAAAATGGAGGTTTCCCCATTTTTGAGGTGAGAGAAAGAGGCCATTAATGGTCATTAAGGAGTTGCATCCCTTGGCCTCCCCCATTAGCACTCCCATTCATCTCCTCTGCCGATTGTGAGGAATTCCCAGCCGTTTCTAGGAGGAATTAAGGCAGGGGGGATGCATTGGGTCGGTTATGGGAAGAATTCGAAGAGGCCATTAATGGCATTGGGGGTTAAAGCCACCACCACCTCCAATCGACCCCCCTATCACCTTCAGAAGCCGGAGAGGAGAGAAACCCCCAAGATTTCAGAGGAAGTCGTGTTCAGGAGGCTTGAATCAGCATGGCACCACAACCACCCCGAGCTCCCATGGTGTACACAAGGACAACACGACGACAAGCTCCACAACATGTCCCATTCTCTTCCCTGACCTCTGAGGATTAGATCCCAATCGCCGGCGGCTCGATTCATAGCCAATAGGCCGTGAATCAAGCCAGCCAAGCCTCCCGTCGATCGGGTTGGGCTTCCCCTTCCAGAACGCGATTCCGGCCACCTCCGGCCGATCAAACACCGCTCATCGCCGGCCACCACCTCAACGGAGCTGGTGGTGGCGTTGGTCGGCCGGGGCTGCGTTCAGGTGGCCGGGAAATCCAAGTTAAATATGGCCCAGGCGCGGCAGATCCTAGCCGCTGATTCCTTGGGGACGATGAACAGGCGCGGTCGGATTGGCTTTAAGATTCGTGCGCCCCTTAGTTTTAATTTCTATTTTCTGTGATTAAAATGCAGCACTTAATTAATTCTCTTAAAAATAGTTAGAGGCCTCTAGGAAACAATTGTCCTACATCAAAATTGGAGCCCCTGAGGTCTAGTTTAATCCAAAATTGAGTTCACTCGATTTGGAGCCCTGGTTAGGGCACAACACTCATTTTGGTGAGCACTGTCTATAGGGCTAACCAGAACTTGTTTTGGATGCCCACAACAATCTAGAACTTCAAATGACTTGAAATTTGGGGGGTTGGCTACTCTTATATATATGTAGGTCATGTCCAAAAATTAGAATGATTGGAGAACTTTTCCCCATAATTTTTGGGAAAACTCAATAAATCATGTGTGACTTAATTAGGTGCCTTAAACAACACAAAATCATTCCAAACTTGGATGGGTGTCCCTAGAGAGTATGTAGGGTCTCTGGTTAAAATCTCATAATTTTTGGAGTTGATTTGGTAGGGTAATTCTCAAAATCAACCCTAGGCTCCCTAGGATAAGGGAAAACTTTGGGTGAGTGCCCCCACCCTTCCACAAAGCCAATGGGCTTCTTATTTGGGGTGCACATCACCCTCATCCATGCCAACCCTTGGTCCAAATTGGGTGGCCATTGGAGGTGTTTTACCCTAGTAATTTGCAAAGGGGCTAATTGCTATTTGCACACCATTTAGGCATCCTAAAGAACCCCACTCCTCACTAAATGTTGGTAGGATCTTGGGTGGTCATTCACTGACCTCTGGCCAAGGTAGTAAGTAGATTGGAATTGGACAAGGTAGGGAATCTCCCTTGGACATTTGTTTGCTTAAGGGTTATTTTAGGTAAAAGTGGACTTAGGCTAAGTTTGGAGTGTGGAGGGGGTTTCCTCCCACTGATTGAAGATGTGGCCTTGGTCACTGACTTGGGATGTATGGGACACCCCAAGGAGCCAATCTTGGAAGATTGGGTTTAGTGTGCCCTTAAACCCTAGTGGTTAACCTTATGATGCCCTTTAGGGCTTTGTGAAGGACATAGGAGTGTTTGCCCTTGGATAGGTGTGTAATGGACTCCTCTGAGGTCTTAGAGTGTCATAACACCCTCACAAGAAGTTTGGGTGGATTTGGGGAAGTTTAGACCATAACCCTAGGTCAAACCCTAAAGGGGTGCAGTTAGAGGCCAATGAAGGAAGAGGGGTCTAACCTTAATGGTTTGACTTGAAATTTTGGGGAGGTGGTCATGGTGACCAGGGAACACTAGTGTAAGAAATTGGTGGGATTTGGAGTTGCCAACCCTAGGTAATAAATCCTTGGGTAGATTTGTAAATATTTAGGTTTTGGGGTTTTAGGAAGAAATATTACTTAGTGATTAACCATATTCTGTCACCAACTTAGTTTTGATGTTATAAATCTCTGGAGAATCTATTAGAACCATTAGAAAACTTTTGGAGGTCCAAATTGTAATTATTCATATTGTTGACAATTTTTGGGATGAATAATTTTAGGGTGTTAGTTTTCTGTAATTGCAAGAAACTTTGCTGGATGACATTTCATACCATCATGAACCCACAGTATTTTTCTCATAATTTATGGATTAATATTTTTGGTACCTCTAGTTCAAATTAGAATTAATTGCAAATATATCCTTGGTGGAAATTACAATTGTAACCTTTATGTAACATGGTCAAACTTTGTAGGGCTGAATATTTTAGTATGGATCACCTCTTTCTAAATTTGCATCATAAGGTTTGGAGTTCATATGAGGGTACCCCCTTTGGAAATGATTGGAAATAAATGGATTTTGGAATTTTTAAAAAATAGTAAATCTTGCTGGAATTTCCTAATATTTCATATTTACTGATTACTTGGTACCCTTGATTTATATAAAAATTGTGGTAGGCATTGGAAGTCAGAAAAGTATACTTGTAGTTCAAACCCTAGGAAATTGTGTTTTGGAAAAATGTTTTAAATATTAATAATGTTGGGAAAATTATGAAACTCTGGATTTGATCTTAAACAAGTAGCATGGACCCCCAGTAAAATTGTTGGGTCATAAAGTTGATTAATTAGTGTACCTCCCTTTATGAGCATCAAAACGTTAAGGGTGGTCTGCGTTTAGCAATTTAGCAACTTTGGGGTTATAGGCCAAATTGGAGTGTGTTGATTGGAGATGTGAGGGCCTAATTGTAATCATATGACCATGTGAGGATCCCTGGAGTTAGCTAGGGTTTGATGAGTCCTAGGGTGGTGGGGTGCCACCCTTAGGGTAGGTCGTCCTGGGATTGACGAAAGATTGTCTTTTCCCTTTAGTGCCTTAAAACACTTAGGTTTGAACCAGGTGAAGTACAAGGTGGGGTTTCTTATGGGTAGTCACCAATAAGCCAAGTGTCTTGGGAAGGGAGTCTTGGGGTGTCATCCCAGTATAACTCCTAACACCATAGTGAGCCCCTCACAGGGTAACCCTCGGAAGTTCAAGACTAACCCTAAAGTATAGGAGTGGGTCATTGTACAGTGTTAACTAATAGCACACTCACCCCGTGGTTATGGGAGTCTAGTCGGTTTAGTTCGGTGAGCTTGTGGTTCTGAGTTGTTTGTTGGTGACGGGCGGGTTAGCCCGGGGAGCTTGTGGCTCGGAGTTTGTCGGAAGACATGTTGCATATGCATAAGGTGGTGAGTCCTTTGTGTTGGCGATCGTTGCACCGACGTTGATACTTGGGCTCGGCAAGTGTGGTAATTACACTTGGCCATAAAAGTCTGGCGGTCCAGTCAGTAAGAGTACGCAGACGCTCCGCGGGTTTTGCGGAGGCGTACGATAGGTCTAGGTTAGGTAGTGCATATACCAACCTAGAGGTGGGCGAGGCCCAACCCACCGCTTCCGTTTGCCACTACGGGAGTATCCTGGGAGTCTTGCTAGCTCCAAAAAGGGGGAACTGAAGGTCTATGCGCATAGAGTCGTAGTGAGTGAGTTGCACTTATATGAGCATAACATAACTGCATACCTCGCATGTCATAGCATAAACATTGCATTCAACCCCTATCCCTATCGTATAAGTCGGTTATGGGACTTCTTATACGATAGGTCTTGCTAAACGACCCCTTGGTCTATAGGTCTGTATGAGAATTCCTATAAACCAATGGTTACTTTTAGAATACTTACTTGCCACTATATTTACTACTTAATGTTCATTATATACTTTTACTATGCTACTTCCATTTCCTGTTTCATTTATATATATACACCTGCGTAGTTGTAGAGTTTAACTTGTCATCTGCTTTTGTTTTACCCCTTGTTTGTCCTCCGCTTCCTCCTCCCCATACGGTGCCTAGGAGCCTTTGGGGGAGGGGTGGGGAATTGGCTGAGTCATGTTTGACTGACGGTCGGTGGACCTTATCATTTTAGGTGACCGCGGCGACGGAGCAACACCAGAGGCCGGTGCAGATGGAGGCGGGGCAGTCTAGCATAGGAGCACAGACGACTGGATCCGTGAGTGTTAGTTTTAGTTGATTTGCTTCCGCGAGAGATCTTTGTAGTGAGGCTATTATGTATCAGGCAGAAGCCCTTGTTATCTTATCTTTTTGATTCAGTTATGTATGTGGACAGCTCTTGATGGTTTAAATTTTATGTGATGTGGACTTGCTATGTTTAGTCTCTTAAAGCTTACTTTTCTTTGGGATCGAGTTGGCCGGCAGGATCGGCGTTTTGTAGTGGCGACCTTCCCGAGCGAGGGTGTCACCGCAAAACGGCGGTTCTGGGCCTAAGACCTGGTAGTTTTTGCAAAAAAAAATGGGGTCTTACAGCTAAACTCCTAGGAAGTGTCGAAGTCCACCTCAGGTTGAGTTCAGCTCGACTATAGGTGTTGAGCTTTTCCACCTCATGTTGAGTTCAGCTCGACTAGAGGTGTTGAGCTTCCTCCACCTAAAGTTGAGCTTGGCTCGACTAGAGGTGTCGAGATCCCTACTCCACCTCAAGTTGAGTAGTTCAGCTCGACTAGAGGTGTTGAGCTTCCTCCACCTAACGTTGAGATCGGCTCGACTAGAGGTATCGAGTTCCCTCCACCTCAGGTTGAGTTCAGCTCGGCTAGAGGTGTTGAGTTTCTTCCACCTCAGGTTGAGTTTAGCTCAACTAGAAGTGTTGAGCTTCTTCCACCTCATGTTGAGTTCAGCTCGACTAGAGGTGCTGAGCTTCCTCCACCTAAAGTTGAGCTCGGTTCGACTAGATATGTCGAGTTCCCTCCACCTCAGGTTGAGGTCAGCTCGACTAGAGGTGTTGAGTTTCTTCCACCTCAGGTTGAGTTCAGGTCGACTAGAGGTGTTGAGATTCTTCCACCTCAGGTTGAGTTCAGCTTGACTAGAAGTGTTGAGCTTCCTCCATCTAAAGTTGAGCTCGACTCGACTAGAGGTGTCAAGTTCACTCCACCTGAAGTTGAGTTCAGCTCGATTAGAGGTGTTGAGCTTTCTCCACCTAAAGTTGAGTTCAGCTCAACTAGAGGTGTCAAGTTCCCTCCACCTCAGGTTGAGTTCAGCTCGACTAGAGGTGTTGATCTTCTTCCACCCCAGGTTGAGTTCAGCTCGACTAGAGGTTTTGAGCTTTCTCCACCTCCAGTTGAGCTCGGTTCACGGTAGGGTTGTTAAGTGGAGAAAGGTTTGTCATTCTTGCGCTTAGTTCAGATTGAACTGTCTTTAAAGTATTCAACCACCACGTTCTCAACGCCCGTCTCTCTGAACCACGAGTGATCCATTGTTTTTTCGGGCTCGTGTCGAACCCGAAAAATGCGGGGATTGTGTATAACCTGTAATCCGTCAAGACCAGGGTGGATAGTGAAAGTGGTCGTGACAAGCAAATTGACTGATTGGAGGCAACCGAAACCGACCGAAGTAGTGAGATAAGGTCTGGGGGAAGGGGTAGTGGACCGTAGGTCCACTTCCCCTCTTGGGCGAGTAAACCTAGTGGTCCACTCACCCAAGGCAGGGGAAGATGGACCCATGGTCCACTCGCCCGGGGTGAGGGCGAGTGGACCTGTGGTCCACTCTCCCCCGGGCATTCGGACAAGTGGACTACGGGTCCGGTCGCCCCTATGGGGAGTGGACCGAGTGGTCCACTCGCCCAGCCCAGGCATTGGACCACTCGGTCCACTCCCCCGGCCCTCGGCAAGGGGGGGGGAGTGGATGTCTTGAGTCCCACTCGCCCCCCTTATGTCTCGGTCGTAACCGTCGGTTTGGATTCGGAGTTGAGCTGCGAATAACATAATTTGGTTATCCGCTGCCCAAATTATGGAAGTCTATTAATAGACCCCCATGAGCTGTAAGACCCCCTTAATTTTTGCATTCATTTTCCGGGTCTTACCTCCCAAAACCGATGTATTGCGGTGACACCGACTTACGGGACGGTCATACCACCCTACGTCGATCCTGCCGGCTTATCAATAATCACTGGCCAACCACATAATCACAGGGTAAGTAAAAGCAACAATGAATTCCAGTCCACATCATCGATATATAAATGAAGGGTAATGATGCCCACAGATAAGAAGCATAAAGAAGTGTGTATGACAGAGTACTCAAAATGAAAGCATATGCAGAAGTAGAGGAAAACAATTAGGACTTATGCCCAGTACATGTGACTACGTTGTATTCGTCCCTGAACAAACAACAGGCACAAATATCCTGGCCCAGGAAGATATGAAGAGTCGGTAGATGGCGTCTCACCGGAGCTCTCCCACCTGCAACGGAGAGGACCGGGGTTGCCCTGACAGGTGCTGACCCAGGTGCTGGTAGGGCTGCCCTCTGGAGCCTAATCACTTCTTCCCGATCAAGTCTCACCGGTTGTTGGATGTCCAGGATCTCCTGGTGGACCTCCATCCGGGACCGGTCTTCTACCTGCTCTTGTAATGGTATTGTCCATTTAGGTAGAAAATTATTTTGTTTTTAAATTTCTTCTTAATTTTTATTAGCAACAAAATCTACTATTTATCAAGGAAATTCTCTCCTTAGTAACTAGGGTTTTTCTTGTAGTGTTTTTGCATTCGTTTTCCGGGTCTTACCTCCCAAAACCGATGTATTGCGGTGACACCAACTTACGGGACGGTCGTCACCACCCTACGTCGATCCTGCCGGCTTATCAATAATCACTGGCCAACCACATAATCACAGAGTAAGTAAATTAAAAGCAACAATGAATTCCAATCCACATCATCGATATATAAATGAAAGGTAATGATGCCCACAGATAAGAAGCATAAAGAAGTGTATATGACAGAGTACTCAAAATGAAAGCATATGCGGAAGTAGAGGAAAACAGTTAGGACTTATGCCCAGTACATGTGACTACGTTGTATTCGTCCCTGAACAAACAACAGGCACAATTATCCTGGCCCAGGAAGATATGAAGAGTCGGAAGATGGCGTCTCACCGGAGCTCTCCCACCTACAACGGAGAGGACCGAGGTTGCCCTGACAGGTGCTGACCCAGGTGCTGGTAGGGCTGCCCTCTGGAGCCTAATCACTTCTTCTCGATCAAGTCTCACCGGTTGTTGGATGTCCAGGATCTCCTGGGGGACCTCCATCCGGGACCGGTCTTCTACCTGCTCCTGTAATGGTATGGTCCATTTAGGTAGGAAATTATTTTGTTTTTAAATTTCTTCTTAATTTTTATTAGCAACAAAATCTACTATTTATCAAGGAAATTCTCTCCTTAGTAACTAGGGTTTTTCTTGTAGTGTTTTTGCATTCATTTTTCGGGTCTTACCTCCCAAAACCGATGTATTGCGGTGACACCGACTTACGGGACGGTCGTCACCACCCTACGTCGATCCTGACGGCTTATCAATAATCACTGGCCAACCACATAATCACAGAGTAAGTAAGTTAAAAGCAACAATGAATTCCAGTCCACATCATCGATATATAAATGAAGGGTAATGATGCCCACAGATAAGAAGCATAAAGAAGTGTATATGACAGAGTACTCAAAATGAAAGCATATGCAGAAGTAGAGGAAAACAGTTAGGGCTTATGCCCAGTACATGTGACTACGTTGTATTCGTCCCTGAACAAACAACATGCACAAATATCATGGCCCAGGAAGATATGAAGAGTCGAAAGATGGCGTCTCACGGAGCTCTCCCACCTGCAACGGAGAGGATCGGGGTTGCCCTGACAGGTGCTGACCCAGCTGCTGGTAGGGCTGCCCTCTGGAGCCTAATCACTTCTTCCCGATCAAGTCTCACTGGTTGTTGGATGTCCAGGATCTCCTGGGGGACCTCCATCCGGGACCGGTCTTCTACCTACTCCTGTAATGGTATGGTCATAACCGACCTGTTGAAGCCTGGAAAATCCCGGCTCCAAAATTCGGATCAATGCAGCCGGAGGCTACTCGCCCAGCAGTCCGACGAGAAGGTCTGACTGGCAACGACGAAGAGGGCTCGGAAAAAGAACAACAGGACCCCAGGTGCTGCGGCAGGGAGGTCCCACCACGTACCCAGAAGCTCAAGAGAAACTTCCCCTCCACAACCAAAAAATGGCCGAGCAGGGTACGGGGAAGGCACCGACTTGGCTAGTACCAGGAGTAGCGGCCAAGGTCGATGGGTCTGAGAATTTGAACGAACGGGGTTCCAAAAGTTCAAGTTCAGGTGTCAATCCAAGTACCCCTGGGGTCTTATTTATAGGAAAACCAAGGGGTAGGGGGGTTTATACCCCAGCCCCTGCCCGGCGACTAGCGACATTGAGGCAATCTCCCTGGGCAAATGGGCGAGTTTCACCTATTGTCGCCCACCTTTTGGCGAGTATCCGGGCTACTCGCACGAGTGCACCCCTACTCGCCTAGGCCTTCTTCTGCTCCTGCGCTCGACGAACTCTCTGAAGGCTGCGTTCGACGAACTCCTGAAGGTTGACTTTGTCTTGGAGGCTCAAACTGTTGACTTCTGTGTTGACCTTGACTTCTGCCTATGTGGCTTTGAGTGGGTACTACCATCGGAGAATATGGGTTGTACACAATCCCCCTCTTTGCGAGTACCGCAGTTGCTCAGAAAGAATCATCCAACCCCTATTTGACGAGCTGCTTTGGGCGAGTATTAGGAAATACTCGGCGGTCACCTGGTTGGCTCCCGGACTCTATATATAGAGGGGGGAGGGGTCTCTGATGGCACAGAATTTCTAATCTCGCTAAAAGATGTCGCGCAATTATGCTGAGGAAGCTGCTGCTGCAATGGCCGGCCTTGCGAGCATGTTCGATGCTCCTTTGCTACCTCCTCGCGTTGATGCTGACCTCGAAGCCTTCCTCGCTTCTAGGAAGAGGAAGCATCTTGATAAGAAGAAGAAGAAGAAATCGGAGAAGAAGAAGAGGACGACTACTTCAGAGGATGTCGTCGATCCTCTAGTTGACCAACGTCGGCAACTGCTTGACGACTTAGGTCTTTCTCGCGAGGGTGACTCGCCTGTGACTGCTCCTCCTGCTGTAGATGTCGTTGTGGGGGCGAGTACGGCGGGGACCTCGGCCTCGAATCCACTGGACGTCGCACCTGTGCGAGGTGATATTACTTTCTCGCCACTTTTTGGGTTAGTTTGTTGATTTCAATATTGCTAGCTAGGTTCTAACGCTTTCTGATGCTCGCAGATTCGTCGATCGCAAATGCTCAGGAGGAGCCTTTAAATGTGCCGCCTTTGCGATCATCTCCGATGATCTCGCCTGAAGCTGGGGAGGGGTCGCACCATGGTGGCTCAGTTCGGATCCTCCACAGCTCCCTTTTGGAGAAGAGGCTGTCGAGCGAGCAGAGGGCTCCCTCGGCGAGCAGCGTACCTCCACCGCCACCGCCTTCTCAAGAACCGGAGCTGGCGAGCAACCAACAGCTTCCTGTGGGTGGGCTTCCGCCACCTCCTCCGTTCCCTTCTCCTGCCGAGATTCAGGGTGATCAGCGCCCTTCGTCCTCTGCTGCTCTTCCAACGAACCTAGGAGAATCCTCCCGCCGAGGCGGGGCTGGGGTTTCTTCGGGTTTCTTCACTCCAAGGGGAGGAGGGCGACCAGTAGATGGTCGCGGCCGAGGAGACGCTTCTCGCGGCCGGGAACAAACGGGTGGGAATCAATCCATCCGGCGAGGTGTCGGTTATCATAGCTCCTCTCCTCACCGAGGAAGGAGCCCCCCTCCTAGGCGATCTCGCAGTCCTCCTCGCGGCCCGAGGAATGATAGTCGGCGCCCGGGTAACTTAGCGGCTGATCTGCGTGCTTTGCGAGATTCACTCTTTAATACTCGCAACTAAAGTCTTTTGCTCTCTTATCTTCTTTTCAGCTCGCGCTCAAACTCCTGTGGGAGCTCTGATTGATGGAGTCAGCCTGCCTTCTCGCGAGTACCAAGAGAGGGCTACTCGCGCTATCTTGGATCTGGAGGCGAAGATAGAGCGCCTGGCGATATGCGAGCCTCATCGCCGCTTGGTGGACATGGAGTCGCGGGTTGAGCACTTAGCGGCCGTCGAGCCTCATCGTCGACTGACTGAGCTGGAGGCGCGAGTATCTCGACTGGAGGAATTCGATACTCGCCTAACCAGCGTGGAATCTCGCCTGCAAATCGCAAATGACCTGGAGCGCCGGGTCGCTAGGTTGGAGCATCGTCAGCAGCTTCATAGCGACGAGCTCGTTGGGATGCACGCAAGCATGGGCTCGGTTGGACGCTTGGCGAGGATTGAAGATCAACTTCGTCAGGGCGAGGATGCGATGACCCTGACCTTCGAGCATTTCAAGCGTGCTCGCAGCATGGGCTGGGTCGGGCGACATCCGCAATCTCCTGAAGCCCAGGCGATACCTCCAAGGCCCCTAGTAGATGTCTTCTGTTTATTTTTTGTATGGTCGCCCCTTTGGCGAGTATCTTGTAATTTAAACAATATTTGAATAATTTTATTGGCGAGTATATAAAACTCGCCCTTCATTTACTTTTCGCTTGCTTGATTGTTGTGATGCTTGATACTTTCACTATCTGCTTTTTGCGGTCTTTTTGCGAGTAGTGGTTGAATGTCGCTCCTAGTTGGCGAGCTTCCTTGTATCTTTGTGCAGGCGCCCGCTTGCTGAGTGATGATGATTTGACGTGCGTCGGTGGCTTTTGGCGACTTTCCTTGCTATTCACCATCCTATACTCGTACTCGCGGCGGCATACGCGACAAGCCAAGTATCCCCGACTACTATAAATAGGGGGTGGGTACGTATTTATTACGCTTTCTGGCGATCTTCTTGTTATTGCTAGCGAGTATCCTCCTATTGTCTCCTTTCTTGCCTCATTTGATACTCGCTCCTTCTCCTCTTCTAGAATGACCGACGAGGCGGCTATTCGGCGTGCGAATCACGCCAAGAACTTAAGGGCGACTACCTTCAAGAAACTGATCCTTCGGCCGCAGGACTTGAAGGAATTTTGCGCCAAGTATTTGTCGTCTGGGTATGTCGTCAGGCTCCCCCGCGAGGATGAGCGACTGAACTCATTCTCGACGACCGAGCTGGTGTTCCCCACTCGCCACTTAGAGGTCGGCCTGCGACTACCCATTTGGACGGAGTTTTGTCAAATCTTCTGCTTCTTTGGAATAGTCCCCGCCCAGATCAACCCTAACGGGGTGGCGATGATCGTTGGGTTCTTGTGCTTCCTGCGAGAACAGAGGATCGCCTTCGATCTTTCTGTCTTCCGGTGAGTATTCCACTTCAACGCTACTGGCGAGGGCGTTGTCTTCTTATGCAGCCACGTCTGCACGCTGACCGGCACGGCGAACAAGAACCATCGCTGGGGTGAGCGACTAGTCGGCATAAGTGGCGACTTTCCAGTTATCCCCACCTCATCCTTCCAGCCGGCGGAAAGCGCCTTCCTGACTCCTTACCTGGAGGAGACGAGGGAGAGGCTGCTCGACAGCTTCAGGGGTCGTCGCCTGGATGTCCTCGTCTGGAGAAAGCGGGTAGACGAGCTCGCTGAAGTGTTCGCAGGCGAAGGTAGTCTTCTGAGCGAGTATTTACGCATACTCGCTTTTTGTCTTCAACTGACGACTAATACCTTGTGTTTCGTTCTGTTGCAGCTACTCGCTCCTTGCCGAGCGAGCTTCTTCCGCTAGCGCCGAAGGCGGGGGCTTCCACCCCGATCGACTCGTCGCTGGGTGGAGATGAGCATGAGGACGCCGGTGATAATGCTGGGCCATCTAAGAAGTGAAAGGCGAAGTCAAAGTCCAGCCAGCCTGTGAGAAGGAAAGAGGTCACCAAGAGGGACCTGAGTGCGAAGGCAAATCCTTCGGAGGCTGGCGAGCCCAGCGGCCATCCGCACTTTGGTGAAGGCATTCGAAGTGAGGATGCCTATGGTTGCCCTCTGGTGTCCTGGGCTGAGCGCGCCCATGAGGTGACCTTGAGCACCAACCTTCCCGCCTGGTCGGAGGACTGGGAAGATACGGGCGAGGCGTTCGACGTGATGTTCGCCCTCTATGGTCGCGCCGATGCCGAGGCCCTGCAAGAGGTCTCGGCCAAGTATTTAGCTCACTAGAGCTCGCCAGCCAACCTGTGAGCTGCCGAGCTCGGCCATGCAGCGTCGAGGCGGCTGCTGGATTATGAGCAGGTGATGAAAGTGCAGGCGAAGAAGCTCATCACCTTGGGGCTGGAGGCCGACAAGTGGAAAGATCATGAGGTACTCGCTCGTCGCATTTCTGGTTTTTGGGATAGCCGCCTTTTGCACCAATCGATGTTTGTTAACCGCTGTCTTTACCTGTACAGGCCGCCGAGGTGGAAATGGCGAAGAAGGTATCTCAGCTGGAGAAGAAGCTGGAAGATACTCGGCAGACCTTGGAGGCCACCCAAGTTCGTATCGCCGAGTTGGAAACTCGGCCTGCCGAGCAACAACCCTTGGCGGCGGGCCCCTCCAGGGTCGGCAAGCAGATAAGGATGCACGACGACGAGATGTCGCACGTCCACCGGGAGATCGCGAGGGCGACCGGGAAAGTCGTCCTGAGCAAGTTGAAAGCAGAAGGTACTGAAGCCGGAGGCGATGAACTTTACCATGCTGGACCTCATCCCGGCGCTACTCGCCGAAGAGTCCAACTCTCCTATGCGAGATCTTCCATCCTCATCCACCGATTCCGAAGATGACGATTCTGAGGGCGAGGGTGATGATGGCGAAGATGTCGACGTAGATGGCGAGGACGATGACGATGATGATGCATAGTCGCCGATCTTTTGTTGATAGCTGTACATATTTTTTGAAGATGTAATTATCAAAAGTTGATGAAATACAAATTTTTGTGCTCGCCTGGCTTTTGTTCTTCTTGTTTTCTTGTTTTCTTGTTTACGTGCCGAGTAGTTTTCTAGGCTTGCGACGAGATTGAGTGCTCGATGGGCTCATAGGTAGGGGCGAGATTGAGTGCTGCGGTCAACGATCATACCTTACTCGCATTTCATATCTTGCTCGCACCTGCATACTCGCACGTATAGTCGCATACGCATACTCGCTATCTTCAAGGAAAACTTTGCTGGAGCCAATCTGTGGAGGGTCTTCGGAGAAGGTCCTGGGGGACAAATTCTCCTAAAGCCCTCTTTTGTACCTGATGAAAGACTGCCAGGATGCTTGTAGTAATAATGGACTCTAGGATGAGAAGAGTAGAGGATAACCATTGGGATGGTCCTAGGGGACGCAACATCCCGAGATTTCCATCCTACCATAATGGTGATGCTGGTGAAGAGGTTGACAAGTAGGGACTGACAGTCGGGGAGGTCCAAAGACACATCATCCTGAGGTCTCCATCTTACTGTGATGTTGATGTTGGTGAAGAGATTGACAAGTAGGGACTGACAGTCGGGGAGGTCCAAAGACACATCATCCCAAGGTCTCCATCCTACTGTGGTGTTGATGCTGGTGAAGAGATTGACAAGTAGGGACTGACAGTCGGGGAGGTCCAAAGACACATCATCCCAAGGTCTCCATCATACTGTGGTGTTGATGCTGGTGAAGAGATTGACAAGTAGAGACTGACAGTCGGGGAGGTCCAAAGACACGTCATCCCGAGGTCTCCATCCTACTGTGGTGTTGATGCTGTTCCGACGAACTTTCTCCTGACATACTCAACAATTAGAGGGGATTAAACACACCAACTCAAATGATTGGACAGCGTTATTAGAAACGAAATGTCATGCTGCGAGCCTTTTACTCTTTGAGAATTCGCGACGCCTTTATTCAAGGGTCCCTTAAGAGGTTAAGTAGATCATCCTATCGTCGAGCTAGGAGGTTGGCGTCACAACTTCTTCCTGATAATCCCTCCAGTCGGATGAGAGATGCGGTCGGAGGGAACCGCGTCCAACATGCAAGGGGGAGCTGATCTCGATCGTCAATGCAGAGGCTTGGTCTTAGGGGAACGCACTACCGAGGCACCGTCCCATCATCCGTTCTGGATCTTACGAGAATCAAGTCGAAGGCTTGTTTCCCAACCCGATGCGGAGGTCGGCTTTACCTGCTTTCCTTCTTTCTTTTAAGATAGTTGTTGTGATGGGAGCAAGAATCTCTCGACATTCCCTTTTCAGGGAGGTGAGGAATTTATTAATAAACAATTAATTTATAGGAGAGGGAGATACATGTTTCTGCTCAGGGATAAAATCTTTTCAGGTCATCGCCGCTCCAGGTATTTCCCAATAGCTCCCCTTCATGATTTTGTAGGCGATATCCTCCTGTTGCAAGTAGTTCATGGATGATGAAAGGTCCTTCCCAATTTAGGTTGAGCTTTCCAACAGCTATTGATCTTCCTGCCGCGTCCACCTTCTTCGGGACTAAATCACCTGCTTGGAAGTGTTTGAGGTGAACGTGTTTATCGAAATGCTTCGCCATTCGATGCTTGATCTCCTCTTGTCGGGCTGAGGCTAAGTCTCGGAGTTCTTCAATGTAGTCGAGGGAGAGCTTCTGAGCTTCCTCGTTCTCCAGATGCCACTCTTCATCTCCGTCCTCGGCTGCGATCACCCTCGGACTTCTGATCTCGAACTCTACTGGAATGAGCGCTTCGGACCCATGAGAGAGTTTGAATGGGGTTTCCCCCGTGGCTGAGCTAGGAGTGGTTCTCAAAGCCCACAACACCGAGGGGAGCTGTTCTGCCCAATTACCTCTTAGGTTCTCGACTTTCTTCTTCAGCAGGTTGATGATCAGCTTGTTGGCGGCCTCCACTTGTCTGTTGCTCCTTGGATGATGTACTGACGCAAACCGAAGATCAGTTCCAAGTTGCCTGCAAAAATCTTCCAGCTCCAAGCTGGCGAATTGAGGACCGTTGTCGGTGAAGATGGCGAGAGGGATCCTGAACCTGCAGACGATCTCTCCCCAGATGAAGTTCTTTACTACTTGAGAGGTGGTCTTGGCCAGAGTTTTGGCCTCGATCCACTTGGAGAAGTAGTCGATCATGACGAGAACGAACTTCCTCTAGCCACTAGCCGAGGAAAGGGACCTATCAAATCCATCCCCCAGATAACGAACAGCCAAGGGGCGATGATCGAGCGAAGTTGCTGGGCTGGCTACAACTGAAGGGGGGCAAACGACTGACACTTTTGACATTTCTTCGAGAAGACCTCCGCATCCTTGCGGATAGTGGGACAGAAGTAACCATGCCTCAAGATCCTTTGTTCCAAAGTGCGAGTCCCAGAATGGCTTCTGTACTCTCCCGAGTGGATCTCTTCCAACACTCGAGGTACTTCGTCTTCAGAGACACATCTAGCCAGAGGGCCCGGGATGGTATTGCGATATAGCTCCCCATTCTGCAACAAATAATACGCTGCCTTGTATCGAAACTTCCTTTGATCCCCATCCTCTGTGGGGAGCTGCCCGGTAGATAGAAATGCTACGAACGGATCCATCCACGAGGGGCGCTGCTCGATCTCCATCATCTCTCCTTCCTCGATGGACGATCAGAACAATTCAGTGACGATCCCTCCATCCCTTGGCCCATACTTGGACAGACGATCTGCTGCCGAGTTCTCCTCTCTCGGTACATGCTCAACGAAGAAGGATTGAAAGCCGCCAATCAATCCTTTCACCTTGACAAGATACCTTTGCAGAACTGTGTCGCGCACTTCGAACTCTCCCCGAATCTGTGATGCAGCTACCATCGAATCAGTGAAGGCCCTGATGTCTTGGATGCCCAGCTCCTTTGCGAGACGCAAGCCCGCTATTATGGCCTCGTACTCTGCCTGGTTATTCATGATGGGGAAGAAGATCTCGACGGCCTGCTCGATCCTAGTTCCCTGTGGGCTGACAAGAACGATGCCCACTCCCACAGAGCTCTTGCCTGAAGCTCCGTCCACGAACATCTTCCAAGGGATGGGAGTACTTGCCTCCTCTCCTGGCTCCGCCTCTACTGAGAAGTCGGCTAAGAAGTCTGCCACTGCCTGTGCTTTGATCGCCACCCGGGGCGAGAACGAAATGTCGAACTCACTGAGTTCTACCGACCATTTCGCCAGCCTTCCTGAATGCTCCACCCCTTCTAAGATATTTCGTAGGGGATGGTCAGTCACGACCCGGATAGAGTGAGCTTGAAAATAAGTCCTTAACTTTCGTGCAGACACTACCAAGGCGAAGACAAGCTTCTCTAAGATTGGGTACTTTAGCTCCGCCTTCTTGAGGACCTGACTAACATAATAAACAGGGATTTGCTTCTTTCCTTCTTCCCGGACCAGCACCGAGCTTACTGCTTCCACTCCTACTCCCAAGTAGATGAGTAGGTATTCGCCTTCCTTCGGGCTCTGAAGGAGAGGTGTCTGGGTCAACTGCTCCTTCAGCTTACCAAACGCCTTCTCGCAGTCGTCGGTCCAAACGAAGCTCTCGCTTTTCTGGAGCAACTTGAAAAATGGAGAGCACTTCTCCCCTGCCTTTGATAGAAAGCAGCTAAGAGCCGCCAACCTTCCTGTCAGCCTTTGAACTTTTTTCATCGTCTTCAACGAGGTCATCTCCAAGATCTCCTTAACCTTGTCAGGGTTCGGCTTCACTCCCTCTGGGGTGATGAGATGTCCCAGAAACTTTCCTCTTCCAGCCCTGAACATGCACTTTTCCGGATTGAGCCTCATCTTGAACTTCCTTAGCGTTTCGAAGGTCTCCATCAGATCAGCCACATGCTCCCTAACGCTCTTGCTCTTAATCAAGAGGTCATCCACGTATAGCTCCAGGTTCCCCTTTTGCTTCTTGAACATGTGGTCCATCATCCGCTGGTAGGTTGCTCCTGCATTCTTTAGCCCAAAAGGCATCATCTTGTAGATGTAGCATCCATCACCTGTGATGAAGGAAACATCGCGGCAATCGGGAGGATACATCCGAATCTGATGATATCCTGAAAACGCATCAAGGAAGCTCATTACAGAAAAACCGATGGCTGAATCAACCAACGCATCGATTCGAGGCAAGAGATAACAATCCTTCGGGCAGCTTTTATTCATCAAAGATAAATCTACACACATCCTCCAGCTACCCCTAGCTTTTTTGACCATTACAACATTTGAGACCCAGCCTGGGTACTGGATCTCTGACACAAAACCCGCATCCATCAGCTTCTTCACTTCCTCACGGATAGGTCCGGCCAACATGATGGCATTTGACCTCTTCTTTTGGCGGACGGGCTTCACCGCGGGGTCGAGATTGAGGTGGTGGCAAGCAACCTCTAGGTCGATCCCGGGCATCTCAGCAGCACTCCAAGCAAAGATGTCGACGTTCTCCTGCAGGCACGTCGCCATCTCCATCTTCTCGCCGACCTTCAGCGATCCTCCGATCTTCAGTAATCCAGGTACTCTTGCTGCAGAGAGTACCTCGATTTCTTCAACCTCCTCGGACGCCTCCAGCCGGGCCATGCCTCCTGTCGTCCTTTCGAACTCCTCCGCGTCAGCCATCCAGCTGATGGTGCTGACCGAGCTAAGGTAGCACTCGCGGGCGGCTCTTGGATCGCTCCTGATCCTCACCTAGACGTCCCCTGGCAGTATTTGAGGCACTGATGGTAGGAGGATGGAACGACCTTGAAGGTGTTGAGAAGTGGCCTCCCGAAGATGGCCTTGTAGCAACTCAGGGCGTCAACGATGACGAAACGGCACTGGAGAGGGGTGCCACCGAGAGTTACAAGGAGATCTACTCCTCCTTCCACCTCTTTCTTCTACCCGGAGAAGCCAAAGAGGGGACCATCCGGCGCCCGGACTCTTGCTGCTTCGACGCCCAGCCCGTCGAACGTCTCCTTGAAGACGACATTCACGGAACTACGGTTATCGATCAGAATTCGATCAACGGTGAAGTCCTCCATGGTAGCTTAAATCACGAGGGCATCATGGAAGGGGTTCTCATTCCCCAGCATGTCCTCCTCTGAAAAGGTGATCTCCTCCAATGGGGCGGTGCTTGCGAGGTCGAAGTGACGCTCCATTGATAGATCTGATGAAGACTCCCCTTGCGGGAAGCTCCCACCCCTGCTCCCCCGTGAATCACACCGACTCCTCTGCCTCCCTGGATGAGGTCTCCTCGACCTCCGTGGTCGATGCGATCTTTGTTCCTCCTTCGGCCGACGGCTTGAACTGCCGGCGGCTCGATAGGGGCTTCAATCCTCCGCTGCTCCCCTCCTACTTCTCCTGCTGCCAATATTCTCCTGGGTTCCCAAAAGTCTGGGCAAGCCATTGTGTCATGCCCTTCTACCTGATGTAGGTCACAATAGAGGGGGGTCTTCTTTACCTGTGGCCTCCTCTGCTTCCGGTTCTTCTGGCCTTGCCGATTGCCGCGCCGGACAACCGTCATCGTTTCGTCCCTTCTCCTTTCCTGACGTCCCTCTGGTCTGTCGAAGCGTCTTCTCTCCGGGGATCTCCTTCCCCGTTCCTGACGCTGAGGCCCTCTGGCCGGCTTCCAGGGTGGCCGTTTAACGGGGACTTGGTAGCGCCTCTCCTCCTCCCGACGCTCTGGGGCTACGATGAGCCTCCTCTCATCATTTCTTCTTGGCTCCTCCCTCCTGGGCTCTTCTTTCCTTCTCTCTTCCCTGCCCATTCCTTCTGGCTTCCGCTTCTCTGCCCTCCTGGGCTCTTCCTTTCTCCTCCTCTCGGGGGTCTTCTTCTCTTCCTCCTCCTCATCTTCCTTGGTCACTCGGGTGAGCCTGGCCAGGAAGCCGCGGTTGGAAGCCTCACCCTGGACGAATTGGTTGGCCCTCTCGATGAGATTATCGTAGGAATAGGGAGGGATCCTACCGAGTTCCAACTTGAAGAGGCCTTCACGAAGGCCGAAAGTCAAGGCCAGCTGCAAGGTGCGACCATCCACCTCCTGGATGTCCAACACCTCCTCCTGGAAGCGATCGATATAGTCCCACAACGTTTCCTTCGCCCCTGCACCAAATGAAAAAGGGTCGTGGCCTCCTTCTTCAGCTTCTTGGCCGTGGTGAATCGCATGGTCAGCCCCCGGCACAAGTCCTCGAAGCAGTAGATGGAACCTGCCGGCAACTGGTGGAACCAGTCCCTTGCCTTGCCTCGGAAGGAGATTGCGAACAGCCTACACTTGAAGGCGTCGGACATGGTTCGGATGGAGGCTACATCCTCGAACCACTGGATGTGTCGGATAGGGTCATCCCTCCCCTAGTAGTAATTCATCGCGGGATCTCTGAACCCCTCCGGAACTAGCGCAGCAACGATCTCCTCACAGAATGGGCTCCTCCCACCAATCTGGCGACGACCTTCATCTTGGCGAGTATCTCCTCCATACTCGCTAACCTGGCGAGTACCGTAGTACCTCGCATGCTCCTCCTGCTCGCGGAATTGGGTTCCGCCTGCTCCTTGTGAGATCGGCAGGTAGAACTGCGACCTCCTTGGTCGCTCCAGCTCCTCTTCATGCTCCTTCCCTGATCGCTGAGGGTGAGCATCTTCTTCGATCAAGATTGGACGATGAGGCGAGGTCGCCGTTCCTTCCATGCGAGGTTGAAGAGATGCTCGCATGCGAACTCCGGAAGGCTAACTTTGTCTTGGTGTCTCGAACTGTTGACTTCTGTGTTGACCTTTTGACCTTGACTTCTGCCTACGTGGCTTTGAGTGGGTCCTACCCTCAGAGAATATGAGTTGTACACGACCGTTAGTCAAAAAGACTAAGTCAAATTCCTTCTCCCCTCCCCCGCGACTCCTAAGGACCGAGCGGGGAGGAGTGAAAAAGGAGGTACATAACAAGACAAAAGTATAAAGCTGGTGACAATGACCTATCTAACAGTGTACGAGTATACTAACTGTGGTAGGGCTCTAGTTTATTTGCATGTATCATGATCCAGGAAGAATGGGGTAATTCTAGGTGGAAGCCCTACCTTAGTTAGTATACCACGTATAATATCATTTTACATATAAGAAAACTTTACTACAAGTATCAAGTCATCAGAGAGTATTCAATTCAAATTATTTATAAACAATTACAAGATGATAATACTATCTACTCTGAACCCTTCGTATATAGAACCCATACTCATGTATACGGAGGGAGGTTTGTACTGCTGGTTTCTCGACCGGGCAGCGGGCGTAAGCGCAAAATCGCGAAATTTTCGACCCGGGCAAGTGCCCGGGTGTGACTGCACATGGGTCCGCCCCTGTGTATATGATGAAATTTGTATATGATAAGTCTATTCCTAAAGCAAGAACTGAATGCACACAATAATTTAGCTGAAGATGCATGAAAGTGTCACCGCGAAGGAATACTTGAATATATCTCAAAAGCTTTGAACTTATCCTATGTAGCCATACATGGCATCCTCATCAAAATAGTCCACAAATAAAACTTTTACTCTAATACCAAAGAATGTCATACATTTGAAGCACTTACCATATAACCCTTCATTGCTTGGAGTACAATCGAAGGTTTTTCCTCTCATTCCTCATACTACCATCCTTATAATTCTCTCTTTTTGGCGGCGGTAGGGGATATTTATACACATTATAGCATAAACACCACACCCGGCGCCCGCGCACCCACACACCACGCACTCATCCACACTCACACCACTCGCACGCGCACACAGCCAACCATCCCACATTGGAGACAGATCTCCATCCACTACTTATGACCGCTATAAAGAAAATAAACTAATTTTGAGCATAAAATGCATGATCTTTTTGTGAGGTCGGGTTCACAAACGACAGTTCATGACCACGGTGACCACGGCGTTCAAGTCTTCAAGACCACCACTACCGCGCCAAATCATCCGTTTGGCGTGGCTTTTTTGCTTAGGTGAGTTTGGACAAAAACGCCACCATCATAAAATGCATGTTTGGCAAGACAATGGTTAGGATGACCGCCATCAAAAGAAAAGAAAACTAGTTTTGAACGTAAAAAAAAAAGTAGGAAATTCCTTACCTGAGGTCAGGCGAAGGACAGTTCATAACACAACATTCATGACCGCCAAACACCGTGCCAAACGCAGCTTAAAGAGTGCTTGGCGACAAAACGCACTACCTAACATCCGCTCAAGCAATTGCGTGCAAATCAGCCCGCTGCAAACCTCCCCGGCCCACACAATTACAGCCCCCCCGCTACCCGACAAAACAATCTTCAGATTAACATAATCCCCCTCCTCGAAATTCCTGCCCTACCGTACGCGTCCGTACCTTTCCCCATGGGCCGCGGGCCCCACCGCGGAGCTTTAACCACGTGAAAGCTGAGACCGACCCCCTTCTCCACTCTTCTAAAAGCCGACTTAATCCCCCTCTTCAGAAGAATAATTACACATCAAACCCTCTGCCATTCTGAACAAGTATTCATTTTTATTTTATTAAAAGCAGTAATTAAAGACTGCCGTGTCTCCAAAATCCCAGCATCATCACCCCCGCTCCATGGGGGAAAAGAAAAGCCTATTTTAAGTAAATCTTTTATCACACTGCATTACACACAAGAGGCAAATATATATATATATAATGCACGCGAGCCTATTTAATACTACAAAAAAAAGAGGATAAAAAGATTTCAATATTCAAGCGTAGATATTGCATTAACTTAGAGCATTAGTTACAGATTACATGAGCATTACAGTAAAATATAATTTGACAGTTCAAAATAGCAGCAAAAATATGATTTAGCAAACCGCAGATAATAATTAAAGAGATGTTCATAATTATAATGCCTAACTCATGAATTGGAAACGGAAACTTCGAAAGCATTTGGATAAGACATCGATCGATGATCGCCGCAGTCAATCCCCCTCCCAGCCGCCGCCCTTTGCCGCCGTGAATTGCGAACTGAGAATCCATCTTCATTCAACTCTGTACACAAAATATTTCTCTGCTTTTTTTTTGTTTTTCTTCGTCTTTTGCTTCAAAAATCTCAAAATAGAAGGCACCAGCTGCACAGGCTCATCAACAGTTCTCCAAATCTGTATTTTTCGTAGTTTTTTTAATATATATTCACAAGATCATGGCTGCAGCTGCTGTGTTTTTTTAAAAGATCACTTGATTAGCTCAGAAATCCAACCGACGTCAGGACCGGCACTGGGCGCAAATCCAGCGTCGGACCGGTTCAGGCCGGTCTCCCGGCTAAGCCTCTCATACATCTTGGCACGGAGAGCCCGTCCGGACTCCACCCTCTCGGCCGGCTCCTCCATCTCCGGAAACCCATCCAAATCCAGCCACCCGCCGTCAACTGCCGCCGGAGCACTAGTCGGTGTGGACGGAAAGCTACAAAATCGGGAACTGAACGCAAGACCGGGAGAACCAAACCCACCCCAGGAGTTCGGGGTTGACTTCGCCTTACTGATCTGCATCCTCCTCAGCGACGTCAGGACATCGTTCACAGAAGATCCCATGGGACGGATTCCCATGCCCCCGCTTGGGGACAACGGAGGTGAAACCACCGGAGGAGACATCGGCGGCGAAATCATCGTTGATGTACGCGGGGACGAGATCAGCCCCTTGTGGAAGTAACCATCCAGCCGTACAGAAGCCCCGTCATATGAATCCATCGAGCGCGGGCTTTGCTGCTGATGAGGCATAAGCCTAAGCTGCTCCGGTGTATGGGCGAAGAAGCATACGCGCCGGCGGCATGCCGTCCCGTCCTTGCATGGCTGGGTCCGATACCTCGCTGGGTGAAGCCAGCACTCAAAAACCCCGTGAGCGAACTCGCATGCGTCGCCCCTCTTGCAGATTCCCTTGCGGAAATCAGGACAGGCTACGCCGGAGTAGTGGTATTTCCTCGGATCTCGTCGGCGAGCCTTCTCGCCGGGATGTGCGTACGGACACTCGGTCCAATCGTGCGACCGCCCCCGAGCGCACCGCCTGACCTTGAACTCGTAGATCCGGAACTCGTCGCACGAGTACGCATCAATCGGCGGATCGGTGAGTTCCGCCTCCTCTTCTGCTTCCGCTTCTCCCAACACCGCCTCGTTTGCCGGTAGGTAGCGCCGCAGCGCGGTCATCGCAGCGTCGTTGAGAAGGTATTCTCCGGTAGGGGAGAGCTGGAAGCCCATCCCCGCCGCCTGATCGTCAAACGGCGACCACGGCGGGACGTCTATCGTAGTATTTCGGTACACCCCTTCACCCATCATCATCATACTTCTCGACTTCTCGCGGTTTCCACGGTGGTTTTTAGTGAAGAGGGGACTGGGATTATAAACCGAAAGGGAGACAGAATTAACCATGGTTAGACTAACCGGGGTTAGAATGACGGGCACGGAAATGAAGACTGACGCCGTTTGGGATGGCCAGGACGGTTTTGTTTGAGAATTGAGGTGGTGGGACACGTGGCGCCCGTCGAGGGCGGCGGAGCGCATGCGGATGGTGAGGTGGTGCCCAGGAAACATAATTTCAAGGGCACGTAGCTGTTGCTGCGCTCGGTTTTAAGCGCTATACCATTTCGATGTTTGACTGGCTGTAGCAATTTACTATGAAGAGTAATCTACACCGTCCGTATTAATATTTAGGGAAATCCACGGATATGATGTTGATGAAAGGTTTCCTCCCTGTTCGTGGTAGAGAGCGAGGGCAAAAGCGGAAGACGGAACTGGATTGCGAACCGGACGAACAATAAACGGCCAGTTACCTTAGCTTGTGCGGGGATTCTTAAATCTTACCGTGTTTTTATGACGGAATTGCCCTCTGTAACAATATTATTTATGTATTTATTTACAAGTTTAGGATGTCAATCAAAATATATTTTACTAAGATTTTTTTGTGTATTATATTTTGTTTTGCTCTAAATTATATTTTTGAGCATCTAAATAATTAAATTTTTGTAATAAAAAATACGAAAATAAATTATGATATTTTTATAATTATTTTAAGCATCAATTTGTCTATATTTTGTTCATATCCGAAATAGTCTGAACAATTTTTTTTTGTTCGAAATAATCCGATTGAAAAAATCAGTACAAAAATGATTATAAAAATACCTTAATTCATATCGGTGTTTTTTTTCAAAAAAATGTATGACTTCCAGCCGTAAATATGATTAATAGCGTAAAATAAGTACACGCACACAAAAAAATATTATATAATAATTGCGATTGAAAAGAAAATTGAAGTACAGCTCAAAAAAAGAAGAATATTATTATAAGCAACCCTTGATGTTTTCTTAAGTGAGATCGGGCGGTCTGTACTGGAGGCCGGGCGGTCTGTACTGGAGGCCGGGCGGCTTGTCTCTATAGTTAGATCGGGCGGTTTGTGTTGTAAGTCGGGCGGTCTGTTCATGTCTTGGATCTTGCTGGTGGGTGTTCTTGGCGGATTCGTTGTGTGATTGGTGTCTGGTGTTCTGGTTTGTGCTCCTACAAATTGGTGGTGTGGGCTCATTCCATAGAAATTTTTTATGTAGCAGGTTCGGGCGGCTTGTTTGTGAGGCTGGGCAGCTTGGTGTATGGAGGAGGTGCAGTGTAAGGCTGGGCGGCTTGTCTGTGAGGCTGGGCGGCTTGGTGTGTGCAGGAGGTGCAGTGTAAGGCTGGGAAGCTTGTCTGTGAGGCTGGGCGGCTTGTCCGTGTGTGGAGGTGCAGCAGGAGACCGGGCGGCTTGTCTTCGAGGGTAACCAGGCGGCTTGTTGGAGGAGACCGGGCAGCTTAATTGGAAGCGGAGCAAGACCGGGCGGCTTGTTGGAGGAGACCTGATGGTTTGCTGTTAAAGAGAGATTCAGCTTAAGTGAGGAAGTCACGATGGCTTGCGTGCAGATCTCCGGTTTCTTAGCTTTATTTTTTTGTGTGTCTCTGTAATTGTTCAATACCATGCAAACTTGTCTTGCGTTGGTTGTGTCCTTGTAACTGATGTTCAAGGTGAATGCAATTAATTTTCTCTAATTTGGTGTGCAACGAGAATTTTCACATGACATCAGAGCTAGGTTTGAACTAGCTGCGTTGATCTCGTTGCAAGGTGTGTGCTTGAGTATGGAAGGTAGAGGCTTTGGAGTAGAGCTACTCTGGCACCTAAACTACAAGAAATTGAGATCTTGCATGGAGAGCTACTTACTGGGGGAGGACCTATGGAAAGTTGTTGGCGGAGATGAGCAGGAGCAGGTTGTTGCAGCCGGGGGCAATGCTCACGTTGTCAGAGCATGGAGAAAGACAAACGTCAAAGTCGAGTTCATTCTCAAACGGGCAATTTCCCCAGAATTATTTGATCATATTATAGGTGCAAGTCTGTATCAGAAATATGAAGAGCTCTGGATGGCCTATTTAATAAAAAGAATGTGGCACGATTGCAGTTCTTGGAAAACGAACTGACAAAAGCCACTCAAGATGAGTTGACGATTTCAAACTGCTTTCTAAAGATGAAAAATTTCTGTGCGGAGATTTCTGCTTTAGACCCTGACGAGTCAATCTCTGAGGCGAAGTTAAAAAGACACATTATTCGTGGTCTACGAATGGAGTACGTGGCCTTCATAACTGTCGTTCAGGGTTGGGCTACTCAACCATCCCTGGTGGAGTTGGAGAACCTCCTATCTTCTCAAGAGAGTCTGACAAAGCAGATGACAGGAGTAACTCTCACGGAAGCAGAAAGTGAGGTTCTTTTTTCTGGTAGAAAAAAAACCGGTTGAAAAACAAAAGAAGAGTTCAGGAGACGGACCGCCATCGTCCTCTCAAGGAGATGGGAGGAACTTTCTTCCCCGGTATGATGAGCAGAACAGATCGCTGTGTTTTGCCTGTCGTAAGTACGGACACATAGCGAGAAACTGTCGGGCAAATTTAAAGGCCGGACATGTTGTTGAGAAGGAGGAGCATCCAAGGCGAGGAGAAGAAGGAGAATGAGGTGGATCCAAAGGAGATCGTGATTGGGGCAACTGCTTCATGGCATATATGACGGCGAAGTCTGTCGATGCCCTTGCTTCCATCGACTTTCGGGAGGACTGGATCATCGACTCGGGTTGCGGGTACCATCTTACAAGAGATGAGTCGAAGTTCTCCTCTCGGCACCTTTATAATGGGAATGATGTGATCGTGACTGCTGACGACACGGTACATTCGGTTGAGAATGAAGGTTTTGTATCCTTGGACAGTGAAGGAAAGTCTCTCACAATGAATAATGTGTATCATGTGTCAGGGATGACAAAGAACCTATTCTCGGTAGCTAACACAGTGGATGCAGGTTATCATGTTCTCTTCGGACCAAAGGAGGTCAAGTTCTTGCGGAACTTCTCCTCAATAAAGGGTGATGTGACTCACACGGGGCGGCGGGTGAAGGACTTGTATGTGCTATCATCAAGCTCCTACGTTGACAAGACGAGGACCAATGACAACGCTGTCATCTGGCATGAGAGGTTGGGGCACATCGGGATGGACAAGCTGAGGGCTATGACAACAAAGAGTCTGGTGAGAGGCTTACCTAAGCTGGCCTCATTTGGCGATGGGCACGTATGTGAAGGATGTCAGTTTGGGAAGGCTCATAGCCTCCCATATGACAGATCGACTTCCAGGTGCAGGGCACCACTGGAGTGCATACACAGCGACGTACTGGGTCCATGCCCCACCTTCACCTTTGGCGGGAACAGGTACATGTTGGTACTTGTTGATGACTATACTCGTTTCACTTAGACTTATTTCATGAAGGAGAAGTCAGAAGTCTTCAAGAAGTTTCAAGAGTTCAAGGAGCTTGTTGAAGGCAGACTGCGGCTGAGAATCAAGAAGTTGCGGTCGGACAACGGAGGAGAGTTAATTACCCTGACAGAGTTCGCCAACTTTTGTAGGAGGCATGGGATCCAAAGGGAGTTGTCGTGTGCTCACACCCCCCAGTAGAATGGAGTGGCAGAGAGAAAGTTGAGGCATCTGGCGGAGACATGCCGCAGCTGGCTACATGCCAAGGGAGTTCCCAGGGCCCTATGGGCAGAGGGGATGGCGTGTGCAACTTATGTGATCAACAAGATGCCACTGAGCCCTGTGAACATGAAGTCCCCCTTTGAAATGATGTGAGGAGAGAATCCGAACGTGAGTCATTTTCGGGTGTTTGGATCTACGTGCTATGTGCATGTTCCGAATGTGACAAGGACCAAACTGGAGGCGAAGGTTCTCAAATGTGTCTTCATTGGTTACGGTGAACGCAAAAAGGGATGGAAGTGCATGAACCCTGAGACTTGTCAGTTCCTTGTCTCGAGGGATGTGGTGTTTGACGAGCTGGCGTCATATAGAGGTGTCTCTATGGAGAGATTGATAAGGACATAATTGGAAAGTCTGGCAACTGCAAAGATGACTTCTGTCCGAACGGTGATTGCACTTGCTGCTAGCCTGAATTGGAAAGTCTGGAAACTCGACGTGAAGAACGTCTTTCTTTACGGAGAGATTAATAAGGACATCTTTATGCTACACCCACCAGGCTTTGTATCCAAGTCACACCCTGGACATGTATGCAAGCCGAGAAAAGCTCTGTATGGGTTGAAGCAGGCACCTCAAGTCTGGTATGGGAAGATCGCAGAGTACCTACAGTTTTGCGGTTACTTTGCTTCCGATTCTGACTCGAGTCTCTTTGTAAAGAAGAAGGGGGAGCTACACGCTCTGGTACTGTTATATGTTGATGATATGATTGTAACAAGCAATGATGATAGAGAAGTTGCAAAGCTTCGGGCAGAGCTGTCAGTCCGGTTCGAGATGAAGGATCTTGGTGAGCTACACCATTTTCTTGGCTTGGAGGTAGAGAGGAAGGAGAGCGGAGTTCTCGTATCCCAGAAGGCTTATGCAAAGCAGATCGTGGAGCGCTTCGACATGAAGGAGGGGAAGAGCTGCTCTACTCCGCTTGAGGTTGGGCTGAAGCTGGGGAAGGATGAGGGGAGAATCCTTCCAGACCCGAAAGTGTTCCGAGCCCTGATGGGGAGCTTGATCTACTTAACTATTACTCGGCCAGACATCGCATTCTCTGTGGGTCTAGTTAGTCGGTACATGCAGGAGCCGCGAATGCCTCATCTGGAGGCAGCAAAGAATATTTTGAAATATGTAAAGTCAACCTTGGAGTTTGGGTTGTTTTACAGAGCGGACGTTGAATTCATGTTGTATGGGTACACAGATGCAAACTACGGGGGAGTTGCGGATGGTCGAAAGTCAACATCTGGCTACGTCTTCATGTGCGGATCGGCTTCCATCTCTTGGTGCAGCAAGAAGCCGAGTTCGGTCTCCTTATCAATTACAGAGGCAGAGTACAAGGCGTCATCTTTAGCAGCCCAGGAGGGCGTTTGGTGGCGTAGGTTGGTGGGAGACATTCATGAGGAGGCGAGCGAGCCAACCTTGCTCCGCGGCAATAACTCAAGTGCCATGAAACTGGTAACCAATCCAGTATGTCATGCGCGGACAAAATATATCGAGATTGAGCACCACTTCGTGCGGGAGAAGGTGCTGAATGGAACGCTAAAGGTGGAGTATGTTCCTAGTCAGGACAACATTGCTGACATATTCACGAAGGCTCTATATAGAGGGTCATTTGAGCGTCTTCGATCTCTTCTTGGTGTTGTTCCGCGGGCTCACTTCAAAGGGGAGTGTTGAGTTTTCTGAAGTGAGACTGTGCGGTCTGTACTGGAGGCCGGGCGACCTGTCCCTGTAGTTAGACCGGGCGGTTTGTGCTGTAAGTCGGGCGGCCTGTTCATGTCTTGGATCTTGCTGGTGGGTGTTCTTGGCGGATCCGCTGTGTGATTGGTGTCTGGTGTTCTGGTTTGTGCTCCTATAAATTGGTGGTGTGGGCTCATTCCATAGAAATTTTTTATGTAGCAGGTTCGGGCGGCTTGTTTGTGAGGCTGGGCAGCTTGGTGTATGGAGGAGGTGCAGTGTAAGGCTGGGCGGCTTGTCTGTGAGGCTGGGCGGCTTGGTGTGTGCAGGAGGTGCAGTGTAAGGCTGGGAAGCTTGTCTGTGAGGCTGGGCGGCTTGTCCGTGTGTGGAGGTGCAGCAGGAGACCGGGCGGCTTGTCTTCGAGGGTAACCAGGCGGCTTGTTGGAGGAGACCGGGCAGCTTAATTGGAAGCGGAGCAAGACCGGGCGGCTTGTTGGAGGAGACCTGATGGTTTGCTGTTAAAGAGAGATTCAGCTTAAGTGAGGAAGTCACGGTGGCTTGCGTGCAGATCTCCGGTTTCTTAGCTTTATTTTTTTGTGTGTCTCTGTAATTGTTCAATACCATGCAAACTTGTCTTGCGTTGGTTGTGTCCTTGTAACTGATGTTCAAGGTGAATGCAATTAATTTTCTCTAATTTGGTGTGCAACGAGAATTTCAGAACCCTCCTCTTTTAATAAATCAAATATTTATTTGAATAAAATTTGACTTCTTTTATTATGTAAATAAAATATATGACTTGGCAAGGGGGAAATAACAATTATGACCAGCAAGTGTGGTCTTTGTGCAGACAAATAAATATTTGGGATATATAGTCTACTAACTCAAAATAGTTATGTGCAAGTCATTTAACTTTACTATTAGGACAACTTGATTAACCCTCCTAATTATGTTTCAAATGGTTATAGGCTGGTTTGGTGTGGGCGTGACCCCGTAGTGGATCTTTGAAGGCGACCACAACGCAGGGGCTCTGGTCGTAGTCGCCTCCACACGGATTTGTCCCGCAGCAATCCGCCACTCCAAAAGTACTGGTCCTAAGTCATCCCATAATTAAGTAGCATATCAAATTAATTAGTTAGTAGTAATCCTAGTCGAAATTGGCCATTACTAGTACTACCCTAATTACATATTGTAATAGAATTTTTAGATTTTATGCCTATTGCACTCAACTTTATTAATATTTGTGATAAATTATGATTTTGTTAGTGTTTCTATGAAATTATTTTTCATCTCAAAATTCCTATTTATCCCCCCCCCCCCCCCCCCCCCCCCCCCCCCCCACCCCATTATGGTTGGTCAAAATATTTAATTTGATTTATCACTTGTTTTTTTATTCTTCTGAGAAAGGGGCCTAAAAAAATATAAAGATAGCTATCTTATTGTTTTCTAGGGAATGTTTCAAGCAAGGGGATGTCAGGATGGACGCAAAGATTCTTCGACCGAGCTTATACCTCCAAAATATGGAGAATTTGTAGCGGTATATGTTTCGGAAATGCAATTTATCTAGCAAATTCACTGTGTAAAATGTTTTTGTAACAACAACTTTCCTAAACCAAACAAAAAAATTGATCAAAATTTCACTTCCTGTTATAGAAAATCATCATGCAGCCAAAACATCAACCTTGGAATTCATTCCAATTTCAATTCATGCATGAATTAGAGAAAGGGGTCGAAATGACTCCAAATATTCATTAGAGTCGCACAAGAAACGTTTGGAGACGTCCGGAGCTCGGACTTAGATCGTGCGCATGCTCTCTGCAAGCATCCGATTATCAACAATTTTGTCAATAAACATTGGAATATTGTTATACACCCGTAAAGGCCTCGGGTTGCGTCTAAAGGAAGCCCCGCCGAAGAGAGGTGGGGTCAACGGTCAACGCATAATCGCTTAAGTTTGAGAGATCGAACCCGCCACTTACACCGCCCGCCGCCGAGGTCAAAGCACGCGCAAGCCACAGGTACGTACACTACCGCGCGCACGGAAGCGCACGGTAGCGCGCGGGCAACGCCCCCCGGCGCGGAGGAGCGACCTGGTCGCGCCCCGACCGCACCCCTCCCGGGGTGCGGCCAAGCCGCACCCCTTGGGAGGTGCGGCCCAGCCGCACCCCCCAAGGGGGTGCGGGGCCCAGCCGCACGCCCCAAGGGGGTGCGGCCCAGCCGCACCCCTCAAGGGGTGCGGCCAAGCCGCACCCCTCAAGGTGTGCGGCCAAGCCGCACCCCCTTGGGGTGCAGCCCCGGTCGCCCCCCTTGGGGGGCGCGGCCAAGCCGCACCCCCCCCGGGTGCGTCTCGGCCGCACCACCCGTGGGGTGCGGTCCGGCCCCCTCCCCTCGCCTTTTTTCGCAGGGGGGCTCGAGGGGCCCCCGCCGCGTTCACGCCCTCTCGTCGGGTGCGTCGGATCCCAATTCCTCCTTGGGGGACGACTCCCCATTCCGCCATCCGCCCGGGGCATCCTCGTGGTCCGCGGCACGTTCGGAGCACCTCAGCGCTAGCGCGCGCTCAGAACGCTTCTGAGCGCGCTCAGAAGCATTCTCACTTTTTGTCTTTCTGACTTTCTCACTTTTTGTCTTTCCAGCGTGCTCACTTTTTGTCTTTCCAGCGTGCTCACTTTTTGTCTTTCTAGTTTCTCAGATTTCAGGAACAACCTGTCGCCTTTTTCGCCTCCAACAGAACTGCCCGACGGCCTGAACTACCCGAACTGCCCGAAGGGTAAGGTGGTCATTTACGAAAAATGGCGATCTGTGTGCCCCGAACCAGAAAATATGATTCGTCCGCCGAGCATTTATGGAAACTGCAAACAGCGAAATTACCGGACTGCCCTCGGCCAAAGCTATAAAAGGAGCCCCAAGGCTTCATTTGAGGGGACCTTGACTTGAGAACCCGGGGAAGCTCCTTGCAGACTTTTGCGGAATTCTCCTTCAGCGCTGGAAGATCTCCTTCGGGGACTTGAAGATTTTCTTCATCCCGAAAGGCGACATGCCTTCTCACTTTTGTTCCCCGGAGGCTTCTCACTTTTGTTCTCCGGGCCTTCTCACTTTTGTTCCCCAGAATTCCCAGAAGAAAAAAGACTTAGTTTTTCCGAGAGGTGACCTGTCACCCCCGGAGCTCTTTCTCCCTCTCTATTATTGTACCGAGCAGCGGCCTGTCGCGCTCAAGTTCTAAACTACCAAATTGTAACCCCCAGAAGATAGTGAAGTTTGGTCGGCACAGCTCCGGCCGCGTGGTTTTTTACCCTTTCCGGGTTTTCCACGTTAAAAAGTCTCGGTGTACTCAGCGAATCTCGAATTGACTGTTTGCGCGCTTAGTTCGCTCACGAGCTAAGGTGGTTCAATTGGACCGGTCTACCAAGAGCCCTAAGCGTTCCGCAACAAATATTATTAGCATAAGAAAACGAGCGAAATGAACAACTCATCAACTAACTTTAAGCATAAAAAGGGAATGAAATGAATCCAACAGCTTAACCATATATAAAAGTGGAAATTTTATTGTCCATAATTGGAAAATGATATATGCAACCCTAGAATGAAGTCATACTATTTCCCTGCATGGTCATTGCATATGAGCATGATTATGTTTAGTCATTTTAACCACCCATTAATTTTAGTAGTTTCCTGGCAGGCATGTTTTTGTTTAGCCAGCACAAAGTTGAATGGATAGTCAGTAATCATGACTTGGATTGAGTGATATTGAAGTATGGTGTAACAATTATAATTATGACAAAGTGATCACAATGGTCTCGACAACTTCTTTTTCGTGGTAAAATAAGGGGTGTAATGGTTCTGTTTGGTTTGGTTTTAGAGCAAATTCGTAAACTGAACCACCCCTACATGATTCCAGAAATCAGGAGCCGAATCGAACCGTGAAATTATTGGAACTGAATCTAGACCTGAGAATAAAACTAAAACATAAATACATAAACATAAATATATTTTTATATTATTTGAAATGAAAATCATTTATATAAAAATTTATATGGTTACATCTATATGATTTGGTTTGGTTTGACTTATTATTAAAAACTGTGAACCGAACCTATCGTGTGATTTGGTTTGGTTCGATTGATTTTTACTTACACCCCCTAAGTAAAATATTGTGCTCGTTGCTCTCAACACATTGTTAACATAATGGGCAAGTGCTCTCTTCTTCTCACCTTCATGTACTAGGCTCAAGCTTACAATTTTCTTGCCCATACTAAGATAAGACTAACAAATCACTAGTCACTATGCTCAATGATATAAATTATCAAGAGAAAATATTTACTTTCGATCACCCCGATGTATTTACGTAGTTTCGTGAGTTACTACAAATCTTTTACTAAATTATTGGTAGAAGTTGTGCATATGTTTTGCTCTTGATAAGGAGGTTATAGACATAAACCTCAACATTGCTCCTTTTTAGTTTCAAGATGATGTATAATACATATAAATAACATTTATTTAGTTATACCACATTACATTAAACAATCTTATAAATAACTAAATATATTTATACATGACTACATATTTAAAATATTTCATCCATGACCAAGTAGTTACATGACATATTTTCAGCCTAGATCTAGGATTTTAATCAAAATTTAGGACCACCATGATGTTGGCAATTCTTCTTAAAATAATGAAACACATTAAAATGATATGCACAATAATTTTAGTCTCTATTGTGCACATGTCATTTCTCCTAGACTTTATTCTATCGATCCACGCAAACTTCATCTTCAATCATGAAGCCACCTCGCCAACATCCGCGCTTAGATCACGCTCCTTTCCTTTTGATAATACTCCATCCTACTATATATGTCTGCTCGTGCTATTTCTCCAACAAGTCAAGATTTCTCTCGCTTCTTGCAATCTTCACACTTCTCTCAACAAAAGAATCCTGGATTTTTCGTATGTTGACCAGATATTAGAGTGTTGATTGCGTGCAGAATGATGGCGTGTGATGTGGTATGATCTAAATGATCAAATACGAAGATCTTGCGCAGGCAGAATGATTACATAAAGTATGCCCTCGTTGTGTAATATCTACGTACCGGACGAACTTGATGCTATGCACGAGTATACTTCAACTTGTATGCATACTATGACTTCAAACCGGCTTCATCAATTGTTCTGGTTCCAACTCCATTCATGTAATTCAGAACATTTCTCTTATCATAAATGACTGCTCTATCTAAACAGAGAAAATATTGATCTTGTAACAATTATGCATAGCACTAAACAAATTTATCATAATCAAAAGTTTATTTTTATCAACATTAAATACTATTACAATAGTACGACCAATTTAATTTTCATTCCATGAATTTCATATTAAACATTTTGAATCAACTATGCTCATTGTAATGTATAGCTATGAAGCAAGTATATTATCAGTAAGGGTATGTTTGGTACGGCGGAGGCGGTCGTGAACACGTTAGTTACGAATCATCAAACGTAAACGCACGATCTCACCCAAGTAACCTCGTCCACTTTTATGCTCAAAATTAGTTTTCTTCTTGTTGGCGGTGAAAACGGCTGTCGTGTCAAACTCATATTTATTAATAGTGGCATTTTGTCCAAACTCGCTGGAGCAAAAACGCGCATCAAACAGGCCATAAATCAACATTTATATTGAGATTACATCACATTTTCTCCTTCACTCCCGTGACTATTATTCACAACCAATTAAAATGGGTCTTTATATTGGCAGCCCCTATTTGACTATTGGCACACCAATTTCTATGAGTTATAACACGCCTTTTGAAAATATGCATTATACATGCATATTTGGGAAAAGTATTCAACACGAAAAACTTTCGTGTTTAACACTTTTCCTAAACATCCACGCACAAGGCGTATTGCCGCCCTGATCGTAATTATAGCCAAATTTTGACGAATTTTTGAAAATAAGCTTTGTACATGCATTTTTAGGAAAAGTGTTCAACACGAAAGTTGTAGATCTCGATGAGATCTACAATTTTCGTGTTGAACACTTTTCCAAAATATGCATGTATAATGCATATTTTCAAAAGGCGTGTTATAACTCATAGAAATTGGTGTGCCAATAGTAAAATAGGAGTTGCCAATGTAAAGACCCATTAAAATTAGGAGGATTGGTGAGCAGCAAGAAAATCATCGCGTGGGATCACAAAACTGCTAGTAATTTATTTTGTGATCTTGCGAGATTGCAGAGTGAGCATGTACGATCACAAATTAGTCATCTGTCACGGAAGTTGTTAATGTCCGAGATCCGGACCCGGTTACACCGTCAGTGACGACGTCAGAGGTCCGTCAAAGCACTCGGGCATCCCGAGATAAGCCAAGCTGCTGTCGGGTGACACGTGGTAGAATCTTGTGCCAAAAAGAGTCATCCACGTGCCCCCTTGTCACGTGCTTCATACAGAGCAGTTGCACACGTGGCTTCAATCCGCGCGCTCGGGACGATCCAGATCCCGTGAAACGCTGCCTTATGTCGAGGCTGAATAGACTCCGGCCCAGTTTATTACTTTCCCCCACATCCGGGCAAATGCTGTGTGCCCGTTCCTGTAGCGTATGCTATCCGATTACCTATTTAAAATAGTATGTTTTATGTTAGATCCGAATCCAATTCTCTGTAGAAAATAGTAAGCACAGACCCTCCATGCTAGAGATGTATAAAAAAAATCACCGTGTGAGAGCAAATAGAATATCGTGCTAGCGAAAATAGATGGCGGGATCGAAGGTTCCGCACCGTGATCTTAGGTTCGTTACTCGCACCACCAATTTAGTCCGTCGGCGCAGCCTTTAACATCCCTTTTTTCTCCCTTCGCAACAGCTAACTCAGCCTCATCTCTTTTCTAGCAGCGGAATTATGAACAAACACAAGTATATAGTGTAGAGAGAGAACACTAAAGAAAGAATAGTCAAATTTGCATTCACAACGTCAAAATTTTATAACTCTCGACTATTTGATGTTTTGCTTCCGTTGCTTCTTAGATTGCTACCCTCAAATGAACATTCATCCTTTTTTTTTATAATCTTCAGGTGGTTTTCTCTAAGAACAAAGGAAGACTCTAAAAACACTTTAATTTATACACAAGGCTCTACATTGTTCTGCAACATTCAAGAGTATTCTAGACTATTTTCTAAAATTCTACAACATTGTAGAAATTTTGCACACCATGAGTTCTCAAAAAAGACATCACACTCTTTTAGAATATTCTAAGATTATTTTACATTTTTCTAAAATATTCTAGAGTTCTCCGTGACTTTAAAATCTTCTAAAAGACTCCACATTATTCTAAAAATTTCATCATCATCAAATTTTCTCTCCAATCTACTGGAGATTTTCGCATCCTTCAACGCCATAGAATATCACGATTGCATTCAAGTTTTATGCACCATGCCAACATCCTTTGCGCATATCTAAACTTCGTATAAGGCATATCCTATTATTTTTAGTGTGATCATTGACTTGAAGCAATTCATATCGTCTGGATTCATCCTTATCATTGGCTTGAATATGCACCAAGTTTGTAAATCAAGTCTTCATACCATGGTTATTTACTCTGTCATCTTGCGGCTCAACTGATGTTGCAATCCTTTGTCGACATCCTCTACCACCATGCTAAGCCTTTGCACGAAGGCCTCACACCATATGTCATGACTATTGTAGGCACGACATGATCTATTTACCTGCATATGCAACAACCTGGCCGCACACGCCATATGCCAAGACTTGAGTGTTTGTGCTTCATCTTTGTTCAGTGTCATTGACGTCGTCATAATGTTAAGATATTGCAATTCCTCTATCGTAGTTTCTCCAAGTAGTACTTTGTCGTATCCATGTCTGCCTCATGGCCGAACCTCTTGAGTGTAGAGTCATGCCCCCACACCCAATTCTTCAAACTTTTGATGATCACAGCTGCACCATAAACTATCAGACTACAACATGAAGCTTGTCATGTTTTAAATTTTTTTTTTGGGGGGGGACACAACAATGCAATATCGTAGTGCAGTGTAACTATTATATATTTTTTAATAATGCAAAACTGATTATTTTTTCTATGAATATGTTGTATTAAAAATGTGATCAAAGAAGCGAGACGAGAGGTCGGACGAGCGCGAGAGAGGTCGGACGAGCGCGTCCGTTGGTCAAGGGAGTTGGTCAAGGGAGGCCGACTGGGGACGAGACGAGAGGGGCCGGAGAATGCGCCCGGCGGCGAGGGAGGCCGACCGGCACTGCGCCCACCGTACGGCCGCGGGCGGTGCCGCGCGGCGCCGGGCACGCGGTGCCGCGCGGCCGGGGGTGCCGCGCGGCCGCGCGGTGTCGTGCGGCCGTGCGGTGCCGCGCGGCCGTGCGGTGCCGCGTGGCTGCGCGGTGCCGCGCGGCCGCGCGCGGTGCAGCGCGGCCTCGTGGCCGCGCGTGGTGCTGCGCGTGGCTTCGTGCGGTGGTTGCGGCGGTTGCGGTTGCGGTTATGGGCGGTTTTCTTCTCTTTCTTGCCCATGCCTCCACCATCTTAGTGGGGAGTGGGGTTTTTGGCTAAATGCAACCCAGATTTCTCTACAAAATGGATGAGGACCCATCAATTGCCTCCCAAATCCTCGGAGTTCGCTCATATTGCTTAGAGAAGTGCGAGGATTTTATCATCTTTTGGTGTTGTCCAGACGCTACGACGGAGCTATGGCCGAGGTATTTTGTGATGTTCCTTCCTCTTATTTTGTCGCTTATTGCTCCGCCTTTTGTAATAAACTCCGCGTTGTGCGATGATAATCTGCACAATTTTTGTTAATCATTTTTATTTCTTTTTTCCCTTTTTTCAGACGTCAAGGAACGGAGCGCGGTCAAAATCCATGCGGATGCGTTCTACGCAAAACGCTGAGCGCGTCGAGGCTTGGCGTAAGCGGTTTAGACTCCCATCATCCGTAGAACTGAAGATTCCGTATCCGGAGGCACGTGGTCAGAACCCACCGACCGGCTTTATTACCATCTCTGAGAGTTGTTTAAAGTCGGGGTTCCGCTTCCCCCCGTCGGAGGAGGCGATCGAGATTGTTGAAGCCAAGCGGTCTCGAAGGATTGAAGCCGCGCGATCTGAAGCCAGCGGTCTGTGCGGTCTCCATTAATCAGACCGCGGGTTCTCCTCTGATGTACCAGATCGCGCCGGATAAAGATGGGTTGAAGCTGCGCGGCCTCAAGTCAGCGGTCTGTGCGGTCTCCCAGAATCAGACCGCTGCTCCTCCTCAGATATGCGAGATCGTGCCAGATGAAGGCCGGCGATCTCCAGCTCTATCAGACAACTGTTTGATAACCGCGGTCTGTGCGGTCTCCATGCATCAGACCGCCTCTTCTCCTCAAGTATGCGAGGTCGCATCTTGTGAAGGTCAGCAACATTCCGCCTCTCCAAGCAGTCTAGAGCCAGCGGTCTCAGCGGTCTCCAAGTGCAAGACTGCCAGTTCATCTCAGATATACCAGATCGCTTCTTATGGAGAGAAGTGGTATGGCCCTCCCGGTCTCTCCCTTATGGGGGAGTGTTCGCCAGAACGATCTAACCGTCCGACGGTCTCCTCTGTCACACGACCTTCCTCCTGTCGTGTGATCGCCCGACCTCACTCCAGATCGCAGAAGTCGTTGCGGTCTCAATATTCCTGACCGCCCAGCTCTCTTGTGTACTGTATATTTGTATTTAGTCCCACATCGTATATTTGTATTTTACTGTTTCCCTCCTAGTCTATATAAAGGAGGCAATACTCTTGTAATACTCAGATTTTTTGGAATAAAAAATTCCTGTTATTTTCAAGTTCTCACATGGTATCAGAGCTCTCAATCTCTTCTGCCGATCTCTACTTTCTGACCGCACAATCTGTACGGTCTCATATCTCTCTCTCCGACCGGTCTTTCACCTCCTGACCGCGCGATCTCATCTATCTTCTCGAGACCGCGCGATCTCTCTTTTCATGGGTACCCCATCTGAGACTGCAACACCACCTCCCCAACCCCTGCCAACTCCTGTGGCTATTTCTACCCCCTCTGAAAACCTTGGCACCTCCTCCAAGCTCACTGGCTCTAATTATGCTGATTGGAGTGTCTCCTTCACCTTCCTCTTACGCTCTCAACGCAAACGTCATCATCTCACCGATGATCCTCCTCCCCGTGGATCTGCTACCTTTGATGATTGGGATGCTAATGATGCTCTGGTCCGCACCTGGCTTGCTAACTGTCTCTCTGATGAGTGCCTTCCTATCATTCGTCATGATGAGACAGTCAAGGCAGCCTGGAACCATCTTGCGGCCCTTTACTCAAAAGGTGCCAAAACCTCCCGCATCTACACCTTATATGCAGATCTCTTTGCCCGCCCAACCATGGATCCCACCACAGCATATCAAGCAGTTCAGGCCCTTGGGGCTGAACACCTTCAACATCGGCCCTTCTCTGCTGATCTTGCTGAACAACATAAACACTTCCAAGAGCTCCTGGTTGTGTGTTACCTTCTCCGTCTTCCGGAGTCCTATGATTTGATACGACAACAAATCCTTGGAGAAGCTGAATCTCCAACTCTTGATGCCACCGCTGCTCGGGTCTCTGCTGTTACCTCCCTTCTCCAACGACCCTTGTTGTCTTCCCCTCCTCCTCCAGAGAGCTTTGCTCACAAGGCTGAACGTGGTCACACCGGTGGCCGCGGTGGATCTCTTGGTGGTCGTGGACCTCCGCGGCACATCTGTTCTCATTGTGGTCGGAGGGGTCACACAATTGATCGTTGCTATCTCAAGCATCCTCACCTTCGCCCTCTGGCTGCTGCTTCTCAACCGGGTACTAGCTCACCGTCTGCTTCTGTTGCTACCTCCTCAGGTAGCGTGCATGTGGTTACTGAAGGTAAATGGCTTATTGATTCTGGAGCAACAAATCATATGACAGGAAACCCTCACCTTTTCTCTCAGTTACTAGAACACAAGAATTTACCTCCGGTTCTAACGGCAGATGGTTCTCCCTCACATGTGTGTGGGACTGGAATAGTTCAAGTCACTCCGACTATCTCTCTTCAGAACACTCTTTATGTGCCTATTTTTCCATGCAACTTACTATCAGTCAAGGCACTCTCTCAACAATTACAATGCTCTATTATGTTCACTCCGACTAACTGTTATTTTCAGGATCTTCATACGAAGGAGACAGTTGCTACTGGGACTGAGAGTGGAGGCCTCTACTTCCTTGACGTTCTTGTTGCTCACTCTGTTTCTACCGTCTCTGATTCTCTCCATCAATGGCACCTCCGGCTTGGGCACCCTCCACCTCGGCTGCTGTATCAACTTCTACCTCGCCTCATCAAAGATACCTCTCCTCTCAACTGTGAAGCTTGTCAATTAGGAAAGCACCATCGGGCTTCCTACCCTGCCAAACATGGACGTAGCTCGACGCGTCCATTTGATCTCCTCCACTCGGACATCTGGGGTCCTTCTCCTACCAAGACCGTAGGTGGGGGTAGTTTGTATTTTGTTACTTTTATTGATGACTTCACTCGCTGTATTTGGGTGTATCTGTTAAAAGATCGCTCAGAACTTTTTTCTGTTTTCAAAACTTTCTATAATGAAATTTCCACTCAGTTTGGAGTGTCTATCAAGACTATTCGCACTGATAATGCTAAAGAGTATGTTTCTCATCAATTTTCTGAGTTTTGCATGAATCATGGTCTTATACATCAGACTAGTTGTCCTTATACTTCTCAACAAAATGGGATAACGGAACGTAAGAATCGTCACCTCCTCGACATGGCTCGCACCTTACTCTTCCAGATGAATATGCCCAAAGCCTATTGGGGTCATGCCATCCTTATCTCCTGCTATCTCATTAACCGCATTCCCTCCACTCTTCTTCACGGCTCCACCCCCTTCTCTCTTCTATATCCCACCTCACAACCCTTCTCATTACCTCTCAAGGTGTTCGGTTGTACTGCGTTTGTCCACACTCCTTCCCCAGGTCGGGACAAACTCTCTCCTCGGGCCGTTAAATGCATCTTTGTTGGTTATTCTCCAACTCAGAAAGGGTACCGATGTTATGATCCCCTTCTTCGCAAACAATATGTTTCCGCTGATGTCACCTTCTTTGAAACTGTTCCATACTTTTCTCACTCTTCCACCTCTCAGCCTCCTGCGCCTAGTCCAACAACACCGCTCATTTACTCTCCACCACCACCACCTACTCTCCCAACTCCACCACCTCTTCCTTTCCCTCCACCTCCTCCAGCATCTTCTTCCACCTGTCCTCCTACTCCGGGGCCTTCTCTCCCGGCTCTTGGGCCAGCACTATCTTCTTCTGATGATGACTCTCCTGCAGATACAGTCATCACTGAAGACCTCCCTATTGCTCTTCGGAAGGGAGTTCGCTCATGGACGCAACACTCTATTCACGATGTTGTAACTTATGCTCAACTTACCCCCACTGCTAGGGCTTTTGCTATTGCTATTACAGATACTGCCACCCCAACCAGTTATCAGGAGGCTCTTGTCATCCCACATTGGAAGGCTGCCATGGATGATGAAATCTCCACCCTTCAGGACCGTGGCACTTGGACTCTTGTTCTTCCACCTATTGGGATAGATGTTGTTGGGTGTAGATGGGTCTTTGTGATAAAATATTATGCTGATGGCTCTGTTGACCGCTACAAAGCTCGCTTGGTTGCCAAACGTTTTACTCAGACATATGGAGTAGACTTCTTTGACACTTTCTCACCTGTCGCTCGTCTTACAACCATCAGGGTCCTCTTCTCTGTGGCCGTCAACAAAGGTTGGCAACTCTCTCAATTGGATGTCAAGAATGCCTTTCTCTATGGTGATCTTCAAGAGGTTGTTTTCATGGAGCAACCTCCAGGGTATGTTGCTCCGGGGGAGACTCGTGTATGTAAGCTAAAGAAGGCCATCTATGGTCTTAAGCAAAGTCCTCGCGCCTGGTTCGAAAAATTTAACGAGGTTATCAAGATCATTGGATTTGCCCGTAGTTCTGCGGATCACTCTCTCTTCATTCGCAAGACATCTCATGGAATGGTTGTTCTGGCTGTATACGTTGATGACATCCTTCTCACAGGTGATGATGTTGAAGGTGTCTCCCTTACAAAGAAACATCTCCTCCAACACTTTGTGACCAAAGATATGGGGACCCCCAAGTACTTTCTGGGCATTGAAATCTCAAGGAAGCATAGCTCCATTGTTCTCTCACAACGGAAGTATGTTATTGATCTTCTAAAGGAAACAGGTCTTCTGGGTGCTAAACCTGCTAAATATCCAATGACAATTGGAGACGACAAACTCTGGACTGACAACTCCCCTCCTCTACCTGATAGCACTAGATATCGTCGTCTTGTAGGCAAGCTCATCTACCTAACTGTAACAAGACCTGATATCTGCTATGCTGTTGGGAAGGTCAGCCAATTCATGCAAGCTCCGAAGGAATGTCATCTTCAAGCTGCTTTAAAGATATTAGAATACGTTAAGGGATCTCCAGGGAAGGGACTTCTGTTCCAAAGGAGCAACCATCTCAAGATAGAAGCCTATTCAGATGCTAGCTACGCTGATGATAAAGGAGACAGGAAATCCACATCTGGGTTCTGCACCTTCGTGAGAGGAAATCTGGTGAGCTGGAAGAGCAAGAAACAAGCAGTAGTATCCAGATCAAGTGCTGAGGCCGAGTACAGAAGCATGGCCCAAACCACATGTGAGTTAAAGTGGTTACGAACTCTCCTTCTTGACTTAGGAGAAGTTTACAACCATCCATTGTCAATGTTCTGTGACAACAAAGCTGCAATCTATATATCTCACAACCCAGTCTTTCATGAGAGAACCAAACACATTGAAGTGGACTGTCATTTCATCAGGGAAGAAATCTTGAAGAAACAAATCTGTACTCCCTTCGTAACTTCGGATAAAGAGCTGGCTGATATCTTCACCAAACCGATATCTTCATCCTTCTCCGATGTGTGTAACAAGCTAGGCATGATTGATATATATGCTCCAGCTTGCGGGGGAGTGTTGAAGCCAAGCGGTCTCGAAGGATTGAAGCCGCGCGATCTGAAGCCAGCGGTCTGTGCGGTCTCCAATAATCAGACCGCGGGTTCTCCTCTGATGTACCAGATCGCGTCGGATAAAGATGGGTTGAAGCTGCGCGGTCTCAAGTCAGCGGTCTGTGCGGTCTCCCAGAATCAGACCGCTGCTCCTCCTCAGATATGCGAGATCGTGCCAGATGAAGGCCGGCGATCTCCAGCTCTATCAGACAACTGTTTGATAACCGCGGTCTGTGCGGTCTCCATGCATCAGACCGCCTCTTCTCCTCAAGTATGCGAGGTCGCATCTTGTGAAGGTCAGCAACATTCCGCCTCTCCAAGCAGTCTAGAGCCAGCGGTCTCAGCGGTCTCCAAGTGCAAGACTGCCAGTTCATCTCGGATATACCAGACCGCTTCTTATGGAGAGAAGTGGTCTGGCCCTCCCGGTCTCTCCCTTATGGGGGAGTGTTCGCCAGAACGATCTAACCGTCCGACGGTCTCCTTTGTCACACGACCTTCCTCCTGTCGTGTGATCGCCCGACCTCACTCCAGATCGCAGAAGTCGCTGCGGTCTCAATATTCCTGACCGCCCAGACCGCCCAGCTCTCTTGTGTACTGTGTATTTGTATTTAGTCCCACATCGTATATTTGTATTTTACTGTTTCCCTCCTAGTCTATATAAAGGAGGCAATACTCTTGTAATACTCAGATTTTTGGAAATAAAAAATTCCTGTTATTTTCAAGTTCTCACAGAGATTTTTAGATTTTGCGGCATACCTATCTCGCAGTTTACCCCAACCGGGATGGCGAGAATCATGGGGTTGATCGCGTTTTTTCGGGAGCATGGTTCGCAATTTTCTTTGGAGATCTTCAAAGATTGGTGTGAGGTTTTCACGGATCCGGGAGGCCGGATCGATGTTTGCAGCAACAAGAGTTGGTTCCGTTTTGAGGAAAGGAACGACTACCGTCATGGGAACACTTTATATGGGTATGTCTGCAACCGATGGGACTTGCCAGAGCTTTGGAGGAATCTCCCGGGTCGGTGCCGCCGTCAAGTGGGTCGAGAAAATGAATTCCAGCCCCTTCCTGGTTTTCCTGGTCGTGATGATTTGTCGAAGGCTCTTTATGGCGTGGTTCATTACGCGGAGGAGAAGAAATTATTGCTGGTCGGTCTTTCGTCGGATGTCGAGCGTGATGCCGCCGTTGCTTTGCCGCGTGATAGGAAGAGAAAACTTGTTATCAGATGCGGAGGTTCAGAGATGGTGCCACCTCCACCTCCACCGAAGAGCCGTTCTGATGGTGCGGGTCCCAACGGAGTCGTGCTCGAGGCGATTCCCATTGACGTTGACGTTGAGATCGTGGCTTCCCCCGTGGCGGAAGCGCTTCCTCGGAGCGATCCTCCTCCTCCTCCATTGGTGACGGCGAAGAGGGTATCCTCTTCATTACGGGCGATGACTTCGGCGGTTAGTCATGTCTTTTTGTTGTTTATCTTTTATGCGTTCTCTTTTCCTAAGATTCTTATCCCGTTTTTTTTTTCACAGGCTGATGTCATGACTAGCGTCGCTCGTACTTGGAACGATTGCTATGTTGGGCTGAAGGACGGGTTTTTTGCTCTTCAAGAGGAGCTTCGTGTTGCGAAGAGTTCGCTGGAGGATTCCCAGAAGAAGAGGGAGCACGAGATATCACGTGGGCTCAAATTGGAGTCTGATCTTGCTCACGCTCGCTCCGAGGTAGAGCGTCTTCAGAGGGGGCTTAGCGCAGAGAAAGCCGCCGCCGAGAGTGCCTCCCAGTTGGTCCAAGATTTGCAGGGTAACATGTTCCGTCAAGATGGTGAGCTGGGGTTTTTGAGAAGCGAGGTGGAGAGGCTTTCTTCCCTTGAGCCAGATATCAAGGCCATTAAGGCCGAGGGAGTTGCCGAGTACAAGGACTCCCTGGAATTCGTAGAGGAGCGCTCTAGGATCTCTGAGGAGCTTCGAGCCGAGATCATGACCAAGGAGGTGGACCCCCTATTGGAAGATGAGTGCGAGATTTCTTTCAAGAGGGGGATCGGGAAAACCCATCGTATGGTGGAGAGGAAGCTTGGGTGCAGTACGTCCGGGCTTGGCGCAGGCGACCTTTCTGAGGACGACTGCACTGATGTAGATGTTGAGGGCTGATTGTCTTTGTCTTTATTTGTCTGTATGCTTTGCTTTCTTTCGTTATGTATCGTACTTCCTTGTTCCTGTATTTGCGTCTCTTGTAGTGAAGTTGTACAACTCTTTGCTTTGTTATATTGATTGATGGCTACTTGTTTGTCCACCGCTTACTTCTGTTTTTCTCATTTCTGCGTGATCTTACTACCGGGGAAGGGCGGACGCTTCGGACCGGGTAGCGCGAGATCACTGGGGAACTGGCCCCGAGTGGCGGTGAAAGGCGGACGCTTCGAACCGTGGGCGACCGTGAGGGGGGCAGGCCTTGGCGGTGCCGTGATCTTACTACCGGGGAAGGGCGGACGCTTCGGACCGGGTAGCGTGAGATCACTGGGGGACTGGCCCCGAGTAGCGGTGAAGGGCGGACGCTTCGAACCGTGGGCGACCGTGAGGGGGCAGGCCCTGGCGGTGCCGTGATCTTACTACCGGGGAAGGGCGGACGCTTCGGACCGGGTAGCGTGAGATCACTGGGGAACTGGCCCCGAGCAATATTGAGCCATCGTTGGGAGATAACTTGCGCGAGTCGGGGCTCGCGGCTTCCGTAATAATTGCAGAGAAATAATTTGCGCGAATCGAGGTTCACGGCTTGTACATAAAGTTTTAGTAAAGTAGTTTGCGCGAGTCGAGGCTCGCGGCTTGTACATAAAATCATAATAAGATAAGTTTGCGCGAGTCGAGGCTCGCGGCTTGTACATAGAATCATAGTAAGATAATTTGCGCGAGTCGGAGCTCGCGGTTTGTACACAAAATCATGATAAGATAGTTTGCGCGAGTCGAGTCTCGCGGCTTGTACATAACAGAGTAAGAAAAATCACTGATAAAAGCGGCGCAGATTCTGCGTGTTCCAAGTGCGCGGGAGGGTCTTTCCTTCCGTCGTTCTGAGTTTGAATGTTCCAGGCTTCACCGCCGCGGTGACCACATAGGGTCCTTCCCATGCTGAAGAGAGTTTGTCTTTCTGCGGGCCCTTCCCGGTTGCTTCAACGTTGCGCAGGACGAGATCTCCGACGTTGATTGGTCGGGGCTTAACCCTCCTGTCGTAGAGCCGGGCCACTCGCCTTTGGTATATAGCGATGCGCTGAGCGGCGTTCTCTCGAGTTTCGGAGATTAAATCGAGGTTTTCGCGGAGCAGTCCGTCGTTCTTACTGGGATCGAAAGTCAGCACCCGGAGGCTTGGCACTCCGATGTCGACGGGGATGACAGCTTCAGTCCCGTAGCAGAGGTTATACGGCGTCTCTCCTGTTGGAGTCCTCTCTGTTGTACGGTATGCCCACAACACATTTGGGAGCGCATCCACTCACTACCCCCCCGGCTTCTTCGAGACGCGTTTTCAGCCCTTTGAGGATGGTGCGGTTGGTGACCTCCACCTGCCCATTTGTCTGTGGATGTGCTACGGCGGTGTGACGGAGATTGATCTTCAGGTCTTCGCACATCTTGGTGAATGACTTCCCAGTAAACTGGGTGCCGTTGTCGGCGATGATCGTCGCTGGGATTCCGAAGCGGCAGACGATGTTCTTCCAGACGAACTGCTTAGCATTCTCCTCCGTGATTTTCGCCAGGGGCTTAGCTTCCACCCACTTGGTGAAGTAATCGATGGCTAGGATGATGAATTTTCTCTGTCCGGATGCCAGAGGCAGGGGGCCGAGGAGATCAATCCCCCACTGTGCGAAGGGCCACGCACTCTGGAGCGCGGTGAGCGCGACTGGGGGCTGGTGAGGTACGTTCGCGTGAAGCTGACAGCTCCTGCATTTCTGGACGAGTTCAGCCGCGTCTTTCTTCATCGTTGGCCAATAGAAACCTTGGCGCAAGATCTTCTGGGCCAGCGCTTTTCCTCCTAGATGTTCTCCGCAGACCCCTCCGTGCACCTCTCTTAGGGCATAGTCTGCTTCGCCGGCGGGTAAACATTTTAGGTAGGGCCCCGAGAACGCCCGCTTGTAGATCTCCCCGTCTATGATGGTGAACGACGCCGCTCGCATTCGCAATCTGCGCGCCTCCAGGCGGTCCTCGGGGAGACGCCCCTGCTCAAGGTAGGCCCGCAGGGGGGTCATCCAAGATGGCTCCTCTTCATTGATTGTTGCAATCTCCCATGGCCCTGGGATACTTGGGACCATGATTTCTTCGACTCGGCGTCTTCGCGATTGATAGCGGGTGGATGAAGTTGCCAACTTAGAGAGCGCGTCCGCTCTAGAATTCTGCTCTCGGGGTACGTGCAGGATTTGGTATGACGGAATCTTCTGAAGGAGCGACTTTACGCATGTGAGGTAGTGCGCCATCTGATCACTCTTGGCCTCGTAATCTCCCTCGACTTGCGAGACTACAAGTTGGGAATCGGCGTGAATCGTCAGGCTCTCAACCCTACAATCGATGGCGAGCCGGAGGCCGACGATCAAAGCCTCGTACTCTGCGACGTTGTTAGTTGCTGGGAACTTCAATCTGAGGCCATACTCCAAAGTGATCTCGTCGGGGCTTATGAGAAGTAATCCTGCTCCGGCTCCGTCAGCTCCTGAAGCACCGTCACGTAGAGAGTCCAACGGGGTGTGGTGATATCTTTGACAGGAGTTGTTTCCGGTGGGATGGTGTATTCTACAACAAAGTCAGCGAGCACTTGCGACTTGATGTCCGGCCGAGGCAAGAATTGAATGTCGAATTCGCCGAGCTCCACCGCCCACTTCACTAGTCTTCCTGAGACTTCTGGTTTCTGGAGGATTGTTCGTAGCGGGAGCTGAGTTAATACTTTTACTGTGTGCGCCTGGAAGTAGGGCCGAAGCTTTCGCGCTGAGAAGACGAGTGCTAAGGCCGTTTTTCCGCTGCCGGATACCTGGTTTCGGTATCGGTGAGGACCTTGCTGAGGTAGTAGATCGGTCGTTGCACCCCTCCTTCATCCTTCACAAGCACCGAACTGAGGGCCGTAGGCGAAACTGCAAGGTACAAGAACAGGGTTTCCCCGGGGATTAGCTTTGATAGAAGCGGCGGCGAGGCAAGGTACCATTTAAGAAGCTCGAAAGCCGTCTGACACTCGTCTGTCCATTGGAACCCAGTGTGGCGCGCTCCCCAGAGAATCTTGAAGAAAGGGAGGTACTTGTCCCCTGTCCTTGACAGGAAGCGGGACAATGCGGCGATCCTCCCATTCAGGCGTTGTACTTCTTTGATTGAACGAGGCGGCGACATGTCCTCCAACGCCTTGATCTTCTCGGGGTTGGCCTCGATTCCCCGATGGGTTACCATGAAACCCAGGAACTTCCCCGTCGTCACGCCAAACGGGCATTTGCTGGGGTTGAGCCGCATATGGAAGCGACGAAGAAGCTGAAAGCACTTTCCCAAGTCTTTCAAATGGTCGCGACGGTGGACGCTCTTCACTAGCATGTCGTCCACGTATACCTCTATCGTCTCCCCGATGAGGTCCTTGAAGACTTTGTTCATCAATCTTTGGTATGTCGCTCCGGCGTTTTTAAGGCCGAACGACATCACCTTGTAGCAGTAGACTCCTTTATCGGTGCGGAAGGCGGTGTGCTCCTCGTCCGCGGGATTCATTCTTATCTGGTTGTAGCCTGAGTATGCGTCCATGAAGCTGAGCAGCTCGTGGCCGGCCGTTGCATCGACGAGCTGGTCGATCCTTGGAAGAGGGAAACTGTCTTTTGGGCAGGCCTGGTTCAGGTTGCTGTAGTCGACGCACATCCGCCACTTCCCGGAGGCCTTCTTTACCATCACCACGTTAGCGAGCCACGTGGGATAATCTACCTCACGGATGAACCGTGCCTCCAGAAGCTTAGCCACTTCTTCTTCGATTGCCTTCACTCGCTCGGGGGCGAAGTTCCTCTTCTTTTGAATCACGGGCCTGCAGGCAGGGTTAACATTTAACGAGTGAAAAATGACTTCAGGATCTACCCCAGGCATGTCCTCCGGGCTCCAAGCGAAAATGTCCTCGTTCTCTTGCAGGAAGGTTGCGAATTCTTCGCGTTCTCCGGGCGACAAGAGGGACCCGACCTGGGCAGTCCGGGTCGGATCCCGCTGGGAGAGCGGCACTTCCACCAATCCTTCAACGGGTGCCCCCCGCTGCAGAGTAGCTTCATCTCGCAGGTCGAAGTTGTCGATGTTGAGGGTCGTCGCCTTTGTGGGTTGAGCTTGCTTCAGATAGCAGGTCCTGGCTGCCTCTTGATTCTCGCGAACGACTCCTACTCCAGCGGCAGTCGGAAACTTCATGGCTAAGTGTGGGATTGATGGGATGGCTTTGAAGACAGACTGGAGTGGTCTCCCGAAGATTGCGTTGTAGGCGGAGTTTGACTCCACGACTACGAACTGAATGTTGTGGCTTGTCTGTCTTGGAAACTCGTCGAGTGTTACCGGAAGGGTGATCATGCCCTGGACCGGGACGAGGCGATTATCAAAACCGTAAACGGGCCCTGCTGCCGGGCTAAGGTGCTCCTTGGTGAGATTCATGCTCTGCAGAGTGGAGAGGAACAGGACGTCGACTGAGCTCCCGTTGTCGACTAGTATTCTCTTGACGTTGAAACAGGGATCCCCGATCCCAGCATTGATCACGAGCGGGTCTTGGTGCGGCAGTCGTAACCCCTCTAGGTCTTCATCTACGAAGGCGATGCTGGTGTCTTGCTTTAACCTCTTATCTTCATGCTCTCTTTCTGGCCTAGCGATGGAAAGAATTTGCGCGGCGAGGTTAGGAGACTCGGCTATAGTCTCGACTTCTCCTACCATCGGCCTTCCTGCTGCTGCACCGTGAGGTGCGGGGGGATGATCTCTGGGCTGCCTGGGTTGCTGTTGTTGGTTCGGTAGCGGACCTTGCAGGAACCTTCCGAGGAGCCCTTGCCTGACAAGGCGTTCAATCTCCTCCTTCAACCTGGTACACTCTTCAGTCGTGTGCCCAATCCCTCTATGGAATTCACAGTACTTTGATTGGTCGGTTCTTTCATTTGGGATTGGCTGCCTCGGCCTACGGAACGCCGGGTTTTCCTGGATGGCATAAAGCATGTCGGTTCGTGACGTGTTGAGGGGAGTGTAATTCCGCGGTGGTCGGGGTCCTTGATCTCTTCGGAGATCCCAACCATGATCATGATTCCGGCGTTCTTCCATTCGCCGCTCTTCTTGCCTTCTGGGAGCTTGTTCCGACCCTTTCCTTCTCTTCTGAATTTCTTCAAACTGTTGGCGATGCGCCTCGATAGCCTCATCCGCCGCTATCTGCGCTTCCACTCGGTGCACGAGGTCTGGATAAATTGGAATTGTTTCCCTCATTAGAGCGGAGTAGAAGCCGCTTGGGCGGAGCCCTCCCAGGAAAACGTCGCGCAGAAGTTCGGGATCAACCCCTGGGATTTGTCGCGCCTCAGCGGTGAAGCGGCGGAAAAAATCCTTCAGGGTTTCTCCTTCGTTCTGGCAGATCCCTGAAAGATGAGAGGGGTCCCGAACGATTCTTCGGTTAGCAACGAACTGATCTGCAAACAGTCGGGCTAACTCGGTGAAGTTGTTGATGGACCCTTCCCGCAGAGAGTGAAACCAGGTGCGTGCCTGTCCCTTAAGCGTTGCCGGGAACACTTGGCAAAGGAGCTGATCGGCAGCATTGTAGATTCTCATGATGGTGGCGAAATGGTTGATGTGCTCTAGTGGATCATCCGTCCCATCAAACGTTTCGATGCTAGGAAGCTTGAAACCGTTCGGAATTGGATGGACTAGGATTTGGCGCGCCAGGGGGGAGCCGTGATGTAAAGGTCGGCGGGCGAAGATGCCCCGACGTCCGACCTGTCCGTACTCTTCAGCAATCACATCGCGGATTTCATCGCGAGTGGGTCCTCTCACGGCTTGATTGGCTCCTTCTCCTCCTTGCTGATGGCGAGGGGGCTCTTCCCTGGCGGCCCTACCAGGGCGGGCTGGATGCGCGAAGCTGGCAGCATCCGAGTATTCTTCTTCGAATGTTTCTCCTCCTTGAGCAGCTTCTCCCAATGGAGCGTGATCAGGACCAAGGGAGGCGGGACGATTGGAGTGGCAGGCGGAACAGGACCTTGCGGGGCTCCGAGGTTTCTGAGAAGAGCCAGCATTTCAGTTTGCTGCTCTTCCATCTGGCGCATGCGCCCTTCTAGCGCGGCCACGGGCGCTAAAGGGACTTCTTCGGCGGGAGGTGCGTTGATGAGTGAATGGGATGGAGCGGGATCGACGCGTCCTTCAGGGATGGAACCATCAGTGGTGCGAGCACTTCTTCTTGCCATTGCTGTCAGTCACGAGTATTGCCACGAGGCGAATACTGTCTTCGAAAAGCTTTTGCAGAGTTTGGGGAACACCTTTCCCACAGACGGCGCCAAACTGTTGCGGGTCGCTCAACGTTCTTTCAGACCGGGCGAATCGAACCGTCTTAGCCCGAGAGTGAACCGAGCGCGCAAGCAGTCACAGAGAGAACGAACAGGTGGCAAGAAGACGTTTTTACCGTGGAAAACCCGGAAAGGGTGAAAAACCACGTGGTCGGATCAGCGCCGACCAAATTTCACTATGTGGTGGAGCGTTACAAGTAATGGTGCGAGAATCGGGAGCGACAGGCCGCTCCCGTTACAATTGTAGTTGAATGAATGTCTCTGAGGGTGACAGGCCACCTCTCAGAAAAACTAAGTACTTTTCTTGGCCGGGAAGTCTTCAAAGTCCGCAGAAGATCTTCAAGCGACGATGGTGGTCTTCAAGCGACGAAGGAGTTCTTCGAAGGTTGAAGGAGGTCTTCAAGTGCTGATGAAGGTCTTCGAACGTTGAAGGAGATCTTCGGGTTCCGAAGGAGATCTTCGGGTTCCGAAGGAGATCTTCGGGTTCCGAAGGAGATCTTCGAGCGCTGAAGGAGATCTTCGAGTTCCGAAGGAGATCTTCGAATGCTGATGAAGATCTTCGAGGGAATTCCAGAGAGCTCTCTCCCGTGCAGAAAATTCCAAGTCCTTTGAAATGAAGCCCTGTGGTTCCTTTTATAACTTTTGAGGGTGGTTAGGGTGGTTATGGTGGTTAGGGCGGCTACCCGCACACCATAACCAATTTATGTGTTATATTCACATTTATCATGAATATGACTATGCGCACACCAATTTGTATAGTTTTGTGACGATATGTATTCATATGACGGATATAGTTACGCGCACACCATAACCATACTATTTGCTAGACGCAGACCGTATGCCCACTTATCATGAATATGACTATGCGCACACCAATTTGTATAGTTTTGGGATAATATGCATTCACATGATGGATATGGTTATGCGCACACCATAACCATACTATTTGCTATATGCAGACCGTATTGAAAGAATTTACTATTTACACCCCCATGTTGGAGGATTTTCACTATTTGCACCCCATGATGTGGAATTTTACTATTTGCACTCCATGATGTGGAATTTTACTACTTGCACCCCATGATGTGGAGTTTTACTATTTGCACCCCATGATGGGTGGTTACAGGTTTAGGGAGGTTTAGCTTGGTCGTCCTCATTTTCTCCGTCGAATGAGGCGAGAGAGGTCGGACGAGCGCGTCCGTTGGTCAAGGGAGGCCGACTGGGGACGAGACGAGAGGGGCCGGAGAATGCGCCCGGCGGTGAGGGAGGCCGACCGGCACTGCGCCCACCGTACGGCCGCGGGCGGTGCCGGGCGGTACCGCGCGGCGCCGGGCGCGCGGTGCCGCGCGGCCGGGCGGTGCCGCGCGGCCGGGCGGTGCCGCGCGGTGCCGCGCGGCCGGGCGGTGCCGCGCGGTACCGCGCGGCCGCGCGTGGTGCTGCGCGTGGCTTCGTGCGGTGGTTGCGGCGGTTGCGGTTGCGGTTATGGGCGGTTTTCTCCTCTTTCTTGCCCATGCCTCCACCATCTTAGTGGGGAGTGGGGTTTTGGGTTAAATGCAACCCGGATTTCTCTACAAAATGGATGATGACCCATCAATATTATTCTTGTTAATTGAATACAATCAAATTTAAGGGAAAAGATACATAAACTTAGTTTATATTTTAGGAGTGTTGTCATTCAACTACAAAAATCTAGAGAGGTGCATCCAGTAAAAAATGAGGCTCTTTTTGGGAGCGGTGCGTCGGTCGATGACTCCCATGAAATAGGGGAGATTTTTGGAACCAGAGCCTGTTTTTAAATTTTCAGTCGGGACGAATGAAGAGGGGGCAACTGCGATACACTTTTTGCGGGTGGGCTGAAGATAGAAAGAGAAAGCGATTTTAGAAGATCAGGAGATCAAAAAGAGATAGTCAAGAGATCATCCGGGGCGGAAAAATTCTACTTCTAGGTAGTAAATGAAGCTCAAATTAGAGTTTTTGTTTTTTTATGGCACTAGAGCTAAAGTTTGATTTGTGAGTGTGTGTTTTAATCTGAATTGTGATTTGTGAGTGTTTTTTTTGGGGGGTGGGGGGTTATGATGAAGTTTTTTTCAAACGAAACTTTTAGGATTAATTTTCAAGATTTGCCGTAATGAGAAAAGTTTAAATTAGATTATTTACCATCCAGGCTAAGGAGTACACAAGTCCTTAGGTTGTAAATCTACCGGAATAGTTCAATAATAAAATATTACTTGCAAAACAGTTATTATTGCGGATTGATCAAACAATACTTAGATTCAATATATTATGCCGTCTTAGCTCGAGCATCAATCGAAGGTTCACATGACCAAATTAGAGTCGGCAACAGAGTTTTTACATATAAAAACCGAAAAAGAAAAACAACTAATAATAAAGGCACATAAAGGCGTGTTCTTTTGGCCCAGTTCAAGAAATCCACGAGCAATGTTTTCTGAGTACATAACAGGCTACCGCTGGTTTTACAATTATAGAAAGGATTCTTCTCGCCGGGACATGTGTCGGGGACATGCTTTGATGAAACAACGAGCGGGGGGCGTAATCTAAAGTGTGGCGTGCAGGGCACATTCTGCAGAGCAAAGCGCATGGGCGTATACTGGAGAGAGGCGTGCAAGGGTGCATACTGAAGAGAGGAGCGCAAACGTGCAATATGCTGAGAGTTCACGAGGGCGCATTCTGGAGAGAGGATCGCAAGGGGCACAATATATTGAGGGAAGCGCAAGGGCGCAATATATTGAGGGAAGCGCAAGGGCGCAATATATTGAGGGAAGCGCAAGGGCGCAATATATTGAGGGAAGCGCAAGGGCGCAATATATCGAGGGAAGGGCAAGGGCGTGACATGTTGAGCGGACACACGGGAGCAACATCTTGAGCGGCGCGTTGGGGCACGGTCTGTTGAGGGATGCGCAGGGCCGCATAATGTTAAGTGGCGCGTGAGAGTGTGATCATGTGAGCGGCGCACGGGGGATGCAGTACTGGATCGCGGAGCTCAGGAGCACATATCTACAGAGAAGCAACAACGGCGCGATATGTTGAGACGTAACCCTAGATGAAACTAATCTATGTAGAACATTAAACTCCCCTCCTGTATCGAAATATTGCGCTCATTTTCGGCAGGGAGGTCAAGAGAGTACTCGCCTGTCCGGATAAATTAGAGTCAAACAAGGAACGCTTACAGACATAAGATACAGTAACTCATCTGAAATAAATCTCAAATTTGCCATATACAGAAAGATAAGCGAGAAAACTACAGGCAAAGAACTTTCAAGTCTTTCTTTTCTTGAAGTCAAGACTGAAGCATTGAAACTTTCTTTTTCTTACACTAGCTCAAGAAAAATCCATTGCACCTTCAATATAAGGAAATTTTGCTAGACCTCCGCGTTCACCCGTTTCAAGAATCACGTAAAGTGAGAAAATCAACTGAAGATCGTACACGGGTGGTCTATATGACAAGACATCGGCGGCTGGCTGAGACAATTGCTGGAAAGGCATTGCCCATGACTTCGGCCGCGGGAAGACTTGAGGCTTTGACTTGGATGGAGCTAAGCAAAAAAGAGGGAGTTGGACAAACAGATTCCGGTAATATACCACTCTCACGGGAGATTCATCCTTTTCGCTAAGATTTCGATTGAAATGCATGGAAATTAGAATTCTTCACTTCCAGGAAAGAGAAGGTCATGCCATGATACGATTAGACCGCTACTTTGATTGAATGATACCAGAACTGTACAGATTGGCTTGCAATGAAAAGAATTTCGGCTAGAAGAAGCCGCTCATCAAGTTTTCTTTTTACCCGGGACAAAACCTCAGGATTATCTTCTTTTGGTGATTCCTTAATATGGTCTCGTGTGTTGATTGAATGATACAAAGAGATCGTGTTAAGCTATCACCTTTTGTATCACCTAAGAAGAATGGACAAGTATCCTCTTTGTACAGAATGAAGGAAGGAAAGTTCTACTTTCACTTTATAGCAAGAGAAGTCTCTTTCTTTATATAGAAAAAGGACAAAAGTTTCGATTCAAGCAAAGGAAACAGGAATTAGAACATTGGCTATTTGGTTCGGTCACTTCAGACATCGGCTTAGGTTTCTGAAGAAAAGAGCAGGAGCTGATAAAATTCCAAGGAGAGGGCTCCGGGGGGGCTGAGCTTATAGAAGAAAGAGAGGCGAAGGAGACAAAGGAAAAATAATCCTAGACTAATATATTTCTACGACAAGCTCCAATGTCCTCCAATGTCATCGCAAGACAAAAAAAAGGCAAGGTGATAGTTCTACTAACTCTGGCTGGCCTATAATCTCCACGGTAAATACAAGCTTTAATGGCATAAAATCATACAGCAGTTTATGATTTCAATGAAATAAGCAGCGAAGAAAACATAGAACTGGGAAGTACATAAACTGAACATGACTATGTAAACCTAGTTCATTCCGTGAAGAGATGAAATCCTCATTGACCGAGTGTTAAAATTCTCAAGGCGGCAATGGAACTCATTTTATTAAAGGGTTATTTACCGGAACCTCCCCTCGAAGTTTCCGTAATTACAGTTTGCACCCCTCTAACTTTCAAAATTACAAAATCTCCCCTTAATGTTTACATTTCATAACATCTATGCACAAAAGTACCCCCTTGAAGTAAAACTTCATGTAAAACTTCAAGGGATTTTTTTGAGGGGATTTTTTTGTAATTTTGAAAGTTAGAGGAGTGCAAGCTGTAATTACGGAAACTGCGGGGAGATTCCGGGTAAATAACCCTTTTATTAAATGATAAAACTTCAATTATATGATTCATGAAAACTATTTATACCTCATACAAAATGACATAACTAACAAAGAGCACTACAACCTTTATAATTAATAGAAGGAAAAGTAAGGACAAATGACATGAATATTGTCAATAACAAAAACACATGACATAATTTAAGACTTCGGCTCCGTTTGGCGTGGCGTTTTGGCTCCAGTGAGTTTGGACAAAAACGTCACCGTCATTGAATGCATGTTTGACATAACGGTTATGACCGCCACCAAGAAAAGAAAACTAGTTTTGAACATAAAAGTGGATGAAGTTCCCTAAGTGAGGTCGGGCTTTCACGAATGATGATTCATAACCACCGCGTTCATGGCCGCCACCACCGCGCCAAACGGCGCCTTCAACATCAATTTCCTGTTCTTCTCGTTCTAACACCAGATGTAGTGCATCTTCATACAATATTAATCATGTCATAATTCTCACCAATTTCTTCAGAGTGGGACTCGTTCGCTGCTCTTTTTGCACTCGAGGCTCTGTCTGTCCCCGGACTCGCGTTTCAGATTGTTGACCGGAGTCGCACCCCTTGTTGAACTCGCAGACGAAGTTGGCGTCGACAACGAGAAGCATCGAGACTGCGACCTCCTGTGAGTTCTTCCCGCATTGACTGCGACCTCTGTCTGCATCTCTTTTGGGATCTCCTGCGAGCTCTTCCCGCATATCCTGTGTTTCTGGTGAAACCTGCTCCAGCAAGATCTTCGTGGTGAGACTTCTGGACCTTGTTCATCGAGAGCATCTTTTGACGTTGTAACTCCTTTTTTAGGGCTTCAAATATCTAGATGGAGGGTTCCTCGAGTTCCAGTATTCAGACCCCCTCTATGATTGCAAACCCTACAAGTAATGATTACCCATGAAGCCAAGGTTCCTCCATCTCCTTCCAAATTATCATTGTGCTTTTAGACAGTTTCAACTACCTTGAACGGCCCCGTGCAGCACAACATGCGATCTGCATCCATCAACTATATGGGTACATTGATGACATCGTTGTTCATCCTCCCTATCACCAACCCATCATGGAATAAGTGGGATGTTGATAACTATTCGGTGATCTCGTGGCTACTCCACTCAATGTCTCCTTTGATCTACCGCAACTACATGCTAATGGACCCTATTTTTGAGATTTGGACATGGGCAAGCGAAACGTATTCTCAAAATGGTAGCTCCACACAGGTGTATGAGCTTACCCGACGCCTTCTCGAACTTGCACAATGCTCTTCTAGTGTTGCATCATACTTCTCTGAATTCAAACGTCTCTACCGAGAGCTCGACATACTTTGAGGATTTCACTCCCGCATGCACCCTTGATGCTCAAGCATTAAAAATGAAGGAGGGCCGTTATCCTCTCCATGTCTTCCTTATAAGTCTCAACATGGACTTTGGCATGGTTCGCACTCATGTCCTGAACCACCACCCTCTTCTGTTATGAAGACGGAAAAAAGCAAGGGACAAGGAGACGAGGACACGACGCATAAGTCGACGTGGACACAGATCCCAACTCGACGACGAACGTTCACTAGTAGGGCGCACGGGTGTAGCGCAGCGGCCGGCCTTATCTTTTATTATCGGACGTGTATTTTGGGTCGTGTGTTATTTACCGTTTGCCCTTGCGTACATTGGACGGATGCACTATATAAGCATTGTTGCGGGTCGCTTAGGGCTCTTGGTAGACCGGTCGAATTGAACCACCTTAGCTCGGGAGCGAACTAAGCGGGCAAACAGTCACAGAGAAATTCATTGAACACACTGGGACGTTTTAACGTGGAAAAACCCGGAAAGGGTAAAAAAACCACGCGGCCGGGGCGGTGCCGACCAAATTTCACTATCTTCTGAGAGGTTACAATCCGGTGTTTAGAATTCGAGCGCGACAGGCCGCCGCTCGTTACAATATTAGGGAGAGAGAGAGAGAACGATCTGAGGGTGACAGGCCACCTCTCGGAAAAAACTAAGTCTTTCCTTCTGAGAACGGTAGAGAACGAAAGTGAGAATGTCTTGTCCGCTTTCGTGAGAACGAATGTGAGACTGTTGTGTCCGCTTTCGTGAGAACGAAAGTGAGACTGCCGAGTCGCCTTTCGGGATGAAGGAAAACTTCAAGTCCACGAAGGAGATCTTCAAGCGCTAAAGGAGAAATCCGTGGAAATCTTCAAGGAGCTCTCTCTGGTCATCAAGGCGGGATCTTCAAGCGCTAAAGGAGAAATCCGTGGAAATCTTCAAGGAGCTCTCTCTGGTCATCAAGGCGGGATCCTCTCAAATGAAGCCTAGGGGGTCCTTTTATAGTTTTGGCCGGGGGTAGCCCGGTAATTTTGCCGTTGTAACCACCGTAACCACCTGGGAGGACGAATCATATTTTCCGGTTCAGAGCCCACGGATCACCATTTTTCGTAAATGACCATCCTGCCCTTCGAGGAAAGGCGACAAGCTGTTCCTGAAAAGTGAGAAACTGAAAAGACAAAAAGTGAGCGAGCCGAGTCGGAAAAGTGAGCGAGTCGGAAATGTGAGAATTCTAGAAAGACAAAAAGTGAGCGTGCTAGAAAAACAAAAAGTGAGCGTGCCCGAAATGTGAAAAGTGCTCTGAGCGCGCTCAGAAGTGCTCTGAGCGCGTAACGAACGGGGAATTGCTCTGAACGGAGTCCGGAGCCCGAAAAGCGGGAGGCGAGCCGGAAGAGGGGGGATTCACCCCAGCCTTACCACGAGGGAGAGTGGTTGGACCGCGCCTAAAGGCGGGCGAGGCGCGGCCGCACCCGAGGGAGGGACGCGGCTTGGCCGCACCCCACATGGGGTGCGGCTTGGCTCGGCCGCACCCAAGGGGGTGCGGCCTGGCCGCACCCCTTATGGGGTGCGGTTTGGGCCGCACCCCAAGGGGGTGCGGCTTGGCCGCACCCCACATGGGGTGCGGCCTGGCCGCATCCCAAGGAGGTGCGGCTTGGCCGCATCCCAAGGAGGTGCGGCTTGGCCGCACCCCTCATGGGGTGCGGTTTGGCCGCACCCCCCACTATGGGGGGTGCGGCTATTCGCACCCCACTAGTGGGGTGCGGGCTAGTCGCACCCCAGTAGTGGGGTTCGGTTATGGCGGGGCGCGGCGTGCGTTTCGTGCATGTTGGCGGTTGGCGGCGGAAATGGCGGCATCGGTTTCTTCAACTTGGGTGATCATGCGGTGACCGCTGGCCCTACCTCCCGTTAGTGGAGTTTTTCCTAGACGCACCGCAAAGCCTCTACGGATATGTAACATAAGCCCCCCAAACCTTCGGAGTCCGGACTTCTGCGCGGAGGAGTTCGGAGGTTTTGATTTTTCTGTGGCGACTTTGATCATTGTTATCTTCGTGGCGTGCTGGGGATCGTTGCTCGGCCTTTGTTGTGAGCGAAACTTTTATCTTGCCTTGATAGGTTGCAGGTGTGCTGTCCAGCGGTTGTGTTGGAGGTTGCGGTGAGCCTGCCGTTTTAGAGTCGGTACCTGAGTAGCTTGATGGTCTTCCAAAAAATGTTAGATAAGTTTGCGTGAGTCTGGGCTCACGGCTTTTCATAAATTTGCGCAAGTCTGAGCTCGCGGCTTTTATGTAATAAATTTGGCCGGCGAATAGCGGGTGTATTCAAACCGTGGGCGAACGTAAGGGGGGCAGGCCCTTACGACGTCGGGACTCTACGACGGAGGAGAAGGGCGAACCTTCAATCGACGGCGGTGCGAAGTTCCCGGGGCAGGGCCCCGAGATGGCCAGTGAATAGCTGGTGTATTCAAACCGGGGGCGAACGTAAGGGGGGCAGACCCCTACGACGCCGAGACTCTACGGCGGAGGAAAAGGGCGAACCTTCAATCGACGGCGGTGCGAAGTCCCTAGGGCAGGGCCCCAACATGGCCGGTGAATAGCTGGTGTATTCAAACCGGGGGCGAACGTAAGGGAGGCAGGCCCCTACGACGCCGAGACTCTACGGCGGAGGAGAAGGGCGAACCTTCAATCGACGGCGGTGCGAAGTCCCTAGGGCAGGGCCCTAACATAAAGATTTTTTCTTAATTGGATATAGGTGTCAAAGCACACATTTTTTATAGTAGGAAATCATTTTGCGCATAGTTTTTGTAATACAAGATAAGTTCGCACGAGTCTGAGCTCGCGGCTTAGTACATAATAGGTAATATAAGATAAGTTTGCACGAGTCTGCGCTCGCGGCTTTGCATAGGAATTATAAGATAAGTTTGCACGAGTCTGAGCTCGCGGCTTTGTACATAATCGGTAATATAAGATAAATTTGCACGAGTCTGCGCTCGCGGCTTTTCGCGTGATAGAAGACTTTGTATTACTGGTAAAAGCGGCGCAGGTTCTGGGCGTTTCAGGTGCGTGGTAGAGTCTTCCCTTCCGCTGTTCTGAGCCTGTATGTTCCGGGCTTTACGACCGTAGTGACAACGTATGGGCCTTCCCATGTCAGTGAGAGCTTATCTCCTTGGGGGCCTTTGTCGGCTGCCTCGATGCTGCGTAAGACGAGATCTCCCACGTTGATTGGTCTGGGCTTCACCCTCCTGTCATAGATTCGGGCTACACGCCTTTCGTAGAATGCGGCACGTTGGGCGGCGGCGTCCCGGACTTCGGGGATTAGGTTGAGATTTTCCCGTAGCAGGACGTCATTCTTGCTGGGATCGAAGGTTAGTACTCGAGTGCTCGGAACGCCGATGTCGATGGGGATGACTGCTTCAGTACCGTAACGGAGGTTATATGGCGTCTCCCCTGTAGGAGTCCTCTCTGTTGTCCGATATGCCCATAGTACGTTTGGGAGTGCGTCTACCCATTGTCCCCCGGCTTCTTCCAGGCGCGTCTTCAACCCTTTGAGGATGGTGCGGTTCGTAACTTCTACTTGTCCGTTGGTTTGCGGATGTGCTACGGCGGTATGACGAAGGTTAATCTTCAGGTCCTCGCACATCTTAGTGAAGGACTTCCCGGTGAACTGAGTGTCGTTGTCGCCAATGATTGTTGCTGGGATACCGAAGCGGCAGACGATGTTCTTCCAGACAAATTGTTTAGCGTTCTCTTCTGTGATTTTGGCTAGGGGCTCCGCTTCTACCCACTTGGTGAAGTAATCGATGGCTAGGATGATGAACTTCCTCTGCCCGGATGCTGGAGGTAGGGGGTCGAGGAGGTCGATTCCCCATTGCGCGAACGGCCACGCACTTTGGAGTGTGGAGAGCGCGACTGGGGCTGATGAGGTACGTTGGCATGCAGCTGACAGCTCCTGCACTTTTGGACTAGCTCGGCTGCGTCCCTCTTCATTGTTGGCCAGTAGAAGCCTTGGCGTAATATCTTTTGTGCCAACACCTTCCCGCCTAGGTGCTCTCCGCAGACTCCCCCGTGCACTTCTCTGAGGGCGTAGTCTGTCTCGCCCGCCGGTAAGCACTTGAGGTATGGTCCCGAGAACGCCCGCTTGTAAAGCTCCCCGTCTACAATAGTGAATGATGTCGCACGCATCCGTAATCTTCGCGCTTCTAAGCGATCTTCAAGGAGGTGTCCGTGCTCGAGGTAAGCTCGTAAGGGGGTCATCCAGGATGACTCTTCCTGGTGGATGGTTGCGACTTCCCACGGCCCTTGAATACTCGGAATCACGATCTCTTCTATTCGGCGTCTTCGAGACTGGTAGCTGGAGGGTGAAGTGGCGAGTTTGGATAGAGCATCAGCCCTGGAATTCTGCTCCCGGGGAATGTGTAGAATTTGATACGACGGGATCTTCTGGAGGAGTAATTTTGCGAATGCGAGGTATTTCGCCATCTGGTCGCTCTTGGCCTCGTAGTCTCCTTCGACTTGTGAGACTACGAGTTGAGAGTCTGCGTAGATAGTTAGGTTCTCTACTTTGCAATCGATGGCGAGTCGAAGACCGGCGATCAGCGCCTCGTACTCTGCAATGTTGTTTGTCGCGGGGAACTTCAACCGGAGGCCGTAATCCAAGGTAATTCCATCGAGACTTATGAGGAGCAGTCCCGCTCCGGCCCTTTCAGCTCCAGAGGCACCGTCGACATAGAGAGTCCAACGGGGGCTAGTGGTGTCTTCGACGGGAGCTGCTTCTGGTGGGATGGTGTACTCTACAACAAAGTCGGCGAGTACTTGTGACTTGATGTCTGGTCGGGGCAGGAATTGGATGTCAAACTCGCCGAGTTCTACGGCCCACTTCACTAGTCTTCCTGAGATTTCTGGTTTTTGGAGGATTGCTCGCAGTGGGAGTTGTGTCAACACTTTTACTGTATGAGCCTGGAAGTAGGGCCGAAGCTTCCTCGCCGAAAAGACAAGGGCCAAAGTTGTCTTGTCCGCTGCTGGATATCTGGTTTCGGTGTCGGAGAGGACTTTGCTGTGGTGGTAGATTGGTCGTTGCACCCCTCCTTCATCTTTCACGAGCACTGAGCTAAGAGCCGTAGGCGACACTGCCAGGTATAAAAATAGAGTTTCTCCGGGGGTGGGCTTTGACAGAAGCGGTGGCGAAGCCAGGTATTGTTTGAGTAGTTCAAACGCCACTTGGCACTCGTCAGTCCACTGGAAGCCGGAGTGGCGCGCTCCCCGGAGGATTTTGAAGAAGGGGAGGTACTTGTCTCCCGTTCGTGACAAGAAACGGGATAGCGCAGCGATCCTCCCGTTCAGGCGAGGCGGCGACATATCCTCCAACGCCTTGATCTTCTCGGGGTTGGACTCAATCCCCCGATGGGTTACCATGAAACCTAAGAACTTTCCCGCTGTCACACCAAACGCGCACTTGCTGGGATTGAGCCGCATCTGGAAACGACGGAGAAGTTGAAAGCACTTTCCCAAGTCTTTCAAGTGGTCGCAACGGTGGACGCTTTTCACCAGCATGTCGTCCACGTAAACCTCCATCGTTTCCCCGATGAGATTCTTGAAGACCTTGTTCATTAGCCTTTGATATGTGGCTCCGGCATTTTTGAGACCGAAGGGCATCACCTTGTAGCAGTAGACTCCTCTGTCGGTGCGGAAGGCGGTATGCTCCTCGTCCGCGGGGTTCATCCTTATCTGGTTGTAACCTGAATAGGCATCCATGAAGCTGAGTAGTTCGTGGCCGGCCGGCGCGTCGACGAGCTGGTCGATTCTCGGGAGGGGGAAGTTGTCCTTTGGACATGCCTGGTTCAGATTGCTGTAGTCGACGCACATTCGTCATTTCCCGGAGGCCTTTTTCACCATGACCACGTTGGCAATCCACGTGGGGTATTCCGCTTCGCGTATGAACCGTGCCTCGAGGAGTTTAGCTACTTCCTCCTCGATCGCTTTCAGTCGCTCGGGGGCAAAGTTCCTCTTCTTTTGAATTACAGGCCTGCAGGCAGGATTGATGTTTAAAGAGTGATAAATGACTTCAGGATCTACCCCGGGCATGTCTTCCGGGCTCCAAGCGAAGATGTCTTCGTTCTCTTGTAGGAAGGTTGTGAACTCTTCTCGTTCTTCTTGCGACAAGAGCGACCCGACCTGGACAGTCCGAGTCGGGTCTTGCTGGGAGAGCGGCACTTCTACTAGTCCTTCAACGGGTGCTCCTCGCTGCAAAGTAGCTTCGTCTCGTAGATCGAAGTTATTGATGTTGAGAGCGGTTGCCTTCACTGGTTGAGCCTGCTTCAGATAGCAGATTCTGGCTGCCTCTTGGTTTCCTCTTACGACCCCTATGCCCGCGGCGGTCGGGAACTTCATAGCTAGATGCGGAATGGATGGGACTGGTCCGAAGATAGACTGGAGCGGTCTCCCGAAGATGGCATTATAGGCGGATGTGGATTCCACCACCACGAACTGGATGTTGTGCGTTGACTGTCTTGGAAACTCGCTCAATGTGACTGGGAGAGTGATCATGCCTTGAACAGGGATAGGTCGATTGTCGAAGCCGTAGATGGGCCCTGCCGCAGGGCTGAGCTGATCCTTTGTGAGCTTCATATTTTTCAAAGTAGAAAGGAACAGAAAATCAACTGAGCTTCCGTTATCGACCAATATTCTCTTCACATTGAAGCAAGGATCCCCAATCCATGCGCTGATCACGAGTGGATCCTGGTGCGATAGTCGTAATCCTTGCAGGTCTTCTTCCCCGAAAGCGATCGTAATGTCCTGTTTGAGCTTCTTGTCTTCGTGGTCCCTCGGGGGTTTGGCTATCGAGAGGATTTGCGCCGCCAGGACGGGTGGTCCAGCGATCGTTTCGATTTCTCCCACCATCTGCCTTCCTCCTTGCGCGCCCCGGGGAGCGGGAGGTTGTTCCCTTGCATCCCTAGGCTGCTGAGGCTGATTGGGAACCTGGCCTTGTAGGAATCTCCCTAGGAGTCCCTGGCGGACGAGACGCTCGATTTCGTCTTTAAGTCGGGTACACTCTTCAGTGGTATGCCCGGTTCCCCGATGGAACTCGCATTACCTGGACTGGTCGCCCCTTGGGTTTGGGGCTAACGCCCGAGGTGCGCGGAGTTCTGGGTTGTTTTGAATGGCGTAGAGTACATTCGTTCTAGTAGTGTTCAACGGGGTGTAGGTCCTGGGTGGCTGCGGTCCCAGGTCTCTTCGGGGGTCACGGAGACGTTCGTCACCACGGCGCTCCTCGCCGCGTCGTTCTTCTCGTCCGCGAGGGGCTTGGTCTGAACCCCTCTTCCTTCCTTGGCTTCCTTCGAACTGTCGACGGTGTGCTTTGATGGCCTCGTCAGCAGCTATTTGAGCTTCAACTCGGTGAACGAGGTCAGGGTAACTTGGTACGGTTTCTCTCATGAGAGCTGAGTAGAAGCCACTTGGGCGGAGTCCTCCAAGGAAAACTCCCCGCAGGAGCTCAGGGTCAACTCCTGGGATCTGTCGAGCCTCCGTAGTGAAGCGTCGGAAAAAAATCTTGGAGTGTCTCTCCGTCGTTTTGGCGAATCCCTGAGAGGTGGGAGGGATCTCGGACAATTCTGCGGTTGGCTATGAATTGGTCCACGAACTGCTGCGCCATTTCGGTGAAGTTGTTGATGACCCCATTCCGCAGAGAGTGGAACCAAGTGCGCGCCTGACCCTTCAAGGTTGCCGGGAACACCTGACAGAGGAGCTGATCAGGGGCACTGTAAATCCTCATAACGGTGGTGAAGTGATTGACATGTTCCAACGGATCGTCCATCCCATCGAATGTCTCGATGCTGGGAAGCTTGAATCCATTCGGGATTGGATGTGCCAAGACTTGAGGCGACAACGGGGAGCCATGGTGTGCGGGACGGCGGGCGAGAGTTGCGCGTCGTCCTGCTTGGGCGTACTCTTCTTCTATCATGTCGCGTATTTCCTCTCGCGTGGCTCTTTCCAATGCTCGGACGGGAGCAGCTCTCCCTTGGCGGGGGTGATGGGGGTCAGCCTCCGGTCCTCTGACCGGCGGAGCAGGTTGAGCGAAGCTTGCAGCGTCGGAGAAATCTTCAGAGACTTCATCTTCCCGAACGGCTCCCTCGACCGGAGCATGATTCGGAGCTGGGGGCGGCGGAACGTTCAACGCTGGGAGTTGAACGGGAGCTCGAGGAGCCCCAAGATTTCTTACGAGAGCCAGCATCTCGGCTTGCTGCTCTTCCAATTGCCGAAGGCGCCCTTCCAGCACCGTCGCAGGCGTAAGCACTGCCTCTTCTGCGAGAGGCGCATTGATGAGCGAGTGGGAGGGAGCTGGGTCGACGCGCCCCTCCGGGATTGATCCTTCAGTAGTGCGAGCACTTCTTCTCGCCATTGCAATTGGCGACAAGTGCTACCTCCGATGAGTCTTTAGAGAACCTTGGGAATTCCTTCCCACAGGCGGCGCCAAACTGTTGCGGGTCGCTTAGGGCTCTTGGTAGACTGGTCGAATTGAACTACCTTAGCTCGGGAGCGGACTAAGCGCGCAAACAGTCACAGAGAAATTCGTTGAACACACTGGGACGTTTTAACGTGGAAAAACCCGGAAAGGGTAAAAAAACCACGCGGCCGGGGCGGTGCCGACCAAATTTCACTATCTTCTGAGAGGTTACAATCCGGTGTTTAGAATTCGAGCGCGACAGGCCGCCACTCGTTACAATATTAGGGAGAGAGAGAGAAAACGATCCGAGGGTGACAGACCACCTCTCAGAAAAAACTAAGTCTTTTCCTTCTGAGAACGGTAGAGAACGAAAGTGAGAATGCCTTGTCCGCTTTCGTGAGAACGAAAGTGAGACTGTTGTGTCCGCTTTCGTGAGAACGAAAGTGAGACTGCCGAGTCGCCTTTCGGGATGAAGGAAAACTTCAAGTCCACGAAGGAGATCTTCAAGCGCTAAAGGAGAAATCCGTGGAAATCTTCAAGGAGCTCTCTCTGGTCATCAAGGCGGGATCCTCTCAAATGAAGCCTACGGGGTCCTTTTATAGCTTTGGCCGGGGGTAGCCCGGTAATTTTGCCGTTGTAACCACCGTAACCACCTGGGAGGACGAATCATATTTTCCGGTTCAGAGTCCACGGATCACCATTTTTCGTAAATGACCATCCTGCCCTTCAAGGAAAGGCGACAAGCTGTTCCTGAAAAGTGAGAAACTGAAAAGACAAAAAGTGAGCGAGCCGAGTCAGAAAAGTGAGCGAGTCGGAAATGTGAGAATTCTAGAAAGACAAAAAGTGAGCGTGCTAGAAAGACAAAAAGTGAGCGTGCTAGAAAGACAAAAAGTGAGCGTGCTAGAACGACAAAAAGTGAGCGTGCCCGAAATGTGAAAAGTGCTCTGAGCGCGCTCAGAAGTGCTCTGAGCGCGTAACGAACGGGGAATTGCTCTGAACGGAGTCCGGAGCCCGAAAAGCGGGCGGCAAGCCGGAAGAGGGGGGATTCACCCCAGCCTTGCCACGCGGGAGAGCGGTTGGACCGCACCTAAAGGCGGGTGAGGCGCGGCCGCACCCGAGGGAGGGACGCGGCTTGGCCGCACCCCACATGGGGTGCGGCTTGGCTCGGCCGCACCCAAGGTGGTGCGGCCTGGCCGCACCTCTCATGGGGTGCGGTTTGGGCCGCACCCCACATGGGGTGCGGCCTGGCCGCACCCCTCATGGGGTGCGGCTTGGCAGCACCCCAAGGAGGTGCGGCTTGGCAGCACCCCTCATGGGGTGCGGTTTGGACGCACCCCCCACTATGGGGGGTGCGGCTATTCGCACCCCACTAGTGGGGTGCGGGCTAGTCGCACCCCAGTAGTGGGGTTCGGTTATGGCGGGGCGCGGCGTGCGTTTCGTGCATGTTAGCGGTTGGCGGCGGAAATGGCAGCTTCGGTTTCTTCAACTTGGGTGATCATGCGGTGACCGCTGGCCCTACCTCCCGTTAGTGGAGTTTTTCCTAGACGCACCCCAAAGCCTCTACGGATATGTAACAAGCATAAATGTATCTCTCATTTGAGGTAGCTTGGATGTATGGAAAAAAAGAAGCCCTAGGGGCTGAAATTTGTCTCTCCTTCTTCCTCCTCCTTCTAGATTCCTCCCTCTCCTCCTCGTCAACCCTAGCACCGAACATTTTCCCTCTCTTCGGGAAGCATTCAGCATGGTATTAGGTGATGAAGATCGTCGACGCTCTCTCAATTTCGACAAAGTACCAGATCGTTCTGCGCTTGCTAGCATTGGCCAAGGCTAGTCCTACTCTGGTTCCTCTGTTAGGATATGTGATCACTTTCAACATGGTATTAGGTGATGAAGATCATCGACGCTCTCTCAATTTCGACAAAGTACCAGATCGTTCTGCGCTTGCTAGCATTGGCCAAGGCTAGTCCTACTCTGGTTCCTCTGTTAGGATATGTGGTTCCTCTGTTAGGATATGTGATCACTAGCATGGTATTAGGTGATGAAGATCGTCGACGCTCTCTCAATTTCGACAAAGTACCAAATCGTTCTGCGCTTGCTAGCATTGGCCAAGGCTAGTCCTACTCTGGTTCCTCAATTTCGACAAAGTACCAGATCGTTCTGCGCTTGCTAGCATTGGCCAAGGCTAGTCCTACTCTGGTTCCTCTCTTCGGGAAGCATTCAGCATGGTATTAGGTGATGAAGATCGTCGACGCTCTCTCAATTTCGACAAAGTACCAGATCGTTCTGCGCTTGCTAGCATTGGCCAAGGGTAGTCCTACTCTGGTTCCTCTGTTATTGATGGCCCCATTCCGCAGAGAGTGGAACCAAGTGCGCGCCTGCCTCTTCAAGGTTGCCGGGAACACCTGACAGAGGAGCTGATCAGGGGCACTGTAAATCCTCATAACGGTGGTGAAGTGATTGACATGTTCCAACGGATCGTCCGTCCCATCGAATGTCTCGATGCTGGGAAGCTTGAATCCATTCGGGATTGGATGTGCCAAGACTTGAGGCGACAACGGGGAGCCATGGTGTGCGGGACGGCGGGCGAGAGTTGCGCGTCGTCCTGCTTGGGCGTACTCTTCTTCTATCATGTCGCGTATTTCCTCTCGCGTGGCTCTTTCCAATGCTCGGACGGGAGCAGCTCTCCCTTGGCGGGGGTGATGGGGGTCAGCCTCCGGTCCTCTGACCGGCGGAGCAGGTTGAGCGGAGCTTGCAGCGTCGGAGAAATCTTCAGAGACTTCATCTTCCCGAACGGCTCCCTCGACCGGAGCATGATTCGGAGCTAGGGGCGGCGGAACGTTCAACGCTGGGAGTTGAACGGGAGCTCGAGGAGCCCCAAGATTTCTTACGAGAGCCAGCATCTCGGCTTGCTGCTCTTCCATTTGCCGAAGGCGCCCTTCCAGCACCGTCGCAGACGTAAGCACTGCCTCTTCTGCGAGAGGCGCATTGATGAGCGAGTGGGAGGGAGCTGGGTCGACGCGCCCCTCCGGGATTGATCCTTCAGTAATGCGAGCACTTCTTCTCGCCATTGCAATTGGCGACAAGTGCTACCTCCGATGAGTCTTTAGAGAACCTTGGGAATTCCTTCCCACAGACGGCGCCAAACTGTTGCGGGTCGCTTAGGGCTCTTGGTAGACCGGTCGAATTGAACCACCTTAGCTCGGGAGCGAACTAAGCGCGCAAACAGTCACAGAGAAATTCGTTGAACACACTGGACGTTTTAACGTGGAAAAACCCGGAAAGGGTAAAAAAACCACGCGGCCGGGGCGGTGCCGACCAAATTTCACTATCTTCTGAGAGGTTACAATCCGGTGTTTAGAATTCGAGCGCGACAGGCCGCCGCTCGTTACAATATTAGGGAGAGAGAGAGAGAGAACGATCCGAGGGTGACAGACCACCTCTCGAAAAAAACTAAGTCTTTTCCTTCTGAGAACGGTAGAGAACGAAAGTGAGAATGTCTTGTCCGCTTTCGTGAGAACGAAAGTGAGACTGTTGTGTCCGCTTTCGTGAGAACGAAAGTGAGACTGCCGAGTCGCCTTTCGGGATGAAGGAAAACTTCAAGTCCACGAAGGAGATCTTCAAGCGCTAAAGGAGAAATCCGTGGAAATCTTCAAGGAGCTCTCTCTGGTCATCAAGGCGGGATCCTCTCAAATGAAGCCTAGGGGGTCCTTTTATAGCTTTGGCCGGGGGTAGCCCGGTAATTTTGCCGTTGTAACCACCGTAACCACCTGGGAGGACGAATCATATTTTCCGGTTCAGAGTCCACGGATCACCATTTTTCGTAAATTATCATCCTGCCCTTCGAGGAAAGGCGACAAGCTGTTCCTGAAAAGTGAGAAACTGAAAAGACAAAAAGTGAGCGAGCCGAGTCCGAAAAGTGAGCGAGTCGGAAATGTGAGAATTCTAGAAAGACAAAAAGTGAGCGTGCTAGAAAGACAAAAAGTGAGCGTGCTAGAAAGACAAAAAGTGAGCGTGCCCGAAATGTGAAAAGTGCTCTGAGCGCGCTCAGAAGTGCTCTGAGCGCGTAACGAACGGGGAATTGCTCTGAACGGAGTCTGGAGCCCGAAAAGCGGGCGGCGAGCCGAAAGAGGGGGGATTCACCCCAGCCTTGCCACGGGGGAGAGCGGTTGGACCGCACCTAAAGGCGGGCGAGGCGCGGCCTCACCCGATGGAGGGACGCGGCTTGGCCGCACCCCACATGGGGTGCGGCTTGGCTCGGCCACACCCAAGGGGGTGCGGCCTGGCCGCACCCCTTATGGGGTGCGGTTTGGGCCGCACCCCAAGGGGGTGCGGCCTGGCCGCACCCCACATGGGGTGCGGCCTGGCCGCACCCCTCATGGGGTGCGGCTTGGCAGCACCCCAAGGAGGTGCGGCTTGGCCGCACCCCTCATGGGGTGCGGTTTGGACGCACCCCCCACTATGGGGGGTGCGGCTATTCGCACCCCACTAGTGGGGTGCGGGCTAGTCGCACCCCAGTAGTGGGGTTCGGTTATGGCGGGGCGCGGCGTGCGTTTCGTGCATGTTAGCGGTTGGCGGCGGAAATGGCAGCTTCAGTTTCTTCAACTTGGGTGATCATGCGGTGACCGCTGGCCCTACCTCCCGTTAGTGGAGTTTTTCCTAGACGCACCCCAAAGCCTCTACGGATATGTAACAAGCATAAATGTATCTCTCATTTGAGGTAGCTTGGATGTATGGAAAAAAAGAAGCCCTAGGGGCTGAAATTTGTCTCTCCTTCTTCCTCCTCCTTCTAGATTCCTCCCTCTCCTCCTCGTCAACCCTAGCACCGAACATTTTCCCTCTCTTCGGGAAGCATTCAGCATGGTATTAGGTGATGAAGATCGTCGACGCTCTCTCAATTTCGACAAAGTACCAGATCGTTCTGCGCTTGCTAGCTTTGGCCAAGGCTAGTCCTACTCTGGTTCCTCTGTTAGGATATGTGATCACTCCGACAAACAAGGACATGTTCGTGACTCCTGTTTTCGCATACATCCTCATCTTGCTCATGCACGGAAGAACAATAGCAACTGTGAACGTGGTAGTCCTTGTCAGCATAATCATCATATCGTAGCCCATACTACTGACGCTAATACTGGGAAGCTTCCCTCCAAAGGTTTTTCAGCGGAAGATCTCGATGTTCTATGACGTCTACTGCGTTCTCAGAGCACCTCTTCCACCACTGCCTTCGCCACCTCCGCAACTCCAAGCGCCCAATCCGTTTTCGTTTTCCCATCCAAGTGGATCATCGACTATGGTGCAACTGATCATATAACAGGGACGTTATCAGGTTTTACCTCATACACCCCCTCTCGGGTTGTGATAAACTCATCACCGCCAATGGCACCTTCTCTTCTATCGCTGGTAAAGGGGTTGTCTTATGTTCCTTTGTCATGCCCCTCACCTCCGTGTTACATGTTCCTACATTCCCTAGATATTTACTATTTATTACTCGCTCGACTACACCCTTAAACTGCTCTGTGATGTTTCTTCCTAATGGTTGTGTTTCTCAGGATCTGACAACGAAGCAGCGCATTGGCAATGGTAGGAACTGCGGGGGCCTGTACATCTTGGACCATCCTACTCACCAAGCTCTCTCTAGTACTTTTGTTCCCTCTTCCGTGGATGTACAACAGTGGCATTAATGTCTAGGACACCCATCTCCCAATTATCTTTTCAAGATATTTCCTGCTTTTTCAAGTGTATGGACATTTTTTGTGATGTTTGTACTTTCTCTAAACATGTACGGTATAATCCAACTAATTTATTATCACCAAGTACGGTTCTTTTTGATGTTATTCATACAGATGGTTGAGTGCATTCTCCTGTTATCACTTTATCTGATCATTGTTGATTTGTTACATTTACTAACTATTTTTCTCACACTACATGGGTGTACTTATTAAAACGGAAGAGTAATCTTTTTAATTGCCTTGAACTTTTTCACAAAATGGTGGACACTCAGTTTAACAGTAAGATTCGTGTCCTTCGTAGTGATAATTAAGGGGGGCGTACGATGATCGTGGTCTTTTGGTGACTTATCTTGTTGATCATTGTATCAGCATCAAACCACATACATCCACCGAACGAAAAAATAAATACATACTCGAAGTCACCCGATGCATCCTCATTACAATGAATCTTCTCAAATCCTATTGGGGCGAAGCAGTCCTCATTGTAGCTTACCTCATTAACCGTCTTCCCTCCATTACATTACAATATGCCTCACCCATATCACACGTCGTCCTCATCAAGTATGGCCGACGAACGGCAAACACCTCCAAACCCCACTGCTGTTGATGTCCTTCGGGATGACATGAATCAACAATTGGGAGAGCTGCGGGACATGTTGACCCAACTGTTGGCCCATCGAACCCCTTCACCTCCTAGGGGTAATCGTCAGCCGAACCGCGCGCCCACTCCACCTAGAGGTCATAGGGCACCAAACCACAAGGAAGACGTACACGAGGAGCTACCTCGGCGTGAACGACCACCACCTCGCCGCCAGGAACGAGAAGTCGATCTCACCCGTGCCATAAAAATTAACGCCCCCACCTACGATGGTTTAGGAGAACCCCAAGTCTTCCTGAATTAGGTGTTAGATATGGAGTGCTACTACGAGTGGCATCACTTGATGGACCAACAAAAGGTCCAAGTCGCTCGGATGAAGCTTACGGGTAGGGCCAAGGTATTTTGGCTAAATGAGGAGCGTCGCTTGGGGGCCGTAGACGGTGTCCCTCCGATCGGTTGGGCTGACATGAAAAATCTCTTGAAGGACCAATATATCCCCGCTTATCATCGCACCCAGATGTTTGATGATCTAGCCTCCCTTCGCCTAGGCGAGCGGCCTGTCGCCGATTACATGGGCGACCTGAAGGACAAGATGGTCCGTTGTGAGGTCCAGGAGATGCCTGAGGTCACGTTATCTAGGTTCCGTAAGGGTCTTAGTTACGATATCCAAAGGAAACTTTTGCGTTGCGGTCACACAAACCTAAACACTACATTCAACGCCGCCCTTGATATCGAGAAGCACCTCGCCTCCAAGTCCAAGGCCAAGCACAGTTCCTATAAGGGCAAGGCCGCGGCCAACATCTTCACTTCCACCTACAAGGATAAGGGTAAATTCAAGACCAAGGACTCGTCCAACATTGTCATCACCGCTAGAGACACTAGAAACCCGTCCGGGGAGCGCATTCTCGTAGGAAAAATTAGCAGGGATAGGGCCGTGTGTTATCAGTGTGGAGTAACCGGTCACTACGCCATCGATTGCCCAACCAAAACTCGAACATTAGCTCTAGTTGAGCCTACGGATGACGGGCCCGATTACGTCTATGAGGCTACGGATGATTCTGATTTAGATGGCGTACCCAGTAATTTGGAGGATGACCCTCACTTGTTGGTTATGCGGTGTATTCTGACTACCCCTCGCTCTATGGATGATTGGAATCGGACCAACATATTCTCGTTGATATTTAAGAGTGGAGAGAAGTTATGCAAACTGATTGTTGATAGTGATAGTTGCATGAACGTAGTTTCTGAAAATGCGATCCAGCGTATGTCTTTGGTTACGGAGCCCCATCCTACACCATACCAGGTGGCTTGGATTAATAAAATGTCCCTCCCGGTCACCAAGAGGTGCTTGGTGCCCCTTACGGTCAAATCTTATTCGGACCAGATTTGGTGTGATGTCATACCTATGGATGCGTGTCATCCCTATGGATGCGTGTCATCCCTATGGATGCGTGTCATGTCCTTTTGGGACGCCCATGGCTTTATGACTGAGACGTCACACATCACGGGCGAGCCAACACGTACGAGTTCCTGCATATGGGGAAGAAGGTTACCCTAAAGCCTACTCCACCCAAGGAAACGTCTAGTTCTTCGAAGGACACTACCCTTCCGGTTGAGCGAAAGGCGTTGAGTTTGTTAGGAAGGCAAGAATTCACGCGAGAGTCATTTGTTGGCGGAGTTATGTATGCGCTAGTTTGCTTGTTAGCCGCAGGAGAGACTGTCGACTTGGGGGGTATACTCGTAGAGTTGAGGGAGTTGTTGGAAGAGTATAAGGACGTCTACCTGGAAGAATTACCTTCGAAGTTGCCATCGGTGCGTGATATTCAGCACGCCATAGATTTGGTTCCGGGTTCAACACTACCGAACCTCCCTCATTACTGTCTGAACCCCGCCGCCCACCAAGAATTACAAATCCAGATCTCGGACCTACTGCAGAAGGGATTCATTAGACATAGTGTGAGCTCGTGCGTGGTCCCAGCCTTGCTTGCCCCCAAGAAGGATGGGACGTGGAGGATGTGCGTTGATAGCCGTGCTATCAACAAGATCACAGTAAAGTACCGTTTCCCTATTCCCCGGTTAGATGATTTGTTGGACATGTTAGCGGGAGTCACGATTTTTTCGAAGTTGGATCTTAGGAGTGGCTACCACCAGATTCGGATTCGGGAAGGGGACGAATGGAAGACGGCCTTCAAATCGAAAGATGGGTTGTATGAATGGTTGGTCATGCCATTTGGGCTATCCAACGCGCCCAACACGTTTTCTCGCATGATGACCCATATCTTCAGACCCTACATGGGCCAATTTGTTGTTGTGTACTTCGATGATATATTAGTCTATAGTACGTCTCCGGCTGATCACGCGTCTCACTTACGCCTCGTATTCACAACCCTTCGAAAGGAGACCTTGTATCTGAATCTCAAGAAATGTACCTTTAGCGTGCGATCGGTCGAATTTTTGGGGTATATTGTGAGTTCCGAGGGCATCCACGTCGACCCTAAATAGGTCCAAGCCATCCGGGATTGGCCCGAGCCATCCACCATCCGGGACGTGCGTAGTTTTCATGGTCTATCTACCTTCTACCGCCGCTTTATTAGAGACTTTAGTAGCATTATGACTCCCATTACCGAGTGCTTAAAGAAGGGAGAGTTTGTTTGGACGAAGTCTGCGGCACATGTCTTCCAACTTGTGAAGGATAAAATGACGGAAGCACTCGTTCTTCGCCTACCCGATTTTAGTTTGGTTTTTGAGCTTGCGTGTGATGCGTCCGGAGTGGGCATTGGAGGAGTCTTGAGCCAAGAGGGCCATCCGGTAGGTTATTTTAGCGAGAAACTGTCCGGTCCGAAATTAAATTACTCAAATTATGATAGGGAATTCTACGCCGTGATTCGATGTCTTCACCATTGGCGCCACTACCTCCTCCCCAAGGAGTTTGTGTTGTTATCGGATCACGAAGTCTTACGGTTCATAAATTCCCAAACCAAAATTAGCCCTCGGCATGTGAAATGGGTTTCATTTTACAAGAATATACGTTTGTCCTTAAGCACCTTAAAGGCACCCAAAACCGCGTGGCCGACGCCCTTAGCCGCGTTTCCTTATTACTGACGACGATGGCGGTCAAGGTCGTTGGGTTTGAGCGCATTAAAGATGAGTACGCAACTTGCCCAGACTTTAAGGATATCTACTTAGCCGCCCAAGAAGAATCCCCCACCACCATTTCGGCTTATTTTCTTAGGGACGAATATTTATTTCGGCATTCTAAGCTTTGTATTCCACGCTCTTCTCTTCGTGACTTCATAGTGTGGGAGTTGCATGGAGGTGGCCTTGGAGGTCACTTTGGGCGTGATAAAACTATCTCGCTAGTTGAGGACAAATTTTATTGGCCGCACCTTAAGTCACTAGTTACTAAGGTTATTAATAGTTGCCGCACGTGTCAACTAGCAAAGGGAAACAAGACTAATGTTGGGTTATATACACCCCTCCCGATCCCTTCCATCCTCTGGGAGGATGTTAGTATGGACTTCGTGTTGGGCCTGCCGCCCACGATACGGAGACATGACTCCGTCCTTGTAGTGGTAGACCGCTTTTTCAAGATGGCCTACTTTATTCCATGTAACAAGCCTTGTGACGCATCCCACATCGCCAAGTTATTTTTCAAAGAGGTCGTTAGCCATAGGGGAGTTCCGAAGACTATTGTGTCTGATCGTGACGTTCGTTTTACGAGTTATTTTTGGAAAACGTTATGGAAACTCGTGGGTACCAAATTACTGTTTTCTACGGCATACCATCCCCAGACGGATGGTCAAACGGAAGTAGTCAATAGGAGTTTGGGTTCTTTACTCCGTTGCTTAGTGGGCGAACACAAAGGCACATGGGATTTGATCCTTCCACACGCACAACTAGCGGATAATAACTCTAAGAATCGCTCTACGGGACTCTCGCCTAATGAGATCGTGCATGGATACAAGGCCCCAGTGCCGCTCGATTTGGTCCCACTTCCGCCCACTTATAAATCGAGCCACTTTGCGCAAACCTTCACCCAACACGTTCATGATTTGCACAAGCATATTCAAGGGAAATTAGCTGCTCAAAATGATTCTTATCAGTCGCATGCAAACTTACATAGGCGACCTTCTAATTTTAATGTTGGTGATCATGTTTTAGTCCATTTAATCCCGAAACGGTTACCTTCGGGCACCATTAAAAAGTTGGCCCCTAGGCGAGCCGGTCCCTTCAAGATTATTAAATGCTTGGGTAACAATGCAGTGGTTTTGGATTTGCCGGCTGATTGGGGAGTTTCCCCTACGTTTAATGTTTCCAACTTAACGTCATATGCTTCTCCACTTCCAGCCCCCCCCCCCCCCCCCCTTCGTCTACATCTTCTATTCCTCCTTCGTCTCATGGGGTTGGGAGTGAGTGGGGACACCCATCCACGGATCCTACTGTTATTACGTCGGTTGATGATGACACTGTTTTATCGGATGCTCATGCTAATCCATTTTCAAGTTTTCCCCAGTATCTTGTGTTACCTGACAGGATTGTTGTTGATGATGTCCTCTCCTCCGATGAGGGCGATACGCGCCGCTTTCTAGTTCATTGGCGTGACCGCCCTACTTCTGACGACTCGTGGGTGACCGAGGCAGAGTTACTTCGCATGGATGCTGATCTCCTCCACCGCTATCTATCGGACCACTCATCGGTGATGAGTGCTTTCGAGCGGGGGAGAATTGATGGAGCAACGGATGGAGCAGACATGCATGGTGATCCAAGACCGCCATTAGTTAAAGACTCGCGCCGCAACACTAAAGCTTCGCGGCGTAACAACGACATTCGGCGCAACACCAACCGCTACAACCTACGCTCGCGGCCGCCGCCACCTTCTTAAATATTGGGAGCTTTTATTTCCTGCATTTATAACTTATTTAATATCATGTTATTTTATTTGGCGTAATGGTCAAGATGAGACCTTTGTGATGTGTGTTGGAGATTTGTTGTTTGGGAGTATATATACTCTCTTCCCCTTGTAATAGAATTAACTTTGATTTGAGAATTAAAACAAGAAAAACCCTAATCTTCCCGCGGCTTGCCCGATCCCCCCTTGGCGTGCGACTCGCCTTCTCCTTCCGTTCGGCGTACAGCTCGCCTTCCGCTCGGTGCGACTCTGGCGGCCTACCCCCCACCTGTGGCGCGTTCCTTCGTCCTCCTCGCTCGGTTTGCAAGGTCCGGCCGCCCCTCTTCGGCGTGATTCCAACCGGCCCTCCCCTCTCCAAAACCGGCGTCCCAAGGCCGCCCCTCTCCTTAGCCCGGTGTGACTCCGGTAAACCGTGCCCCCTCCTCCGCTCGCGACTACGGTGGAGTTCCGTGGAAGTGTGTCCGTACGCCACCTTCACCTACGCATTGGGTAACGAATCTCTCTACCTCTCTCGTGGGATTTTCTTCTATTTCACTTCGAATTTTGGTGGGGAGAGTTTTGGCGTAACTTTGGAAATTATCTGAAGTTCCCCTCATTGCTCCATCCGCTTGCTAGCGATCTCAAGCAACTCTTAATCTTGTAGATCCGGTTTCGCTTAATCAAATTTTGTTGGGATTTTTCTTGGACTGTTTGTTGAACTCCATTTTAATTCGGAGAAAATCGCATCTTGGGTAGTTGCTTGTGAATGTAATTTGAATCGTGTTAGTGCTAGATCTCCCATTGTGGTTGTGTAAATCGAACGGATCGGGTGGGTCCTTGTCGCATGATTGAGCACTGTCCGATAGCCTTTGCGAGGTCTCAAGAGGTTTAGCGGCCCTTCGTTTTAGGCAAGTGTTTCTCTCTTGCCTCGTTCGGATCGTGTGGGTCCATTTCGCTTGATCGGACGTTGGCACATAGCCATTGTAAGATCTCAAGGGGCGTAGCGAACCTTCGTTTTGGCAAGTGTTTCCCTCTTGCCTTTTCTTTGCGATTGAGTGTTACGTTGCGCGCGCTAGAGTAGTCGTGTAGAGTCGTCGTAGTAAAAGGGCCCGGTCTCTACGTTCTCTTAGAACCCGGTAGTCTGCATCATTTTGCGCCGGTTGCCCAAATGGATTCTATCCGCATTATTTTATCATGCGCATGTTCGGGATGGGATTTGCCTACATTTCACACTTGTGGTGGGACCCTTCCCCGGACCCTCATTGCGTGGAGATGCTTTGTGCACCGGGTTGCCTTTTTTATGTCTGGGATGGAATTTGCAGCAACTGGATGTTAAAAATGTTTTTTTACATGACAATCTTGAAGAAGAAATATACATGAAGTTTCCACCGGGCTTCTTAAAGACGGGATCGGAAGGGAAAGTCTGTCAACTTAAAAAGTCTCTTTATGGTTTGAAGCAATCTCCTAGAGCTGTTGAAAATTCAAAAAAAGTCATGACTCTATCAGGATACAACCAGGGTCACCATGATTATACCCTCTTTGTTGAGAGGAAAACAAAGAAAATAGATATTCTCATTGTCTATGTCGACGATTAATATCACAGGAAATGATTTGGAAGAATTCATGTAGTTTAAAGCGCGCCCGTGCAAGGAGTTCGAAGTCAAAGATCTAGGAAAGTTGAAATATTTCTTAGGAATTGAAGTTGCGCAATCAGATCGTGGAATCTTCATTTCTCAGAGGAAATATGTCATGGACCTTCTAGAAGATACATGGATGCTTAGTTGCACGCCGACAGATACTCCCATAGAAGTAAATTATAAAATCGATGAAGACAGATGGTGAGAAGGTGAACTCCGCTAGCTATCAAAACTGGTGGGAAGGCTAATCTACCCCCACACACTCGTCCTGATATCACACATGCAGTTGAGAACCTTAGCAGATACATGCACTCTCTCAGATTGAGACACCAGGAAGCCGATATACGAGTGCTACGGTGCTTGAAGAAGTCTCATGGACATGGAATCCTATTCTCTCGGAATAAGCATTTGAATGTTGAAGTATACACAGATACTAATTGAGCTGGAAGCCAAGATAACCGAAAGTCTACCACCAAATATTGCTCATTTGTTGGAGGAAACTTAGTGACCTGGCAAAGTAAGAAACAAAATGTGATAGCAAGGTCCAGCGCAGAAGCATAATACAGAGTAATGTCACAAGGGATATACAAAGGAGTCTGGCTACAATCTATAATGCATGATTTGGGACTACAAGATGGAAAACTTACACGACTATACTGCGAGTCTGCGACAATAAAATTGTCATCAACATTGCTCATGATCCCATTCAACATGATCGAACAAAGCTTGTTGAAATTGATAGACATTTCATCAAGGACCACCTAGAGAAATGCAATATTTGTACTTCATTCGTTCAATCTCAAGATCAACTGACAGACATATTCACCAAGGGCCTAAGTTGTGACACCTTCACAGATAATATCTCCAAGCCGGCAATGATCAACATATACTCTCATCCTGATGGGGGAGTTGAATTAGTAAATTAAGTAAACTAAAACCCATTGTAAAGCCCTACTATAAAGGCTCGTACTCCTATTCATTGTTTTAGTCCCACGCCTCCAATCTTGGTTTGAGTTCTCCTCTTTTGTGTATATAAGGGTGTCATATTATGGTTAAGTTCTAGTTTTTTGGGAAATCATATTCTCTGCATTTTTCTCAACTAGTTGATCAAGCTCGAGCGAAAATATTACTAGGATGAATGACCTAGTAAGAAGCTCTCTTTGTTGGACTCAACATAATGGGTTGGGTTGTGTTAAGCTAAAGAAAAATAGTAAGGGTATTGGGAGCTCATTAATTAGAACCCCGCTAATGCAAGAGAGACTGGAGCACGATCTCCATGGCTTCTGCAACTTACAACCATGATCACTGCCTCATAAAAACCTCTTGTTGGACAGGAGTATTCTTACATATCCTTTATAATGTAAAAAGAAAATGATGGTCGCCGATCGAAAGAATGGAACTCTAAAAACATGTAAAAGAAATTGTGTATCTTTGCTAATCGAAAGTAATACAAGTTGATGATTCTTGTTGGTTATTTACATTCATCGCTAAAAAGAGGCATTAATCATACTCCATAAAGTGGCCTTAGGCTTCGTTTGGCGCGGCTTATTTGCTCCGGTGAGTTGGGTCAAAAACGTCATTATCATAGATTGTAGGTTTGGCAAGACAGGTTAAGACCGCTACCAAGAAAATAAACTAGTTTTGAGCATAAAATGCATGAATTTTTTTAGTTGAGGTCGGGCTTTCACGAACACGCTAATGCTCTCTTCCCCGCAAATGAATTTGGGAGTTTTGATCTTCAGTTACATAGAAATTAAACTCCAACATGTACAATAAAGAGCAAAGCAACAGCACCAATGAAAATCCAGCAATTATACAAAAATAAATTGTAGGTACCTCTACTTGCCACTAATCCTCTCGATTAGAGTAATTAGCCCAAATGGCATCTCCCCGTCTCCATTTGCCGCCATCGCCTGGAACCACTGACGACAGATCGCTGTACCGGGAAGTACTGCCGGAGAAGATCCCTCCGCGCTGCTGCCGCCGCCGCCGTCCTCCAAAGCCATCTCCAAATCCTTAGCCATGTACTCCCCGAATCTTCCCGGCCGGAAATCCTCCGGCGCTCTAACCCTATCGCCCCAGATCTCTAAAGCGGCTGAGCCAGCCGCTCCACCACGAATCGCAGCCAGGAACTCGCCGGCGTCAAGCCCAGACGCCCGCGCGAAAACAAGGCCCTCGGTGAGCCCCTGAATACTCCCGCATACGGCGATCTGGTTCGCAATTTTGCTGCTCTGCCCTGTTCCGGGAGGACCCATAGCAGTCGCTTTCCCCAGAATCCCCCACAGCGGCCCAAGCCACTCGATGATCACGTCGTCCCCGCCGGCCAAGATTGCCAGCTTGCCCTCCCGGGCACCGACATCGCCGCCTGATACCGGCGCATCGATGGACCAGCAGCTGCGTGCGCGCGCTGCGGTGGCAATCTCGCGCGCCAGGGCTGGGTGGCTGCTCGTGTGGTCAACTAGGACGCCGCCTGCGGGGAGCGCAGCGAGGGCGCCGGAGGCGGGGTCGAGGACTGCGGTACGGACGTCGGATGGGTGGCCGACCATGGTGAAGACTACGTGTGCGCCGTCAGAAGCATCGGCCGGAGAGGAGGCGAGGCGGGCGCCAGCGGCGACCAGAGCAGCAGCCTTGAATGGGCTACGTGTGTAAACGGCGAGCGAGTACCCGGCAGCAAGAATACGACTGGCCATGGCGGCTCCCATCACGCCGGTGCCGATCCATCCCACGACAGTCTCACCCGGCCGGATGGGATGTGGATAGCCGCCGCGAGCACTTCGCTCCATTTTTCCGGTCCCTAATTCCTCGTAAGAAAACAACTGCAATATATGAGCGGAGGAATTAACAGGGGTCAGGGGAGAATAAATGCACTTGCTGCAAGCATACAACTGATGCGAGATCATCTCAGTTTGCGCGTACATATTTCAAAGCAAGTTGTGATGTGCACGAATCTTCGCGCGAGCTGAGATGATCTCGCATCCGTTGAATGCCACACTGCATCGTAAAGTGCATGAAGTCCACTTTACTCCCCCGGCACCAAATTACGGGCGCCAAAAGAGAGAATTTTCTGTACCCATAGCGTTTGATGGGATGATCGGGGCAGTATTTTTAGTTGAAATTACGACTGTAACTGTATTCATAGTTATATTTACATTCGTAAAAACGTATGTAATTTACAACTGTAACTGTATTAAAAAAAATCACTTTTTAACACGTGTATTTTCAGACTGTAACATATACATATGAGATCTTAAAATTGTCATAAAAATAGGTAAATTGATATTCTGTGATTTATTGTTTAAAAAGAACTGTATTTTAGGCTAAAAATACAATCCACACACAGAAAAGTAAAAACTTTACACGTATAGAAATTTTTTCCCCATCAAAGTGGAGAAAAAATTATAAATATACTTGTTTGGTGCTCGCGCGACCATTTTTCGGTTGCTCATTACCAAATAACTTCGCCAAATAATGTAGGTCTTCTTTGACAGTAAATTGAAAGAAGGATACAATATATTTAGGAGGGAATTTGAAGATTTTGATCTTAACAACGAGGGAGGCAATCAATGAGGTGGTCGGTGAGGGTTGCGCCTCATGCTCAGTTTGGTGCGGCGGTAGTGGTCATGAATACGACAGTTATGAACTTTTGCTCAAGAACGTCCGGCCCAACCTAAGGAACTTCATCCACTTTTATATTCAAAACTAGGATTCATTTCTTGGTATCATGTCAAACGTGCATTCTATGATGGTGATATTTTTGTTCAAATTCGCCGGAGCAAAAATGTTACGCGCAAACGGAGCATGAGGCACCATTTTAATGAAAACTTAACAAGCGCACCTTGATCTTATAGAAACTACGGCACGAATGTAGCTATTCCTTAACAATCTTGGAATGACTAGTGTGTCCTTCAAACACTCATTCCCAATCATGGCGAAAAATGAGTGTCCTTCAAACACTCATTGGAGTTGCGAATGTGTCCTTCAAACATTTGAAGGACACATGAACATAGTGGAGGGCTATGGCATCGCATTGGAGTTATGAATGCGTCCTCCAAACACTTGTGCTAGAGAACCCGTTCAATACCTCCTCATTTCTGTTAAGTAGCAAAACAGGTGCGAGATATCTCTTGCATAGTACGTAGTCAGCTACAACTATATATAAGCAGTTAACCCGCTTTTAACATTTTGCTCAATCATGGCGAAAAATGTTGAGGCCGATGAAAGCCGCAATCTCGTGAACATACTTGATTCTAGGATGAACTATATATAAATCTTGCTCAATTAGAATGTGGAGCACTTAGCAAAACACAAACTCACCCAACGGTCATATTTAACCAATAACAGACCATCGTTAAATGATAAGCCGCTTTTAAAAATTAAAGGTGATTAAAGATCACGTTATATACGGTCATGAATGATTAAGGTTGATAAACAGTTTATCATAACAATCAATGGAGGATTTTGTCACACACCATAAGTACACTTTTACATGTAAAAGAACATAGGGCACGACTAAAAGGGGGGATTAAACTCACATTCAACTCCAAAATTAAAGCACATACCGAAGAATCAATCATATGATATTTCAACACCACATATCTAATGTTGAGACTAAGGTCACATTTGTTGCAAATTTGCCCAATTCCCTTGCACCTCCCTTTTAATTAACAAAAAGTGGAGCGATTTTTTTTTTTTTTTGAATAATCGGTGGTTTGGTATCACGAACCCACGAGAAAGAGATGAGCGAATGAAAAGTAAAAGATTAATTAGCGTGCCTATAATGTTTAGTGATGAAGACTCATTCACCATTTCAACTTGTCAGGGGGAGAGAGAGAGGCACCGTTTGGCATGTTGTTTTTGCTCCGTTGAGTTTGGACAAAAACATCACCGTCATAGAATACATGTTTGGCAGACAAAGGTTATGACTGATATCAAGAAAATAAAACTAATTTTGAAGATAAAAGTGGACGAAGTTACTTCAATGAAGTCGAGTGTTCACGAACAACGGTTCATGACCACCGCATTCACAACCGCCAACGCCATGCCAAACGGAGCCATAATAAGGTTTCACCTCTCTACACCAACCCTAACCATGCATTTACTATAGAGACCATACAATAACTTTAAACTATTAATTACATAACATGCATGTTATGAAATTTCATAACCTAACCATGCTTTTACATTTCATAACATGCATGTTATGAAATCTAAACTTATATAGAAGAGGTTTTTGTAATTTCAAAAGATAGAGGGATGTGCTATGTAAACGATCCTAACTATAGATTGGAAAAATGGGAAAAATATAATGAAAATATCCACCTAGTGTTAAAAAAATAAGCTAACAAAACAATGATAATAAGATCAAATTGTTAACGCTCTCGCAAATTTAAGAGGGAGTGGAGTACGTCAATTGAAGTTTGAAGGTGCGTCCAATCGTGAGTGGAAGCCCAGCGAAAAATGAACCCCTTGGAACATTATTCATATGATAACAATGATGAATACGGTACTAAAATAGCATTTGGAATGAACAAAAACACCGTGTTTGAGAGATAAGAGAGTGAAGAGAATATTTTTCTACTATTTCATTTCATCTAAAACAAACACCTACATTAGGAATAAAAACACTCACGAATCGGATACGTCCATATATTTACGTCTACGTTAAGCTTGATCCGGATGTGAGACATTTGACACGAAATTTTTGACACCAAAACATTTTCCTCACAGTAAAAACAAACAAATGGATCTTGAGTGCAATAACTTATTGAAGCAATTAATACAGAGAGAATTAAGGAAGAAGAGAATACAAAGCGTAGCATTAATCATCAGGGGAAGACAGAGCATCTGGGACAAGTGCCGATGCAGAAGAAATGAAGACGAAGCGCTCCCGCCGCGAGAAATGAAGACGAAGCGCTCCCGCCCCCTTTTTGGGAATGTATCCAGCTTTTATTTTTGTTGCCGTATCTTCTCATCTATATAAGAGAAGAGTTTGTATCAGTTTGTTGTACTTTTTGCAAAAGGTTCAAGTAATGAAATGAGAAGCTAATCAATTTGAGATTTCGTTATTTCTTATCCACTTCCCTGTGATGTTTATTTCTTTTCTTCAAATCTAACATGGTATCAGAGCCAGGTTTGTTTGCGTTTGATTTGAAGGCCATCAGGTGGGTGGATGATTGATCATTTTGAATTCATTTTCATAATTCAATGCATTTATCCCCTCTTCATCACATGGCAACACAAAATACCTCTCATATGTTCCAATTCACCCAACTGGGTGTGCCCATCTTTGATGGGGAACATTATGAGTTTTGGGCAACACATATCCGCCTATTCCTTCAATCCCAAGGACTCTGGGAGCTCGTGAAGAATGGTGCAAACCCTGCAGGATCATCCAAAGGCAAGGAGACAGGGGATGCTGAAGCACTCAAGGCAGCAGCAGAGGGAGCAAAGCAAGAAGCGAAGGCCCTTCTCATCCTGCATCAAGGTGTAAGCAAAAACATCTACCCAAGAATAATGGGTGCCTCAACCTCCAAAGCTGCATGGGACATCCTCCTCAACGAATTTCAAGGTTCGGAGAAGGTAATCTCAATCAAGTTACAACACCAATGGAAGCTATTTGAAAACATAGCAATGAAAGAAAATGAATCCGTTAAAGATTTTGTGTCAAGAATAATGGAATTAGTCAACCAGATAAGAAGTCTTTGGGACAAACTAAAAGACAAAAAAATTGCACCCAAAATATTGAGGTGTTTGCCTCCTAAATTTGACCCCATTGTCACTACCATTGAGGAGACAAAGATCTCAAAAACCTCTCAATAACTGAACTCATGGGATCATTACAAGCCCATGAAGAGAGAATGAGGAGATCCAATGGGGACCTTGAGCATGCTTTCCAAACAAAGACCAAATTGTCATCCAATGAAAGGCATTTTCAAAAGAACCCTAAATCCACAAGTATGAAGGGTAAAGGAAGAGGCAAACCAGCTGAAGAAAAGCCCACTGAGTTCAAAAATTCAGATTTTAAACAAAACAACAATCTAATGTCATGTGCACTGTGTAAGAGAACCAACCACACGGCTTTCGACTGTTTTTGTAAATGCAAGAGGTGCAAGAGACCTACCCACATGGAGGACTGTTGGTCTAAGGGTAAGGAAGAAAAGAAAGAAGAGGCTAAGTATGTAGAGACAACTGAAAAATTATTGATTACTGGAGTGGATAATGAACCTCACAATCATGAAACTTGGTTCATTGATAGTGGGTGTTCAAATCACATGACCCCAAGCAAACATTTCTTTGTTGAATTAAATGAATCTACCAAGTTCCAAGTTGTGTTAGGGGATGGAAAAAGTTTAGCCATAAAGGGAACTGGGAAGGTGGCTGTGAAATCAAAAGATGGTCTCACTAGACACATTGAGGAGGTACACTATGTCCCCCTTCTCACACAAAGCTTATTGAGTGTGGGGCAGCTTATGAAAAATGGTTACACTATAATTTTTGAAGGTGCACATTGCCATATAACCCACAAAGAGAAAAGTGTATGCATTGCATCCGTGAAAATGACACCAAATAAGATGTTCCCATTGGATCTAGAGACATCAAGTGAAAATGCTTTTGTGTGTAGATCCACCCTATCACTATGGCATAACAGATTTGCACACCTAAACAAGGCAGATATTTATCTACTCAAGCAAAAACAACTGGCAATAGGGCTGCCAGACCTGAAGGAGGACAGCACAAGTTGTGAAGATTGCATCTACAGCAAGAGTCACAGACTTCCATTCCCTGCTACAGCTACCTGGAGGGCCCAAGATCCTTTGGAACTGGTCCATGCTGACCTTTGGGGCCCTGCTCCAACCCCCTCTTATGGTGGAATGAGGTATTATCTATGTATAATCGATGATTTTTCAAGGTTTTCTTGGATTTTCTTCTTGAAGCAGAAATCAGATGCATTCTCCAAATTCAAAGAATTCAAGGCAGAAGCTGAGAAGGAGTCCGGCCATAGCATAAAGAGGCTTAGGACTGACCGGGGAGGAGAGTTCACTGGAGATGACTTCATGACCTTTTGCAAGGTTCATGGCATTTCTAGAGAACTGACATCCCCCCGTTCACCTGAGCAGAACGGCGTGGTGGAGAGAAAGAATAGAGTAATTGCAGAGAAAATGAGAGCAATGTTGCAGCATTACAACCTGCCTCAGGAGCTATGCGCAGAAGCTGTGCAAACAGCCATCTACATCCTCAACAGATCACCCACAAAGGCATTACCTGGAGCCACACCATATGAAGCCTGGAAAAAGAGGAAGCCAAATGTCTCACACCTAAGGACATTTGGATGTCTGGCATACAGACATGGCCCCAAAGAAAGCAGAAACAAGCTTGAAATGAAGGCGGCAAAGGGAGTATTTGTGGGGTATAGCCTTCACTCAAAGGCTTATCGCATCTATGATCCAGAAAAGCAACAGCTGCACATTTCCAGGGACGTGATTTTTGATGAAGATAACACATGGGATTGGGATCAGAATACTAAAGAGCCAGCTTCAGCAGTGGTTGCTGAGAATCTACAGCCATCCAATACCACTGAAAACTGCCAACCCCCTCAACCAATTGAAGCTATTGAAGAGGATCTACCTGCCAATGATCTGGAGGCAGACAACCAGAGGATTGGAGACCCAATGGATTACAACTCTGATGAAGATTCATCATCTCCCAAAAGGTATAAAACTCTAACAGAAATTTATCAATATGCAAATTTTGTTTCAACCAAAGAAGAACCAGAAAATTACTCAGCAGCTGCTAACAATGTTAACTGGGTAAAAGCAATGAAAGAGGAGATGGAAATGATACAAAAAAATAAAACTTGGGATCTAGTTCCAAAACCCAAGGACAAGAAAGTAATAAAACTGAAGTGGGTATATAAGTTGAAACAAAATGAACAAGGAGAAGTAGTAAAGTACAAGGCTAGGATTGTGGCAAGGGGGTTCTCCCAAATTCCTGGTGTCGACTTCACAGACACCTATGCTCCAGTTGTCCGGATGGAGACAATGAGAGCATTCCTTGCCGTAGCAGCACAATCGAATCTCTTGGTACATCAATTAGATGTAAAATCAGCCTTTCTAAATGGGGATATAGAAGAGGAGGTGTATGTATCCCAACCTGAAGGTTTTATAGAAGAAGGAAGGGAAGAGCTTGTGTGCAGATTGAGAAAGGCTCTGTACGGGCTAAAACAGTCGGCTAGGGCCTGGAATCAGAAAATTGATTCCTACTTGAGCAGAAATGGATATGTCAAGAGCAAAAATGACCCCTCTCTTTACACCAAACATTTTGGAAACAAGGATTATCTGATGCTGTGTTTGTATGTTGATGACCTTATTTTCTTTGGCTCTACACACAAAATTGTTAGAGACTTTAAGAAAATAATGAAAGAGGAGTATGAGATGAGTGACTTAGGGCTCATGAAGTATTTTTTGGGTTTCCAAATTGAGCAAACAGCCGGAAAAATTTTTATCAGCCAAGAGAAATACATAGAGAAGATATTAGGGAAGTTTGGTATGACAGAGGCAAACCCAGTGGCAACTCCCATGGCCACTTCCGTGCAGCTCACACAGGTGGATCGAACTAAGCCTGTATCCGAGGCTGATTACCGAAGCCTGGTCGGATCCCTGATGTATCTCACCAACTCCAGGCCTGATATCGAGAATGCTGTTAGCATACTCTCTCGTTTCCTTACCAATCCTAGCTCAGATCACCTCATCATCGCTAAAAGAGATCTTCGTTACCTAATTGGGACAAGAGAGATGGGATTGTTGTATGAGAAAGAAGAAGAAGCAGAGCTCACCGGATATACTGACAGTGACTGGGGCAAGGTCATCTCTTGGTCATCAAGGAAGCAAAAGATTGTAGCCCTCTCCTCAGCAGAAGCGGAATATGTTGCAGCTTGCTCCGCCGCCTGTGAGGGGGTCTGGTTACAAAAATTATTGAAAGATCTTTTACCTAACTGCGCAGATGTACCAGTAAAAATCTGGTGTGATAACATCGCCGCAATAGGGATTGGCAAAAACCCTATATTTCACAGCCGCACGAAGCACATCGACCTGCGCTATCACTTCTTAAAGGAGTTAGTTGAATCGAAGCAAGTCGAGCTTATCTACTGCCCCACGAACAAACAGTTGGCAGACGTTATGACCAAGCCATTGCCAAGGCATACCTTTACCGCCATCCGCCGACTACTTCTCTCAGCATTAAGGGGGGATATTGAAGCAATTAATACAGAGAGAATTAAGGAAGAAGAGAATACAAAGTGTAGCATTAATCATCAGGGGAAGACAGAGCATCTGGGACAAGTGCCGATGCAGAAGAAATGAAGACGAAGCGCTCCCGCCGCGAGAAATGAAGACGAAGCGCTCCCGCCCCCTTTTTGGGAATGTATCCAGCTTTTATTTTTGTTGCCGTATCTTCTCATCTATATAAGAGAAGAGTTTGTATCAGTTTGTTGTACTTTTTGCAAAAGGTTCAATGCAAAAGGTTCAAGTAATGAAATGAGAAGCTAATCAATTTGAGATTTCGTTATTTCTTATCCACTTCCCTGTGATGTTTATTTCTTTTCTTCAAATCTAACATAACTTTCATTACCTTAATTGAATAAATGTAGCTATTTGGATTTAACTATCGTATCAAATGACTTCACTACACAGTAAATATGAACGCAATACAAAATAGTTTGGAAATGGAAATCTCAGGGTGCCTGAAATAATGATTCCATACACAAGCCATCCTGCTACTATCGCAACGGCAAGCAGAAATTAAAAAAAATGCAAGGAAGGAATGGAACTCCAGATGAGGCGGCGCTTCAAGATTTAGTAGCGGCGAGCTTCGTCGACGGAGGAGAAGCGTTTTGGGGAAGAGTGATCCCCGGTAAGGATGCGAACAGAGAGAGCAATGGGGAGATCTGGGGTTTCGGCTCACTTCTTGAGCGTGAGAGCTAGAAAATGATCGCTTCGGGCTTCAAGCTGCGGGGATGGAGATTCCGACAAGGAGGAACGGGAACTTGCTGGCGGGGATAGAGCGGTGACTGTCGAATGGAGCGCGAGCGGAGAGAGCGAGTGCCGAGTGAGGGAGGAGGAAGGGGCTGGGCACGGGATTGAAAGGAAGCTCGCATGATATAGCACGAGAAAAGTTTTTGCGCGTAAAGGCTCTTGAACAGGCGTCTCGTCCGCTGAACGTGGGGTCACCACCTCCTTTTCAAAATTCATAAAAACACATTTTTTGAATAAGCTCTATTCAAACGGTTGTGCAAACAAACAGTCGCAAACCAACGTTTGCGAATCAAATGGAGCTTCCTCATCAGCAAAAGTTGTCACAAACAGAGCTTGTCTTCATTATTCATCAAGTATCTGCAGGAATGAAAGGAAGCTCACCAACGCAAGGATGAAGAACTTTCCAAGGTCTGTTCAATCCATCAAATGAATATTAGTACTAAGATTAAGTGTGATTAAGCCTCTTCAAAATATAATAAATGAATTAATACTAAAAAAAATCTTAATTATGTACCATGGATAAGGCCAATGCAGTCAATCCTCATTTGGACAATCCTTCTTTATTGCCTTGTGAGTCTGCAACAAATGCTCGATCTGAGACTCGTCGAGGTTGGGATCGATGTAGTCCACGAATTCGTTAAGCAATTCAGTGCATTCCCAATCTCATCCGCACCTTGTTCAGCTTCCCATGCTCCTCCATCACCCCTTCACCGGCACGTAAAAACAATCACACATTTGTTAGAATATAAGCATCCAACTCCAAACCAATCAGTTGTAGGTGCAGAGACATGATATGTTACCTAATTTCTATCGATTATCACCCGACGGCCTCTAATCAATTTTCATAATATATTGATAGAAATAGACGAGTTTAAATAAAAACACAACTTATGAACCTATCTACTTACTATTTATAAAAGGAAGATGAGCATTTCGTGTAACATTCATCATACCTAATTTTTCCTCTTTTTAAACTTTTTTTGCATTTACAAGATTCAACGAGCCCCGTGCACTGTGGCTATTTTCCTATATACAAAGCAAAAAATTTCACCCAAAAAAAATGATGATTTCAGAATAATTATTATCTAAATCATACAACAAAATATTTATTTCCTAGAGTTTAATTTCTATTGATAATCGCCAAAGGGGCCTCATAATATTTCAGAATACATTGATGCAAACTGACTTGTTGTGAGGATTATTAAATTTGAATTTAGTTTTAATAATTAATTACGTTCAAACAAAAGGTTAATAAATCATACAATTTATATAATATATATAATCATACTGTACCATCACAACAATGTGGACGCTTCAATTAAATTAACATAACATGAGCATTCAATTTAATTTTATAAAAAAAATAAAATAACTAACATAACATGACTTACAATAATAAAATAAATAAAAATTATTACTATTAAAAAGAAGGAGGCTTGCACTACACTGCAATCAATCGTGAGCATTCAATTTTATCTTAGAATAAAATAAATAGAACGAAAACAATAACATTTAAGATAAAATAACATAACACAACTTGAAATATAAATATATACACATGGGAGAAAATATACTAAAAATTTAGAGCAATGTTATATGCAGTACGATTTTGGCTTTATGCAGGCCAAAAAATTGTTCGTGCATACCAAATTTCATATACAAACCATATACAAAAAATCAAATTAATATTTTCTTAAATAAATCACTAAGCAAAATATAACATTCATAAAAGCTAAATAAATACATTTTTGCAGTCTATTTGATCCGCAATAATAGTCCAACAAAATACATTATAATCATTTTGATTTTATATATCACAAAAAATATATTTGTGGTCAGCCTTTTCAAGGCTTCAATCAATCAAAGACGTGTAAAATCACAAAAACACCGGATTTTATTTATGCACAAAAAACTATCATTTAATTAAATTTAGATGCATAGCACGCTTTACAACATTTTGGATAAATGAAGCCTTTTCAAAAATAGAAAATAAGTTATAGAGGAAGAGCCTCGCCGTCCAGAGAAGGGAAGGAGGTGGTCGGTCGGAGAGGATCACCGACCGGAGTCCCCGGAGGAGGGAGAGCGGACCGGAGAAGGGAAGGAGGTGGTCGGCCGGAGAGGATCACCGACCGGAGTCGCCGGAGGAGGGAGAGGAGATCAGAGAGGAAGCTCGATCTCGTCTGGCAGCTGCAGGTTGAAAAAGAAAAATGCAGGTTAAAAAAATGATACATTTTCTTAAAAAACTGTGGTATATATATAGCCAAAACCGGCATGTGTTTAACATCGCTCTTTTTTAAAAAAAAACTGTGGCTTGTATATAGCCAAAACCGGCCTGCGTTTAAGATCGCTCAAAATTTAACCCAAAAAATATATCACAACTCCAGGTGTTCTCTCAGGCGAACACAATACACTGCTGCCTACAAAAATACTACTGCCATTATCCTAAATAATTACAAAGTAAAACCAAATAACCCCAATCCCAAGACGAGTGTCTTCGCCGCTCTGTCTGGGTTAATCGGCTCCTCGAGGATGTCCTCCATTTTACCAATGTCCACAAGGCACTTCGATCCTGCATCATCGCGCCTCTAAGTTCCTTAGGAAGTTTTTAGTGGACCCTATCATTGGCAATGACTTTGATTGCAAGAGGGAGGCCTCCGCATCTTTCTACTATATGCAATCCGATCATAGCGCCTCTAAGGCTCCGTTTGGCATGGTGGTGGCGGTCGTGAACATGAGGGTTAAACTGTCATTCGTTAACAGTGCCCACCTAAGGAACTTCATCCACTTTTATGTTCAAACGGATGAAGTTTTTTAGGTGGTCGTTAACAAATGACGGTTTAACCCATACATTTACGACCGTCATCGCTGTGTCAAACGAAGCCTAAGTTCCTTAGGAAGTTTGGTAGTGGACCAGGTATCATCTCTAAGAACTTTTTCCCATTTTCCTAATCTGGCAATCCGATCTGCTTCAAGCGATTTGCCTGCTCATCTTGCTAATCCGAGAAAAACCTCCCCAAAGCATATCCCAGCTGCTCTTTATTGAAAGATGCAGCACGGGATGAATTTGTGCCGACTTCATTTCTCAAATTCAACCTCTCTGCCCACGACAAATTAGTCAACAATGGAAGAAGTTTGGCGGGTGAATGTTTGCACAAATTTGAACATTTGCGACCAAGTCTATCATTCAAATCTCTAGCTCCGCTTCCAATCTCATGGAGGAGAGGAACCTTCAAAAGCAAGGGAAGGGAGAAGATACACCGCAACATGCCGGAGAGGGTTTAGAATTGGGATTCTGACCGGCGAACCGACGAGCCGTCAAATTTCCTCATTTACGTGTCAATCAATGGCTTTGATACTCACCATTCATTGATGCATTTTCGGAAGCTCGCCTTTCACGCCGAGCACCACGATCACCTTCTCCTTCACATAATTGGAGAGTGGCTCTGAATTTGCCCATAAAGGCATTCAAGATCATCGATATTTGGAGCATGCTAGATGCCACAAAACTGAGTATCAAAAGTTGGCTGATTCAACTTTATTTTATTGGTCTCCACATATCATTGTGGTCTGCACTTAAATTTTCTAGGCCTGCACACAACCGTGATTTGAAGTTAAATTTTCTAGGTCTACACATAACCCTGATTTGCACCTGGGCAAAAGTTGTCTCCCATTAACATTAATTTTTGGGAGACTCCCACAATATCATTTGATATTGATGTACATCAATATAGGCTTTGTTTGTTTGTTTGTTTGTTTGGGCGTTTTTTCTCCATTTCTAGTCGGGGGAAAATGTCACCGCTCAAAATAGCCGTTTGGTAAACCTACATTCTCCATTCCGACCATTCCAAAACATCATTTTTGACTTTCAACGCCATTGGCATCCCTGCAAATCTATGAAATTATGTTTGTATGCTTTATCTATACTATAGAGATAAACACTCTTTGGCAAAATATTCATTTGGACAATTGCAATGTCGCCTGTATATTTAAATGCTAAAATCTTCATTGTCTCCTCAACTTTCTTTCAGTCCAAACAAACTTCGAAAGTCCACGATGGTTCATAAACAACCTGCCAGATAACGTGATAAGGCTCCTTGAGTCAACCGTTCACCAAAACAGCGAACTTATCTTTCAAAAAAACAGCGTTCTGATTATTAATAAAGGCCATCATTTTCTCACAGCTCTGTTTTTATCAGATGCAAACCAAACCATTACCAGCCTACCACTCTTCCTCCATGAAACGTCCGTTCATTCACAACCTCCCCCTCCGCCGCCGCCGCCACCACCACCACCACCTCCTCCTACTCCTCCACATCCTCCTCCAACCCTTCCAATGCCACGCCTCCGATCAGATTGCTCTCCTCTCCCTCAAGGCATCCATCACCGACGACCCGCTCCAAACATTGTCCTCATGGAATGATTCCTCGGCCGATTTCTGCCTCTGGCAAGGAGTGACATGCAGCCGCCGCCACTCCACGCGAGTGACCGAGCTAGACCTCAGCTCCTCCGACATCGCCGGCACGATTCCTCCCTCCATTGCCAACCTCACCTTCCTCCAGAGAGTCAACCTCGCCGACAACCGCCTCCACGGCCACATCCCGCCGGAGCTCGGCGGCCTGCGCCGCCTTCTACATCTCAACCTCAGTGCAAACTCTCTCGACGGCGTAATACCCGCCGCGCTCTCCCACTGCTCCAAGCTCCAAGTCATCTCCTTGAGAGGCAACAAGCTGTATGGAGGAATCCCACACAACCTCTCCAGCTGCCTCAGCCTGCAGATCATCACCCTCAAAGACAACCAGCTCTCAGGAGAAATTCCAGCAGCCTTCGGCTTCCTCCCGGTGCTCCTCTACCTCGACGTCGCAAGCAACAATCTCACAGGCAGTATACCTTCTTCCTTGGGGAACATCTCCTCGCTGATAGCCATCGAAGTGTTTCGAAACTCGATATCAGGATCAATCCCTCCTTCCTTCAGCCGACTCTCCTCTCTGGTCTTCCTCCGTTTGTACCGGAACAGCATCGCCGGCAGAATCCATTCATCTCTCAGCAACCTCTCCTCGCTGCAATACTTCGTACTCTCCTACAACAATCTCACCGGAGATCTGCCAACTTCAATGGGGAACCTCTCTTCACTCGTCCTTCTCGATGTCACCACGAACTCGCTCTCCGGTGACATTCCACCGTCGCTCGGGCGCCTCTCCTCTCTCCAAATTCTCGCGTTGACAGAAAACTCTTTCTCCGGAACCATCCCGCCGGCACTCGGACAACTGTCTTCTCTCTCAGTAATGGCACTCTCACACAACATTCTCTCAGGCGAAGTGCCTCAATCAATCTACAACCTGTCATCGATCGAGTACCTCGGCATGGCCAACAACAACCTGGTCGACACTCTTCCCCATAATTTCGGTCAATATTTCCCACGCCTCAAGAAATTCTTCATCTACTTCAACAATTTTCACGGACAGATTCCAGCTTCACTGGCAAATGCAACCGGCCTTCAAGACATTGAACTGACCGGAAACAACTTCACAGGGAATATTCCAGCGAACCTGGGAGCACTGCAGCAACTTTACTGGCTGAGCCTTGACCGGAATCAGCTCGAAGCTGGAGATGAGGCGGGATGGAGCTTCTTATCTTCCTTAACAAATTGCAGCCTCCTTCAAGTACTGTCCTTGGAACTAAATGGGCTGGGAGGATCCTTCCCTCGCTCCGTAGGAAATCTATCGAAAACTCTGCAATGGCTGACAATGGGAGGAAATCAGCTAACAGGAACCATACCTGAAGATATTGGAAATCTTGCTAATCTCACAATTCTTGGATTGGACCACAATTCCCTCAAAGGAAACATACCTGACACCATAGCTAAGTTCCAGAGAATTAACACACTTGACCTGTCTTCAAACAAGCTTTCTGGTTCGATTCCCGACTCAATGGGCGACCTAAGCGAACTGACATCACTGAATATGGAAGCCAATGATTTGGAAGGGCGCATACCCGGAAGCCTTGGCGGTTGCCGAGCATTGGGAACTCTCGACCTCTCTGACAACAAACTCACTGGATCCATACCCAAGGAAGTTCTGAGCCTTTCGTCGCTCTCCAAATACCTTGATCTGTCCAACAATTTACTGACTGGAACTCTGCCTCCAGAAGTTGGCAGGCTGAGAAACCTCCGGGAATTGAATCTCGCATCGAACAATTTGTCCGGAGAAATTCCCGACGCCATTGGCCAGTGCGAGGTTTTAGAAATACTTCGTGTGGACCGAAACAGTTTTGAAGGGCCCATTCCCCAATCTCTGAGCAATTTGAAGGGCATTCAAGTCATGGATCTTTCACGCAACAACTTGTCTGGCTCAATACCGGAGTTCCTCGAAAGCCTAACTTTTCTGCAGTACCTGAATCTTTCGTTCAATAACTTAGAGGGCCAGGTGCCAGTAAATGGAGTCTTTGGGAATACGAGTGTCGTTTCAGTACAAGGAAATGAACTTCTCTGTGGAGATCAAAAACTAAACTTGTCGGCTTGCTCATCAGAATCACATCCAAAAAGAGATCTCAAAAAAATTCTTTCAATTTCCGCTGGTTCTCTATGTGCGCTCCTACTACTATGTCTTCTTGGATTCTGGTATTGGATGCATGAAAGAAAGAAAACTCCACCAAGAGATTCCAAGGAAGAATCTCAACATGCCAAAGTCTCCTACTTTGACATACTAAAGTCAACCGATGGGTTCTCTCCGGCTAACCTGATCGGTGCAGGTGGTCATGGCTGTGTGTACAAAGGAATTTTGAACTTGGGTGGTGAAGAGAAGGTTGTTGCAGTGAAGGTGCTCAACCTCCATCAGAAAGGAGCCTTGAAGAGCTTCACAGCTGAATGCAATGCCTTGAAAGTAATTAGGCACCGCAATCTCATAAAGATAATAACTTCTTGTTCCAGTATGGATAACAAGGGAAATATTTTCAAAGCTTTAATTTTTCAGTACATGCCCAATGGGAGCCTAGAGGAGTGGCTGCATTCAGAAGAAAGGGAAGGAAGAAGGCTGAGATTTCATCAGAGGATAAATGTAGCCATTGATGTAGCCTCTGCACTGGAATATCTGCATCACCATGGTTCGACACCAGTGGTTCACTGTGATCTCAAGCCTAGTAATGTTCTTCTTGATGATGACATGACAGCTCATGTAAGCGACTTTGGGCTGGCAAAACTTTTAGAAAGTAACTCGGGTCGGAGTTCAACGGCATCGATTGGAGTCAAGGGAACGGTCGGATATGCTGCACCAGGTGCGTATTTAAAAGAAAATAAAAAACCTCCTAGCAATCAAAGAAAAAATTTATTGATTTTGTATCATATAAATTACAATATATCAGATATCAAATTACACCTCTCTCGCAAAATGAGGATAGCAATTGCTAATATGGAGAATATTTGCAACATAGTTATTTGCGCAGGATTGCGGGTCCAAGTTCAACAAAACTGCTTTTTAGCCATTCTACATGTGATTTCCTTGGACAAGTGGCATTGCTTTAGGTGGGAAGTAGCTGAGCACTGTAGACATGACCGTATGGGACTTCATCTCCTTTATATTGTCTATCAGCTTGGTCGGGAAGCACGTCGATTGGGCAGATGAAACAAACAACATGAAAATAAAATGCATTACCTTTTAGGCCCCCAATGAAAGTGTGAAGTCAGATCTGAATATTTCAAAAATGAACGAGGGGGAGTGAAGAGAAAAGAACTTTATCTCGGTTCACATATTTTATCACAGATGGATTCCAAGAACAAGAAAAGGAAAAAACAAGATCTGAATCTTACATATCAAAAAGAGAGGAAAACTGAAGAGTATGTAACTACACGAGTTACATATGTGAACTCACAAAAATTACAGCAGGAAGAGATCAAGGATAAAAGGATAGAGATTCCTCAAAAATATGGGTAGCCCTCTCTTCCACGATGTGTGGGATGACACTGCCTTCACCAAGGCGACGAGTTTTTTCCTCTAGAAACTCCAACCCAACCGTGAGAGCCTTTTCCATTGGAGGCCCAAAACCTCTTTAGATCCTTTACATTGAAGACTCGGGAACCACGGCACAGATCTTTTGTAGGGAGATCATGTAACCCTTTAAGCAGATTAGAGAGAAAAGGAGGTTGGTAGCTGTGTATCGAGAGAAGAGATACACGATTTACATTAGAGAGAAAAAGAGAGGGTAGAGAAAAGGTATAGAACAACGACAGAGCTAAGAGCTGAGAAGGGAGAGTGCCACACATTCATGAGAAGGGAGATTGCTCCACTAGCAGAAAGTGTTGTCTCTCTCTGCTTCGTTCCTCTTTTCCATTTCTTCATTCTACTCTCTGTCACTTGTATATGCATTCTTTATGCACTTTTCTTTCTCCACGCTGATCTTTATGTCTCACTCTTCTTTAATAGACGCCTTGGATTGGAGAGGGTTCAAAGAATCCTCGTATTTCTGCCCATTGGAGTCCCGAAGCGCAGCAAGCGGCTTCATAATTTGACTTGCAACGGCTCTATTCTGAGTCCCGGCAAAATCTTCAGTTTGATCAGCGATAGTTGATCCTTGGTTGGTCGGCGATCATTGAGCTCTTGTCAGTGATCAGCAAGTGCAGAATCTTCCTTATTTGAGCACTGATGAAAGGATGGCTCGGTCGGTGATCAGCTTCAGCTTCAGTCCACGAACGGCAATCTCTGACCGATCTGGGGGCGTTGCAGGCTGCAGCTGAGAACGGCGATCTGCGATTCGTTCTCAGATCGGTGATCAGGCACTCAGTTAGCGATCGAGTCCCCAATTGACAATTGCCCGATCGACGATCTCCGATAGCCTCATAATGAGATAGGCCTCTTTCTGACCTCTTCTCCTGGATAGCTTCCTTCGCGCTTCCTCTTTCTGCTTCAGGGTCACTCCTTTTGAAGCAGGAACTGCTAACTCTTCTTGTTTCTTTCTTTATCATCAATCAGATAAAGTTGTACCATCACATCCAAGGGATTTTCCCAACACCCAGTCCCCACAAACCTACTGGAGAACCTTCTCATTGATTACATTAACATTTTCCAAGAGCCTGGAGACCTTCCCCCTCGACGGGCGCATGATCACCAGGTACCACACCAATGGTGGTGTCTAACGTTTATGTCATTGTGACGTATACGCCTCACAGATACATGATACACGTGTTCAGACGATCGGCTTCACTATAAAGAATGCTCGTGGAGTTGCGTCTATCTTTATAGTATTCATATTTAATTATGTATTCTGTTTTTAGTATATTTTGTCTTGTAGTGGAGGCATCCATCTTATATAAGGACCCCCTAGTTGAAGAGTAGATCATCTTTTGGATCCCTTAGTTTATGCACCCACTGAGAGAGAAGCTCTTTAGAGGACTCAACCTTTGAGAGTTGGCTGAATCTTGCCTTCAGAATGTATCTCGTATGTTGTTAATGTTTAATGCAAGTTATGTTTGAGTGTTCACTCTCTCGCCTCACGATCGTAGCAAGTTTTTGTTCGTAAAAATTGGTTTGACCCGCCATTTTTCAGTTGCGGCCTCCGTCGTTGGATTCCCACCATCCCTTCTTTCAGCCACCGGTAAGAAATCAGCCACTCCACCACAATCGCTCTCCTCTGCCATGACAACCACCACGACATTGCTACACGAGCGCTTCGATCAATATGACACAATCTTCACTAATCACTCTCCTCCGCCACGAACGTTGACACAGATCTCTTTCTCCTCTTGTGGACTCCACGTATGATGGCGTACAAGGGGCGTCCTGAAATTTTTCGGCTCCAGTAACACTCGTCTCGGACCTGCATTATAGCCCCCATCGTCCTCATCCTCAACTTGTTGTGTTTACTCGATTTTCTAACATTGACCCACTTTCACATTTTCTCTGCATACTTCTCTTATATATCATTATACCCACTTTCACAGTAATATAATTATACCCACTCTCACCCCCCCTTTCTCTCCTAAAATCAGCGGGCCTCCCTATCTAATTCTCATAATTGATCCCTCAACTTCTTACCCCAGTAGTCTTCCACCCAAGGTTCAAACTTCGTCCACCTCAGATTGGATTTTCACCCACCAGCACACTTATTTTCCCCACCAATTCTTGCTCTGTATAAATGATTTCACCTTTAGCTCTCGTATTTTCCACCCAACGAGACACCCATCGACACGCCACGTGTCTTTGTTGCTTTTATACAATTATCGCTCTTTGAATCGCGCTTTTCCCCTCTTTGGTTATGGATGGCACCCCTCCACAGCCACTACAAAATTTTGAGGAAATTATTTTCGCGCATAAAATCAGAAAAGACCCCGACAAAATTACCCTTGAGTTGTATTTACCTTTATGAATTATCTAGTTATCTTAATTAATTATGTATTTTGCTTCAGCATATTTTGTCTTATAGTATGGGGCATCCATCTTATATAAGGACCCCTAATTGAATAATAGGTCATCTTTTGGATTCCTTAATTTATGCTCTCTTTAAGAGAGAAGTTCTTCGGAGGATCCATTCTCTGAGAGTTGGCCAAAGCTTGCCTTCAAATTATATCTCGTATGTTGTTATTGTTTAATGCAAATTCTCTTTATTAAATGACTTGTTTGTAACTTGTTAACCACCATCTCTATCTACTTTAATAAGATATGTAACCGAGGAGACTGATTACGCTCGTGAATGATCATCCTATTAACTCCTGTTATTTTTCTATGTGATATCAAGGCATTATAAAAGCCTGAACGTTGTATGAGAAATGCAATGAATTGAATCTACTTCATTCTATGAATTGCCTCTCCATTTTTGCCATCTCGTTTCTTCTTTCCTAATAGTGGTATCAGAGACATGGATTGAATCCTCTCTGCCAGAGCTTAATCACCTGGTTCAGATTTGATGGCCCCATCATCTACCTCATCTCTCTTGGCGGTGACTGTCCCTGTGTTCACATGAGACCTCATGATTATTGGAGACCTCTTCACAAGGCTTATGGGATATTGTGGAGCACGGGATCAAACCGGCTCCCTCTGGTAAATCCGTTGAAGGTACATCACCCCAAATTAGCCCAGAAGAGGAGATGTGAGATTCCAGAGCACTCCAACTAATTCAACAAGGAGTGTCGAACTCCATATTCCCCAAAATTATGGGTGCAAGCAAAAGAGCCATGGGATACCTTGAAACTAGAATTCAAGGAATCTAGAAAAGTCATCAAAATTAAATTGCAAGCTCTCAAAAGAAACTTTGATATTCTCACTATGAAAGATGACGAGTCCATTCAAGATTTCTTCGCTAGAACAACAAGCATCACCAACGAGATCAGAAATCTTGAAAACATAATTGAAGATCAACAAATAGTCGAAAAAATATTATGAAGCTTACCAAAGAGCTTCAACCACGTTGTCTCTGCTATCATTGAAGCACAGTACCTCGACACTCTGACTATTCCAGAGCTGTTAGGCTCTTTGCAATCACATGAAGATCTACTCAATCGAGAAAGTACGATGATAGATCATGCTTTCCAGACCAAGATGGATCTCAATCGATCCTCACAACATGTCGACGGACGCAAAGCTGACGGTGGAACTTAGACACTGAAACACACGCAGCATTACTCTAAGCAAGGAATTAGAGGGAGAGGGAGAGGTAGAGAACATTTCCAACAGGACAGAGACCAACCTCCAGCCGTGTACTACAATCTTTGTAAAAAAAACACGACACAAAGAGTTGTTACTAGAAGTGCACACGCTGCAAGAAACCGACACATTTTAAAAAGGATTGCTGGTTTCGTCAAAAGGTAGAAGCTAAGTTCACAGAGGAGGAAAGTGAAGGAGTGTTTTATTCTTGTTTCAAGTCCGAGACAGAATCTCTCCCAGCATGAACCAAGTTCATTGACAGTGGTTGTTCCAACCATATGGTCAATGACAAGGCATATTTCACAAATATTGATGACAATTTTAAGTCCAAGGTCTACCTGGGAGACGGGGAAACTAAAATCATAGAAGGAAAGAGAAACATAGTTGTAAAAACAAATGTCGAAAAAACAAACACCATAATAGGAGTTCACTATGCTCCCTCAGCCCAAAACCTTCTGAGCGTTGGTCGACTTCTGACCAAAGGATACTCCATCATTTTCAAGGACAACCACCGCACCATCATAGACGAAAGACCAGAAGTGAAGGACCGTTGTTGTCTCAGCTTCTATGTCCAAAAATAGGTTTTCTCTCTCAGAATGAAGAATGCTAATCATATTGCCTTCACCTGTAAAACATGGTAGTTGGGTCATCTTAACTTCCACCTGCAATCCAGATCTAAGCCTCACTTGGCATCATTGGCTTGGTCATCTTAACTTCCATTCTATGAAGGCTCTGCTCCATAAAAACATGGCAGTTGGGATACCTGATCTTTCTCTTGAGCCACAGGAATGTGAATCGTGTGCTATTGGCAAATCACATAGACTGCCCTTCCTTAAATCCTCCAGCAGAAGAAGTCGTGAGCCGTTGGACCTACTTCACATCGACTTATTGGGGCCTACCTCCACTGAATTCCTCGGAGGAAAGAAATACTACATACTCATTGTCGATGATCATTCCAGGTACATGTGGATCTACTATCTATCCCAAAAATCAAAAAGTTTCTTCTTTTTTAATAATTTTAAAAGGGAAATAGAAAATCAACTTGGAAAGAAAATTAAAGCAATAAGAAGCGACCGGAGAGGAGAATTTCTATCCTCAGAGTTCCAGAACTACTGCCAAAAAACATGGGATTAGAAGAGAGATGACTGCTCCAGGAACTCCACAACATAATGGAGTCGTGGAGAGGAGGAATCGCACTGTTGTTGAAATGGCATGAGCCATGACAATACACAAGCAATGCCCCAAGAACTTATAGGCAGAAGCCACTTCGACTGTTGTCCACATCCTTAACAGGGCACCCACAAAGGCAATACACAATTCCACTCCATATGAAGCATTGTTCAAGAACAAGCCTTCCATTGCACATCTTAGAACCTTTGGGTGCCTCTGCTATGGTCACATAGCCAAGGATAAAAGAGACAAATAAGATGAAACCAGTGAGAAATGTATCCCGATTGGTTACAGCTCACAAACCAAAGGGTATAGACTGTATCAGCCTCACAAAAGAAAATTACTAATATACAGGGATGTCACATTCCATGAGAATAGCTCTTGGGACTGGGGGTCAAAAGGAAAATCATCAAACACAAAGCTCAGATCATTGCAAAAATAGTCTATCGTTCTACAACAAACCTTGTCCACAGTCATCGTTCTACAATGTCGGGTTTCTCTAAGGAATTTTTAGTCGAGTGCGGCGAGTAGAGAATAGGTGTTGGAGTTGTGTTGCAGCAGAAAAAGTACCCTATTGCTTTCTTTAGTCAAAAAACAGGGGATTGTCACATCAAGCTACCCTCTTATAAATAAGAATGGATAGGTTTGGAAAAGGTGGTGCAACAATGGAGACCGTACTTATGGGCAAGACACTTTCAAGCTACCCCCTTAAAATTACGATTTGGAGAAATAATCTTGTGTCATGATTTCCCGAATCGTAATTTTAATAAAAGTTTTTCTACAAGCATTTGTAGTTTACTTCAATTAGATTTCGTTCATAGTTGCCTTTAAATTTCACAACCTTGTTAATGAATCACTTGGATTTAAAAAATAATAATAACTAGTAGTTGCAAGCACTGAATCATCCACCTCTCCGTGGAAACGATCTCAACTCTCACATTATTACTTGACACGGCATGTGCACTTGCGTTTAAATTATACACCGATTACGGGTGTATCAAGTTTTTGGCGCCGTTGTCGGGGAGGTGCAACGTATTTAGCGTTTATTTCATGCAATATTAGTGAAGCTTTAGTAATTAAAGCTCAAGTTTGTTTCTTTTGTTTATTATTGCTACTTTCAGAACTGTTGTGTTGCTTATTTAGTTTATTTGTTTACTGTCATTAGTTATTCTGTTGTGATGTTTAGTGTATGTCCAGACATCGAACACCAGAACTTTTGTCGTTGAACCTCGAGATCGAACGAACGTGTAGACAGAATAGAAGAGCGAGCCGATTAGAACGTAACAATTCAACAACCATGAATCCAAATAATGAAGACGCTCATAATGAAAACGATCTGGATGGTTTAGGACAAGAGGGTCAGGTGGAACATAATGGTCAACCTGCTGAGATTAGGAGAACCTATAGAGAATATAACATGCGTTTTAGAGAATGTCTACACTATAGTATCATTAAGCCTGCCATCGAAGCGAATAATTTCAAAATTGATTCCATGGCGATGAACTTAGTGCAACAAAAACAATTTAGTGGACTAAATCATGAGGACCCAAACTCCCATTTACGGACGTTCATGGATGTGTGTGACACATTCAAGATTAATGGCGCGTCAGACGAAGCGATTAAATTACGCTTATTTCCATTCTCGCTGTCGGGCAGAGCGAATGAATGACTTGATTCCCAAAACGGTCTCACCACTTGGCAGCAAGTGGTTGAATTATTTTTAGCAAAGTACTTCCCACCCGCTAAAACAGCCAAACTAATGCGACATCAGTACATTTACGCAAGGGAATGGTGAAACGTTGTACGACGCATGGGAGAGGTTCAAAGAACTTCTACGAAAATGCCCTCACCACGGTTTAGCAATGCACCAACGAGTGTGGACTTTTTATAACGGCCTCCAGACTTCTACAATGATCCAAGTAGATGGAGCTGCAGGAGGATCCCTCATAAACAAGTATCCCGAGGATGCATATGCTATCCTTGAAGATCTATCGTCAAACAATTATCAGTCGTTTGACCGACAGGCTCCTTTTTCGGTAGGTGGTCTTCACCAAGTAGATCAGTTAACCTCGTTCGCTGCGCAAATCACGACCCAATTTAACTCTATGAACAAAAGGTTAGATGCGCTGACATTAAATCATAATCAAATGAACTCACAGGTGAATAGCATAATGGCGGCCCCTACTATGAATCCATCATTCAATATAGAACAACTTGCAGACCACCCTACTTCTGGCTATAATGAAGAAATTAACTATATAGGAGGGCAACCTAGATATAATAATAATAATAATAATAATAATAATTTAATTCCAAATTATTATAATCCAGAGTTGCGTAACCACCCTAACTTTTCATGAAAGAACAACGTCGGTGTGGCACACCCGCCCGGTTTCAACTCAAATCCACGTCCAACTCAAAATGTTAATTACAATCAACAAGGACCTTCTAGAAAGTTAACCGATGAGATTCTTATCGAATCCATGCAAAAGAATGATACACGCATTACTAGTTTAGAGGGTTCACTTCGTGTAATTGAGTCTCAATTGGGGCAAATCGCTAACTCATTGAGTCTTAGACCTCAAGGGATACTCCCAACGGATACCACACCAAATCCGAAAGAAGATAATCAACATTGTAAGGGAGTCACTCTACGAAGTGGCAAGGAGTTGGGTAGTGAGCCGATAAAAGAGCAAGTTAAGGATAATAGAAAAAAAAAGTTAGAGGAGTTCACTCCTTGTATCCCCAATGAGAGGGCAATACAAGATGTTAATGGTAGGGAAAGAGAGGTAGAAGTGTTAAGAGAGAGGAAGAAAGAACCAAGTGTTGAAGATAAGAAGAAAAAAAGAAGATGCAATAATTTATCCACCACCACCGTTTCCACAACGGTTAAAAAAAGTAAACTCGACCAACAATTTCAAAAGTTTGTTGAGATATTTAAGAAATTACAAATCAACATCTCATTCGCCGAGGCTTTAGAGCAAATGTCTAGCAACGTAAAATTTATGAAAGATATCCTCTCCAAAAAAAGAGAAAATTTGGAACGAATAAGACAGTAGCACTCACTCAGGAGTGCAGCGCTATTCTTCAAAAAAGACTCACCAAAGTTAAAAGATCTCGGGAGCTTTACCATACTGTGTTCCATAGGATATAAATTTGAAAGCAAAGCGTTATGTGATTTAGGGGCGAGCATCAATCTAATGTCACTGTCAATATTTAGGAAGTTAGGTTTGGGGGAGATTTCCAAAACCTCCATAACCTTGCAATTGGTCGATCGGACCCTAGCATGCCCAAAAGGGATAGTTGAAGACGTGTTAGTAAAGGTGGATAAGTTCATCTTTCCTGCGGACTTTGTCGTTCTATACATGGAAGAGAATAGAGAGGTTCCGATTATTGTAGGGAGACCATTCCTAGCGACAGATAGGACCTTGATTGACGTGCAGAAAGGAGAGTTAACGATGCGAGTAAATGATAAGCAAGTCACATTTAACGTACTCAAAGCGTTAAAGTTTTCCCACCAGGAGGAAGACAATATGGAGGTAGTCAATCATGTTTCTATATGCGACTACATGTCAAGTTTACTTTCTGACGAACAAGATGTTTTGTTGAATCGTTTATTGATGGAGGATGAACAATCTGAGGAGGAAGTAATTCAAGAATGCTTACAAGCATTCGAGAAGCAAACTGCGTGGTTTCGTAAGCCGGAACCATTAGAGATGCCCGGGAAATCTTTGTCGGTTAAACCGTCCATCATTGAGCCACCATCGCTTGAGTTAAAACCTCTACCCGATCATCTTACATATGCATATCTAGGGGATAGCGACACACTGCCGGTTATCATCAATTCCAACTTATTACCTGATCAACGTGAACGATTAATAGAATTACTTAAGCAATTTAAAATGCTGCGAAGTTTCCTAGGGCACGCCAGTTTCTATAGAAGATTCATCAAAGACTTCGCGAAAATAGCTAAACCATTGAGTGGACTTCGAGAGAAAGGCGTAAAATTTTATTTTAGTGATGATTGCTTGAAGGCGTTCGACGAACTTAAATATCGTTTAACCACAGCACCTATTGTAGTAACACCTGATTGGGAAAAACCATTTGTCCTGATGTGTGACGCGAGCGATTACGCGGTAGGAGTTGTTTTGGGACAAGTGCGGGGTAAGATATTTCACACGATTGCTTAAGCTAGTAAAACCTTAATCAATGCCCAAGTCAACTACACTACCACCGAGAACTCGAGAAGGAATTATTGGCGGTGGTTTTTGCATTCGAAAAGTTTCGATCGTATCTCCTATGCACGAAGGATATAGTGTACACCGATCACGCTGCGATCCGTTATCTCATGGATAAGAGAGACGCTAAGCCACGGTTGATTCGTTTAGTACTTCATTTGCAAGAGTTTGATATATAGATTAATGATAGGAAAGGAACGGACACACATTGGATTAACCTCATATAGGATGGCTTATGGAACATCGTGTCATTTACCCCTAGAGCTTGAGCATCGTGCCTTTTGGGCGATAAAAAAGATTAACTACGATTTCCTGGAAACAGGCAAGAAGAGGCTACTACAACTAAATGAATTGGAGGAGATTAGGATGCAAGCCTATGAAAATTCGAGAATCCATAAGGAGCGTACTAAGAGACGGCACGACCAACGGTTGAAAGAAAAACACTTCGAGCCGGGCCAATTAGTTTTATTGTTTAATTCCCGTTTAAGATTATTTCCCGGAAAGCTTAAATCACGTTGGTCGGGATCATTTATGGTCAAAGAAGTGCATCAGTATGGCGCGGTGACTATTCTGAACGAAAGTGATGGAACCGAGTTTAAAGTGGATGGAGAAAGACTAAAATTATATCTGAGAGAGAATGACAACCGAGCGGTGTCTTGCTTGATGTTGCTGTAACCTAGCGTCGTCCTGCCGGGACGGTAAATTAGGCGCTTGGTGGGAGGCAACCCATCATATATGTTTTTGTTTTTGTCTTTTAGATTTAGTAAAAAAAAATGGATGATTATCTTGTGCGTAAAAATATCAATATATATATTTTTTGCAACCTAGAACAAAAGTTACAACTTTTTTTTTTGAAAAATACAACGTTTTGGACAGGAAAAATGCAGAAAAATAAAAGTTACAACCTTTCCTCAGAAAAGTTGTAACCTTTTTTTTGGTGCATTTTTCCTTCACAATTGAGCGAAGTAGTCGGTTCAGCCTATTCTTTCTAAACGCCGGCTCAACCTTATACTTAAAATTCGGTTCATTTTAATATATATCTCCTTCTGCTTTCACGACGCCTAACCCTACCCGGAACCCGCGACCCCTCTCTCGCGTCCCTGTTAGCGCAGACGGCGGGCGATCGAGGGCGATTCGACACCGACTGCGGGCGATCGGCTCTCGGAGGGGCACCTAACTGTCTCTGGTCACTTAAGCCGACGGAAGATCATCACTGCAGATCACGGTAAGCTTCCAACCCAGATACCTCGCTCATGGCTTCAAATAGAAGAGGAAAGGGGAAAGTGGTTGCCAGCAAGAAGAATGTTAAATTCATGACGGAAGAGGCGTGGCATCGCTTCGAAGGTCTCCAGTCTGCTCCTCTCATCTACGAGAGAGGACTCAAAATGGAAGTTCGAGCCGAACATATCAGGGTACTCCATTGGGAAACCTTCTGCCACCCGCGAACGGAAGTCGTTCTTCCTTGGGTTTTCGAGTTTTACGCCAATGCAGTAAGCATTGAGGAGGAGAAGGTTATGGTGCGGGGAAAGTATATTGATATTTCTGCAAATTCTAACAATGATCTCTTCGAGTTAGACAACGACGAACATTACGCTAAGTTAGATGCCACCATTGATCCGACTGAACTGGTGCCCGTTATTTCCAATTCTCTCGAGCCAAAGTGGTCAAGGGCACCCATGAAGGCATTAAAAGTCTACTTCATTATCACGGGAGGCCAAGGTCTGGCTCCACTTCATTAACGCTAGCCTCATGCCGACTCGTCACTTGAACAATGTCACTTATAACCGACTTGTTCTCATCTACTACATACTAAAAAGAATTAAGTTTAATGTGGGCGAGGTAATCAGCAAGCACATCAAAATGAGAGCTCAGGAAGATAAATCAAAGCAACTTTGGTTTCCAACTTTGATAACGGAGCTATGTCGGAGGTTTGGAGTGGCACAAGGTGAGGGGGATTTGATCACACCCGTTGCGAGGCATATCACAGAAACTGTTGTGGAAGTCAGCATAAAGGTAGCAGATGAGTTTGATGAGGCAAAGACAAAACCGAGGGTGGTGAGTTTCTGGGATGCTAGTCCGTCGTCAAATCTATTTTTCCTTCTTTTTAATGATTTGGTGAATGATCATAAGTATTTAAACAAAATTTGCACGTTAATTAAGTCTCTTTACTAGGGACTAGCAAAGGGCAAAAGTGTGGAGGTAGGAGTGTTTTCACTCCTATAAATTGAGTGAATGATGAAATTTATCAATAATGCATGCTGATCCTAATTCTCTTTGGGTAAAATGATCAATCTTAAGAGTTCAAACTTTTAATTTAAAATTAGTAAGATTGAGGATAAGTTCATTTAAGTACTTTTATCTTTACACAATATTCCCTAAAAGAGTTTGCTTCTTAGAAATAGATTTCAATTGATTTCCAAAAATAATGAGAAAAGAGCAAGCAAGAACCGAGCATGGAGATGTAAGCCAAAGCATGAATATGGTTAGTTAATTTGTAGGATGACTAGGGTTTCCTTCGATCATTTCACTCATACATTGATGTTAGTAACATTTGGCTTGATCATCTGTTTACCTTTTGTGCTTGAACCTTGAATTTTCTGAGATTTCTTCTCACTCGTTCTAATTGTTATTTCTTGATATCTCTTCAACTATGGGGGACCTTTAAAAAAAATAATAAGAAGAGAAAATCATGTGAGTCATAGTGATTAGTGTACACGCACTTAGGCCACTAATCACTATGACTCACATTATTTGCTCTTCTTATTTCTTTTTAAAGGTCCCCATAGTTGAAGAGATATCAAGAAATAACAATTAGAACGAGTGGGAAGAAATCTCAGAAAATTCAAGGTTCAAGCACAAAAGGTAAACGGATGATCAAGTCAAATGTTACTAACATCAAAGTATGAGTGAAATGATCGAAGGAAACCCTAGTCATCCTACAAATTAACTAACCATATTCATGCTTTGGCTTACATCTCCATGCTCGGTTCTTGCTCGTTCTTTCCTCATTATTTTTGGAAATCAATTGAAATCTATTTCTAAGAAGCAAACTCTTTAGGGAATATTGTGTAAAGATAAAAATACTTAAATGAGCTTATCCTCAATCTTACTAATTTTAAATTAAAAGTCTGAACTCTTAAGATTGATCATTTTACCCAAAGAGAATTAGGATCAGTATGCATTATTGATAAATCTCATCATTCACTCAATTTATAGGAGTGAAAACACTCCTACCTCCACACTTTTGCCCTTTGCTAGTCCCTAGCAAAGAGACTTAATTAACATGCAAATTTTGTTTAAATACTTATGATCATTCACCAAATCATTAAAAAGAAGGAAAAATAGATTTGAAACTGAAATACTCCCCTGACGTAGGATAGCCCACCTATTTGCTCATTGCTCAGGTTGGGTGGGCATCATTCATTCATCTGCGAGGCTTCCGTCAATACTACAATGTCGTTTTGTAACTTGCACGCTCATATATTTGGCAAAGAGAGAAACCATAACAACAAGAATATTCCATGTGACCATCCGATATAACCTCCCAACAATTTAATCACATTGTTATAACATAATCACAACTGCAAATTAGCCCAAGTAGTCATTTTGAAACTAATCTTGCAAGCAATTTTTAGTATTATAAAGCAACCAACAAAAGTTAATTGGAAAGCAAAAACTAAGCAGGTGACCAAAATAGTGCGGCAAAAATGTGAATATAGTGAATGCGCCATCAAAAGTAGAAAACGAGACTCTAATCCATCCAGAAACATATTGTGATCAAAATAGTGCAGTTTTCCACCATACTATAAGCATATTCGTACAAGAATTGTCGTCGTCTTCCTCCTTGCTTTCCTCTTCATTGTTTGAGTCAGTGTCAACGTACTCGGTTGGGTACAGGTTGTCCCCATATATCTTCATCCAAGAGATTCCCCTCCTCGTCGAACTGTGACTGGAACTAAAAAACAGCGTCTTCTACAGGTATCTTTGCTTTCCGTAATAGAAGATCCTGCTTTTTCTGCATATGATCCATGCGGGATTTGAAATAAAAATATTGGCATCATTGATACGCCTTCATGAACTCAACACTGTCCATCACATCCTCCAAAGTAGCATCCTTTCCAGATGGAATCTTCACTTTCCTGAGTCTGCTGCCAGACGACGGACTAGCGTCCCGGAAACTCGCCACCCTCGGTTTTGTCTTTGCCACATCAAACTCATCTGCCACCTTTATGTTGACTTCCACAACAGTTTCTGTGATATGCCTCGCAACGGGTGTGATCAAATCGCCCTCACCTTCTCCAACCCTCCGACTTAGCTCCGTTATCAAAGTTGGAAACCAAAGTTGCTTTGATTTATCTTCCTGAGCTCTCATTTTGATGTGCTTGCTGATTACCTCGCCCACATTAAACATAATTCTTTTTAGTATGTAGTAGATGAGAACAAGCCGGTTATAAGTGACATTGTTCAAGCGACGAGTCGGCATGAGTCTAGCGTTAATGAAGAGGAGCCAGACCTTGGCCTCCCGCGATAATGAAGTAGACTTTAATGCCTTCATGGGTGCCCTTGACCACTTTGGCTCGAGAGAATTGCAAATAACGGGCACCAGTTCAGTCGGATCAATGGTGGCATTTACGTTAGCGTAATGTTCGTCGTTGTCTAACTCGAAGAGATCATTGATAGAATTTGCAGAAATATCAGTATACTTTCCTCGGACCATGACCTTCTCCTAAATGCTTACTGCATTGGCGTAAAACTCGAAAACCCAAGGAAGAACGGCTTCCGTTCGCGGGTGGCAGAAGGTTTCCCAATGGAGTACCCTGATACGTTTGGCATACTCACGACTCCATTCTCGAACTTCCATTTTGAATCCTCTCTCATAGATGAGAGGAGCAGACTTGAGAGCTTCGAAGCGATGCCACGCCTCTTCCGTCATGAATTTAACATTCTTCTTGCTGGCAACCACTTTCCCTTTTTCCTCTTCTATTTGAAGCCATGAGCGAGGTATCTGGGTTGGAAGCTTACCGTGATCTGCAGTGATGATCTTCCGCCGGCGTAAGTGACCGGAGACAGTTAGGTGCCCTTCCGAGAGCCGATCGGCCGCAGTCGGTGTCGAATCGCCCCCTATCGCCCGCCGTCTGCGCTAACAGGGACGCGAGAGAGGGGTCGCGGGTTCGGGGTAGGGTTAGGCGTCGTGAAAGCAAAAGGAGATAGATATTAAAATGAAATGGATTTTAAGTATAAGGCTGAACCGGCGTTTAGAAAGAATAGGCTGAACCGGCGTTTAGAAAGAATAGGCTGAACCGGCTACTTCGCTTAATTGTGGAGGAAAAAGGCAGCAAAAAAAAGGTTACAGACCAAAGGTGGTGCAAGTCAAAAGTTATGGTGATCTGTTAGCCAGATCAGGACCCCAACAAATTTGTTTTTTTACAGTAGTCTATGTCTGAATCAGGAGCCCGATAGGGCTGCATGAGGACCTGATACAGATCTGCTTGGTGAGACTTAATCCTTAGTCGTGATCGAAGCCCAACGTCTTTATCGGGGTTCTAATAGAGTGGGAGAGCAAGTTTCTTTCTCGTAAAATTAAGTATTGTAAAGAGACTATGTTGCTAATTTTTTCGTGTATGATGCCCCGGGTGCTGGGAAAAAAGCATAAACTGATATCTTCGCACAAATTATCCTTTCTCCACTTTCTCCATGCACTCTTCTCCTAGATCAAAATCCCACCTCTTCTCTATCATTCCCTAGTCTCTCTCTCTCTCTTATTTCAAAGGGGAAAGGGGAAAAAATCTAGTGCATGCTCATTTGATCCAATCCTATAAGGACCGCTAACGTGATCCTTTGTGAAAGAAAAATAACAGCATATTAAATTGTATATCATCTAACCAATCCTTATTCTGCTAATCCTCATCTCATTTAATATGTAAGCAATTCTTTTGAGCAACAACATAGTGGCATGATGGTGATACGATGCAAATCATGCAACATAAAGTTCAACAACCTATCTTTTTAGTTAATTTTTTATCATGCTAAACAAGAAAGCTCTTATAATAGGAGATTCTTTTAGCACTAAAAGTTTCTCAACAATTCTATTGTGCACAACTTCCCACAAAAGCTAACGTTTTATTTTCCCAATCAATTTCAGAGTATGGAGTGGCAAATAAAGCCTCTATTAAAGGAGATGCATATAGCTATGGAGTACTCATGCTAGAAATGTTTACCGGAAAGAGACCAACAGATGAATCCTTGAAGGAAGGTCTAACCCTTCACAAAATGGTTGAGACAGCACTTCCCGAGAAAGCTATGGACATCATAGATCAATCCCTACTATCTGAAGAGAGTAGAGAAGATTTTGATGCAAAAAGGCTACATGAATGTTTGGTTTTGGTGCTCCATATCGGACTCTCGTGCTCCAAGGATTTACCCAATGAGCGCATGGACATTCGACTTGTACTCAAGGAACTTCATGCAATTAGGGACACAATGGCCAATCCTAGCATCCAAAGGCAAGAAGATAGATTGAATGTGCTAATTGGAGAGGCTCATTCACATCAACCGTTCAAATCATGATCCAAGCTACCATCAGAAGGAAACAAGAATTGCTTCTGGTTGATGCATGATGTTACTAAGCATGAACAATAGTAACTAAGGAAGTTTCAAATGTATACCTGCAATTTGACTGACCACAAACATTGTACCTGCACTCCAATTTTCTTGTTTAAACAACTAATTTGAATTCAACTACTTACATACTGTCTTCTATCTGAAATAGTCTGCAGAGAGTAATTTAGATCAATGCACAGTTATCGTTGAAGGAAGATGGTTTGATTTCTCAAGTCAATGAACTTCCCAAATGTAAACATGATGATCCAAGGTCTAAAATTTGGAAAATAATGATGATCTGAGATCTGACAACTGGGAAAAGCAAAATTACCGCATTAATGCAGGAGTTGAAAGAAAGAGAAGAATGGAGAACAGCACTTAGTAGCTAATTACAGTGTTTCATGCTTCATGAAACCTGTCTGTTCATTTACTGGTTGATCATATGCTTTTCCTAGCAATTGCATCCAAATGTTGGATAAGTTGAAATTAATTCAAATATTGCTCTCTAAATTTGTCCGATTTCCGAATATTGCTCTAAATATTGCTCTCTAAAATAATGAATTTCAGAATATTTAAAGTTGCCTCACAAGTCACAAGTCAAAATTCTTGGAAAAACGGGGCCTGAATATCTCAATTTGTTGGCCATCTAAACATTTATAATTGTTAGAAGTTGGGTTATATTGTTTTATCTTGTATTTGGCTCCCTCCTATATATAAAGGAGGGGCTCCTTATTCTAGGATAATGAAGTGCTATTTCCCGTTCAACATGGTATCAGAGCCACGAGGGTGACCTAGCGCGCCCGATCGCGAGTTCCGCCGTCTTCCGCATGCGCGTCTTCCAGCAGCGCTCCAGCAGCGGCGTCCAGCGCTCCTCTTCCAGCAGCGCTCCTCGTCTTCCAGCAGCGCTCCTTCAGCAGCAGCGGCGTCCAGCGCTCCTCGTCCAGCCCGTCTTTAGTTCCAGCGGCGTCCCCCGTCGTCAGCCCGTCTTCCAGCAGCGGCCTCCTGTCGTTGTTTCCGTCTGTGTGCCCTGGACACCGGCTGTATGTCCCGGTGAGTCCGCTTCTCAACAAGAAAGCTCTTATAATAGGAGATTCTTTTAGCACTAAAAGTTTCTCAACAATTCTATTGTGCACAACTTCCCACAAAAGCTAACGTTTTATTTTCCCAATCAATTTCAGAGTATGGAGTGGCAAATAAAGCCTCTATTAAAGGAGATGCATATAGCTATGGAGTACTCATGCTAGAAATGTTTACCGGAAAGAGACCAACAGATGAATCCTTGAAGGAAGGTCTAACCCTTCACAAAATGGTTGAGACGGCACTTCCCGCGAAGTGACAATGGTCGGGAGTATATTGACTCTCAATTTCAACGGTACCTGTGTGACTTGGGTATCCTCCACCAAACTTCTTGTGCCTACACCCCTGCACAAAATGGAGTTGCAGAGCGGAAAAATCGACACCTCCTGGAGGTTGCTCGTTGCATGTTACTCAAAATGAATCTTCCTAAATACTACAGGGGTGAGGCTGTCCTCACGGCTACGTATCTTATTAATCGTCTCCCCACTCGTATCCTTCAACATAAAACCCCGCTTGCAGCTCTCAATATTACTCCTACTGAGCTTCCCCCACGTATCTTTGGGTGTGTGTGTTTTGTCCATGTGCACCACACATCCAAACTTGACCCACGTGCGCTTCGGTGTATCTTTATTGGCTACTCAAGCACTCAAAAAGGGCATAAGTGTTTTCATCCGCAGACTCGCAAGACCTTCATCTCCATGGATGTTACCTTTCATGAGTTCGAACCCTATTACGGGAGCCATCTTCAGGGGGAGAATGCGAACGTGGAAGAGAGCTTCCCTACCCCTTTACCAATCTCTCCTCCTTATCAGTCATCCACTCCTCATCAGCCATCCATCTCCACTTCTCATCAGCCATCCATCCATGTTGTTCCGCCGTCTATTACTCCTCCCTTACAGGTATATACTCGTCGTCGACGAGGGGGCAAAAATGGTCAGCTCCTGCTCAATGTACCAGAATCCACGCCTGACCCGTTAACTGGTCCTCAAGGTAACCGTGCTTCTACTCACCATCCCTTATCTCTGTATGTGACTTATGACTCCTTGTCTTCTCGACATAGAGCCTTAGTCACCTCTCTGTCTTCCTTTTCCATCACTTCCTCGTGGCAGGAAGCTCTGAGACATCAGCAGTGGAGAAAGGCTATGGAGGAAGAGATGGGTGCCCTTGAGAAGAATTGTACATGAGACCTTGTCTCCCTTCCTCAAGGCAAGACTGTGGTTGGATGTAAGTGGATTTTTTCGGTTAAACAAAACTCCCAAGGGTTGGAGGACCGCTACAAGGCCAGATTGGTGGCCAGGGGATACACCCAAACAGCAGGGAGTATGCCGCCTGTTGCAAAGATGAATTCTATTCGGATCCTGCTCTCGTGTGCCGCCTGTAAAAATTAAACTTTGAGTCAGCTTGATGTGAAAAATGTCTTCCTCCATGGAGACCTGGAAGAGGAAGTATACATGTCTTGCACCCCTGGCCTTACTGTTAAGGGATCTGAAGGGAACGTCTGCAGGCTGATTCTATATGGCCTTAAGCAATCCCCGACGGCTTGGTTTGGAAGATTCCAACGAGCAATGGTGACCTTTGGATTCAAATAGACTAACGCGGATCATACCCTATTTGTAAAGCACGGACATGGAAAAGTGACGGCATTGATTGTGTATGTGGATGATATTGTAATAACTGGCGATGACATTGAGGAAATAAAACACTTGAAGGTCAGACTGGCTAGTGAATTTGAGGTTAAGGATCTGGGAAACCTCAAGTACTTCCTTGGCATTGAAATTGCCAGATCCAGGCATTGTATCTTCATCTCTCAGAGAAAGTACATTCTTGACCTTCTGAAAAATACGGAGATGAGTGGGTGTCGGCCTGCAGACACACCCATAGAAACAAACCATAGATTGGGAAGAGACGAAGGAGAACCGGTGGCTGATATCAATGCTTTTCAACGGCTAGTGGGGAGACTTATATACCTATCTCATACTCGCCCAGATATCTCGTACGCTGTCGGAGTTATTAGCCAGTTCATGCACGCTCCTAAAACTCATCACTTGGATGCTGCCAATCGGATTCTCAGATATCTCAAGACCTCCCCTGGACGTGGGATCCTATTCTCTCCAAACAAAGATCTAACCATTGAAGTCTTCACAGATGCAGATTGGGCAGGATCTATCGATGACCGGAGATCCACTTCTGGGTATTGCACTTTAGTTGGAGGCAATCTAGTAACGTGGAGGAGCAAAAAATAGCACGTCGTTGCTAGATCCAGTACCGAAGCGGAGTTTAGGGCTATGGCCCAAGGTATATGTGAAGGAATGTGGATCTGATCCCTTCTGCTTGAACTTGGGATTCACGGCAAAGGACCCATCCGCCTATACTGTGATAACAAGGCGGACATTAGCATCGCTCACAATCCCGTCCAGCATGATCGCACTAAACAAGTTGAAGTCGATAGGCATTTCATCAAGGAAAACATTGTAAGGGGAGTTGTTAGCACTCCTTTTGTTCCCTCCGATCAACAACTGGAAGATGTGCTGACAAAGGCCTTGTCTCATAAGGTGTTTTGGAATATTATGTCCAAGTTGGGCTTGACAGATATCACAAGCACAACTTGAGGAGTGTTAGAAGTTGAGTTATATTGTTTTATCTTGTATTTGGCTCCCTCCTATATATAAAGGAGGGGCTCCTTATTCTAGAGTAATGAAGTGTTATTTCCCGTTCAACAATAACTAAGACCCAATTAGCAGAAATGTTGCCACCCATTGTCCGAGATAACTGTTTGATAGATTTTGGTTGTGCAACTGGCAAAGAAATTTATTGGCATCTAATGTGGCTCCAAATATCGCACATGAGAGGTTGCTTTTGTGACTCTCATGCCACCCTGTCTTGATGGGGACTATCTCCCTTTCTCAAGCCGATCTAGTGCTCTCTGGGGCGTCATTCAACGATGCTATTATTATCACGCCAACATTGTGAATGCCAATGTTTGACGCATTATGGTAGATATTGGAAATGTCGTGAACATCTTGTTAAAGAAGGTTTTTTTCGTCGTGGGGCTGGAGCTTCCTTCCTTGAAGGCAAGCAATTGACCACTGGTTAGCTTCTTGGGAAACCACACAGAAGTGGAGGGATGCATTCGACTCCCAGTTATATTGGTCAAGACAGCAAAGTTGGTCATCTTCATTGTTATTAGCGGCCATGTCATCTATAATACCATCTTAGACAGGTCGTTGTTGAATGCATTTTGGGTTAAATTATCAATTCGGTACCTAATAATGAAGTTTTGGGCCAGCGACGAGGAAAACGAGATCGTGGAGATCCCGTTGTGTCTCGGAGGTGCTATGTCGAAGTCATCAATGTAATTGAGGAAGGTGTATGCGAGGAGGTGTATCGTCTCATCCTGGTACATCATTTTCAGCAAGTTCGTGTGGTGGAATGAGAGGAGGGTGGCGAAGAGGAGAAAAGTTTTGCGATCAATGGAGAGCTCTTGAAAGCAGAGCTGGAAATTTTGATCAAGTATTTACGCGAGAACCTTGACGCTTTTACCTGTTCGTCCAATGAAATGACTGAGATTGATTCTGAGTCGCGTATTAATGACTGAACATCAATCCCGATGTACGTCTGGTGAAGCGGAGAAAGTGGAAGGTTGTTGATGAGTTGGCGGTACCTATAAGGGGCAAGGTGAAGTTGTTGAAAGCAGGCTTTGTACGAGGAGTGCAGTATCCAGAGTGGATTTCAAATATGGTTATGGTAAGGAAGTCCAATGGACAATGACGCATGTGTATCGACTTCCGTAATGTCAATGAAGCCACCCCCAAAGATTCCTACTCATGTCTTCGATTGATGCCCTGGTTGATTCTGGGTCTACCTTTCTTTCTTAAGCTTCCTCGCACTACCAGAAAATTGACTTTTTGAAAGGGCAATTTGTCGTGGCAAAAAGTCTTTTGCCACGGCCTACCCACAGCAAAGGGGTGTGGGCAATGCGAGCGTGGCAAAAATTATTTGTCACGCTCGTTGTGGCAAATACCCTTTTGCCACAGTTTTAAATTGTGGCTAAAGGTCTTGATTTCTGCTGCTATTTGTCACGATTTCTATGCCGTGGCTAAAGGTTTATCATTTGTCACTGTATTAAATGTGACAAATACTTGGCTGATTTTTTTTAAAAAGGTATTTTCTGCGGTTTAAACCCGTGGCAAATACTTGACTAATTTATTTAGAAAAATATTTGCCACAATTTGAAGTCGTGGCAAATAATTCAATGCATTTACAAAAAGGTAACGTTATAAGCACATTGATACCAGCTATTCACAGTCAAATTATATTCACGGTCCAAATAATAATATTTGTACACCAACATGTTATTGGCACACCTTCTCCTTCCTAACCATTTCATGTCAACATAAAAGTCACTTCCAATTAGCATGACTAACCAGATAGTAGTCTGTTAATGGGGGCAAAATGTATGCAGTAAATGTTTTTATTAGTTCATATTGTTGTTAATACAACTTATGACATGCTAAAATGGCTATAATCAATAACATCATGATGTATTACAACATTTGGAAGCAAAAATAGAAAAATAGTCAGGTTGGAGTCTCCATTGAGTGTGGATTGTTGTCTCTTCATCGAGAGCAACTTGTAGTGGTCTCCATGCATGCTCACTCCTCACCGATCGCAGATCACAAACTCATGCCCCTCTGTATAGTCTACATATCGGCAAATCAAATACCGCAATAATATATATCCTAAAAATTAAGAGGATAGTATTCAACAAAATATTATTATCTACTATAAAGTTTAATGGCAGTATGCCTTAGAAAAAAACTAACCTCAAATTGGGACTAACGTTTTTTTCAATATCAAGTGAAAGGATGTATAATACATACATTTGGGGATTCAAGTTTAGAGAATGCATGAACAAGTTGAAATCCCTATTCACATGAATTCTTCTTAGTTAGTTAAAACAACAATTGACATCATGTACATATTGCAGATTGTTAAATAACAATAAAATATAGAATAAAATGCTCAGCACAATGCAATCACAATGCTGGTCAGAAATCTCGTGTGGAATGCTGCTCATAGTATTTGCAAAAAATTATGTAACAAAATGAAGCACTAGCACAAGTTGTTCATCACTCCAGTATACTAACTGGGAAAAAAAATCTAAAGTAAAAAATATTAACCAAACAAAAATCCAACACCAACATGAACCTGCATCAAACACCCATGCACTATAATGAATAAAATGTCAGCACAATGCAATCACAATTTTGCTGGTCAGAAATCTCGTGTGGAATGCTGCTCATAGCATTTGCAAAACATTATGTAACAAAATGCTGCACTAGCACAAGTTGTTCATCATTCCAACATACTAACTAGAAAAAAAAATCTAAAGTAAAAAATATTAACCAATAAAAAATCCAACACCAACATGAACTTGCATCAAACATCCATGCACTATAATGAATAAAATGTCAGTACAATGCAATCACAATTTTGCTGGTCAGAAATCTCGTGTGGACTGCTGCTCATAGCATTTGCAAAAAATTATGTAACAAAATGCTGCACTAGCACAAGTTGTTCATCATTCCAGTATACTAACTAGAAAAAAAATCTAAAAGTAAAAAAATATTAACCAAATAAAAATCCAACACCAACATGAACCTGCATCAAACACCATGCACTGTAATGAATAAAATGTCAGCACAATGCAATCACAATTTTGCTGGTCAGAAATCTCGTGTGGAATGTTGCTCATAGCATTTGCAAAAAATTATGTAACAAAATGCTGCACTAGCGCAAGTTGTTCATCATTCCAGTATACTAACTAGAAAAAAAATACTAAAGTAAAAAATATTAACCAATAAAAATCCAACACCAACATGAACCTGCATCGTACACTGTTATCGAATAGAAATGGGATCGGGGAAGAGAAGAAGAATCCGGCAAGGGGGAGGGCCGGCGGTGGAAGGCGAGACGAAAATAGGGAGGATAAAAGATGAACTTAGGGAGCAACCCTAAAAACCTTCATACAATCAAGCATAACATTCAAACTCCTACCCCTCCCTCTTATATAGATGGGGGAGGGCACACATATTAAGACATTACATTTAATAACCATAACATCTAATTAACATTAATTAAAAACTATTTAATTAATACTAATTGAATAATTATCACACTTAATTCACTTAAATAAAATAATAATAATCATGGCGGCTTCCATGCACGTGCTTCAGATAATTGCGGCGGCGTCCATAAGCATACTTCGGTGATCTCCATGCAGGGGGTCCACGTGAGCGAAAGTGTATGCGTAACACTATACCGCCCTTGAAAATCGACCTTGTCCTCAAGGTCGAGTATTATGCTTTTATCAGGATCTTTAAGGATTTTGACGAGAAAGAAGTTGTGCATTGTCAGTGGCGGCGGTGAAAGCCATGAGGAAAATGAACGAAGAGGTGTTAAAAACGGAAGAAAATTTTTGGTAGAGATTTTATGTGTTATTACGGTGGGGTGAGAAGAAAGGGGGACAGTTGGTCTGGGTGTGGGTGTGGGGGTAAAAGTTGGCGCTGGATGAGGATGGAAAGGGGGGCGGCAGCTAGGGGAGGGAAAAGTGGTGGTGCTTTTGTTTGGAAAAACAAAATTAATGAAAGGACAAAAAGGTGGATGTGACAAGACAATGGAGGAGAAATAAAGTTGGTGATAAGAGATGGTGACATTTAATGAGGGTGAGAGAGATAAAGTGGGGGTTGGTGTGTAGTGGGATAAGCGGCAGCAATCATAAAGGGTGAAGAGTTGGTGCTGGTTCCCATGAAAAAGAAAAGAACACATGGGGCGTGCGGCTCAAGGATGGGAAGCGCAGTGGAGCGGGAAAGTATCCGGCGGATGAGGGCGGGCTGGCGGACGAGGGCGCCGGAGGCTTGGCTTGCTGGTGCTGCGGCCGGAATCGGCGCGGGATGGAGAGGGCGGTCGGAGGCGGCGGCTGCTCGACACAGGAGGGGCAGCGGCGGCGGTGGCTGCTGCTCAACTCTGGAAGGGAACTGTGGTGTGGTTGCAAAACGCGGGGAGGGGACTGCGGGGCCGGCCGCTCGACGTAGAACGGGAATGATGGGGTAGTCTGTTTGACGTCGGGTGGCGAAAACGATGTGGGAGGTGCGGTGGCTGCTGCTGTTGGACGCAGGAGGTGCGGCGGCTGTGGCTCGACGTTGGAAGGGGGCTGCGTGGAGGCGTGCTCGAAGGCGCTGGAAGGATGGCTGCTCGCTGGAAGGTGAAGGTGCGGCGTGCGCGAAGGCGCTGGAATGATGATGACGCTGGAAGGTGAAGGTGGGGCGGGCTGCTCAACGGTGGGAGGGGAAAAAAGGGCCGGCTGCTCGACGCTGGGGCCTGGCTGCTCGCCGTTGGGGGCTGGCTGCTCGACGCAGGACGGGGACGGTGGTGTGGGTTGCTCGACAATGGGCATGGTGGTGGTTGAGAGCGGGGCTCGCAGTTGTTCTTTGGCGAGGGCCCTCTGGCGGCATGCCAGAGCATAACGCTCTTGTCGGCGTTTGTCGTCTGCGATGTACTGGACGAGGAGGTCATTCATAGCTTGGACCTCGTTGCGGATGGCAAGGAGCTCGCTGCGGTGGAGGTCGAGCCAGGCGCTGGATCTCGGCGGCGCTAGGGCGGGCGGAGCGGCAGGTCGGACCATTGTTACCGAATAGAAATGAGATCGGGGAAGAGAAGAAGAATCCGGCAAGGGGGAGGGCCGGCGGTGGAAGGCGAGACGAAAAGAGGGAGGATAAAAGATGAACTTAGGGAGCAACCCTAAAAACCTTCATACATTCAAGCATAACATTCAAACTCCTACCCCTCCCTCTTATATAGATGGGGGAGGGCACACATATTAAGACATTACATTTAATAATCATAACATCTAATTAATATTAATTAAAAAACTATTTAATTAATACTAACTAAATAATTCTCACACTTAATTCACTTAAATAAAATAATAATAATCAGGGCGGCTTCCATGCACGTGCTTCAGATAATTGCGGCGGCGTCCATAAGCATACTTCGGTGATCTCCATGCGGGGGGTCCACGTGAGCGAAAGTGTATGCGTAACATACACCCATGTCCTATGGCCTATAATGAATAAAATGTCAGCACAATGCAATCACAATTTTGCTGGTCAGAAATCTTGTGTGGAATGCTGCTCATAGCATTTGCAAAAAATTATGTAACAAATGCTGCACTAGCACAAGTTGTTCATCATTCCAGTATACTAACTAGAAAAAAAAATCTAAGTAACAAATATTAACCAACAAAAATCCAACTCCAACATGAACCTCCAACAAAAATCCAAAATGAACCAACAAAAACACCCATGCGCTATAATGAATAAAATGGTAGCACAATGCAATCACAATTTTGCTGGTCAAAAATCTCATGTGGAATGCTGCTCATAGCATTTGCAAAAAATTATGTAACAAAATGCTGCACTAGCACAAGTTGTTCATAATTCCAGTATACTAACTAGAAAAAAAATCTACAAGTAAAAAATATTAACCAAATAAAAATCCAACACGAACATGAAGCTGCATCAAACACCCATGCACTATAATGAATAAAATGTCAGCACAATGCAATCACAATTTTGCTGGTCAGAAATCTCGTGTGGAATGCTGCTCATAGCATTTGCAAAAAATTATGTAACAAAATGCTGCACTAGCACAAGTTGTTCATCATTCCATCATACTAACTAGAAAAAAATCTAAATTCAACCATCAAATTAGTTTTCATAAGATAATCTTGATTATAGTACTTCGGAAAAGTATAACAATCAAATACTTCACAGACAATGAAAGATCAAAAAACGTATGCATCTCGTAGAATATTATCCGTGGCAAAATGCACATAAATTATCTAGGTAGATGCAGCAAAAAATGAACAAATTGCCAACAAGCTTCATGGTTCAGCTAAAGATCTAGCAATTCTAAGGAAGAATATTATTCAAAATACCACAGAAAAAGATCTTCACTAAAACACAAACAATAGTTCTAAGTTCTTTAGATGACAAATCAACTTATCCACAAACATATTCATCCAAAGGAGGTTTATGAATGAACTATATTATTTAGATAACAGATCATCCTAACCACACATATTCATTAGCAATAATATAATCTCAGAAAAATTTATTCAAATCAAGCTGATCACCTTGATTGATGATGTCTCCAAGTCCAACAATGCGGAGTATCCCCCCACACAAACCAAAGCTCCCTAGTCGGCACGGTGAAGATATTCGTCTATGTTTGTATGTCGATATAAGAACCCTGCCAACACAAAATTGATCATAGAAATTTACACCCAAAATTGCAAACATTTATTTGATTAGAATGAAACTGACAGTAAAAGTTCTTCCTCTGAAGACAACAACGCTTGATAGAAATCAAAATTTAACTCTAATTAGTAAAATACCTATGTATTATACAATATCACTCAATTTCAGGTCAAATAAAGGCATACTGGAAAGCCTTGAACATGTATAAACATGGAATAAATTAAGAAGGAAAATCATCCATATCCAGATGAATGGATGAAGGCGAAAGTGCGGGCTTGCATAAGTAGATCGTCAAACAGAATTAAACGAGATAAAGCAATTTGTAGCATTAAGCTGAACTTTGAATACCATCAGTGGTAGCAACACCATCAGTGGTAGCAACACCATCAGTGGTAGCAACACCTTAATCAGCGCGAAACCAATGCTTGACTTTAAAGAGGAGAGGGCAGGAGATTCGGTAGTGGCAAGTAGGCCTTCGGATGAAAACTTTGTGGCAATCAGAAATCATGTGGGAATAGGAGAGAAATGTCAGACCGAAAGGATGGAAAACAAACCTTTTCTGATCTCATCGGATCGTTGACGCAGAACCCAGACACTAGTTGAGGTCATCAATGGCGATCAAGGGCAGCAAGGTTCAGACAATATGGAACCGAAGAGATTGGGAAAAGTGGTTGGCATCTTTGTGAGGGAGGAATATCAAGCACATCGTGGATAGTGATGAGAAGAACCACTGATAAGTTCATTGATGCGTGGTATTTTGGAGCCTAGATGTGAGCGGGTTGAGGGTCTGAGAGGCAAGAGAGAGGTGCGGGGGTAGGAAAAATTAGAACAAATGACAGGCAAAATTGCAAGTGATGATGATGATGAACTACTGGTAGTTCATCCCAAAAGAAATGCCTCGGCTTCAAAAAAAAGTACAGATGAATCTATAAATGTACCAAAAATTAAGAGTGCTTACTTATCAAGATATGCTTTTATTGTTGAATCAACTCCCTAACATGATGATATGCCGCCGAAGTGAAAGAATTCTGCACACAAAAATTCCTTCGTTAGTGAATATAATGTTAGCCTACTTTGTGTGTCAAAATGACATCATAAATTTTTAAAAAAGTTTGGAAAAGCTGTGTGGAGCTTGAATATATTGTAGTTTTTAACTGCATCTAACAAAATAGATAATTTAGTAAGTTTACAAATATTTTCTGATTTCAAGCTTAAGGCAAAGAGAAAAGAAATCAGAAACAGTAACTTTGCTTCTTGACCTACACAGTAAATACTTTACAACAACAACACTCAAGCCTTTATCCCACCATAGTGGGGTCGGCTATATGGATCCTTTGTCGCCATTGCGCTCTATCTTTAATCATAGCCTCACTAATGCCTAAGTACATCGTATCTTTCCTTATAGTTTCATTCCAAGTCTTTTTTGGTCTACCCCTCCCCCGTTTAACATGTCTAGTGACTAAACTCTCACAATGCCTAACAGGTGCCTCTAATGGTCACCTATGTACCGTAAATACTTTAATCTTAAGAAAATGCTTGGCAAAGAAAAGTTGCTCGTGTTAAATGAAGTATAGTTTTCATATTTGAAGTTCTTGAGACAAATACGACGGAGGCCATTACAGATTTACAGTCGAATAAAAAAGCATTGATACTTGAAAACAACCCAAAAGCAAGAGAGCATGGGGTTTCTCCGTGCGGGCGGCAACATTCGCCAGCCACTTGTGCTCCTGGATGTTCTCTATTGTAGATTGAACCTCCTTTCACTCTATTTCTTCGCTCAAGGCATTTCCCCTGCTCCTTCTCTGTTTCACTCTATTTCAGCAATCAAGACCGGTAGGGTGAATTAGCTTGGTTGGATGCAGGGCCCGATAATAACCTGGGTCTATAATCATGCAAAACGAAGCAGGAACCGCCATTGCAAAAAGAAGCAAGTGTTTGTAAAGAATTAATCATCAAGAGTGCTTCATACAAAAGGCAATGAAAATGTATATAATTCTCAATTTTCTCCATGAATTAAAAAAGTTCCAGAAAAAAATTATGTTTAATTTACGTTAAGTGTTGAAATAAAATGAACATAAATCAGTAATTGTTCTGAAAATTTATTTAGTAATTTGAACCTCTGTTTTGGATGAGGTATTTGTAATCATACCTGATATCCTTGGAGGTACAAAATGTGCAGGCATGGGGAAGTGTGGTTTCGTGGTCATATGTTGTCGGCGAATCCTTTAGCGGGAAGTCTGGGGTGAAGTCTGAGTCAGGATTGAAGAAGGTAAGCCCGTGAAGTGAAGGCAGTAGAGGTATTATTTGTGAGATGGATCTTCGTCCGTTTATTTTTGCGAGGAGAGCCGTAAGCAGAATTGGACTCATGATCATGGGCTGTGTTTGCTTTATTTCAGTTGCATTTTATAATGATTTATATAAGAGAAAGAAGTCTAACACATCTTCTAATAAATAAAGTCATATGCTTAATTTTAGAAATAAGCTTGACATATTTTCTAATAAAGAAAATCATATGCTTAATTTTCTGCATGTAATGCATGATTTCAAAGAAAAAAAAGGAGCGCTCTGATAGTAGAATGGATGATGATCAATGAGGAGGAATAATGACAATAAAACTATTTTGGACTAATCAAGAAATGGCAAAACTACCTTTAATCAAATATGCAAATGCCAACATAGTCCAGTGTATGACTCTTTAAGCACTAATAATTACAATAATTTCAATTAATTTTTAATCACCACATTATCTCATATGGATTACATATGACCATTAACTGATAGAAAGGATAAAGGGAATTAAGTTAGATGATCATGTCAATTAATTTCAACTCTTTAACTGATAGATGATATGAGAATGAGAGATTTAATTTGAATGCAGATTACTTCCACGTTATCTCAAATGAATTCCTACAAAATGATGATTTAACTTTATGGAATCACAATTATCATAATAAAGATTCAAGAGCAAAAAAAGAAGGGAAATGATCTTTCCCTGAACAATGGGAATTGTAAACAGAATGAGTGCATAAGTTCATAGCAAAAATAGATCTGCTTTTTGCACTCTCGCACGTGGATTTGGACATAGTTGACAAATGAGTCCAATGTGTGTAATAAAAACTTAAAAATAACTCCAATGTTATCGAGAACATTGCTAGAGTATGATGTGAAATTCATGAAAAATCATGCACAAAGAATGCCTCTATCAAAAGTAAAGTAAAAAAGTAGAAAAAAATTTATAGCAAATATGGATAATAAATTTCATACTTGGATATAGAAGATGAAATCAAAAAAACCATTCGGATAGAAGTAGAAAATGGATAAGATCGTGGCCCTTTTCTTTGATGGAGACGGCGATGGTGACAATGACGCCACTGGTGATGGAGTTGGGGTTGTTGTTCAAGTGAATAATTAGTAGTAGGCATGAAGGTGAGATAAATAAATATGCTCTCATCATTACTAATGTCGAGTAGGAAAGGAAATTGAGTTTCCTTCCGTAGTGATCCTAATTGTCGGTCGGAGAAATTTGGGAGCACTCTCCTGAACTCTCTTTCGAGGAAAGAGACCCTATTTCAACGACCTCCAACAAAATCTATAAAGCTCCCTTCCCGCCCAAAGTTTATCCTACTTAAATTCTTGTAATTGTTTCTAAACTTTCTAGTTGAAAATAGTATGACCATTCAAAAATAATATAGTTAGCCAATACCAGAAATTTACTGATAAAATTTTGTTCAACGAATCCTCATTTTATTAGTATAAAATTTCAATTTTAATCAACAAGAATCCACCGACCATTTAGTAGAAACATTCATTTTTAATCAACTTAGCAAAGGCCAACAACATCCATGGAGAAAAAGGTCAACTCGATATAGAAGAAAGAAAAATTATATAGAAGGTGAACGCTATATATAAAGGTCAAAGCTACACTATATATTGTAAATAAACTCACTCTGTTCTCAAACATTAGATAGAAATGCTATTATATGAAAATTGTCATCATTACCTTCAGTCTTCACATTAGCTAAAATTTTCAACCATTGCACCCAATTGGACAATGAACATATTTATCATATTGCCTCAACTTTAGGAAGAAGCTTGCCTTCAACATGTCTACACTTCAGTTCTTAGGTAACGGTTAACCATATGAATTAGATTCAAAATAAGAGGGCTATAATAACTTTATCATCAAAGCCATAAAACAGAAGGGAAAATCAAGAATCTTAAACAAAACATTCGGAGAGCAAGTTATAGAATAAAATTCATCATAACACATCGATCTTTCTTAAACTACATTTTTGTATGAAGTTTTTTAAGGTTTAAGTCGGCAAAGGAAGATAAAATGCTCTCCCAAAAAATTGAAAACAGAGATGTGTGAGCTTACAACATTAATAAAATGTAGGAACATTAAATTTAGGATTTTGGTGGAGACCAGCCCCGATCAGGTCGACGCAAAAGTACCAGACGCCGCACCCGACTGGACCACTATCAGCCCTGAGTCTACCATTTTATTTGTGTCACTTTTGGTTTTTGTAAAATTGTAATTTGAATTTCATTTTGTGTAATTTGTGTGGAGAGAGATATTTGTATATATATATTTATAATACTTATAAATATATATATATATAGCTGTATGATATATATATTTATAATATTTATAAATATATACTAAGGGCCGGTCCGTCTCATTCCCCAGCCGATCCGTCTTCCGCCTCCCCGATCAAAAGCCGCACGACTTCTTCCCGGTTCTGTGAAACCCGCAGGTTAGGGCTCGCAGCCATGGAAATGGATTCCACAATTTCCGGCCTCAAACCAAAGTGAGTTTCACGCTCGACCTCTCGCCGACGCCGCACCCCACGTGCCACTCTCCCGGGCAGTTTTCTGCACGCGACCACTTCGACCACGATGAAGATCGTGGCTGCTCACGGAGGTTTTCCTGTGTTTTTCTTTCCTTTTTCAAAACGCTGTAAAAAGGGATTTTGCTGTATTTTTTAGGAGTTTTTTGAATTCTGTAAATTGAAATTGATTGTTGTTTGAGTGAATCCCGTCAAAGAAGGCGATGAACAGTGAAGTGTAATGTTGCTGTAGGAATTTAGGAGTTTGATTTTGGGAAATTTCTGTTTTTTTTTCTTCTGTGCTGGAGTTTTGCTTCCCGTTTGAAGAAATCCTGTGCGTTTTGATTTCCGATGGCAGGGAAGATGAACAGTTGTGTTAGGAGAGGATTGTTTTTTTTTGTTTCCGGAATGAACAGTGAATCTTAAGTGTGAATTTGATGAGATTTTTGCTTTAGTGCTGCCGTGAGATTGAGTTATCTTAGAAGTGAAAGTGGTGTTCTGGTTGTGTGCTTCCGGTGAACAAATAGGTGATTTAGATTAGCTGCAATGGTTGGGCTACTATTCCGTGAATAGTAACGAGGTTAGGTTAGTTTCAGTGCTTAGAGATTTCGTGGAACCGCTTGTGTGAACAAGAGTGAAATTTATCTCTTGTGTGTAGAGATTTCGTGGAGCACTCTTGTGTGAGAAAGTGAGTGAGTTTAGGTTGTTTAGTTTGTGGCTTCCTTACACTAGTGAGTGTTTGAGTTTCCGCGGAACCACTTTCGTGTGAGAGTGAGTGAAATTTCTCCTTGGTGCCCGTGTGCGATAACGGTAGACCTAGGAGCGGGAGATTGAAGGTGACGAGGAGTTCCTCGCGTGATCGTCGTGACTTCGAATATGGGAAGACGTCTCTTTTCGTGGGTAACTTGTTTCTTTCTTCTCCTTTGTGTGTGTCTATATATTTTCTCGTAGGATAATAGATTCATTGTTGGGTTTTGCCCGGATTTTGTCAGCGAACTCTACGTCGAAAATTCCAAACGGAAACATAATTAGAGTTCACGATTTTCGTGTTGCTACGACAAGGGGGAAAGAACGAAAGTTGTGAACCCTCTTTCCCCGGATTTAAAGTCGAACCATTAGTTTTAAAGAAAATTCATTTTAAAACAAAATAGTAATATTATGCTTTATAAAAAAAATTTAGTTGCTTAATTTCTTAAAGTTCGTGCAACGCCCGCTCAAATTTCAATTTTCAATTGCATGCATTTAGGGTTTCCTAAAAATAGCCGACAGGCGCGCAAACCCTACGCGTCGTCCTGCATCAATTTGGTATCAGAGATAGGTTCCGAAATTTTCCTAAATTTCGAAATCCGCTCTGCGTAGATTAGGAACACCGCATAGCATATTTTTTTTTTATATTGTCAAAAAAAAGGGTTTAAAAAAACATATATCATACTCATACATTTGCATTTAAATTTTGAGATGCGTCCAATTGAACGTGGTCACCTGAGTCATGGAGACGAAGGTAATGAGCCAACCCCGTGGTTTCTACCCTTCGCCCACCAAATGACAACGTTAACCGAGAGTGTCTATCAAGTGCGAGAAGAATTTAAAACCTTAGTGGTAGGATGAATAGTCTAGAAGTACCCTGATACCGCTAGGGTATCGGACGGCCGGCGATGAGGACGACAGCGGGGGACGAATCTTCCGTTGGCGAAGTCGTCGGGCGGCGGCGGTAGCGTGGCCGAGTGAAGGAGCGGGAGAGAGAGGGGATTAGACGGGAGAGAGAGAGAGAGAGAGGAGGAGGAAAGTGGAGCAGCCCCTCTTTTCATAAGTGATCCAAAAGATAATATCAAACCCCTAAGGTGATCTCTTATATAGGAGGGATCCACCACACAACAAGAGTTCACAAATTGAAATTACCAATACATCATTTTAATTAAAAACTAAAAGCCATAAAGATAACGGGTTCGGTCGACCCTCCCTTAGATTGCGCCCGCCGAACCGCCCGGTTCGGTGTCGTCACTTGCTCCCGCGCGCTTCCTCCTCGAGTACACCTGCCACTCTGGCTCGTCCGCCTGGATGTCGGGAACAATACCTCCGTCTGGAAAATTGGCCTTGTCCTCAAGGCAATAGTCGGGGAACTGTCGGCGAAAATCATCTCGAAGAAGCCAAGTCGCGGCGGTAAGCGGACGGTAGCGCCAGGCCACGCGAATCTCCTCCAGGTGGGCATTACCGGCCGGGTGATGGCGCTGATCAACAATGGCCTCGGGATAGAGGGGGTCGGATCCAGAATGATCCAAGTCGGTCGGGATGTGGTCGGTGACGGGGTGATCGACGATGACGCGCCGCAGTTGCGACACATGAAACACTGGGTGGATGCGAGAGGTGTCCGGGAGGCGGAGGCGGTAAGCGACGGCTCCGATACGGCTAACAATCTCAAACGGTGCATAGAATCGCAGGGCTAGCTTGGGGCAAGGGCAGCGGGCGGACGTAAGTTGTCGGTAGGGGTGGAGTTTGATGAACACCCGCTCGCCCACTTGAAAGGAAAGATCCCGGCGTTTCCGATTGGCAAAGGAAACCATCTTGGCCTGCGCACGACGAAGATGATGTTTCAAACTATCCAAGATCACGTCTATATCCTGGAGATGGTCTGCCAGGCTAGCAACTGGGCATTCCCCGGGTAGATGTCGGAGCACAGTCGGCGGTGGCCGGCCATAGACCGTCTCGAAAGGAGAAGTATGCGTGGTGTGGTGGTGTGCGGTGTTGTAGTACTCTGTCCAGCATAACCATTTGGCCCACAATCCGGGTCGCTCACCGATAAAGCAGCGTAGATATGTTTCCAAGCACCGGTTGAGTACCTCGGACTGGCCGTCCGACTGAGGGTGGTATGTCGTGCTCATCCGGAGATGGGTGCCCTGAAGTCGGAACAAGGATGTCCAGAAACTACCGAGGAAGAGTGGGTCGCGGTCGCTCACAATCGAGCGAGGGAATCCATGAAGACGGACGATCTCTGTAATGAAGCTGTCGGCCACGGATGACGCGGTGTAGGGGTGGCGCAGAGGGATGAAGTGGGCGTACTTCGTCAGGCGGTCCACTACCACCAATATGCAATCAAACCCGTTGGAACGGGGTAGCTGAGTGATGAAGTCCTTAGCGATGTCCTCCCAAACACGCTCAGGAATCGATAGGGGCTGCAGGAGGCCACTAGGGAACATGGTCTCGTACTTGGCCTTCTGGCAGGGCAGGCAAGCCGCCACGTATGCCTTCACTTGGCGAAGCATGTGAGGCCAATATAAAGATGCGGCTAGGCGGCGGTATGTCTGAAAGGCTCCAGCATGGCCCCCCGATGGTGTGGAATGTAACTCAGCTAGCAGCAGCGGAATCCGCGACGAAGATGCTGAGGGGATAAGTCGGTCCCGGTGGAAGAGACGGCCCCCAATAAGCGCAAAGGGTGGTCGGGATGTGGGGTCGGCCAGTAAGGCCGCACGGATATCCTGCAACTGAGGGTCTCGGTCCACCTCCTGCTGAATCGCCGCTGCGTCGTCCCAAACCGGCCGTGAGATGGTCGTCAGCTCCGGAGCGTGCGGGTGTTGGGAAAGCGCATTGGCCGCCTGATTTGTCTTGCCCGATCGAAACTCTACCGTGAAGTCGTACCCGAGCAGCTTAGCCACCCAAACCTGCTGTGTCGGCGTGGCGATCTTCTGTTGGAGAAGGTAGCGAAGGCTGTGGTGATCGGTGCGGATCACGAAGGGCCGGCCGAGGAGATACGGCCGCCAATGTTGGACCGCCAACACCAATGTCATGAGTTCGTTCTCGTACGCCGAACGGCTGCGCACCGCGGTGGAGAAGGCTCGGCTATAGTACGCGATTGGTCGGCCGGCTTGCATCAAGATGGCACTGACGCCTGTGTCGGAGGCGTCGCACTCCACGACGAACTGCTGGTGGAAATCTGGCATTGCCAACACCGGTCCGTGAACCAAGGCCGACTGTAATGCCGCGAAAGCCTCCATGGCCGTCGGCGGCCACGTGAACTGGCCCTCCTCCGAGGCCTTCAGCAGCTGGGTGAGGGGGCGGGCCAACCCGTCGTAACCTTTGATGAAGCGTCGGTAGTACCCGGTCAATCCGAGGAACGCCCGGACGTCGCGCAGAGACGCCGGAGTCGGCCAGCGAAGCACCGCCTGGATCTTGTCCTCGTCCATGGCCACGCCATGGGCCGAGATGGTATGGTCGAGGTAGCTGACCATGGTCGTGCCGAACGTGCACTTCGTGCGATTGACTGTGAGGTGGTGCTGGCGGAGCGTGGAGAACGTCTCCCGGACGTGCCCAAGGTGATCCTACCACGAGTGACTGAAGACAAGAATATCATCAAAAAAAAACAAGGGCATGCTTACGAAGAACTGGCCGAAAGATCTCGTTCATCGTAGCTTGAAAGGTGGCGGGCGCGTTGGTGAGCCCAAACGGCATCACCAAAAACTCGAAATGTCCGTCGTGCGTCCGGAATGCAGTCTTCGCCACGTCGTCCAGCCGAACCCGAATCTGATGATAGCCGGCGCGGAGGTCCAGCTTTGTGAAGAAGGTCGCGCCGTGCAGCTCGTCCAGGAGCTCCTGGATCACCGGAATCAGGTATTTGTCCGGTACGGTGGCCTTGTTTAGCTCCCGATAGTCCACACAGAATCTCCAGCTGCCATCCTTCTTGCGGACTAGCAGCACCGGACTAGAAAACGGGCTAGCAGTGGGTCGGATTAGGCCGCCCAACAACATTTCCCTGACGAGCCGTTCCATCTCATCCTTCTGGGCGTGGTCGTATCGGTAGGGTCGCACTTACACCGCCGCCGACCCCGGGTGGAGGACGATGGCATGGTCGGTCGGCCGTGGGGGTGGAAGGCCCGCGGGGGCGGTGAAGATTTCCTCGAACTCCGCGCGCACGGCGCCTATATCGACGGCGAGGGGTTCGGTCGGCGTCGGTGTGTCCATCTGAAGGGGCCATAACCAGGCCGAAAAATCAATGTCCGCGACGCGCGTCATGGCCCAGTAAGAAAGCGGGGAACGAAGGAGGGTAGGATCGCCCACCAAACGGCACGGCTGGCCCTGCTGCTGAAAGGCCATCGTCATCGATGCCCAGTTGTCCCGGACGTCCCACAAGGTCTCTAGCCAGGCGACGCCCAGGATGGCGTCAAGTCCTCCTAGCTCGAACATGTAGAAATCAGCCGTGACAGTGCACGGCCCGACCGACATGGTAATACTCTAGCATTGTCCTAAGGTCGGTCGGCGGCGAAGGTCGTCGAGGCACACTAAAAAATCAGGGGACGGCTCGATCGGCAAGGCGAGGTCCCGGGCAAGGTGGGCCAACATGAAATTGTGACTTGCCCCGTTATCCACCATCACAATGATGGGCCGGTTCTGGACCGCGCCGGCCAGCTTCATGGTGCGCGGCCCGGTGAGGCCGCCCACGGAGTAGAAGGGCAGCTCCAACACGTTGAGGGGGGCGTCCGCCAAGTCCGTCGTAGGTGGGTCGGGAGGCATCTCCACAGGCAGCGACTCCTCGCCCGCGGGGTACCCTTCGTTGTCGCAAAAAATCGCGTGGAATTCCTTGATGGGGCAAACATGTTGCGGCGAGTAGGGTTGGCGGCATCGGAAACATAAACCGCGGCGGCGTAGGTCGTTGTAGACGTCGGTGGATACGCGGTGTGGCCCGTCCGTGCGTGTCTGTCGGCCGTGTGACAAGGTGGTCGGTCGGGGCCCAGTGTCCCGCGGTGGTTGGTGGCGGACAGGGGCAGGGCCGGCTTGCCGGGGGCCGAGATCCGCCTCCACCGCACGAGCGAGGTCGAGAGCTTCCGAGACTGTGCGAGGATGATGGGTCCGAATGCGGGAGCGGATATTAGGCATGAGGCCTTGCAGGAAGAAACCCAGGTAATGGTCGGGCGGAAGTCCCGGGACTTGCGTGACGAGAGCCACAAACTCGTCGATATATGCATCCACTGTCGTCGATTGGCGAACTGAGCATAGCGCTTGATAGCGAAGCCGGTGTAACGGGATTCGTAGCGAGTAATCATCTCTTGCTTGAACTCGTGCCACGGGATGAGCGGTTGTACCTGGCGGAGCCATCGTGCCCGACCCGTCCAAACCGACCATGGCGGTGCCAACGCGGTCCGCCGGGGGCGTGCCATTGAGATCGAAATATTGTTCCGCCCGAGCAATCCACCCCATGGGATCCGTCCCGGAAAAGGGGGGCACGTCCAGAGCGAGTTGGGGTCGGAAAGCTGCGGGCGGCGGAAATGTCGGGCCAAGCGGAAACTGGGCCGGCGCGCGGTAGACGGGCGCTAGCGGGGAGGGCGACGTGCCGAGCACCGAGGCGGTGTCGGTCGGCGCTGTCGCCGCGAGCGGTAGTGGTGGCGAGCTCGGCGTCGGTTGCATGGACTCGAGCCGGGCGAGGATGGCATGCTAGGTCGTCGCGATCGCGTCTATCGAGGACTGGAGGCTCGCGAGGTGGCTGTCGTGGCGCGCGAGGCGGTCTGCGGTGGTGACGGCGTCGTCGGAGGCGGAAGCGTCGGCGGCATTCAGGCGGGTGATCACCGCCATGAGGGATTCCAACGGCTTGGAGGGTGGGCGGAGCGGCAGGTCGGACCAATGATACCGCTAGGGTATCGGACGGCCGGCGATGAGGACGACAGCAGGGGACGAACCTTTCGTTGGCGATGTTGTCGGGCGGCGGCGGTAGCGTGGCCGAGTGAAGGGGCGGGAGAGAGAGGGGATTAGACGGGAGAGAGAGAGGAGGAGGAGGAGGAAAGGGGAGCAGCCCCTCTTTTCATAAGTGATCCAAAAGATAATATCAAACCTTAAGGTGATCCCTTATATAGAAGGGATCCACCACACAACAAGAGTTCACAAATTGAAATTACCAATACATCATTTTAATTAAAAACTAAAAGACATAAAGATAACGGGTCTGGTCGACCCTCCCTTAGATTGCGCCCGCCGAACCGCCCGATTCGGTGTCGTCGCTTGCTCCCGCGCGCTTCCTCCTCGAGTACACCTGCCACTCTGGCTCGTCCGCCTGGATGTCGGTAACATACCCCCTCGAGGTTCAATGCCACCTCCCATTCGAGATTGGCATTCCATTAGACCCCATTACGAAACTTCACACCACTACCTAGAAAGGTCTACACTTTGGAGAAATCCTTTATTTGAGGATTACGAATCCATTTACACCCACTCCCATGGAGCATCAAGGAGATTTTTACAATACTTCGAAGATTATCCTTCATCACAGTACATCACTTCCAGAGATCGTGTTGATCCACCGATACGATCACCTTATAATAGAGACGATCAGTATGATGATTGTAGTCATTTTTATCCTCGCACTCGAGTGGATCTTGTTGATCCTTCAACACCATATTATGAGGGTAATGTTCAGTATCACTCCAGTTACCGATACTACACATCACCTTTATATGAGGAAAATGAGTCGTTATATACGCGACCACCCCCACACGTTCGTAGGACTCACATCCAACCACGAGCACGACATGATCATGTTATGGATGATCATCACGATTACCCTCAAGAATCTTGTAGAGGTCACCCTCGTCAAGATTACATTACACGCTGTGATCCTCCCAGTGTTCGGAAAACGAACATGATGGTGTCCATTAAGGGTCGACGAGAGCACTCCTCTTCCCAAGGCAGGGAAACTTCACCCACTCTGCCTGATATTCTAGTACAGGATGTGTGGAGTCAACCCCCACGAGAGTCTGCCCCACTTAGTAAGACCACCATAGAGACTATATCTACATTGAGTGAAAACTTTTCACATACATCACCCGAGATTCTAGATTCTCTATTGAGTGAAGAATTTACGCACACTTCACCCGATAGCGCATCGAGTCACATCACAATTGAGAGTCGAGAGCTTTGTTGTGATCTCGAGGTTGTTACCTCTGCCTTTTCCGGGAGCACAACCCCTTCTGATGGTTTACTACCGGAGGGTCATCACTCTACTGATGGGTTCTTTGACGATCCTCCTATTGAGCATCCAGATGAACCACCTCGTCCATGTATATCCGAGATACCTGTGAGTAATACCCTTATGAATTCCAAGACATGGATACCTGCTTCATTGTCGCCCTTGATGTCACTAGTGCTCCAAAGAGATGGTTTTGAGTGTGACATTCATATGGTGAGGCTTGATCGTAGACATCTGGTCACTCGCACTCTAGTTAAGTTATGTGGCGTACCGCCTACTCAGCTCATTCAAGAGTCGCGTCATATTTTCAGTAAGTACGATCATCACTTTGAGGACCATCGTATTCACGATGAGTTTTCATATGTCCCACCTGGTGAGCCTCCTGATGCCTCACATTCCCATAATAAGTTTATTATGATTGCCACACTTCACGTGCATTATTGTTTATATGAGAGCACTACATATGTTATTGGAGTCTATACCGGTACTCGTCGTATATGTGACGAATTTTATTATACCCCTCCCGGTCAACCCCCAGATGAACCACATATGGGTTCACCACACATTTGGGATGTATCTATCCTTAGTTGCATAGTCAAGTTTGAGGGTGCACTCACTGATTCATTGATTTTATATCTTGTCACTGATGACTCTGATTTTCACTTGAGTGTTCATCGTCCCCGCGATGAATTTTTTGTATGATCTACCTTCTAAGCCTCATGATCACGTACCTATCTCAGGAGTTGCTTTTAGTATTTACCGATTTGTGGAGTTAGTCGTGTTAGTGGTTCATTTCTTTGCATTTGCATGAAAACTGAGCGGAAATTGCATAATACTTTTGACTTAAATGCAACTCAAGCTAACAGGCATAAAAGAACTACTAGTTTCAAAATGGATGACTTGGTAATGGTTCGGCTAAATCCGGAACGGTTATCTTCAGGTGTCGTAAAGAAGTTAGCTGACCATAGAACTGGACCTTTTCGAGTAGTAAAGCGGATTGGGCAAAATGTGTATGAACTTGAGATGCCTTTCGTTTGGACTTTGGGGAGCAAATCCATTTTTTAACGTAACCTATCTGACTTTATTCCACGGTTGCCTGCATGAGTCTTTAGATTTTCCATTGCATTCTCCTCCATTTGATTCTTCTGGGTTGGTGAGTGTTAGTGAGGAGCCACATTCAGGACACACTGATTCACATTCAGTTTACTAACACACCACCAACAGTTCTATCATTTTCTGTTGACAGTTTTCAGAGATACTTGGTTCGTTGGCATGGCAGACCAGAGACAAAAACCAGTTGGGTTTAGGCCGAGGAGTTACAGCGTCTGAATGCTGATCTTCTACAACACTACCGCTCGGAGCACTCACCAGAGATGAGTGATTTCGAGAGGGGGAGAATTGGTGGAGACCAACCTCGATCAGGTCGACGCAAAAGTACCCGACGCCGCACCCGACTGGACCACTATCAGTCCTGAGTCTACCATTTTATTTGTGTCACTTTTGGTTTTTGTAAAAATGTAATTTGAATTTTATTTTGTGTAATTTGTGTGGAGAGATATATTTGTATATATATATATTTATAATACTTATAAATAGTTATATGATATACATATTTATAATATTTATAAATATATACTAAGGGTCGGTCCGTCTCATTCCCCAGCCGATCCGTCTTCCGCCTCCCCGATCAAAAGTCGCACGACTTCTTCCCGGTTCTGTGAAACCCGCAGGTTAGGGCTCGCAGCCATGGCAATGGATTCCGCCATTTCCGGCCTTAAACCAAAGCGAGTTTCACGCTCGACCTCTCGCCGACGTCGCACCCCACGTACCACTCTCCCAGGCAGTTTTCTGCACGCGACCACTTCGACCACGATGAAGATCCGCCATGGCTGCTCACGGAGGTTTTCCTGTGTTTTTCTTTCCTTTTTCGAAACGCTATAAAAAGGGATTTTGCTGTATTTTTTAGGAGTTTTTTTAATTTTGTAAATTGAAATTGATTGTTGTTTGTGTGAATCCCATCGAAGAAGGAGATGAATAGTGAAGTGTAATGTTGTTGTAGGAATTTAGGAGTTTAATTTTGGGAAATTTCTGGGTTTTTTTTTCATATGTGCTGGAGATTTGCTTACCGTTTGAATAAAACCCGTACTTTTGATTTCTGATGGCAGGGAAGATGAACAGTTGTGTTAGGAGAGGATTGTTTTTTGTTTCGGTTATGAACAGTGAATCTTAAGTGTGAATTTGATGAGATTTTTGCTTGAGTGCTGCCGTGAGATTGAGTTATATTGGAAGTGAAAGTGGTGTTCTGGCTGTGTGCTTCCGGTGAACAAATAGGTGATTTAGATTAGTTGCAATGGTTGGGCTACTATTCTGTGAATAGTAACGAGGTTAGGTTAGTTTGAGTGCTTAGAGATTTTGTGGAACCGCTTGTGTGAACAAGAGTGAAATTTATCTCTTGTGTGTAGAGATTTCGAGGAGCACTCTTGTGTGAGAAAGTGAGTGAGATTAGGTTGTTTAGTTCGTGGCTTCCTTACATTAATGAGTGTTTGAGTTTCCGCGGAACCACTTTCGTGTGAGAGTGAGTGAAATTTCTCCGTGGTGCTCGTGTGCGATAATGGTCAACCTAGGAGCGGGAGATCGAAGGTGACGAGGAGTTCCTTGTGTGATCGTCGTCGACTTCGAATATGGGAAGACGCCTCTTTCCGTGGGTAACTTGTTTCTTTCTTCTCCTTTGTGTGTGTCTATATATTTTCTCGTAGGATAATACATTCATTCTTGGGTTTTCGCCCGGATTTTGTCGGCGAACGCTACATCAAAAATTCCAAACGGAAACGTATTTGGAGTTCACGATTTTTGTGTTGCTACGACAAGGGGGAAAGAACGAATGTTGCGAACCTTCTTTCCCCGGATTTAGAGTCGAACCATTAGTTTTAAAGAAAATTCATTTTAAAACAAAATAGTAATTTTATGTTTTATAAAAAAAATCTAGTTGCTTAATTTCTTAAAGTTCGTGCAACGCCCGCTCAAATTTCAATTTTCAATTGCATGCATTTATGATTTCCTAGAAATAGCCGACAGGCGCGCAAACCATACGCGCCACCCTGCATCAGGTTTCCTCTCTCGAGATGGTTCCCTGTGCAAAACCACAAAAATGTAATGAAGGAGGGCGATGTAGGGAAGAGTACCAACTGAAGTAGGATGCCTTGATTTTTTTCCTACAACTGATGTCTTGAAGGAAAACAATAGAAATTGTGGAATGGGAACACCGTCCATCAGGAAGGAATGGGAACCAACGAGGAGGAGTCGAAGCTCTAGCCGAGCAGGGTCGGGGAAGATTCTTAAGAGAACGAAGAACCAAAATTTGGTGGTCTCTCCCGGCGGCGGCACTGGCATTTGATGGAGGAAGGCGACTGCGACATGTGTCTATTGCAGGATGCAGTGGAGGAAGACGGAGGATGCGTCGACAGAGTTCGAATGGCATGGAAGGCAGAAGCGACTGGATTCGCGGGAGAGATAAATTCATTTTCAGCGGCGAAGAAGGATTCGAGAGGAAAGGAACCGAGATGGAGATTTTTGCCCGACGGAAATGAGGGGGTTTCGTGAGAAAACTTACTGCGCGCTTGGGCTTATTTTTGGGAGTGAAATGGAAGGATATGATTTAGGCTTTATTTGGCGCGGCGGTGGCGGGCGGAACCAGCGGATGCAAACGCCGCTTTTGAACCGGAGAGGGAGAGGTGGGGGTCGAAATGGAGCGGATCGGGGTCGTTTCCTCCTTGCTGCGGGTGCAAACGGAGCAAACGCCGTCGGCGCCCGTTTGTTTACCCGCCGTCCGGCGGCGTTTGCTCCAAACGGAGGCGGCGAAACGCCGAACCAAATGAAGCCATAATGTTGATTAAAATCTTAGAGTTTAAATCTAAAGAATGATAAGAGCAGAAAGAACGATATATTGTTTATATATATATATATTTATATGTATACGAGTGACAGTGCACAGGGGGGTCGTGCGGGCGGCAACATTCGGCGGGCGGCAACATTCGGCGGGCGGCAACATTCGGCGGGCGGCGACATACGGCGGGCGGCAACATTCCGCGGACGGCAACATTCGGCAGGAGGCAACATTCGGCGGGTTGCATGACATTTGGGGGGTTGCATAACATTTGGCGAACGACAACATTCGGCGGGCGAGCGGCAACATTTGGCGATCAGCAGCATTAAGCGGGAGGGCGGCAACATTCGACGGCCTTTTTATTTTAGAAATTCATTTTATTGAATTGTCTTAACCCTACCATATTCCCTTACAACCCATGGAACCTATAGCCGTAATCAGTTGAACAATCATTTAAATCTAAGGTAATTTTATCATCAGAAGAAAGCGTAGTTATCGCTTGACAGAAACAATTACAAAATACTATTTTATTAATCAAAGAATCTCTCGTAGGGTTAAAATTCAGCTTAGCTATTATGAGAGACAAATTGTAATAATATTTATCTTTAGTAAATATGTGCAACAATTGGAACCTTTGTGAATATTAATTGCAATTAATTTCCAAGTAGCACCAATAAAATTTCAAAGGAACACTTATTGTGAGACCCTTATGGATAGTTGAGCTATCCAATCCTGAGTTGGTCACTGGTTGGGCTTTGGATTTGACTTGCCTTCTCTAAGTTTGGGTTGGGGTGCAGGTAAGAGCGGCCTTTGGAGCTTTTGCATGTTGATCAGTTATATTGGTTAGAATTGCAATCGTAGTTCCACTATTGAATTTCATTCTTAATCAGAGTACTTAACTATGATTATACAGGAAGATACAGCAGAAAATTGAATAGTGCGATCAAAAATTGCAGGAGATGAAAGCTGATAAGCATGAAAGTGAGTGAGATGCTAGGTTGTTTGATACTGTGAAGAGTCTTAAACAGGTATTTTCTGGAGTGCATGGTCGGATGAAAGAATTGTGCAGGCCCTCACAGAAGTAATTCAACCTTGTTGTGGCATTTGCTATGGGCAAGATTATGGATGCTATAGTAGTAGAAGATGAAAATACAGGAAAGGAGTGCATTAAGGTAACTCTTAGGGAACTTGTATATTCTTTGTCCTTATTTAGCATGTCCATCAAGATCTGAAAAAAACTTTTCGATGGCATTAATCAAAGGAATTACTGACAACTTATTGAAATCCTTCGGTGACATGGTTTCTATTTGTGTCCTTCGATGGATTGGGGTTCACCATTTTTAGTAAGCTCTCACTTTATTTACAGATTCCTACATTGACGAAGCGATTAAATTGGGAAGCACATAAATGAAAGGGGCATTTTGTGAAGCAGAGATTAAAGAGCACGGGACGCATAAAGCGTCAAGACATTACCATCTTTTGGAATTCCTAATTCATAGTAGATATTAACATGCATTTCGAAAAATTGGAGATAATTTAATTTGAGGCTGGTTGAGTGAACATGCAGATAACTAAATAGAAGAACAAATAAGCCATATATAATTTCTCAAGCAAAAGTTGTCACAGGTTCTGAAATATGCTTGGAACAGAGTAAATTCGATCTTGATAAATAGTTATTAGAACATGGGAAAATTTGATAGCAGCAATTGAGTACTAAAATGTAAAGACGCATGGAAGAAACCAGAAAACACACGGCATAAGAACTACGAGTACAATCAACGACAAGGATCAAATGAGCTCTGCTTCACAAACCATCAAAAAAAACAAAATGAATGCAGTAATTACTAGTCAAATTGTTGGACAAGAACACAGATTCGAGAAAACGCAAGCCAGGAGAAAAAAAGCTTAAAAGGTATGCAACATGCATTAATGCAATCCAAAAAATCTGAGAAAATGGCAGATATAGAGAGACTTAAAAGGGCAGAAATAAAATAAAACATCAGTTTATACCACACCTATCAAAGCAACAACATCAGAAATTAAAGTTATACAGTATTAATTATCATGATGTCAATGCTAGATAACTAAACCTAATAGTAGTTTGGGTGTATCATAGAATAGATATGTTATACGCCGGACCGTCGCCGCTCCGTGGGGCCGCTCGCGTGCGGCCGCGCGACCGGCCTCCGCCTTGCCTCGCGGCCACGCCCCCACAGCCGAGAGGGCCCGCGGTCGGTTGCCGCCGCACCGTGCGGCCGCTCGCGTGCGTCTGCACGTCCCGCGGCCAGCCTCAAGGCCGGTCGCCATCTCGCCTTGCGACCGCACTCCCGCGACCGCAAGGGCCTGTGACCGCCCTCACGGTCGGCCGCCGTCGCTCGCCCACGGCCGGCCCCCGCCTCCCTCCTCCCTCCTCCCCGGACAACCTCCTGCCGTCAGGGTGTCGTCGCCGGTCGACCCTTTTTCGCCGTCCGATCGTCCGCACGCGATCCCCACTGTTCGATATACGGATAACCACCCGCGTAACCACCGGCATAACCACCCATTTATGGGTAGGTGTAAATATGCGAAAATATATCGTTTACGCATAGAAAAGTACTTAAATAATGCGCATCTTAAACTATATCAAATCGGTCTGCAAATAACAATTAAGGTGGTTACGACCTGCGAATAACCACATAACCACCGTAATCACCTCCGAAGTCTATATGTACACTTGCCAAAGAACATCTTCATCAGCCCTGTAGAGATGGACAAAAGATTCAACAGGAAAAAAAACCAAGGAAAAAGGTCAGCCTCATAGAGACATATAAGATGCAGATATGGAATGGAAGGGCATTGTAACAGAAAATTGAGTAAAAACGAAGAGGAAAGATTGAAGATTAAGGCATTCAAAGGGAATCTATGCAAGAGAAGGGAAGAGGGCTCTCACCGAGTAGCTTCAGCGAGAAGAAGTGGAAATGCCGAAATCCCTTTCGTGGAGTAGCTGCCGATCGAATGATGCCTGCATTGAAGGAATGGAAAGGAAAATGATGGTGGAGACCATCGAGAACGCCCTTTCCTGTTTTCGATCTCGTTGCGTAGTGAGGGTGGAGGCACGGATGAGAGCTGAAAGACGGGATAAGTGAATATCAGGCGCCGATGACAATCGCAGCGCCGAGAAAGATTGATTTAGGGCGTAGCTTTCGGAGGATCCATCGGGATGCAGGGTGATACGATGGGCTGGACGGAACAGCTTCCGGGAGAAATCGTCGAAGAGCGGAAGATGAAAGACGCAGACTTCATAGCGCCTTTGCCCTAATTCTGTGAGAGTTGAGGAGCGGGAATACGTATTATGCGGACCACGGGAGACGGCAAATTTGAAATCGGAGGGCTGTAAGGAGCTTAGGATATTTGAACGGACGTGATGTATTTTATGGGCACATCTAAAATGACTATATGCACACCATATGTACAATTAAAACTCATAATATTTCTCTTAAAGTTAAATGTTAAAGACAGGCCCCCAAATGACCAAGCCGTTTCCATTTCCCGCTACACACCGTTGTTCTGAGATGTTATAGTCTAAGAGATTACAAAAATACCCTCAGGTTTGGCATACCGACAACCAAGTCTCACTGTTTTGGTTGTCTCACTGTTCTAAGATGTTATACGCAGATCATCAGGGCATCCATGTAGCCCACGGTGTGAGTGGTTTATGAGGGAACCACTCGGCCTTTCACTAGAGGAGGGGGGATGGGCGAGCAGGGGCCGATCGCCTCCCCACTCGCCCCCCCTGGCTGGGACCTAGGGGCTGGGCTGATGGCGACGACGGCCCTCAACATGAAGATATTGGTATCGACGCGCTTACGGATGATGGCGCCTCTCCAACCAAAGACCTACGTCATGACGAACGCCATCGCCGTTACAACCTTCGCCCGCGGCGCAAGATTAATAATTAATAATTATAATTATTTTATTATAATTATAAATTAAATTTTAAATAGCTTTGTCTTTTAATTTTGGACTTGTTTATATCCATGTTTTATTTTAATTTTGGACTGCGTTTAGCCATGCTCGTGTTTTATTTTAATTTCGGACTGCGTTTAGTCATTTTTGTTGGCTAGCCTATAAAAGGTCATTTGTATTAGATTTTTGATTATTGAATGAATGAAATTTGAAATCCTAAATTTTCCTTCTTGAAACCTCTCTTCTCCTAGCCGCCCCCTCTCTCTCTCTCCCCTCTCCAAAATTTCAGCCCCCCCTCTCTCCCTCTCTTCCTTTCATTCTTGTTCTCCACTACGACTCTTTCTCACATCCCTCTCTAGTTCTCTCTTGCTTGCAACTCGACGGATCTCCTATCCTTTTCCTTCAAAGAATTCGGCCAACCTAAAAGCTTCTTCTTTGAAGATTTCATTCAAGGTGCTTGGTGTTAGTTCGTGTGGATCTTGGATCCGGTGTGAAGCGAATACGGCGGATGAGTTTCTCTCCAAACGACGCGTCTCCGGTGGATCCGTTGAAGAACGATTCGGGCGAGTGCATGCTTGAGGATAATCCCATCTCAAGCGGGGTAACGAAAATTTCTACTCGTGAGATTTTCCCTCTTGTTAATTTCTTGTGGTGGTAATTTTGGCGTGATCTTCGAATCACTTGAATATTCGAGGTTTTCTTCGATCGATTTGTGCGCTCTTTTTATTTTTTTTATTTTCGAAGAGGATGGGCGAACCTCGACTTTTTGTTGGAAGAGATCTACCATTTTGAAATCGTAAATTTTAGTGGATCTCTTTTGGTACAACTCAAGCTCGTTCGGACTGGGTGGGTCCTTTTAGTCGGGAAGAATATTGGTCTATAGCCATCTATTCAACCTCTATCGGCGTGACTACCCGTACGTTAGCATCTAATTGATAAATATTGTGTTGCGTGTACATTGCGAGTAATTTTGTGCGAGTGTAAAATTTGGGAGCGTTGAGGGAGAACGCGTGCGTATTCGTAGCGATCGTGTCGGAGATCATAACCTGCATCATGGGCGAGTGGGGGCCTGATGCCTCCCCACTCGCCCCCTAGGGGCGGGGCGAGTGGGGGTCGGCTGCCTCCCCACTTTCCCCACTAGCTAGAACCTAGGGGCTGGGCGAGTGGGGGCCAGCTGCCTCCCCATTCCCCCCCCCCCCTAGCTGGGACCTAGGGGTTGGGCGAGTGGGGGCATGCTGCCTCCCCACTCGCCCCCCTGGGGGTCGAGCGAGTGGGGGTTTGCTGCCTCCCCACTCCCCCTAGCTGGAACCTAAGGGCTGGGCGAGTGGGGGCCTGCTGCCTCCCCACTCCCCCGCCCCCCCTAGCTGGGACCTGGGGGCTGGACGAGTAGGGGCCTGCTGCCTCCCCACTCGCCCCCAAGGGGGCGGGCGAGTGGGGGTCGGCTACCTCCCCACTCCCCCCCCCCCCTAGCTGGAACCTAGGGGCTGAGCGAGTGGGGGCATGTTGCCTCCCCACTCCCCCCCCCCCCTAGCTGGGACTTGGGGGCTGGGCGTGTGGGGGCCTGCTGCCTCCCCACTCGCCCCCCTAGGGGCCGGGCGAGTGGGGGCCTACTGCTTCCCTGCTCCCCCCTAGCTGGGACCTGGGGGCTGGGCGAGTGGGGGTCTGATGTCTCCCCACTCGCCCCCCTAGGGGCCGGGCGAGTGGGGGCCTGCTGCCTCCCCACTCGCCCCCCTGGGGGCGGGGCGAGTGGGGGTCGGCTGCCCCCCACTCCCCCCTAGCTGGAACCTAGGGGTTGGGCGAGTGGGGTCCTGTTGCGTCCTCACTCCCCCATAGTAAGCTCACCCCTGGAAAGCATGACCCACGCTCCTCGGACTTGAGCCCGCCCAAAAGTTCTCCAGCCCTTCTTGCCTGGGGGAGTGCTTCCTAAAAATATTAAGCCTAAAAACATGTTGGGTCCTGGGGACCTACTCGGCGAATACAGGGTTGTACATAATCCCCACTCTTTGCAAGCGAGTCGTACACTCAGAAAGAAAATTTCAACCCTGCATATTCGGCGAGTGGCACTGAGTGGGGTTGAGAAGACTCAACACCTCCCAAGAGCCTCGCTCAATCGGAGGTGGAGAAAAGACTCAAGGATATCTTTCTGAAACGTCTATCTCGAGCTATCACCCGAGTGGTCTGCTCACCCGACCGGCTAGTGAGAGCCCAGTCGGTAAAACCGTTTTGAGGCAAGAAGTACTTAGCATCCTTAAGAGGTCAACGTGCCCTCCCGGCTGGTGAGAGCCCGGTCAGCGGAACCATCCCGGGGCGAAAAATTACTTAGCCTCCATGAGAGGTCAACCAGCCCTGCCGGCTAGTAAGAGCTCGGTCAGCAGAACTATCCCGGGGCAAAAATTACTTAGCCTCCCTGAGAGGTCAACCTGCCCTGCCGGCTAATAAGAGCCCGGTCAGCGGAACCATCCCGGGGCAAAAATTACTTAGCCTCCCTGAGAGGTCAACCTGCCTTGCCGGCTAGTAAGAGCCCGGTTAGCGGAACCATCTTGGGGAAAATTTACTTAGCCTCCCTGAGAGGTCAACTTGCCCTGCCGGCTAGTGAGAGCTCGGTCAGCAGAACCATCTCGAGGACAAAATTACTTAGCCTCCCTGAGAGATTAACCTGCCATGCCGGCTAGTGAGAGCCCGGTCAGCGAAACCATCCCGGGGAAAAAATTACTTAGCCTCCCTGAGAGGTCAACCTGCCATGCCGGCTAGTGAGAGTTCGGTCAGTGTAATCATCCCGTGGCAAAAATTACTTAGCCTCCCTGAGCGGTCAACCTGCCCTGCCGGCTAGTGAGAGCCCGGTCAGCGGAACCATCCCGGGAAAAAATTACTTAGCCTCTCTGAGAGGTCAACTTGCCCTACCGGCTGGTAAGAGTCCGGTCAGCGGAACCATCTGATACGCCCAAAATAGATTTACGTTTTAACGCAAGTGCACGTGTCGAATCAAGTAATATAAAGTGAGAAAAGATCGTTCCCTCAGAGAAGTGATTAATTTAGTGCTCGCAAATATTAGCTCTACCTTTTCTTTAAATTCAAGCTAAATAATTAGAGCGAGTTTTTAATAATGAAAAATAATAATAACAACAAAACTAAACAAAGTTTACTTAAGAATACTTTTACCAACTTAATTGGAGAAAAACTAGTTTTGAGAAATAATCTTGTATATTGATTTATTTTGCTTATTGTGATGATTTTCATGAAAGAATCTTTATGAAATGCTTGAATAACTATCTTGCAACGATTTGAAAGTGAATGTCATCATCTCTCGATCTCTGAAATCCTCATTCTTAATTCCCCTAGTTATCTCTAACTTAGGTGGAAAAGACTATCATAAAGCGCACAATCGATGTTGCTAGCAAAAGATGAAATCTCTTTCTACTTTTATGCTATATTGAAATTCATGATACTTTCACTGCTCCTCTCTCGAATCTCGCAGTGCAATATAAAAATGAAAACTTTGGTGAAATATTTACACAACTCCTCTCTCGAATCTTGTCGCGCAATATAAAGCAATCATCTAGCCTGACTCCTCTCTTGGATCTTGTCAAGCAAATAAAGATGAACTTAAGCCAAACTTTCCAAGAACAAAATCATGAATTCGATAAAGATAGTATTTCAAACATTCATACAAGCATTAGAATCTAAACATCACAACAAAACAAAGTACTCACAACATACAAGATCTAGGAAATTAGTTCATGGTGGAGAGATGAAACCAAATAAGAAAGATCTTACTAGACATGCTTAAGAGAGTCAAATAGTGCAGGAAATTCCACTCAAAGATGTGCACAATCCGCTGAAGATCCAGTCCGGTCTCCTTTTTCTCCACTAGGGTTTTTCGCCAACCCTAGTTCTTCTTCTCTCCAAAACTCTTTTCTCTCTCTCCAATTTCGTATCCTTTTGTTGGAGGTTATTTCCTGCCTAAAATCGAGAAGCCCAAGCCCAAGAGACGCATCCTTCCATAATTATCTTTGGCGCAAAATTCAGAATTAATTTTTAAATCCGCCAGATTTGTTGTAACATCCAAAAATGAATGTTATAACAACTTGAACCGGCAAAAATATTTAAGTCCAGCTTTTCTTCTCTGAGTCGATTTCTTCGGCATTTCTAATAAGAAAACATATAATTTTAATCAAATGGTCCATAATTTAAATAAACATGAATTTATTTATATTTTATATTCATTTAGATCATTTAGTCCATTTATAATAAAATAAATAGCCAAAATAAAAGGCTAGATAACTTCTTTTTAGGAAGTTATCACCATCCTGGGAAAAAATTACTTAGCCTCCCGCTTGAAGTTCGAACATTCCCACTGTCACCCCACTCGCAGGCAGTTGTGAGTGGCATGGGTCAGATCCATCTCCCCCATCTCCAGCCATAGCATTCACTCAAGATCTTCTGTGCTAGTCACTCTCTACGCTCACCACACCAAAATGTTGAAACCGAGAACCGGTCTCTTGTGGAGTTCGGGGTCCCAAAAAAGGGGTGACCTCACACTTACTTCTCTCGAGAGAGAGCGCTAGACTGAAGGCTTAGGGAACTAGGAACAGGACCAAGGGCTCAGCGAGGAGGTCCCACCACACACCCGGAAGGTCTTAGAGCGCTTCCCCTCCCAAGTCAAATGTTGAGCTTGGGCACCTTTGGAGGTACTCTTCACCAACCAGAGAAACCTATGGAGAGAGTAGCCAAAGAACTTCATCCTCTCAAAGGTGCCCCCTCGGTCCTATTTATTGATTTCCGAACTTGGTATGCCGATAACCAGATTATAGCCTAAGAGATTACAAACATACCCTCGGGTTTGGCCTGCCAACATCCAAGTCCCGCTGTTCTGATATGTTATACGCAAACCATCAGGGCATCCAGGTAAATTCATCCATGTAGCCCGCGGTGCGAGTGGTTCATGAGGGAACCACTCGGCCTTTCACTGGAGGAGGGGGGCTGGGCGAGAAGGGGCTGGTCGCCTCCCCACTCGCCCCCTGGCTGGGACCTGGGGGCTGGGCGAGTGGGGGCCTGCTGCCTCCCCACTCGCCCCCTGGGGGTCGGGCGAGTGGGGGTCGGCTGCCTCCCCACTCTCCACCCTAGTTGAAACTCAGGGTTGGGCGAGTGGGGGGATGATGCCTCCCCACTCCCCCCGTAGCTGGGACCTGGGGCTGGGCGAGTGGGGGCCTGCTGTCTCCCCACTCCCCCCTAGCTGGAACCTAGGGGCGGGGCGAGTGGGGGCCTACTGTCTCCCCCCCCCCTAGATGGGACCTAGGGGTTGGGCGAGTGGGGGCTTGTTGCCTCCCCACTCGCCCCCTAGGGGCCGGGCGAGTGGGGGTCGACTGCCTCCCCACTCCCCCCTAGCTGGTGTGAGGCCCCCATGTAGACCCCACAGACTTCTGTATCTAAGCTATTTTCATTACATTTGTCCCAGGCTGAAGTAAGACTAGTGGATACAAAATACAAACACATAATAAAAATTTACTTTCATACCTTGCATTATTCGCTGAATTCTTTTTCTGTCCTACCGTAATCAGTTCTTTTGGTTTTGTGTATCCAAAGCTATGTCTGTTACCTACAAAATTTGACGACGGGCTTAGTCATATAAATATGACTGAGTGAGGATATACCTCTTTCATTGCTATATACAATTAGAAAAACTTACGCATTTCAAAACATATTTTCATACTAACCGTTTTTCTGTCTCAGCAGTGAACTTATGAAGCATATAATTAAAGATATGAACACGTTAGTAATCATAAAACAATAAGCAGATATCAAACAATAGCATTCATATAAGATCTGGAACCTGTAAGCAGTGTAAGTATCATAACTGTATCTATATCAAGGAAGCAGTACGAATACATAACATCATGTCAGTTTTCATGTTCATTAGCATTTATCAATGTACCAGTGTAACCCTTTAAATCAGTATTTCTATGCATGTTTCATTCATTAGGTAATATTAAGGGCGAGTGGATCCATTTCATTATACATATACATGGTTCATTCATGTTTCATGCTTTGGGCCCACCCTGAAGGGTCTTCATATTCCAAAACTAGTTTGGACTTTAACATATACATAATTCATTCATGAGCTAGCCATTCATTTGCCCGTAATAAGACCTCGTGTCGACACGTTTACATAACTTGTGAGTTATTCATTTTATCTCCCCTCAGAAATAATTCGCATGTTTGTCTTTATCAGGGTCATACATTATAGCAACAATAAGTATCAGTGATATGCATTTAACATTCAGTATAATAAGAGTGCATATGTAAAAAGAACATAAAGCAATAAAGTTAAATGAAACAGGTAGCTCTCACCATCAGTCGTTCTTTGCTTTTATAGCAATTCATGTCGTTGCCATGTCTATTTTAAGATTCCATCCTTCACAATATCTATATAGGAATCGTATGATTTAGGGTCGTTTATATCGGGGTTGCACCTCGTTATAGCTACAATAAATATGATATGATGACATCATTTGGCAGCTACTCACTAGCCCTCTATTTAGCATAATCTAGCAAAAGGCGCCATCCTAAAACTACCACTCAAATGCCTGGTAGCCTTCCAAGTAAACAAATAAAAACCCCACTCAAATGCTAGCTCAACAGCCAGCCAAAAGGCAAAGCAAAGCCCAAGAGTAATTCAGCCGACCAACATAATAACAATATAGCTTTTCTCATAAAACAGTCTGTCAAACTGTAAAACAACATTTAACTTCCTAACAGTAACCCAAAACTGAAAAGAGGGGTAGCAATAGTCGGCCAATTAAGTCCTACCCAACTTTCCTCTGTTAAAAAATATTAATAAAAACACTAGCAGCCGGCCAACATATGTAACACCAAAAGAAGAGTCCCCCCAATAAAAGTTAACAATAAGAAGAATACCCTGAAGACATGAAGATGATAGTAGTTAACAGTAAGGAGGGTGAGTAAAATCAGCCCCAAGTCAAGATCAAGGGATACTCCTCAAAATTCCTCTACCAGACCCTAACCAGCCAAGGCCAAGACAAATAAAGCAAAAGAGGTAGAAGTTTATTAGGTCACAATTCAAGGATTTCCCCCAAACCAGTAATCGATAAAGCCCTAACCATCTTAGAAATCGGTAATTAAGTATGAAATAGAAGGGAGAAGAGCAAAGAGGCTCACAGTGCTTTGAGCCGAAAACCAGATTCCTTTTTCCTAAAAATCCAAAATCTGACACAGCTCCAGCTCAACCAAAGCCGAAAGCTGCGAATCCTTGCCCACGATCCTTGAACAGCCACGAAAATTACAGCTTTTCCGTGAGATTAAGAGAAGAAAAGGAGACTGGAGGAGAAGATCGACGTCGTGCCCTAACGCGACACCGTCGAGGGAGAGGGAGGAAATGAAAGGGTCGAGTGATATCTGATCGGTTAAGAGGCGCAGAAAACCAAAATCCATCGCTTAAAACCAATAGCCTTTTTCTATTAACAGACCATACAACCTTAAGCCATCTTTTAAAACAAAACATATGCCCACATGCAGCTCATATATAAAGCCTCTATTAGCACCCCAAAAATTTCAGCTATAAGGAAACCCTTAATAGCACACCACTTGCAGCTAGGCAACCTTTTATTAGCACCCCACGTCAACTAGGAGGCAACCTCTTAAACCATGATAATAAACATAACAGCAGTCAACATATATACTCCAAACCAAACCTTTCGGTTAGCATACACATATCTCTTTATATAATTTGCCAATATTTTATAGGATACAATTCATATTCCGCTAAAATTTCGAGCGCTACAAAATATCAAAGAAATTCATACACTGATTTATATTTTCATCATAGGGGACGAATTTTTATTTCATTTAATTATCAATTTGGGTCACTTCACGATTTGGGCCGTTACAGCTGGAACCTAGGGGCTGGGTGAGTGGGGGCATGCAGCCTCCCCACTCCCCCCCCCCTAGCTGGGACCCGGGGGCTGGGCGAGTGGGGTCCTGCTGCCTCCCCACTCGCCCCCCATAGGGGCGGGGCGAGTGGGGGCCTGCTGCCTCCCCACTCGCCCTCCCTGGGGGCCGGGCGAGTGGGGGTCGGCTGCCTCCCCACTCCCCCCTAGCTGGAACCTAGGGGCTGGGCGAGTGGGGGCATGCTGTCTCCCCACTCCCCCTAGTAAGCTTACCCCTGGAAAGCATGACTGTTGAAGCTAAGAAAATCCTAGCTCCAAAATTCGGATCAATGCAGTTGGAGGCTACTTGCACAACAGTTCAACTAGACGGCTTGACTAGCAACGACGAAAGAGCTAAGATGCAAGGAAAATCCTAGCTCCAAAATTCGGATCAATGCAGCCGGAGGCTACTTGCCCAGCAGTCCGACTAGACGGCTTGACTGGCAACGACGAAAGGGCTAAGACAAAAATAACAGGACCCCAGGCGCTGCGGCAGGGAGGTCCCACCACATACCCAGAAACTCAGAAGAGACTTCCCCTCGACAGCCAAAGATGGCCGAGCAAGGTACGAGAAAGGCACCGACTTGGCTTGTATCAAGAGTAGCGGCCAAGGATGACGAGTCCGAGAATTTGAAAGTGGGATTCCAAAAGCTCAAGTTCAGATGTCAATTCAAGTACTCTTGTGGTCCTATTTATAGGCAAACCAAAGAGAGCGGGGGTCTTATTTATACCCCACCCAACTCGGCGACTAGGCGACATTGAGGCGATCTCGTTCGAAAAGAGGCGAGTATCACCTATGGTCGCCCACCTTTTGGCGAGTATCGGGGCTACTCGCGCGAGCTTGCCCATACTCGCCCAAGCCTCCTGCTCTTGCGGGCTGAGCTGTCTTGTATCTTGGACTGCTGGCCTCTGTGTTGACCTTTTGACCTTGGTTTCCGCCTACGTGGCTTTGAATGGCCCACCCTCGGAGAATAAGGGTTGTACAATGACCCACGCTCCTCGAACTTGATCCCACCCAAAAGCTCTCCCTCCCCTCTTGCCTGGGGGAGTGCTTCCTAAAAATATTAAGCCTAAAAATATGTTGAGTTCTGGGGACCTACTCGACAAATACAAGGTTGTACGAAGGCAACTTCTTATATATAGTAGTTAAAGACAAAGATATATATATATATATATATATATATATATATATCTTTAACTACATTTAAAAAGTAGTTTGGAGTTGTAGAATTAATCATAGTCATCCAATACGTGACAAGCTTTTGATCTCAACCATCCATTGAAGAGAGAGAGAGAGAAAAAAAAAGAGAAGAGAGAGGGGGAGAGAGGGAGAGGTAATCTTTATAGCCCTCATGTACCTATATTTAGGGATATGAGGGAGAGGGGGAGAGAAGAGAAAGGGAGAGAGAATTTGATTTTTTAGGTAAAAATTTACATTTTCTTACAAAATAAAAATAGGAATATTGATTCATATTTTTTACGGCCATTTTAAGTACTCATATGTATATGTTTTGAATAAAAAGGTATTTATGCTCATATGCGGGCACAACTCGCTTATAGGCGGGCGTAGCCCGCTCGAATGCGGTGTAACATCCCCCAAACAACTAGACCCCTAGAGTGTTTTTGTCATAACTAGGTCATGACAAAACCCTAGGAAGCTTGAAGAGATCACTTGGCCTTAGGCTTGAAGGAGAAGAGCACTTTGGTCTGCAAATAGCAATTTCCAGTTACCAAGCTTAGGGTTGGATTTTAGGGCCTCACCTTGACCATTTGACCCCACCATGTCACACCTAACCCTTTGTGTTGAAGCCAGGAAAATCCCGACTCCAAAATTCGGACCAATGCAGCCGGAGGCTGCTCGCCCAGCAGTCCAACGAGATGACTTGGCTGGCAACGACGAAGAAGCTAGAAGAGCAACAAACAGGACCCCAGGTGCTGCGGCAGGGAGGTCCCACCACGTACCCAGAAGCTCAAGAGAGTCTTCCCCTCCGAAACCAAAGTGGCCGAGCTTGGTACAGGGAAGGCACCGACTTGGCTAGTACCGGGAGTAGCGGCCAAGTGCGACAGGTTCCAGAATGCAAGAGCAGGGTTTCGAGAGCTCAAGTCCAGGTGCCAATCCAAGTACCCCTGGGGTCCTATTTATAGGAAAACCAAGGGGTAGGGGGGTTTTTATAGCCCAGCCCCTGCCTGGCGACTAGCGACATTGAGGCGATCTCCCCGGGCAAATGGGCGAGCATCACCTATGGTCGCCCACCTTTTGGCGAGTATCCGGGCCACTCGCACGAGTGCACCCCTACTCGCCTAGGCTCTCTTCTGCTCCTACGCTTGACGAACTCTTCTACTATGCCTGCTGGCCGACTTTATCTTGGTATCTTGAACTGTTGACTTCTGTGTTGACTCTTTGACTTTGACTTCTGTCTACGTGGCCTTGGGTGGGTCCATCCTCGGAGAATGAGGGTTGTACACAATCCCCGCTCTTTGCGAGTAACGTAGTTGCTCGGAAAGAATCATCCAACCCTTAATCGACGAGCTGTCTTTCTGGCGAGTATTGATTGATAGTCGGCATCCCGCTGGCTCTATATATTGAAGGGGGAGGGGTCTTTGAGGGTACGAATTTTTTGATCTCGCTCAAGATGTCGCGCAGTATTGCCGAGGAAGCTGCCGCTTATTTGGCCGAGCTTGCTAGTCTGCTGCCACCTTTGCGGAAGCCTACTCGCGACGCCGAGCTTTAGGACTTCCTCGCCTCTAGGAAGAGGAAGAGGCTTGAAAAGAAGAAGGAGAAGAAGAGCAAGAAGAAGAAGAAGAAGAATGTCGACGCCCCTGAGAATGTCACTGATTCTCAGGTCGGCACTACCCAGCAGGTACTCGCCGACTTGGGTCTCGGTCAGTCGGGCGGCTCGCCTGCTCCTAATCCTCTTGAGTCGAATGTTCCCCCGGAAGCGAGTATGGCTGGAATCTCGGCCCAAGTTCAAACTGAACTCCCTTCTTTACAAAGTGAGAGCTACTTACCCGCCGTCATTTTGGTTTGAGTCATTAACATAAGCTGATGCTCTTGATACTATCTCGCAGATCCGCTACTTGTCGATGCTCGGGAGGAGCCTTTGAGCGCCATTCCTCTGCGATCATCGCCTATGATCTCGCTTAGTGCTGGGGGAGGAACTCGTCGGGGTGGATCGGTGCGGATCCTTCACAGCTCTTCGGTGGACAAGAGGCCGATGAGCGAGCAGAAGGCTCCTTCAGCGAGTAACCTTCCTCCGCCGCCACCGCCTTTGCAGCAACCAGGGGTGGCGAGTAGCGCGCAACTGCCCGCTCATGAACTTCCTCCACCTCCTCCGTTCCCTCCTCCTGCCGATATGCAAGATGATCGTCGCCTTCTGTCTTCCTCGGCTCCCACCACCCATCCGGCTGAGTCCTCGCGCCGAGGCGGGGTGGCGGGGTCTTCTGGCTTCTTCGCTCCCAGAGGGGGAGGGCGACCAGTGGATGGTCGCGGACGGGGTGATGTGCATTCCAACAGGGAGCACATCTGTGGATCGCACTCTAACTGGCGAGATGGCGCCCGTCGCAGTCTGTCCTCGCATCGGGGAAGGGGCTCTCCTCGCCGACCATCTCGGAGTCCTCGCCGCGACTCGCGGAATGATGCTCATCGGCCTGGTAAATGGAGTCGCTGTTTTTCCGAATACCTTCAAAGAAGGGTCTTCCCGCTACTCGCCACTAAGGTTTTGCTTTTATGTCTTCTTCTGCAGCTCGCGCTCACACCCCTATCGGGGCTCTGATTGACGGGGTCGGGCTTCCCTCCCGCGAGTATCAAGAGAGGGCTACTCGCGCCATCCTGGATTTGGAGGCGAAGTTGGAGCGTCCGGCGATCAGCGAGTCTCATCGGCGTCTGACTGCGGTGGAAGCGCGAGTGGAGCTCTTGGCGACCGCTGACTCTCAGCGTCGCCTGAGCGAGTTGGAGGTGCGAGCATCACGGCTGGAAGAGTTTGATACTCGCCTGGCTAGTGTGGAATCTCGCCTTCAGTCTGTCGGCGATCTGGAGCGTCGGGTTGGTAGGATGGAGCATCGCCAGCAATTGCATCATGACGAGTTGGTGGGGATGCGTGCAAGCACGGGCTCCGTTGGTCGCGTGGCGAGGATGGAGGAGCAGCTGCGACAAGGTGAGGATGCGATGTCCGTGGCCTTTGAGCATTTCAAGCGAGCTCGCAGTATGGGCTGGGTTGGGCGACAACCACAACTTCCCGATGCTCAGGCGAACCCCTAGGATCCTGTCTTTTTTTCTCTTCGTAGTCGCTTAGTCGCCATCTGGCGAATGTCTGTAATTCTGAATTTGATCCTTTTAAGTAATTTGTTATTTGGCGAGTATGAATATCGCCCTTGCTACCTTTTCTCTTTGCTGTGATGTCGGGATTTACTTTTTTGTTTCTTTCCTGTGAGTATTTGTTGAATGTTGTGTTGATTTGGCGAGCATCCTAGTGATCTGATGTAGGTACTCGTGCGTTCGGCACTGGTGATTGGACGTGTACACTTGGTTTTGGCGACTTTCCTCGATACTCGCCACCCCTGACTCGTGCTCGCGGCGGCGTACGCGGCAAGCCAAGTTTCGTCGAGTACTATAAATAGGGGGGTGGGTACGTATTTATTACGCTTTCGGCGATCTTTCCTTTCTTTCCAGCGAGTATCTGCCGATTGTTCCACTCCTCGCACCTGTGATACTCGCTTCTTCAATTCCTTTCTTCCTGAATGGCTGACGAGGCAGCTATTCATCGTGCAAGCCATGCAAAGAACTTCGAGGCGACTTCCTTCAAGAAGTCGATTACTCGGCCGAGCGATCTGAAAGAGTTCTCTGCTAAGTATTTGTCGCCAGAGTATGTCGTCAGGCTTCCTCGCGAGGATGAACGCCTGAACTCCTTCTCGGCGACCGAGTTGATCTTCCCCATCCGTCATTTCGAAGTCGGCCTACGACTACCCTTGTGGTCGGAGGTTTGCCAGATACTCCGCTATCACGGGATAGTCCCTGCCCAAATCAATCCAAATGGAGTAGCGATGTTCATGGGCTTTCTCTGTTTCTTGCGAGAACAGAAGATCGCCTTTGATCTCTCCGTATTCCGGCGAGTTTTTCATTTCGGCGCTACTGGCGAGGGCGTCGTCTTTTTATGCAGCACATCTGCACGCAGGTCGGCACGGCGAACAAGAACCATCGCTGGACCGAGCGATTAGTCGTCATCAAGGGCGACTTTGGAGTCGTGCCGACCTCATCCTTCCAGCCGGCAGAGAGCGCCTTCGCTCCTCCTTATTTGGAGGAGAGCCGGGAGAAGTTACTCGACAGCTTCCGAGGTCGCCGCCTGGATGTCGTCCTCTGGAGGAGGCGAGTAGATGAGCTCGCCGAAGTGTTCCCGGGCGAAGGTAGTCTTCTGAGTGAGTACTTGGTCTATACTCGCCACTTCGTCTTCGATCGACATCTAATGCTCTTCTCTTTGTCTTGATGCAGCTACTCGCTCCTTACTGAGCGAGCTTCTTCCTTTGGCGCCAAAGGCGGGGGCTTCTGCTCCGGTTGATTTGTCGCCAGGCGGCGATGATCAGTAGGCCGCCGACGATGATGCTAGGCCCTCGATGAAGAGGAAGGTCAAGGCGAAGTCCGTCGAGACTGCGAGGAAGAAATAGGTCGCCAAGAGGGACCTGAAGGTGAAGGCGAACCTTTCGGAGGCTGGTGAGCCCAGCGATCATCCGCTCTTTGGCGAAGGCGTTCGAGGCGAGGATGCCTATGGTCGCCCTCTGGTGTCCTGGGCTGCGCGAGCCCACGAAGTGACTTTGAGCACCACCTCCCCGCCTGGTCGGAGGATTGGGAGGACGCGGGCGAGGCGTTCGACGTGATGTTCGCCCTCTATGGTCGTGCGGACGCCGAATCCCTGCAAGATGTTTCGGCCGAGTATCTCGCCCATCAGAGCTCGCGAGCTTACCTGCGAGCTACCGAGCTCGGTCATGCGACGGCGAGGAAACTGCTCAACTACGAGCAGGTGATCAAGGTGCAGAGCAAGAAGCTCATTACCATGGGGCTGGAGGACACCAAGTGGAAAGATTAGGAGGTACTCACACGTCGCCTTTCTGATCTCTGAGATAGTCGCCTTTTGTGCCGATGGATTTTTGCTTAACCGCTGCTTTTTTACCTGTACAGGCCGCCGAGGTGGAGATGGCGAAGAAGGTGTCCCAGCTGGAGAAGGAGCTGGAGGATACTCGGCAAACCTTGGAGGCCGCCTAAGTTCGCATCGCTGAGCTGGAAACTCGGCCTGCCGAGCAACAGCCTTCGTCAGTGGGCCCCTCCAGGGTTGGCAAGCAGATTCGGATACTCGGCGACGATATGGCATATATTCGCCGGGAGATCGCGCGAGCAACCAGGAAGGTGGTTCTAAGCAGTCTGAAGGCCGATGGCCTCTTAAAGCCAGAGGCAATGAACCTGACTGTCATGGACATCATCCCGACACTACTCGCCGAAGAGTCCAATTCCCCCATGCGAGATCTTCTATCCTCATCCACCGATTCCGAAGATGACGATTCTGAGGACGAGGGTGATGATGGCGAAGATGTCGACGTTGATGGCGAGGATGGTGGCGATGATGGTACATAGTCGTCTGGCCCCCATTTGCAAATCTGTACAACAATTTTTGTATATGTACTTATGAAAGTAAATGAATACAATTGTTTGCTCGCCTTTTGTAGTCGCTTTTTGCTTTTCTTTTTTTGTGATTATGCCGAGTAGGCTCCTAGGCTCGAGGCGAGGTTGAGTGCTCGCTAGACGACTAAGCATAGGCGAGATAGGATACCGCTGTCACAACCCGCATTTTCTCCGAATTTAAGAATATCAGAGTAAGAGAAAATACACGTCATGATGCCACGTCATACATGAGACAACTGTAGACGCTCAGGCGGGAACCTATTACTTAACTAAACAAACTTGATTATATGATAAGTCATCATTTGAAATCATTTATCAGGGGTTTTGAGATAAGAACTGTGTCTCTCAGTTCGTGGATCAACTAGTCCACCGAGAAAGTATATATAATTGCAGCGGAAAGTACTTAATTTAGTTTACTTAAAGTCCTACATGTATGCAAACGACGGAGCATGAAATAAATGATATGCACATAACTAGGCGTACTGTAAGGGTAGAAAATACCTTTAGGCGGCTTTTAAAGTTAAGGGTTTCAGTTAGAAAGAATGCAATGAGAATGAGGAAAAGTCATTTTATAACTATAGTGCACCTAGCATAAATCATTCCCAGAGGGTAAGGTACACAAGATCTAAAAGTAGTGGCATAATCTGGCAAATAATCTATAAGGTATAAAAAAGGGCACAATGGGCGTCAACAACATGACACTAACCCATTGACACTAACTAGTATGTCTGAGCACAAGAAGCAACTAAAAATAACTACCTCGCAACAGCGGGGTAAGCAGCTACCAACTCTGAACTCCAGGCAACACCACTAGCCGCTACGGCTCTGAACCTGAGGCATTCAATAAAACAAAGAACGCCTCAGCAAGGAGTTGCAAGTGACAGAAGATTAGCAGAAAAACGAACAAGGCATAAGGGGTACCAACCCAAGCCAGAATTTACCGAAAGAGAGCTCCAACAAAGAACCAACAAGCATCAAGTGCACTATATACCAAAAGAGGAACAAACATGTTCATTTATTTAGTTTCATCAATTAAAGAGACTGATCAGCTCAAATTATACGGGAGCGGTTAACTACCTCCGCTACCCAAAGCCCAAAACCAGGTGGGGGTACCACTAGACCCTACCACCCAAACACGACTACCGTGCAAGGCTATAACATTTTCCCCCACTGTCTCCCAAACACAACTACTGTGTAAGGCTAAAGGCAGTAGTTCTTATTACTTAAATTTTACTTAAACACGGGACGCTGCCCGAAAGAAAATCACTGGAAGGACCTAAGAATTAGGGTCAAGGCAAAGTACACCTCGATCAATATGAATCATAAGAGTAACTCAAATGTCAACAGACCACAACGAGTAGAAAGAAGTTCAAACGGGAGGAATTCGAGATCTTGTTGCTGTTTGAATTCGTCGGAATTCGTCGGGATTACACGGAATGTCCCGTGACATCTCGACGAATGGACACAGAAAAATCTCTAACTTGATTCGTCGGAATTCCACGGAATTCGTCGGAATTCGTCGGAATTACACGGAATGTCCCGTGAAATCTCGACGAATGGACACAGAAAAACAATCTCTATTTTGCTGTGTGGCCAGCGGATAGCGATTCTCCTAGAAGCTATTTATCCTTTGGGTATAGATAGGACGGTTTTCTCCAGGGAAAAACTACCCGATTCATAGCAAAGGAAGAATAATCAAGGAAGCTTACATTAACACTCCAAAACTTAAGTTAAACCGAGCGACATGAAATCGACACGAGCGAAACAATACTTCAAGAACAGAAAGAGAAGGAGGAGGAAGCCACTTGCCTTAACCTTGCAAACTCGAAGATCTTTGCTCCGGAAGCTAGGGTTCGGCTAGGAAAACACACGAGCACCGATTTCTGAAACTTTTCGGGTCGAAAGAAGGGGCTAGGTCACTACCCTAACTCCAAAAATTCCACAGAACGGGAAAAGCTTACCGCTAGAACGAAGATCTCGCCGAGAGCTTTCCAAATCTTCTCTCCAAACGCGATTCCGACTACTACCGCCCTAGAAATCGCCGATCGAACGCTCCTCGAAGCTCCGCACTCGCCCTTTCGCTCGGCGGCTGATTTGATCGAGGGAGGAAGAAGATGAATAGGAGGAGGAGATTTTAGGCTTATATATATAACCCTAAATTATTATTTAATTAATAAATAAATTCCCCAATTTACTTAACTGCGAGGGCGACCGAAACACCTCAGATTTCTACGAAATTCGCACCTTAACTAAAACACGGTGTTACGAATCCAACGGCGAAGTCAGAATTCAATTCCGACGGGCCAAACTCGGGCTAAAGCCTCCCGAAGCTAAAAATCTTGAAATCCACTCAAAATCTTCACTTTAACTCGAAACGACGCGAAATCTCGCATGCTTGACCTAAATCACAAGATTTAACTAAGCTAAAACTCGAAACACTACCAGACGAGCTGACATAACGCCCTTACGCCAAAATTACGTCACAGAGGGTACGTAAAATAATTAACGAAAATCAGGGGCGTTACAACCGCGGACGACGATCATACCTTGCTCGCTTGTTGGATGCTCGGCCATATATACTCGCACCTTTATACTCGTATCTTCGTACTCGCACCTGCATATGAAGAAGAATCTTTGAGACATGCACTTCTAAGATTTCATCTTGTACCTCCATGCTGATGCTGTTGAAGAGGTCGACACAGTAGGGAGTGACTGTCGGGGAGGTTCCAATGGAGCACCTTCCAAGGGATCATAGCAGCCCGAGGTCTCCATCCTACCGCTCTTGTTGACGCTGTTGAAGAGGTCGACACAGTAGGGAATGGTTGTCGGGGAGGTTCCAATGGAGCACCTTCCAAGGGATCACAGCATCCCGAGGTCTCCATCCTACTTGGGTGTTGAACGCCGACCCAACCTATTTCCTGTTGCTCAACAATTTGAACTGGGAGTTAAGCATACTTAAGCACATTAACTCGCACAATTGGAGGAAATAAATGGAAACGCATTGCTTTGTTATGGACTTTTAGCCCTCGATGGTGCACGACATCTTTATTTAAGGGTCCCCTGAGCTAGTTAAATCGATCATCTCTTCGCCGAATCGGGAGGTCGGCGTCCAGACTTTTCTCCTGGTAATCTCTTCAGCCGGACGAGAAGTGCGGTCGGTGGGAACCGCGGCCAACGTGCAAGGGGGGAGCTGATCTCGGTCGTCATTGCAGAGGCTTGGACTTAAGGGAACGCACACCCGAGGCACCGTCCCATCATCCGTTCTGAGTTTTTACTAGGGTTAAGTCGGAGGCTCATTTCCCGACTTAGCGTGGAGATCGACTATACTGGCCTTCTTCCTTAAAAGACCTCTCTGGGATAGGAAGGACTGTCTCATCCCATGTTTCAGGGAGATGCAAACTTTTATTTATCTGTAAATGAATTTACAAAACAAGGGGGCATGTACATTCCCTTTAGGGATAAAACCTTTTCAGGTCATCGCCGCTCCAGGTGTTCCCTAGCAGCTCGCCTTCCTGGTTCTGCAAGCGGTACCCTCCGGTCAGGAGAGCTTCCTGGATGATGAAGGGTCCTTCCCAGTTCGGGTTAAGCTTCCCGACGGCTGCCGATCTTCCTGCCGCGTCCACTTTCTTTAGGACCAGGTCACCTGCTTGGAAGTGCTTGAGACGGACATTTTTGTCAAAATGTCTTGCCATTCGGCGCTTGATATCTTCTTGCTTAGCTGAGGCCAGGTCCCGCAGCTCTTCTATGTAATCGAGGGATAGCTTCTGCGCTTCTTCATTTTCTAATCGCCACTCTTCGTTTCCGTCTTCCGCGGCTACCACCCTTGGGCTTCTGACTTCAAACTCTACTAGAATGAGAGCTTCCGACCCGTGAGAGAGTTTGAACGGTGTCTCCCCGGTGGCTGAGCTAGGAGTGGTCCTCAAAGCCCAAAGGACCGAGGGGAGCTGGTCCGCCCAATTACCTTTCAGGTTCTCCACTTTCTTCTTCAGCAGATTGATGATCAGCTTGTTGGCGGCCTCCACTTGACCATTGCTCCTGGGATGGTGTACGGAGGCGAATCCGAGATCAGTTCCCAGCTGCCTGCAAAAATCATCCAATTCTAAGCTGGCAAACTGGGGCCCGTTATCGGTGACGATGGCGAGAGGGATTCCAAATCTGCAGACGATCACTCCCCAGATGAAGTTCTTCACGACTTGAGAGGTGGTCTTGGCCAAAGCTTTGGCCTCGATCCATTTGGAGAAGTAGTCGATCATGACGAGAACGAACTTCCTCTGGCCACTTGCTTGAGGGAAAGGGCCGATCAAGTCCATCCCCCAGATGGCAAACGACCAAGAGGCGGTGATTGATCGGAGCTGCTGAGCTGGCTGCAACTGAAGGGGAGCGAAGAGTTGACACTTCTGACACTTCTTCGAGAAGGTTTCAGCATCCTTCCGGATAGTAGGCCAGAAGTAGCCTTGCCTAAGGATCCTTTGCTCGAAAGTGCGAGTCCCAGAATGGCTTCCACACTCTCCCGAGTGGATCTCTTCCAACACTCGGTGTACTTCATCTTCAGAGACACATCTAGCCAAGGGGCCTGAGATGGTTTTGTAGTACAACTCTCCGTTTTGCAGTAAATAGTACGCCGCCTTGTACCGAAATCTTCTTTGATCTCCCTCGCCCGCTGGGAGCTGACCGCTGACCAGGAAGGCCACAAAGGGATCCATCCACGAAGGGCGTTGCTCGATCTCCATCATCTCTCCCTCTTCGATGGATGGACGGAAGAGCTTGGTAATAGTTCCTCCAGCCCTCAGCCCATACTTGGCTAAGCGATCTGCTGCCAAATTCTCCTCTCTCGGCACATGCTCGACGAAGAAGGACTGGAAGCCTCCAATCAGCCCTTTCACCTTTACTAAGTACTTCTGCAGGATGGTGTCGCGCACCTCGAACTCGCCTCGAATCTGCGACGCGACCACCATTGAATCCTTGAAAGCCCGGACATCACGGATCCCTAACTCCTTGGCAAGGCGCAAGCCCGCCACTATGGCCTCGTACTCTGCTTGGTTGTTTGTGACGGGGAAGAGGATCTCGACGGCTTGCTCGATCCTTGTTCCCTGTGGGCTGACGAGCACGATGCCCACTCCCACAGAACTTCTGCCCGAAGCTCCGTCCACAAACATCTTCCATGGAATTGGATTGAGAGCTTCCTCCCCCGGCTCCGTTTCCACCGAGAAGTCAGCCAAGAAGTCTGCTACCGCTTGAGCCTTGATTGTAACATCCCAGTGCGCGCTAGGCCCCTATGATGAAAATATCAAATCAGTGTTGACATGGTCCATCACAACGTTTTTGATTTCGAGTTAATTGTTTAGTATTGTAATATGAAAATATAGCTTACATTTTGGTTGGGTTACATTTATGTTGCAGGGAGATCTGTGTTTAAGTGCTATGTCTTGGTTTTGAACTTTGGGGGTTTTGTTGTTGTTGGTTGGCCGATTGTTCTAACTTTCATGTTCACTGCTATTGGGAGATAAAGCTAGTTGCTGCTCTATTTTGCGGCATTCGAAATGTTTATTTCGTAATATGAACGTTGCTTATCTTATATATGTTGGCAAATGACATAAAATGGGTGTGCTAATAGAGGTTGCCAATTGGTGTGCGGATAGCTTAAATATTGATGAAGTTGGGGTGTGCTAATATGCATTTGGTGGGCTATTTGGCATATTATTATCTATTGGCACATTGATGTGCCAATAGAGAAGAAAAGGAAGGTTTTGGACTGGACTTGGTTTATAACCTTGTTGCTTGACAGATTATTTTGTAAAATAAAAATAAAATTATATGGCCTGCTAGGAAAGCCCTCGTCAATTGATATTGAAGGGTTAATGTGGCTGTATATTGGTGTATTAAGGGTGATTTATGTGAGGCGGTGGAAAGAAGAAATCAATTGAAATAATTTCTAGCCCCTTTGTCCTTATCAGCATCGCCACCGACTCTTTCCTGGATCCTTAGTAATATCACTGCTAGGGCCACTGGATCCACCGCACGTCTTCCTTCCCCTCCTCATTCCTCTTTCTTTATGCTCAAAATCTCATAAAATCCCTGGAGTATCGCTGGGAGCAGGGGTTGGTACAACTTCGCTGAATCTGGGTGTAATCGGCTTCGCGATTTGGTACTAAATCAGTGCCCGATTTCTGTTAGCGATGTAAGCCGTCTTTTCCCTGTTTTTATTCCTTACCCTCTCTTGCTTTGGGGGAATTTGTTTTACTGTAAGGTCATTCAAGGTTTTCCTATGTTGAGGTCTTCATGCGTTGGTCTCGCCGGTTGTGGACCCTTCTGTTCTTGGTTGTAGTAGCACGATTTATGAGTTTTGGCCGGCAATTTGAGTAGTTAATACTTGGCTGTTTAGGTTGGTTGGCCGTTTGCCTTGATCTTACTTGCAAAGCAGTAGAGTGCTACGAGTACATTGGGAGCTTTTGTGGTGTTGTAGGGTTCCTTACGCCATGCTGATCTGAGTTGGATCTTTGCTAAGTAGTTTGGTTATTTTGTTTTAATTTTATTGACCAGCTAAATGAATAATTGTGGGGGTTCAGTGGGTTAAGGTTGGCCGATTGTTATTGCTAGGGTTGCTGTTGTTAATCTTCAATGTTTCATTATATTGGGCTTTTCTTTGCCTTTTGGCCGGCTATCACTTATTTCATGTTCTTTTAAGCATTGTTGCTTGGGTCAAAAGATGGAACATTTGGGGAAAGGGGAATCAAATATGGCAGTCATGAATTTTCCTCATATTTTCTCAAACTCAAGTTCTTCTTATTAATCATATATGACTGTTCTGAGGGGAACCTAATTTCTCTATTTTGTTTTGGTGGCCACAAACTGATTACAAAAAAAAGAGGGATTCGTGTGTGATAGCCAGTTCCTATGTATTCATAGTGTGTTGACGAGTATGTTTTAGGGATTTTATTGGGTTGGATGGGTACCAGTTAGCTGCTGCTTATGTCTTCCAGTTACTATTGATTGGTTGGAATTTCTGTTGTCTAATTTTATTCCTCGTTCCAGTTAGAATTATTGTTAAGAGATATGAGTCAAACTTGTGAATAACTTTGGGGCTTTTACCTTGATTGGCTGTCTGCTGTTTCTTTTTTTAGTTGGTTATGTTGACTGATTACATGTTGATATTTCTGTGGATCAGGACCCCTTTAATCAGTCTTGGCCAACTGCCGCCATGCCGCGAAGGAGACCACCGCGAACGTCGGCCGAAAATCAGGTGACTTCCGACCCCTCTCCCTTGGTGCTAGTATCTTAGACCCCCTAGGCGAGATATCGAACTCAATTGAGTCGATTTGGGAGCGAAATGAAGTTCTGTAGGTTGAGGCCGCGTTAGGGTTTTCGCCGTAGGGCGTCGTTCGCCGCGAAAATGCCCCCAATCGACTCCCCGCTTCAATACGAACGTGGAACGTTGGTTTCGTGTGACGTGGTGGCCTTGTGAGGGTGCATGAGAGGAGAGGTGGTGGCTGCCTAAATTTCATATGGGATTTCCTTTATTAGTTCCCTGTCAGGGGAATTCAATATATATATACTTATATATATATGATCATTAATGCTTGGAATGAGAAACAGATCCCTGTTAGGGGATTTTAATTATATATGTGATCATTGATGCTTGAAATGATCTAATCTCCATTTGGGGGAGATGGTAAATAATCCTCTGTTATAGGATTGTTGATTAATTATGACCGATGGTGGAAGTCCAGTAGCTTGGCTTGAATAGATTCCATAGTTAAATAATATGTTATGCCATCATGTGCGCAAGTAGTCCATAGTCCTATGAATTGGTTTAATAGTGTCCATGTTATACGCACACCACTGCACACGAGTAATCAACTCGGAACGGGTGGCACGGTTAACTTAGTGCGGGTCACAAGTTATAGTTATAGCCGGTGGTAAAAAGGAAAGGACCCAGTTGTTGGGGGCCTTGGATGCTAATTAGCATCGATTGTTGCCGCGCGAGGCGGAAGGTGGTAAGGCTCATGGAGCGAGTCCTTGGTGCTCGATAGCACGCATGGTGTGTTCAAACTACGTAGGTAAACATAATTGCGCGTGGTGGTATGGATCCTCGTGGGAGGATAGGTTGTGGCGGGTCTACGGGCTCGCTAGTCGTGACACCGACAGAAGCCGGCAGTTAGACTCAGACCGGTTGGGTTGGAATGTCTTGGTGTCCATCTACCCAATAGATCCCCTCCGCATCTTGAAGACCCTGCATGAATGCGGGTAGTACGCAGGGACTCCGCTATGAGCAAGAGCGTCGAGGCGTACATAGGCCTAGGACCGGTAGTGTTCATACCCTCCTAGTAGTGGCGAAGCCCGTGCCACTGCCACCGCCTGGCCACGACGGGGGGGGGGGGGCGCTTGAGTGGTTAGCTACCCTCGAAAAGTGGGAACTAAATGTCTATGTCGACATAGCAATCGTGCATGAGTCAGTCCTCATATCATAATCATTGCATTGCACCGCATTCATATCATAATCATTGCATTGCACCGCATTGGAACCTCATCATATAAACTTGTATGGGCATCCTTATATGATGAGTTACCTTTATACGCAGACCCTTGACTTATAAGCTTGTATGGACATCCTTATAAGTTAAGTTCAATTCAGTTTTCTAATACTCTGCTTATGTCTGTTGCTACTTATACTTGCAAATATATATAACCACTGCTACTTTATGCTTACGAACATATTGGATAGTGATATGGAAAGTGCGTGGGCACTTAAACAACCGACACATATGAACAACTATTACCTGTCACCTGCTTGTTTATTATTGCTAATATTGCAGCTCCTTTTCTTTCTTTCTGCCCGGTGCCTTGGAGTCGCCGGGGGAGCGGATGTGAAGCCACTTAGTCTTTATGACTAACGGTTGCTATGTCCCTCTTTTTAGGAGTGTTCCTTAGAGCAGCAGTGCACGGTGCTGGATGTTGGAGTTACCATTGTGATCTAGAAATGGTCAAACATGTAATGTCACTGCCAACGCGATATGAGCCTGCAGGGTCGCACATAAGAGCATGTGGAGAAGTTGGAAGATTGACTATGTTGGTAAAGGTTACCAATCACCATATAGAATGAGGAAGTCCAGCAAATGTTGTTGTCTGAATTCGTCGGGTTTACACGGATAGAATTCGTCGGATTCGTCGGATTCGTCGGATTGTTCCGTGGAATCCCGACGAATTGTTACAGAGATCCTTAACTCGGCAAATGTTGCCGTCTGACATGATTCGTCGGGATTCGTCGGGATTCGTCGGGATTCGTCGGGATTCGTCGGATTGTTCCGTGGAATCTCGACGAATTGTTACAGAGATCCTTAACTCGGCAAATGTTGTCGTCTGACATGATTCGTCGGGATTCGTCGGATTGTTCCGTGAAATCTCGACGAATTGTTACAGAGATCCTTAACTCGGCAAATGTTGCCGTCTGACATGATTCGTCGGATTCGTCGGGATTCGTCGGATTGTTCCGTGGAATCTCGACGAATTGTAACAGAAGCCCCTATTCTGCTGTGTGGTCTGCGGATAACGATTCTTCTAGAAGTATGTTTATCCTTTGGGTATAAATATAACTTCTTTTAGGGTTCTCATAACTTACGAAATAGAAGCCGACGGAAGGAGTTCCGCTCGAACCCTAGACGGAAGGAGTTCCGTTTGAATCGCCTCCGCCGACTTCCTCTCCGACGATTATCGCCGGTGTTGTTCTTCCTGAAGCGGATCTAGCAATCCGTGGAAGCGCAATGTGTAGTCTTCTTCTCCCGGCTCGTGTGGACTGCTGTAGAGACGTAGACATTATTCTACGTGAGAACTCTTGCAAAGCCGACGAAGGCAATCTTCTTCTTGGAGCATCTAGGTTGGATTTGATCCAATCCCGCCAAGGTAATTTCATACCTAGCTAGTTTTGATTTACTTCTTGATTCAATATTCATGGCCGATCCAAGTCTTTTTGGGTTGTTTCTCTTTTATTTCCGCTGCGCCTACATGTGATGTATGGTCATAGAAAAACCCAACACTGGAGGAGGCCAGACAGGTCAGGTGTGCAGGGTTGGTGACTTCGGTACCTTGGTTGCCGTTTGTGGCAGATGTGAGCACGGGTTGAGTTGTAGCCCTTGGGGCATTTAGTTTTATACTCTGATGTTTTGCAGGAGCTTGCGTAGCCTTCTGCCTTTCTTTGTACTGTTCTGGACATAATTACTTATTGTGAACCTATGGCTTTAGTGCTTTCTTTTATTGATGGGTTGACGCTGTTTAGTTGGTTTGACCGGCAGGATAGGCGTCTTGTGGGGGCTGCTAGCTCGTGTGCTGGCGCTTCCGCAAGGCGGCTGTCCTGGGCATAAGACTCCTCTCGGCCGTGTCGTGTGTTCCGGGAGGGGGGTCTTACATTGATCGCCACCCGGGGTGAGAAGGAAATGTCGAACTCGCTGAGTTCTACCGACCATTTAACTATCCTCCCTGAATGCTCCACTCCCTCTAGGACATTTCGGAGAGGATGATCAGTCACCACCCGAATGGAGTGAGCTTGAAAGTAGGGTCGGAGCTTCCGCGCCGACACCACCAGGGCGAAAGCGAGCTTCTCCAGGATCGGATATTTCAACTCCGCCTTCTTCAACACCCGACTGACATAGTAGATGGGCAGCTGCTTCCTTCCTTCTTCCCGGACCAACACGGAACGTACTGCTTCTGCTCCTACTCCCAGGTAGATGAGCAGGTCTTCGCCTTCCTTCGGGCTCTGAAGGAGAGGTGTCTGAGTCAACTGCTCCTTCAGTCTTTCGAGCGTCGTCTCACATCCTTCGGACCACTCGAAACTTTCAGTTTTGCGGAGTGTCTTGAAGAATGGAGAGCATTTCTCCCCGGCCTTGGATAGGAAGCGGCTAAGACCCGCCAGCCTTCCTGTCAACCTTTGGACTTCCTTCATTGTTTTTGGGGACGGCATCTCCAGGATCGCCCTAACCTTGTCGGGTTAGGTTCTACTCCCTTCGGGGTGAGGAGATGCCCCAGGAACTTTCTTCTTCCTGCTCTAAAGACGCACTTCGCTGGATTGAGTCTCATCTTGAATTTCCTTAGCGTCGCGAAGGTCTCCACCAGATCGGCTACGTGTTCCCGGACGCTCTTGCTTTTGATCAAGAGGTCGTCCATGTACACTTCCAGGTTCTTCCCCTTTTGCTCCTTGAAGATGTGGTCCATCATCCGCTGGTAGGTGGCTCCCGCATTCTTCAAACCGAAGGGCATCATCTTGTAGCTGTAGCAGCCATCATCGGTGATGAAGGAGACATCGCGGCAATCGGGGGGATGCATCCGGATCTGGTGATATCCTGGAAATGCATCAAGGAAACTCATCACAAAAAAATCGACGGTCGAATCAACCAACGCGTCGATTCGAGGCAGGGGATAACAATCCTTCGGGCAGCTTTTATTCATTAAAGAAAAGTCAACACACATTCTCCAGCTACCCCCCCCGCTTTCTTCACCATTACAACATTGGAGACCCAGCCTGGGTACTGGATCTCCGATACAAAGCCTGCATCGAGCAGTTTCTTCACCTCCTCCCGGATCGGCTTGGCCAGGATGGTGGCGTTCCTCCTCTTCTTCTGGCGGACGGGCTGGACCGCGGGATCCAGGTTGAGGCGGTGGCATGCAACCTCAGGATCAACTCCTGGCATCTCGGCGACACTCTAAGCGAAGATGTCGACTTTTTTTTGCAGACACGCCGCCATCTCGATCTTTTCCTCCGTCTTCAGCGACCCGCCGATCTTCAGCAACCCAGGTACTCCCTCTGCGGAGAGTACCTCGATTTCTTCAACTTCTTCGGCAACCTCCAGCCTGGCTGGGCTCTCCAGCACCCTTCCAAACTCTTCTGCGTCAGCCATCCAGCTGATGGTACTGACGGCGCTGAGATAGCACTCCCGAGCGGCTATTAGATCGCTCCTGATCCTCACCTGGACATCTCCCTTGCAGTACTTCAAGCACTGATGGTAGGAAGATGGGACGGCCTTGAAGGCGTTGAGAGGTGGCCTCCCGAAGATAGCCCTGTAACAGCTCAGGGCGTCAACGATGACAAATCGTCAGCTGATGGAGGTGCCACCGAGCGTTACAAGGAGATCTGCTCCTCCCTCCACTTCCTTCTTCTCTCCGGAGATGCCGAAGAGGGGACCATTAGCTGCCCGAACCCTTGCTGCTCCGACTCCCAGTCCGTCAAACGTCCCCTTAAAAATGACGTTTACGGAGCTACCGTTATCGATCAGGATCCGATCAACGGTGAAGTCCTCCACTGCGGCTTGAATCACGAGGGCATCATGAAAGGGATTCTCATTCCCTAGCATGTCCTCCTCAGAAAAGGTGATCTCCTCCATCGGGGGTGGAGCTTGCGAGGTCGAGGCGACACTCCTGCGGTAGATCTGATAGAGGCTCCCTTTGCGGGAAGCTTCCAACCCCGCTCCCCCATGGATCACTCCGACTCTGCCTCCCTGAACCAGGTCTCCCCGACCTCCCTGGTCGACCTGGTCTTCGTTCCTCCTTCGAGCGACGGCCTGCACTGCCGGCGGCTCGACAGGGGCTTCGATCCTTCGCTGCTCCCCTCCACCTTCTCCTGCTGCTAGCCTCCTCCGGGCTTCCCAAAAGTTTGGGCAAGCCATCATCGCATGCCCTTCTGCCTGGTGGAAGTCACAGTAGAGGGGGACCTCTTCCGCCTGCTGCCTTCTCTGCCGCTGCTTCTTCCTTCCTTGACGGCGGCCACGCCCGGCTACCGCCATTGCTTCGTCTCTCCTCCTCTCCTGACGCCTCTCCAGCTGGCGAAAGGGTCTTCTCTCCGAGGATCTTCCCCTTTGATCCCGATGCTGGTGCCGTCCAGCCGGCCTCCAAGGTGGCCGATTAACGGGGACCTGATAGCGCATTTCCTCCTCTTGACGCTCTGGGGTCTCGACGGGCCTCCTCTCATCGCTCCTCCTGGCTTCCTCCCTCTTCTTCTCTTCTCTTCTCCTTTCCTCGCGTCGCTCCGGCCTCTTCTTTTCCACCCTCTGGGGCTCTTCTCTCTTCCTCTTCTCAGGGATCCTATCCATCTCTTCTTCCTCACCTCCGGTCACCTTAGCAAGCCTGAGCAAGAAGTCAGGGTTGAAAGCCTCTCCTCGGACAAACTTGTTGGCCCTCTGAATGAGGTTGTCATAGGAATAAGGAGGATTCCTACTGAGCTCCAACTTGAAGAGGCCTTGACTTATGCCGAACGTCAAGGCCAGCAACAGGATATTGCTATCCACCTCCTGGATTTGCAGAACCTCCTCTTGAAAGTGCTCGATGTAGGGTCCCAACGCCTCATCCAGCCTTTGTACCAGATAGAACAGAGTCGTTGCCTCTTTCTTCAGCTTCCGGGCCGTGTCGAACCGGTTAGTCAGTCCACGACACAGGTCTTCAAAGCAGTAAATCGAGCCGGCGGGCAACTGGTGGAACCAGTCCCAGGCCTTTGCCCGGAAGGTGATGACAAACAGTCTGCACTTAAAGGCATCCGACATGGTTCGGATAGAGACTATATCATCGAACCACTGGATGTGCCGGATAGGGTCCTCCCTCCCTGAATAATAATTCAAGACGGGGTCCCTGAACCCTTCTGGCACAGGCGCGGCAAGGATCTCCTCGCAGAAGAGGCTCCTCCCTCCTGCCCGGCGGCGATCCTCTACTTGGCGATTACCACCTTCATACTCGCCATAGGGGCGAGTATCCTGACCATACTTGTCATATGGACGAGTATCCTAATACCTCGCCTGCTCGTCCGTCTCGCGGAAGCGAATCCCTTGCGAGGTCGGCTGGTAGAACTCCGACCTCCTTGGTCGTTCGGTCTCATCCTCCACATGCTCTTTTCCTACTCGCCGAGGGGGACTCCTTCCCTCGGTCAGAACTGGGCGATGCGGCGAGGTCGCCGTGACCTCGGCGCGCGGCTGAAGCGCTGCTCGCATGGTCCCCTCCATGCGCTGCGCGAAGGCTTCGAAAACTGCTAATGTCACGAACTCACCGCCTGCGGACGAGTTGCCGACTACTTCCTCATGGTCGCCAACTGTGACCATCTCGCCTTCTTACTGAACTTTCCTTCTCTGACTACAGTCCACGCTCACCGCACCAAAGTGTTGAAGCCAGGAAAATCCCGACTCCAAAATTCGGACCACTGCAGTCGGATGCTACTCGCCCAGCAGTCCAACGAGATGACTTGGATGGCAACGACGAAGAAGCTAGAAGAGCAACAAACAGGACCCCAGGTGCTGCGGCAGGGAGGTCCCACCACGTACCCAGAAGCTCAAGAGAGTCTTCCCCTCTGAAACCAAAGTGGTCGAGCTTGGTACAGGGAAGGCACCGACTTGGCTAGTACCGGGAGTAACGGGCAAGTGCGACAGGTTCCAGAATGCAAGAGCAGGGTTTCGAGAGCTCAAGTCCAGGTGCCAATCCAAGTACCCCTGGGGTCCTATTTATAGGAAAACCAAGGGGTAGGGGGGTTTCTATAGCCCAGCCCCTGCCCGACGACTAGCGACATTGAGGCGATCTCCCTGGGCAAATGGGCGAGTATCACCTATGGTCGCCCACCTTTTGGCGAGTATCCGGGCTACTCGCACGAGTGCACCCCTACTCGTCTAGGCTCTCTTCTGCTCCTACGCTTGACGAACTCTTCCACTATGCCTGCTGGCCGACTTTATCTTGGTATCTTGAACTGTTGACTTCTGTGTTGACTCTTTGACTTTGACTTTTGTCTACGTGGCTTTGGGTGGGTCCATCCTCGGAGAATGAGGGTTGTACACTTTGGAGGGTCCCTTAGAGCATCTAGGACCCATTAGGGTCAACCAAAGAGGCCAAATTGACCAAAGTCAACTCTAACCTTAAATTGGTCAAAGTAGCCTAATTAGGGTCAATAGGCCTCCACCATGCCAAATGGACCTTGCCGCTACCATTATAAGGATATTAGGGACCCATGGACTAAAAAAACCATCATGGGGCCACCAATATGGCCAATTTGACCTAAGTCAACTCTGGCCCTATTTTGGTCAAATTGCCCTATTGTTATTGCCCTATTGTGGGTCAATTTACCCTCACTTTGTCAATTTGACCCTACCTAGACCTTCCTAACCCTTAGGGGGGCCAATGGGTCACTACCCACCCATTAGGGCCAACCCAAATGGTCAATTTGACCAAAGTCAACCCTAGCCCCAAATAAGTCAAACCACCCTATTTAGGGTCAATTATGGTTCAATTGGACCAATTGAATTTCCCCAAGTTCCATTAGTCACTAAGAGAGGCCAATGGGTCAACATTGACCCATTGAGCCTAATTAATTTCACCAATTTGACCAAAGTCAACACTTGGTCAATATTGCCCAAATTGGGTTAATTAAGCCCAAAACTCAATCCCTTTGGGCTAAGCCCAATTTCAATGGCCCAAATGATTAGTCACCATTGAAATTACATGAAATGCCATCCAATTTCTGGAGGGGTGACTAGGAGAGAGAAATTGGGAGTTTTCCCCAATTTGAAGAGAGAGAAAGTGGCCATTAAAGGTGAATTCATGGCATTCAAGGCAAATTGACCCTCCATTCATCTCCCCATTGAATTCTAAGATGTTTTCCAGCCTTTCCCATGCCATCCGGTGGAGAATTCAAGAATTTTCAAGTGAAACCGAAATGGCCATTAATGGCATTCCACCATTAAGCCTCCCCCCTCAAATTGACCCTTCCATCACCTACAGAAGGGGAGATCAGTTGAAATCGAGTCTTAGATCATTGCATTTGGTGGAGAATCAAGAGATCGGCAAGGAGCACAACTTGAAGGGGGCGGCCATGGCAAATCTAGGAAACAACCACCCTCAAGCCCAATTGGAGGTCTGATTCTTCTCCTCTCTCTCTCTCTCTGTGGATATATCTTAGATCAAAATAGGTGAGAAATCGGGCTCAATTGAGCCCGATCCAAGTGAGCAAAAATCTGAAATTCCATGAAAATATCTCGGTCGGGTTCGCCGGAAACCGCCCCTCCGGCGGCCGTGCCGCCGCCCGACATTAGCCAACACCTCAACGGAGGTGGTGGTGGCGGTGGCCCGCCAGGGAGGTGGCCGGATGGCCGGCGGCAGCTCTTGGAAAAGCTACAGCAACAAGAGATCAAGGTTGTTGGCTCATCAGAGAAGACATAATCAGGAGCGTCCATTTCCTGTACAGGAAACGTTAATAACAATTATTATTATTATCTCATTTTTTGTATTATTACTGGCAGTAGATTGAAATTATTATAGAAAATGTCTAGAGCCCTCTACAGGAAAAGTGGTAAACACCAAAGTTGTAGATCTTGGAGTCTACTTTATTTTAAAATTTGTTTCAGCCTAAAGAAGTAGTGTGGTCCATGTAGGTCTATTTTGGTGGGACTGGTCCCTAGTGTAGGACAACCACCATTTCTTGAATAACTTTTGATTGGGAAATGATATTGACTTAAAAATTGAAACCTAGGCTATTTGTACCTACACCCTTAACATATCCAAAGATGGGAATTTTAGGAGAACTTTTTTAAAGGTTTTTGTACTAATTTAATAATGCATATATTATTTAATTATAGAGTCTGATGACCTTCAATCCCGTCCAAATTTTGGTGGGTTCTCTTTAGGGTTATTATATGACCCTGGTAAAAATTTCAACCCAATTGAGACTGATTTGGTTGGGCAATTAGTTAACCCAAGTTTGGTCAAACTAGGTCAAATTAGGGTATGGTGCTCATTTTGGGGTATTGTGGTCAAATCTCATCAACATGATGTGAAACCTTGACCAATGGTTTAGGATCACCTAAAACACCTCAATGAGTGATTTGGGGTGATGTGGGGTGGATATGCCCTAGGACCCTAGTTTTAACCTTAGGGTTGCACTTTGAGCCTTGTGAAGGACATATGGGCATATGTCCTTGGATGAGCATGAAACTTGGTAGATAAGTTCAAGGGGTGAAAATATTCCCTAGGAAATTTTATGAGAATTTTAGGACCTATTATTCTCTCTGAATTGAATTATAATCATTTTTGGGAACCTCCTTATGAGGGGAATTTACATGCTCAAATAATCTTGGATGGTAATAAAATTTGGTGGTACCCTCATAATCATGTAATAGAGACCTCTGGAAATTTTTGGGTAATTATTGGATTAACTTATTTAGCACTTCATTCACAAGCCATATACTTGGTCTTAAGAATGTAATAAATAATTAAGGGTCAAATAACCTCTGGAAAATTATGAAACTTGGTGGTAGGATATTTTAGGGCAATATAGAGCTCTCTGAATTTTTGTATAATTTTTGGAATTATTTAACAGTAGGTTCCTTCACCATTTTCCCTAGAAAGGGTTTATTTGGAATATTTATTTATGTGGTTAATTTGCCTTTATAAATTCTGAAATTTGGCCAGTAGACTTTTCTGACTAATATAAAGGTCTGGTAATTTTCCCAAAATTTGTAGACAAGTATTTTTGGTGGTTCCTTCTTTAATTTCTAATTTTGGATAAATATTTAATATTATAATTAGAGGTCAACACCTTGCTGTAAAATTTTGATATTCTGGATTTAATATTATTTTGACATCATAGACCTTTCATAATTTTATAGGGGTCATGACATGGGAAGATCTTATACTTCGTGTTCAAATCTCATTCCTGACCAATATTGGAGAAATTAAATAAATGTCAAGTAATTAGGGAAAGATATGATTCTCTGAATTTAGTCTTAAAACATCATGATAGACCTCCAGTAAATAGATTGAGTCAGTTGGACGAATATTTGGAGTACCTCCTCTCATGCAACTTATATAACTCATTTGGTCTTCGTATAGTAAAGCTGTAAGATTTAAGTAGCATGCATATCATTATGTGGGAATGTAAGGTAGTTGGTGTATCTAGCCTGGTTGAAGAGTTTGAAGGTCACCAAAAAGAATTTTATGTGATGAGAGTGTACTTGGTGGGTTAAGGGTAAGCGTGTGCTCGGGATTGACGATTAATTGCCTTTCCCCTGGAGAGTCATGAACCACCTAGGGTTAATTCAAGTGAAATGGTAAGGGGGCTATGCTTTTTTTGGGTAGTTACCAACCATATTAAATGCCTTGGAAAGGGATCTTTGAGGTGTCATCTCATTATAGTTCCTAGTATTGTAGCGAGCCCCTTACAGAGTAATCCTCGAGAAGTCCAAGATAAACCATAAATTGTAGGGATAAGTTGATGTACAAGATTAACTTAATAATACGCACACCCACACCCCGTAGTTACGGGAGGTTAGTTGGTTTGGTTGTACGAGCGGTAGGCTCGGTGGTTGTAGCGGCTGACTAATTAGTCTGGTGAGCTTGTGACTCAGTAATGCTTGTTGGTGCAGACGGGTTGGTCCGGCGAGCTGGTGGCTCGGGAGGTTATGGTGACCGGCGGGTTAGCACGAGGATCTTATGGCTTGGAGATAGATGGTAAACATGTTTGCATGTGCATAAAGGTGGTAGGTCTTCTGTATTGGACGATCGTTCACACCGACGTCAATACGTTGACTCGGCAAGTGTGGAATTTACACTTAGCCATAAAAGTCTGGTGGTCCAGCCAGTAAGAGTACGTAGATGCTCTGCGGTTTTGCGTTGAGGCGTACGATAGGTCTAGGCTAGGTAGTGTGAATACCAACCTAGAGTTGGGCGAGGCTCAACCCACCGCTTCTGTTTGCCACTACGGGAGTATCCTGAGAGTCTTGCTAACTCCAAAAAGGGGGAACTAAAGGTCTGTGCGCATATAGTCGAAGTGTGTGAGTTGCACTTATATGAACATATCATTAAACTGCATAACTCTGCATGTCATGGCATAAGCATTGCATTTCAACCACTACCCCTATCGTATAAATTAATTATGAGACTTTTTATACGATAGGCCCTGCTAAACGACCCCTTGGTCTATCGGTTTGTATGGGCATTCCTATAAATCAATGGTTACATTTCTATTGTGTACTTATCTTTACTTACTGCTCTTTACTGTCTCTTTACTATGCTTTATATTACTGTTTTAATTACTTATATACACATGTGTAGTGGTAGACATTTCTTGTAGACAAGATTTGTCGTCATCTTCTTTGTTTTATACCCCTTTCTGTCCTCCGCTTCATCCTCCCGCACGGTGCCTAGGAGCCATTGGGGGCGGGGTGGGGAACATAAGGCTTAGTCTTTTTGACTAACGGTCGGTGGACCATATCATTTTAGGCGATCGAGGAGACGCAGCAGCACCAGAGGCCGGTGCAGACGGAGGCGGGCCAGTCTAGTACAAGAGCACTAGATTCAGGATCAGTGAGTGATTAGTAGTTAGCTTCCGCGAGTGATCTTGTAATGAGGACATGATGTACAGGGCATGAGCCCTTTATTAATGTAACCCTTTTTTTATTTCAGTTAAATGATGTGGACATTTATATATATAGCATATGATTGTGGACTTGAACTTTTATTTGTTCATTTTTACTTTTCTTCTTCTGAGATCGATATGGCCGACAAAATCAGCATTTTGTAGTGGCGACCTTCCCGTGTGCAGGTGTCACCGCAAAGCGGCGGTTCTGGGCATAAGACCCGGTTTTGTAGCAAAAAAAAGGGTCTTACATGCGGCGCAACCCGCTAAGATTCAACGAGCATAGGTGAAGCCCGTTAAGATTCAGCTAGCACGGACGAAGCCGGTGGCGACGTTGAGCGGGCTAGCTTTAAAAAAAATATTCAGGGGTGGGAGAGGGGGCTCGGGAATTTGGGGGGAGGAAGGGAGGAGAGTTTAGCCAAAATGGATATTCACAGGCCATCTTGATTAGATCCAACGGTGAAGATTTTACTAGTGTCTCACTTTGTTAGGCTAATTACTTTGTCATGACATATATTTGATACTTCTTTCTAATATATTATAGACTATAGATTATAGATATATACACGAGCAGTTCAGCACGGGCTTCGCCCGTGCTCGCTGAATCTTAACGGGCTTCACCCGTGCTCGCTGAATCTTAGCAGGTTGCGCCCGCCTATAAGCGAGTTGTGTCCACATATGAGCATTTACTTCTTATTTTTGTTTTGTAAGAAAATGTAAAATTTTACCTAAAAAATTAATTTCTCTCTACCTTTCTCTTTTCTCCCCCCTCCCTCATATCCCTAAATGTAGGTATAGGAGGACTATAAAGACTACCTCTCCCTCCCTCCCCTCTCTTTCTTTCTCTCTCTACATTGGATGGTTGAGATCAAAAGCTTGTCACATATTGGATGACAATGAATATGATTAATTCTACAACTCCAAACTACTTTTTTAATGTAGGAAATTTTAGTTCCGTGGACAAAACTAACATTATTCCTACTTGTTTGCTTGATTTTAGTTGCACAGACAAATGGAGAATTTTATTTCTGTCCTCCGCTTCATCCTCCCGCACGGTGCCTAGGAGCCATTGGGGGCGGGGTGGGGAACATAAGGCTTAGTCTTTTTGACTAACGGTCGGTGGACCATATCATTTTAGGCGATCGAGGAGACGCAGCAGCACCAGAGGCCGGTGCAGACGGAGGCGGGCCAGTCTAGTACAAGAGCACTAGATTCAGGATCAGTGAGTGATTAGTAGTTAGCTTCCGCAAGTGATCTTGTAATGAGGACATGATGTACAGGGCATGAGCCCTTTATTAATGTAACCCTTTTTTTATTTCAGTTAAATGATGTGGACATTTATATATATAGCATGTGATTGTGGACTTGAACTTTTATTTGTTCATTTTTACTTTTCTTCTTCTGAGATCGATATGGCCGACAAGATCAGCATTTTGTAGTGGCGACCTTCCCGTGTGCAGGTGTCACCGCAAAGCGGCGGTTCTGGGCATAAGACCCGGTTTTGTAGCAAAAAAAAGGGTCTTACATGCGGCGCAACCCGCTAAGATTCAACGAGCATAGGTGAAGCCCGTTAAGATTCAGCTAGCACGGACGAAGCCGGTGGCGACGTTGAGCGGGCTAGCTTTAAAAAAAATATTCAGGGGTGGGAGAGGGGGCTCGGGAATTTGGGGGGAGGAAGGGAGGAGAGTTTAGCCAAAATGGATATTCACAGGCCATCTTGATTAGATCCAACAGTGAAGATTTTACTAGTGTCTCACTTTGTTAGGCTAATTACTTTGTCATGACATATATTTGATACTTCTTTCTAATATATTATAGACTATAGATTATAGATATATACACGAGCAGTTCAGCACGGGCTTCGCCCGTGCTCGCTGAATCTTAACGGGCTTCACCCGTGCTCGCTGAATCTTAGCAGGTTGCGCCCGCCTATAAGCGAGTTGTGTCCACATATGAGCATTTACTTCTTATTTTTGTTTTGTAAGAAAATGTAAAATTTTACCTAAAAAATTAATTTCTCTCTACCTTTCTCTTTTCTCCCCCCTCCCTCATATCCCTAAATGTAGGTATAGGAGGACTATAAAGACTACCTCTCCCTCCCTCCCCTCTCTTTCTTTCTCTCTCTACATTGGATGGTTGAGATCAAAAGCTTGTCACATATTGGATGACAATGAATATGATTAATTCTATAACTCCAAACTACTTTTTTAATGTAGGAAATTTTAGTTCCGTGGACAAAACTAACATTATTCCTACTTGTTTGCTTGATTTTAGTTGCACAGACAAATGGAGAATTTTATTGGTGAATACTATGTGCCACATGTCAAAACTCCAAATGTAAAGTGTGCTGCAATGATTTTAATGTCAGTTTGTTCTAACGGGCACTGGACTTTTACTGGTGGGACGATTTCCACGGCGTCAATGGATATTATATGATTTTCTACCTAATCCAAAGCGACAATGAATGATGAAGGACTGGGTATGGACAATGGATATTATATGATTCTATGCTGTTAGATGCATTTTTTTTGTTCTGACTTGGATAGTATGCACTTCTATGTTGGCAGATTACATTTCTTAAATAAGCAACATGAGAGAAATGCCTAATCAATTTCAGTGGGTGAGATCTTACTTTGAAGAAAAATATTCCAACATAAGAAAATTCTATGGACTGGCTTATGCGAGCAAATACATTGAATTTCTGTGTAATAGCATGCGAAATTTTTTTGCCAAGTTCCAAAGAGTGGGCGCAGGAAATGCCAAAATTCAGAGCCGAAATAACATATGAAATTTTATTGAATTTCAGTTGTGCAGTAAAGTGATTAGAATTGAAACAATACATGCTACTAGTAATCTGTGATGTAAATAACTAGAACATCTTCCTCTGCATATTAAAAATATTTGTGCTGATAACTAGTAATAGTCAAATGCAGTACAATTAAACGGTTCAGAAACGGTTGGTAATGGTTATATAACATTCAATTCGGGAATGACAACTTGTGTAGAATGTGTAATATACACTATTGTATTCTTCTTTGTGGTTAGTCTCTCTATTAATTTATTCTTTCACTTTTAATTGTTTAGGCTTCTTAGTCCGTCGTGCAAATTAAGAATGTGTTTTCGCTTGTGTATCAAATGTAGTTTAGATTGCTCAAATTTTGAGAAAGTGTAGATATGACTTGTTTTTTCTTAATCATCTTTTAATATTGCATCTGACACTCTTTTGGGCTTTAGTCTCGGCGGATCCTTTAACGACACTTTACCCCTGTCTACATGAGGATTGTTGTTATTTAATTCTATGATCGCATCCACATATGTAGAAATATCTTTCGAGCCCTCCATCACGTAATTTTTAGTTGCTTCACATTTCTCTACACGAACTGCAATGTGATATGCGAACCGACTGATATTATCCCAGAATGCAAATGTCAGTGAAGTTTCTCCAATTCCATAGCTTTCCTGATGTAGATAGAGATCTATTTTTGCAGATAATGCCTATCTCCGGAGTATGTACTTTTGGGGCATAAAAGTGATATTCTTGTGACTATATAGTATATATTTTCAACACACGAGAACATAACATCCTAGTTGTCTCAAACCTGTAATAAGAACAAAAAATAGCATAGTTGTTAAAGTCTAATTGTACAAACTAGTGTTTATTGTTGTCATCACAATCATTCCATCATAGAGTAGAGATCAGTAATTGTTCTTTGTGATTCTCGTCACAAGGCTTCTCTTCAACAACATACAACAAGGATGTTGCTTGTTTAAATTCCTCGTAGAATTTCTCATACATAACCCTAGTGTAAATTTTTGTTACTTGTTTAAGAATTGGAAAATTCTTGGCATTAACCGGTATGTTTGACTGTTTGCACTTGAAATCTTCTTCAAGAGCTTTTTCACGACCTTTGATAATCATTTTCACGATTCACTCCTTTGAGTCGACAACATCTCATGATCAAGGACGGTCTTATTGAAAACGTTGTCGATCATCTATTTTCACTTTTATTTTATTCAAATCATTTAGCCATCTATTTTCACTTGTTTCTCTGCAATGTTATCATCTTCCTCCAAATTAATTCAAGCTGATCAAAAGAGTCACACCTTTTTAAACAAGTATAAAACACAGAGCGTACACTAGTATTAATATTAAATGTGAGCACTTTGGTCGGAGATTTCTTTGCAATATGTTATTGACCGCTGAGCAAGTAACCTCCGGCTGCATTGATCCGAAATTTGGAGTCTAGAAATTAACAAGTATCAAAGACCCAAATAAAGGATTTTATGGTCTCTCGAGATATAAATGTTACTGCAACAATATTTTGCCAGTGATGATTTACAACCACAAATAACACACATGCAATATTGTACTTATTCACTTGATACGTTGAATCAGATGCAATAACATCATAAAAACATTCATAATCAATCTTTCCTAACCATCCATCCATAAAAAGTTAGTCAATTTGTTTGAATCATTAGTTTGAATCTCAGATAACATACTATTATCCACTGCCCCAGTCTTCAATAGTTGCAGAAGGCTTGATGCATCTCCATCATCTACTCTTGAACTTTTATCTTTCGCTATGAAATTGTAAGTATCAATTTTTTTTTGAAAAATTAACATTTTGTGCCCCCCTACTTCATAAACAAGATAATTATATGCATCTGCATTCTTTATTTCAGAGATAGTCATTGATTTCAAATTAAACAACACTCTTCTCCTCACTAACGACCCTATGAGATCAAAGTAGATGTTGATTGTTCGAATTTGCAAGTTCATGGTTATGTTCCTCAATGAATTTTCCAACTATCAGATTTTCCCTTCGTTATCGACATTAAAGGCAATCATCACAAGATAATTTGTTTTACCGTCCATCCGACGATATTTGACTGCACTGTCTGCAACTTTAGGAACTGTCTTAACTCCAATCCTACTACAACAATACTCTTTTGATTTTATAATTTTTGTACCTCACCATAATATTTGATGTTCTCTGCGAACACTAAACCCAATGTTGCGTGCATAAGCACAATGCACTTTGTGAACTTTATTCTCATTTTGAACAATTTGAAATGGTTTCTTAGAATTTTCAACCTGTAACGTAACAAATGAATACACATATATTATGGTTGTATAAAGATATATCAAAGATAGTTGTGTTGCGGAACGCTTAGGGCTCTTGGTAGACCGGTCCAATTGAACCACCTTAGCTCGCGAGCGATCTAAGCGCGCAAACAGTCAATTCGAGATTTGCTGAGTACACTGGGACTTTTTAACATGGAAAACCCGGAAAGGGTAAAAAACCACGCGGCCGGAGCTATGCCGACCAAACTTCACTATCTTCAGGGGGTTACAATCTGGTAATCAGAACTCGAGCGCGACAGGCCGCTACTCGTTACAACAAGAAAGAGAGAGAGAGAGCTCTGAGGGTGAAAGGTCACCTCTCGGAAAAACTAAGTATTTTTCCCTTCCGAGAATTCTGGAGAACAACAGTGAGAAGTTGAGTCGCCTTTCGGTAACAAAAGTGAGAAGCTGAGTCACCTTTCGGGAACGAAAGTGAGAAGCTGAGTCGCCTTTCGCGACGAAGGAAATCTTCAAGCGTCGAAGGAGAATTCCGCAAAAGTCTGCAAGGAACTCTCCCGGGTCCAGAAGTCAAGGTCCTCTCAAATGAAGCCTTGGGGCTCCTTTTATAGCTTTGGTTGGGGGCAGTCCAGTAATTTCGCCATTTGCAGTTTCCATAAATGCTCGGCGGACGAATCATATTTTCTGATTCGGGGCACACAGATCGCCATTATTCGTAAATGACCACCTTACCCTTCGGGCAGTTCGGGTAGTTCGGGCAGTTCTGTTGGAGACGAAAAAGGCGACAAGTTGTTCCTGAAATCTGAGAAACTGGAATGACAAAAAGTGAGAAGGTCGGAAAGACAAAAAGCGAGAAGGTCGGAAAGACAAAAAATGAGAAGGTCGGAAAGACAAAAAGCGAGAAGGTCGGAAAGACAAAAAGCGAGAACGCCTCCGAGCGCGCTCAGAAGCGTTCTGAGCGCGCGCGAGTGCTGAGGTGCTCTGCACGTGCCGCGGACCACGGGGATCCCCCGGGCGGACGGCAGAACGGGGAGTCGCCTCCAAGAAGGAATTGAGATCCGACGCACCCGTCGAAAGGGCGCGAACGCGGCGGGGGCCCCCTCAAGCCCCCCTACGGAAAAAGGCGAGGGGAGGGGGCCAGACCGCATCCCACGGGCGGTGCGGCAGAGGCGCACCCCCGGGGGGGGGGGGGGGGGCGGCTTGGCCGCGCCCCCTTGGGGGGTGCGGCTGGGCCGCGCCCCCTTGGGGGGTGCGGCTGGGCCGCGCCCCCTTGGGGGGTGCGGCTGGGCCGCGCCCCCTTGGGGGGTGCGGCTGGGCCGCGCCCCCTTGGGGGGTGCGGCTGGGCCGCGCCCCCTTGGGGGGTGCGGCTGGGCCGCGCCCCCTTGGGGAGTGTGGCTGGGCAGCACCTCCCAAGGGGGGTGCGCCCGGCCCGCACCCCGGGAGGGGTGCGGTCGGGGCGCGAGCGGGTCGCTCCCCCGCGACGGGGGGTGTTGCCCGCGCGCTACCGTGCGCTCCCGTGCGCGCGGTAGGGCACGTACATGCGCCTTGCGTGCTTTGACCGGCTTGTGCGTGCTTTGACCTCTCTTCGCGTGCTTTGACCTCTCTTCGCGGGGCTTCCTTTAGACGCAGCCCGAGGCCTTTACGGGTGTATAACATAAGCCCCCCAAACCTTCGGAGTCTGAGTTTCAGGGAGAGGAGTTCGGAGGTTTTGACTTTTTGTGGCGGCTTTATTCACCGCCCTCTTTGCGGCGTTTTGGGCAGGAGTTGCAGTCGAAGGGTGAGCGTGGTTGACTTTGTTTCTTTGTCCTGGACAGGCGTTTCTCGCCCTGCGCTGGGTCGTGATAGCCCTCTGATGGTCCTGCTTTCCTGGTTGCTGTCAAAGTGTTGATCGTGGGATGACGCTTTTAGATGGCCGGCGAAGGGCGTTGGTTCTCCGAGCTTGTCGCTGGCTTGCTGCCTAATATTAATATCCGCATCGGTTGAGTGATTTCTGCAAAATAACAGATGAACTTGCGCAGTTCTGAGCCCGCGGCTTTTACATAATAGAAATTTAGCTTGCGCAAGTCTGTGCTCGCAGCTTTTTGCACGAGTCTGTGCTCGCGGCTTTTTGCACGAGTCTGTGCTCGCGGCTTTTTTGCACGAGTCTGTGCTCGCGGCTTTGGTGCACGAGTCTGTGCTCGCGGCTTTGGCCGGTGAATAGCGGATGTATTCAAACCGGGGATGAACGTAAGGGGGGCAGGCCCCTACGACACCGGGACTCGACGACGGAGGAGAAGGGCGAACCTTCAATCGACGGCGGTGCAAAGTCCCCGGGGCAGGGCCCCGAAGTGCCGGTGAATAGCTGGTGTATTCAAACCGGAGGCGAACGCAAGGGGGGCAGACCCCTACGACGCTGGGACTCGACGGCGGAGGAGAAGGGCGAACTTCAATCGACGGCGGTGCAAAGTCCCCAGGGCAGGGCCCCGTTACAAAGATTTTTCTTAAATGGATGTTGATGTCAAAACATACATACATAGTTTTATAGCAAGAAATTATTTGATGCGTAGCTTTATTGAAGATAAGTTAGGTGCACGAGTCTGAGCTCGCGGCTTTTATATAATACGTGATATAAGATAAGTGCACGAGTCTGAGCTCGCGGCTTGGTACAGAAATTTTAAGATAAGTTCGCACGAGTCTGAGCTCGCGGTTTAGCATATGGTAGAAGTCCCTGGATCACTGGTAAAAGCGGCGCAGGTTTTGAGCGTTCCAGGTGCGTGGCAAAGTCTTCCCTTCTGCCGTCCTGAGCCTGTATATTCCGGGTTTCACGACCGTCGTGACTACGTACGGGCCTTCCCAGGCCGGCGAGAGCTTATCTCCTTGGGGGCCTTTGTCGGCTGCCTCGATGCTGCGCAAGACGAGATCTCCTACGTTGATCGGTCCGGGCTTCACCCTCCTGTCGTAGATTCGGGCTACACGCATTTGGTAGGATGCGGCACGTTGAGCAGCGTTGTCCCGAACTTCTGGGATTAGGTCGAGGTTTTCCCGAAGCAGTCCGTCATTCTTGCTGGGGTCGAAGGTTAGCACCCGAGTACTTGGAACGCCGACGTCGACGGGAATGATAGCTTCGGTCCCGTAACAGAGGTTATAAGGCGTCTCCCCTGTAGGAGTCCTCTCTGTTGTGCGGTACGCCCACAGCACATTTGGGAGCGCGTCTACCCATTGTCCTCCAGCTTCTTCTAGGCGTGTCTTCAATCCTCTGAGGATGGTGCGATTTGTGACCTCTACCTGTCCGTTGCTTTGCGGATGTGCCACAGACGTATGACGAAGGTTGATCTTCAAATCCTCGCACATTTTGGTGAAGGACTTCCCAGTGAATTGAGTACCGTTGTCGGCAATGATTGTAGCCGGGATGCCGAAGCGGCAGACGATGTTCTTCCAGACGAATTGTTTGGCGTTTTCTTCCGTGATTTTAGCTAGGGGCTCCGCTTCTACCCATTTGGTGAAATAATCGATGGCTAGGATGATGAACTTTCTCTGTCCGGATGCTAGGGGCAGGGGGCCGAGAAGGTCGATCCCCCATTGTGCGAATGACCACGCACTTTGCAGCGTGGAAAGTGAGACCGGGGGTTGATGAGGTGTGTTGGCGTGCATCTGACAGCTCTTACATCTTTGGACAAAGTCGGCTGCGTCCTTCCTCATTGTCGGCCAATAGAAGCCTTGACGTAGTATTTTCCGCGCCAATGCTTTCCCGCCTAGGTGTTCTCCGCAGACTCCCCCGTGCACTTCTCCGAGGGCGTAGTCGGCCTCGTCTGCTGGTAGGCATTTTAGATATGGTCCCAAGAATGCACGTTTGTAAAGTTCCCTGTCTATAATAGTGAATGACGCCGCCCGCATCCGTAGTCTTCGCGCTTCTAAGCGGTCTTCAGGAAGGTGCCCGCATTCGAGGTAAGCTCGTAATGGGGTCATCCAGGATGACTCCTCCTGGTGAATGACTGCAATCTCCCACGGCCCTTGAATGCTTGGGACCACGACTTCTTCGATTCGGCGCCTTCGAGACTGGTAGCTGGAGGGTGAGGTGGCGAGCTTGGATAGAGCATCCGCCCTGGAGTTCTGCTCTCGGGGGATGTGTAGGATTTGATACGATGAGATCTTCTGAAGGAGTAATTTCGCGAACGCGAGGTACTTCGCCATCTGGTCACTTTTAGCCTCGTAGTCTCCTTCGACCTGTGAGACTACAAGTTGGGAGTCTGTGTAAATCGTCAGGTTCTCAGCTTTGCAGTCGATAGCGAGTCGGAGGCCGGCGATCATCGCTTCGTACTCCGCCATGTTATTCGTTGCGGGGAATTTCAGCCGAAGACCGTAATCTAGGGTGATCTCTTCGGGGCTTACGAGGAGCAATCCTGCTCCGGCTCCTTCAGCTTCGGAGGCACCGTCGACATAGAGGGTCCAATGGGGGCTAGTGGTGTCTTTGATAAGAGTTGTTTCTGGTGGGATGGTGTATTCCACAACAAAGTCGGCGAGTACTTGCGACTTGATGTCAGGCCGAGGCAGGAATTGGATGTCAAACTCGCCGAGTTCTACGGCGCACTTTACAAGTCTCCCTGAGACTTCCGGCTTCTGGAGGATTGCCCGTAATGGGAGTTGTGTCAATACTTTTACCGTATGAGCCTGGAAGTAGGGTCGAAGCTTTCTTGCTGAGAAAACAAGAGCCAAGGCTGTCTTGTCTGCTGCCGGATATCTGATTTCGGTGTCGGTGAGGACTTTGCTGAGGTAGTAAATTGGTCGCTGCACTCCTCCTTCATCTTTTACGAGCACCGAGCTAAGAGCCGTAGGCGACACAGCCAGGTACAGGAACAGAGTTTCTCCGGGGGTGGGCTTTGACAGAAGTGGTGGCGAAGCCAAGTATTGTTTGAGAAGCTTGAAGGTCACCTGGCATTCGTCAGTCCACTGGAAGCCGGAGTGGCGCGCTCCCCGGAGGATTTTGAAGAAGGGGAGATACTTGTCTCCCGTCCGTGACAGAAATCGGGATAACGCAGCGATCCTCCCATTTAGGCGTTGCACTTCCTTAATTGAGCGAGGTGGCGACATATCCTCCAACGCCTTGATCTTCTCGGGTTTGGCCTCAATTCCCCGATGGGCTACCATGAAACCTAAGAACTTTCCCGCCGTCACACCAAACGCACATTTGCTGGGATTGAGTCGCATCTGGAAGCGGCGGTGAAGCTGGAAGCACTTTCCCAAGTCTTCCAAGTGGTCGCAACGGTGGACGCTTTTTACTAGCATGTCGTCCACGTAAACCTCCATCGTCTCTCCGATGAGATTCTTGAAGACTTTGTTCATCAGCCTTTGATAGGTGGCTCAGACATTTTTGAGGCCGAAAGGCATCACCTTGTAGCAGTAGACTCCTCTGTCGGTGCGGAAGGCGGTATGCTCTTCGTCCGCGGGGTTCATCCTTATCTGGTTGTAACCCGAATAGGCATCCATGAAGCTGAGCAGCTCGTGGCCGGCCGTGGCGTCGACGAGCTGGTCAATCCTCGGGAGGGGGAAGCTGTCTTTTGGGCATGCTTGGTTTAGATTGCTGTAGTCGACGCACATTCACCATTTTCCCGAGGCCTTCTTTACCATGACTACGTTGGCGAGCCATGTGGGGTATTCTGCTTCGCGTATGAATCGTGCTTCCAGGAGCTTAACTACCTCCTCCTCGATTGCCTTCAAACGCTCGGGGCCAAAGTTCCTTTTCTTTTGAATTACAGGCCTGCAGGCGGGGTTGATGTTTAACGAGTGATAGATAACGTCAGGATCTACCCCGGGCATGTCTTCTGGGCTCCAAGCGAAAATGTCCTCGTTCTCCTGCAGGAAGGCTGTGAACTTTTCTCGCTCCTCTTGTGACAAGAGTGACCCGACCTGAACAGTCCAGTCGGGTCTCGCCGGGAAAGTGGTACTTCTACTAGGCCTTCCACGGGCGCTCCTCGCTGCAAAGTAGCTTCGTCTCGTAGGTCGAAGTTATTGATGTTGAGGGCGGTTGCCCTTACTGGTTGATCCTGCTTCAGGTAGCAGGTTCTGGCTGTCTCTTGGTCCCCTATTACGACCCCTATGCCTGCGGCAGTTGGGAACTTCATAGCCAGATGCGGAATGGAAGGAATTGCCCCGAAGATTGACTGGAGCGGTCTCCCAAAGATGGCGTTATAGGCGGAGGTGGACTCTACCACCATGAACTGGATGTTGTGCGTTGACTGTCTTGGAAACTCGCGCAATGTGACTGGGAGAATGATCACGCCCTGCACTGGGACAGGTCTGTTGTCGAAGCCGTAGATGGGCCCGGCCGCAGGACTAAGCTGGTCCTTTGTGAGCTTCATACTCTGCAAGGTGGAGAGGAACAAGACATAGACTGAGCTTCCGTTGTCGACCAGTATTCTCTTTACCTTGAAGCAGGGATCCCCGATCCCTGCGCTGATCACGAGCGGGTCCTGGTGCGGAAGCCGCAACCCTTGCAAGTCTTCATCTCCGAAAGCTATCGTAATATCCTGCTTGAGTTTTTTGTCTTCGTGGCCTCTCACGGGCTGGGCAATCGAGAGGATTTGCGATGCTAAGACGGGGATGGTCTCGATTTCTCCCACCATCGGCCTTCCCCCACCTGCGCCTCGGGGGGCTGGGGGCTGCTCCCCTGCCTCCCTGGGCTGCTGGGGCTGATTGAGAATCTGGCCTTGTAAGAATCTTCCCAGGAGTCCCTAGCGGATGAGGCGCTCGATTTCGTCTTTGAGTCTGGTGCACTCCTCGGTGGTATGCCCGGTTCCCCGATGGAACTCGCAGTACCTGGATTGATCGCCCCTTGGATTTGGCGGGGGTATCCGGGGCATGCAGAGTTCGGGGTTGTTCTGAATGGCGTAGAGCACATTCGTTCTGGTGGTGTTCAACGGGGTGTAGGTCCTGGGCGGCTGTGGTCCTAGATCCCTTCGGGGGTCATGCCGACGCTTGTTGCCGCGGAGCTCCTCGCCGCGACGTTCTTCTCGTTCGCGAGGGGCTTGATCTGATCCCCTCTTCCTTCCTTGGCTTCCCTCGAACTGCCGACGGTGCGCTTCGATGGCCTCATCTGCATCTATTTGTGCTTCAACCCGATGAACGAGGTCGGGATAACTTGGTACGGTTTCCCTCATGAGGGCCGAGTAGAAGCCACTTGGGCGGAGTCCTCCCAAGAAAACTCCTCGCAGGAGCTCGGGGTCAACCCCTAGGATCTGCCGAGCCTCGGTAGTGAAGCGTCAGAAGAAGTCTTTGAGTGTCTCTCCGTCGTTCTGGCGGATCCCTGAGAGATGGGAGGGATCCCGGACAATTCGACGGCTGGCGATGAACTGATCCACGAACTGCTGCGCCATTTCTGCGAAGTTGTTGATGACCCCATTCCGCAGAGAATGGAACCAAGTGCGCGCTTGTCCCTTCAAGGTTGCCGGGAACACTTGACAGAGGAGCTGATCAGGAGCGCTGTAAATCCTCATGACGGTGGTGAAGTGATTGACATGTTCCAAAGGATCGTTCGTCCCGTCGAATGTCTCGATGCTGGGAAGCTTGAAGCCATTCAGAATTGGATGGGCTAGGACTTGAGGTGACAGCGGGGAGCCCTGATGCGCGGGACGGTGAGCGAGCGCGGCGCGTCGCCCTGCTTGGGCGTACTCTTCCTCTATCATATCGCGTATTTCTTCTCGCGTAGTTCTTTTCGTTGCTCGCTCGGGGGCAGCTCTTCTGGGGTGATGGCGACGGTGGTCAGCTTCTGGGCCTCCAGCTGGCGGGGCAAGGTGAGCGGAACTCGCCGCGTTGGAGAATCCTTCTGAAGCCTCGTCCTCCTGAACGGCTTCTTGGTTCGGGGCATGATTAAGAACTGGGGGTGGTGGTGCGTTCAGGGTTGGCGGCTGAACCGGAACTTGAGGGGCCCCGAGATTCCTTACGAGAGCCAACATCTCGGCTTGATGCTCTTCGATCCGCTGCATGCGCACCTCCAGCCCAGCTGCTGGCGCAGGCAGTGCCTGCTCCGCGGGTGGTGCATCGATAAGCGAGTGGGAGGGAGCTGGGTCGACGCGTCCCTCCGGCATTGATCCTTCGGCAGTGCGAGCACTCCTCCTTGCCAAAGTCGTTGGCCTTCAAAGAGTTCTGGGAACTTTCCCACATACGACGCCAAACTGTTGCGGAACGCTTAGGGATCTTGGTAGACCGGTCCAATTGAACACCTTAGCTCGCGAGCGATCTAAGCGCGCAAACAGTCAATTCGAGATTTGCTGAGTACACTGAGACTTTTTAACGTGGAAAACCCGAAAAGAGTAAAAAATCACGCGACCGGAGCTGTGCCGACCAAACTTCACTATCTTCAGGGGGTTACAATCTGGTAATCAGAACTCGAGCGCGACAGCCGCTACTCGTTACAACAAGAAAGAGAGAGAGAGCTTTGAGGGTGACAGGCCACCTCTCGGAAAAACTAAGTCTTTTTCCCTTCGAGAATTCTGGAGAACAAAAGTGAGAAGCTGAGTCGCCTTTCGGTAACGAAAGTGAGAAGCTGAGTCGCCTTTCGGGAACGAAAGTGAGAAGCTGAGTCGCCTTTCGTGACAAAGGAAATCTTCAAGCACCGAAGGAGGATTCCACAAAAGTCTGCAAGGAGCTCTCCCGGGTCCAGAAGTCAAGGTCCTCTCAAATGAAGCCTTGGAGCTCCTTTTATAGCTTTGGTTGGGGGCAGTCCGGTAATTTCGCCGTTTGCAGTTTCCATAAATGCTCGGCGGACGAATCATATTTTCTGATTCGGGGCACACGGATCGCCATTTTTCGTAAATGACCACCTTACCCTTCGGGCAGTTCGGGTAGTTCGGGCAGTTTTGTTGGAGGCGAAAAAAGCGACAGGTTGTTCCTGAAATCTGAGAAACTGGAAAGACAAAAAGTGAGAAGGTCGGAAAGACAAAAAACGAGAAGGTCGGAAAGACAAAAAATGAGAAGGTCGGAAAGACAAAAAGCGAGAAGGTCGGAAAGACAAAAAGCGAGAACGCCTCCGAGCGCGCTCAGAAGCGTTCTGAGCGCGCGCGAGTGCCGAGGTGCTCCGCACGTGCCGCGGACCACGGGGATCCCCCGGGCGGACGGCGGAACGGCTTGGCCGCACCCCCTTGGGGGGTGCGGATGGGCCGCACCCCCTTGGGGGGTGCGGCTGGGCCGCACCTCCCAAGGGGGGTGCGTCCGGACCGCACCCCGGGAGGGGTGCGGTCGGGGCGCGAGCGGGTCGCTCCCCCGCGACGGGGGTGTTGCCCGCGCGCTCCCGTGCGCTCCCGTGCGCTCGGTAGCGCACGTACCTGCGGCTTGCGTGCTTTGACCGGCTTGTGCGTGCTTTGACCTCTCTTCGGCGGGGCTTCTTTTAGACGCAGCCCGAGGCCTTTACGCGTGTATAACAAGTTGAGATATTAAAACATTCTCTCAGCGATTGCATAAATATCCAAGATATATCAAAGGTGGCTGAGATATTCAAAATTTCTCTCAAATATGTAGACATCTATGAGAGTTATCTCCCAGATATTACATAAATGTCTCGGTTATTTCAATTATATCATAAATATTGTACTAATATTAGAGATAATAGACATATGCCGAATATTTTTTTGATCTTTTTCCAAAATATTCATAGCCGCTGTTTACATTCTCTGAAAAACCTCATTTTTTGGTCATACCTACAAAATATAGATGATGTTGGGCAAAAGAGTAAGACTTACCTCGTTCATCTTCGACTACGACCCCATCACACGCGCACAAACATTTCCGGGAGATTAATCCTGCATTCGATCGCCGACGAGGACAAGCGGCTCCAGGCAAGTAAAAATGTTTGGATAGTAAAGACACGAAATAAGACTACAAGCCGGTTCCGTGATTAAAAAAGGCGATTGTTAACTGCAACTCGTATTTGGCTATTCGCATCCCAAAATTTTAAAAAACACCAAATAATTTTTTGTTTAACCGCAACCCAGATCTTAAAACCCTAGCCCTCATGTAAAGTGCGATTTCTCTCCTTTTATGTAGCCGGCTATGTAGAAATCACTTTCTACATATTACGTTAACAATAACAACCTCAGTAATAATCTTCATCTTCATATTAAAATTCGTGTTGCGACAAGCCAAATATCGGGCTGCGTTTAAAATTTTTCAAATTTCTGGACTGCAGTTAACATTGGGGTGGCACAAGCCAAAATCGGGCTGGGTTAACAATCGCCTAAAAAAACAAGGCATTTGTTATAAGCACACCAATTTTGGCTATTCACATACCAATTTCTATGAGTTATTATGCGCCTTTTGAAAAGACGTCTTATACATGCATTTTTAGGAAAAATGTTCAACAAAAAAATTGTAGATCTCGTCGAGATCTACAACTTTCGTGTTGAACACTTTTCCTAAAAATGCATGTACAAGACGTATTTTATAAAATTCGCTATAGTTACGATCAGTTTTGAAAATACGTATTGTGCGTGCATTTTTAGAAAAAGTGTTCATCTACGCGATCTACAACTTTAATGTTGAACACTTTTCCTAAAAATGTATGTACAAGATATATTTTCAAAAGATGTGTAATAACTCATAGAAATTGGTATGCGAATAGTCAAAACTGATGTGCTTATAACAATTGCCAAAAACAAAAAGGATTTTCGCCTTCATCCGTCAAAATCCCGTGGGCCCGGCCCGGAGAGAAAAATTTCCCGCATTTTGCTTTTGGATCGTCGGCGACGTGTATTTTGCTCGTCCGCACTCATATTCTTCTCCGCCTCTTGTTATCCTTCCCTCATTTTCTCCGGAATAATGTTGGCATTCAATAGTCGCCGAAACAGAACTTCTGATCACGAAAATGGCAGTTTCGCCATCTATCTTAGCATGGAGGTTTCTGTTCGGCGCTTTGGGTTGCTTCATGCTGGCATCCCTCCTGTACACAATCCTCACTGATGGCTCGCCTTTCCGCCTCGAGCTTCTTACCCCGTAAGTATCCGTTAATCAATCCTCTTATCGGTCGGGGTATAACTGATAAATACTGGGGTGCCGACGTCCCGGTATTTGGTCCCTGGGATCGTGTCATCTAGGTTTTCATCGTTCTGTAGCATGCTGACTTTCTCGCCTCTCTAGATTTTGACCTTGTTTGCATCAAATCGTTAAAAAGAAAGAGTTCAGTGTCTCCTTAAGGGTAATAATTAAGCATGTGAAAATGCCCTAATGAATTTTAGTGGAGTGATGGGGATTAAATGTCGCTAAGGCTTAAAAATGATGTATTCTAACGATAATTGAAACTAACACTAACAATAATGAAAACTAATTGCATACAATCACACTTGAGATTGAAACGTTAGATAAACTAACAAATTTTTGATTGAAGTAAATAAGAGTCCTTCGGGTCGGAATAATCATCCAAGTAGACTGAATCATAGGCAGCAAATGAAAATTACAGATTCATACGAGAACTTAACAGAAGGGGGAATTGTGTTCTGAGGGTTCTGCAGGCGTGGGAAGAGGATCTGACTCTGAGGCTGGGCGGCGAAAAGTTGAAAGCCTGGACATGGGCCGACTGGCTTTGGAGTGCTGATAGAGGAAATTCTTGGCAGTTCTAAATTTCCTACAGCAGTTGGTGAGTTGTGGGCATGGTTGTCAGGATCGAGATCTTAGGTAAGATCGTTTCGAGGTTGGATCGGATCGGATCGTAGGATCGGATCGAGGATCGCAAGATCCTACAACATTCATAGATTTAGACTTAAAATATAAAATTGAATTTTGTATCATCCAATTACATGCTCAATTAACAAAAAAATTTTGAGCAGTATGTGAATAATTATATTAAATTTGTTTGAATAACTAAAATAAAAAGATTATATCATATTAAGTTCACTTTCAGTTTCAGGTAGAACACAAATGTCTACTAACAATAAAAAAAATCTGGATTGATGGATTGGTGGAAGCCTAAAAGCAGGAAGACGAACCCAGACTGTTGGATTGCTCATACGCTGTAAGCAGGAAGCTTGAATTGCTCGTATATTGGATTTCTAACCGTTAGATTGCTCATACGACGTACGCTAGAAAGGGAGAGAAGACGTCAGCCTGAAAGTAGGAAGCAGGAAGCCACTGGATTACCAACCATTGGATTGCTCATATGCAGAAATATAAGATAGTCACTGAAACCACTTGAAATGGAACTTGGTAAGAAAGAAAAAAAAGACATTGTCTGAATTGGAAGCGACTGGAGACGTCGGTTTTGTCCCCCGTTTGCAGGCAACAATCGACACTTGGGATACGATAAAACAACATGATATGATTCTGTGATGGGGTATGTGGGTGGGATTGGGATAAAGTTAAGCAATGGGTTATGGCCGTTGGACCGGTTGAATGGGGTCGGGATAGGGTTGGACATGTTTCTAGTTCCCTTTGGACGGACCGGTAGAATCGGATCGGGATCGCGATCCTAAAGATCCTAAGATCCGGATCGCGATCCCAGTCGTAGATGTGTCGATTTAGATCCTAGGTAAGATCCAGATCGATTTATAAAATCTGGATCGTAGAATAAGATCCGGATCGCGATCCTGATAACCATGGTTGTGGGGCGCAGTTTGGACATGGGAATTGGAGGGGCTGTATTTTGGTGGTGGGGGCTGTATTTTGGTGGTGGGGTAAAGTAGTTGTGGTTTTGGGGAGGGGTGGTGGCGATTATGGGATGGTTTCAGGTAGTTACTAGCAATTGTTGAGTGGTGTGAGGAAGTTATGGTGATTTTATAGAGTGGGGAGGTAGTTATGGTCAGTAGAGTGGCTGGAAAAGGTAGTTACATTGACTTTAACACAAAGAATCAACACCGTGAGATGATTGCGAGAACCTGAAATTTTGTTCAAAATTTGTGATGCCGAATTCAGCCCCCTTAGACTTTTATTTATAGGCAGAATAGTCACTATGGATGTTCTAGATCGTCCCTATATAAAGTTTCTATTTTACATGAAATGAAATAAAAAAAATAATAAAAATAATAATTTAAATAATAATAATAATAATAATAATACATAAAATATAATGTTGTCGCTCTGAACGCAACTACAATTCTATAGTATTTTGGAGCATCCCACACGACTCAAAAATTTCTTAGAAGACTGTTATTCCTGAAGCTCATGTCATCTTCAAGATTTCTCTCAAGTCTTCTGGAAACTTCGACAATCTTTGGCGCCATGAAATATCTCATCAAAGCTTAAGTCCTGCACACCGTGCTAACCCCCTTTGCACATGCATGGACTTAATGCAAGCATACCAATATACCTTATAATGTGATCCTCCATTTGATGCAATCCATATCGTCTGGATTCATCATTTGTCATCCAAACACCAAACTTGCATGTCAGGTCTTCACACCATGGTTCTTTTCTCCATGCTGGCGTGTCACCACCTATGTGCCATCCTTTGCCACAATCCCCCACCATACAGTTAATCCTTTGCACTAAGATCTTGCACCACATATCATGGCTATTGTGAGCATGTCATGACCTCTTTCTTTGCCAACACATGTGACACCCTTGTCGCACATATTTTCTGCCAAGTTTTGTCCCGGATTCGTTCCATCTCCGTGACACCCAAGGTGCTTGCCATCTACTGTGTCCTTGATGACATTTCTCTAAGTATAAGCACCATGAGGGTTGCAGTCGCTTTAAACCCCAAGATGTTCTCCATTGTGACTTATGACACCTTTACCGCCCATGCTCAACATCAATCCTTCTATTTAGTGGTGTCCATGACGCCCATGTTGTGTCAGGCCATTGTTTCCATGATGATAAGATCGCATGACACTCATAATGTAATCTTGGCGCAATGCCTTATTCTTGCCTTCACCTTCTGCACGAACATCTCGAGTATGAAGCTATGCTTATGTCATGGCCTCCCACACCCAAGTCTTCGATCTCCTCGAAGTCTTATCATACCAACGTGTATCTTATTGCGCCTTAGTGCATGTACTCATGGTCATGGCTGCACCATAAACTAGTAGCCCGTGACACCGCGCTCTTGATACACGATACCTACCAATTGTTCTATTAACCAAGTTGGTCGAACATGAATGGACAGGTGTTGTTTAGGGCTTGTGCTCTATAAAATTGCGCTGTGCAGTAAAGGGATTTTAATGGACATAAATGTTGATTCACACACTTCTTTGTATAACCTCATGTTGATTATAACATATTGAATGCTTTGTATGCTTAGATAAAGTGTCATCATTTACTCATTCACTATCCATATTTCTATCAATGGAGAGGCATTTATGGGATGCTTAACACCCCCTTAACAACCCACATGGTAAGAATGTTTAATTTTTCCTCCTAGCTTGTCACAATATTATGTTTGTTAAGTGTAAACCATGCGTTGATCTTATATTCAGATTGTGTGTTTGTGTTGTTATTCAGGATATAATAGAAGTTTAGGGTGTTTTATGTAATTCTCTTGTAGGTTATATATATATATAGCCATAGTGATCACCTAATAAGTTTAAGCTTCTTCCCTCTAATTTAGACAATATGGTATCATAGCGAAAACCCTAACCCGAGTTCCCCGGCCAGTCGCATCTTCTCTACCCGCCGCCGTCTCCTACGGCTGCCGACGTCGCCTCTTCCTGCGTGTCGAAGGATCCCAGCCTGTCGCTTCTTGGCGTTGAAGACCTAGATCCGCCGCGGATCTTTGCCCCATAGCGCCCCACGGTCGCGTAACACACCACGTCCCTTCTGCCGCGTAGCTCCTCTCATCTCCTCTTCCAAGGGCCGCCCTAAGTAGCAACACCACCAGCTGCCTCAACAGCAACTGAGGCTAGGGAAGCCACAACGGAAATCTGTTGCAGTTGCACACAACGACTGCTTTCCTAGGTCGGGGGTGCGGCGTTCTCGTGCCACGCACGCCTACGACACGTCCCGCGCGCTCTGGTCTGATCGTCGACGACTCTGAAGACCTAGATCTGATGACATAGAGGGATGATTAGGTCTAGGAAAGGGGGAGACATTGCTCGAATCAGTAACATTGTGTGGTGATCGGTGAAAGAGCAAATCAATGATGACGAAGGAAGGTACGATGGAGGATGTCTTCAAGATGTTGGGCCCTGCTGAGGTGGCCATGCTGTTTAGGGTGTTGGGTTCATCACACAGACCGACGAAGTTGGAACTTCCACCAGTTAATCTGAAGCTCAAAGGACCGACCACTTACCTGGGTTGGTCTCGCCGCGTGAAGAAAACTCTTGTAGCAAAGCAAGTTGGGTGTTTCTTGACAGGGGAGTTGAAGAAGCCAGAGAACACAACATGAGGAGATGAGTGAGAGTCAACCCACATGACGATGTTCATGTGACTTCTTAGCTCGGTAGTCTCATCGATCGCCGCCACGGTAGATGGCCTGGAGACGATCATGGAGATTTGGGACAAGCTGATGAGTACATATGATGGGGTGTGGAACACTCTGCGGGTCTTCCAAGTAAAGGGAGAAATTGACGGCACCGTTTAGGGGGAGAAGGTGTAGGAGTACACCTCAGAGTTAGAACGCCTTTGGGTGGATTATGATCACGCTTCCGGCGGGATGGGTTGCAACGACTCACAGTGTCGGGCCTCCAAGATCATCGCGGAGGAGAGGACAATGAAGTTCCTGAAGGGATTATATGGAAAGTTCGATCAGAGGAGAGCCCTTCTTCTGTCAGGTACGAAGATTCCTACACTTACAAAGGCCATCTCTGCCATGATCCAGGAGGAGACATGTCTCAAACTTCAGGTAGGAACATGAGGGTCCACTACAGTGAAGTCAACACTATCAGTTGGCTCTGGTGTTACAGGACAGAGGGGAGAAACCCGACAGTGCTACAACTGCGGGGAGGCAGGTCATCTGAGGTATGCCTGTCCCAAACCACCCGAGGGAGATTCTTGTGGTGGACCGAGACATGACCATGGACGTTGCCGGGGTCATGGTGGCCGAGGAGGCTATCAGGCCAATTTGGGCATGACTGAAGGTGAGGAGGAAGCTGACATTATCTATACCGAGGAGCAGACCCTACTAAGCATGATGGAGGGCATCAAGAGGAAACATACTGGTGACAAAAGCAGAAGTGGAACTGGGGGGCATCCACTTCAGTGTTGTATGCCCACCCAACAGAGGCCACTGATGGATCTCTTGCTCTAGCATCCATATCTTCCTCCAGGGCATCATATTGGATCGTCGGGGGGGGGGGGGGGGGGGCATCCACTTCAGCGTTGTATGCCCACCCAACAGAGGCCACTGATGGATCTCTTGCTCTAGCATCCATATCTTCCTCCAGGGCATCATATTGGATCGTCGACTCCGGTGCATCATGGCACGTGACAGGAGATGCGTGTAAGTTCTCCTCCTAGCTGCTGCAAATAACATCCAGACAACGGATGGGACTTTCCAACCAGTGGTCGGCAAGGTTACTGTTAATTGCACAGGTTCGGTAAAACTATCCAATGTCTTGCATGCTCCTTCTTTTTCAGTTAGCCTCTTATCCATTAGTTTTATAATCATTCAAGACATTCAACTGAGATGTGTTGTTTCTTTTGATATTTCCAAGGTAACTTTCTAGGAGAAAGGGATGAGGTGGATACTTGGGACTGAGACTTGGCATGACGGGCTATGGTATCTGGATAGGGAAGGATTGGACGCAACTCTTATATCTGTGGTAGTGAAGGCAAGAGTTGGGGGACAGAAGGTCAATGCAAAGGATATGCTGATACTCCATCACCGACGATTGGGGCACTCTTCTTTTGACACCTCAGGTAGATTGTTTCCTGATATTTTGAAAAGGAAAATAATAACAAACTAGTATGTGATGTTTGTGACTTAGGCAAGCTTACTAGGAGTTCTTATGTTAGTACATGCCGGGGGAGCTCTTCCTTTTTTGATGTTGTACATTATGATGTATGACTGTATGAGGGCCTTATGCCGTAAGTTTTTTGAATGAATATAAGTATTTTGTGACTTTTATTGATTGTGCATCTCGTGTTACTTGGTTATCTGATGAAAAATAAAAGTGAGATATTTACCTACTTCCAGGACTTCCATAAACATGTCCAGACACAGTACATGACATTGGTAAATGTACTAAGGTCGGATAATGAGATAGTATACCAATAGGGCACTCGAAGAGTACCTATCAGCCCATGGGATACTGCATCAGACCACCTATGCATACACATAACACACCTGCACAGAATGGAGTGGTGGAGAGGAAGAACAAACATCTTCTGGAGGTGGCAAGGAGTATGATGCTCAACATGAAGGTTCCTCAGAGTTTGTGGGGGTATGCGATGTTGATAACGACACAACTAATCAACAGGATGCCGTCAAAGGTTCTAGGGTGGAAGTCCCCGTGTCAGAAGCTGCATGGTCACAATGGGGAGATACTTCCATTGAAGGTATTTGACTGTGTGTGCTTCGTGAAGGACAACAAGCCGAGTGTTGGGAAACTTGATGTGAGGGCAGTCAAGTGTATCTTTGTGGGCTACTCTGGTACTCAGAAGGGGTACATGTGCTGGAGTCTAGTGGAGAAGAGAAGCTTCGTGAGCATGGATGTTCACTTCAGAGAGCTGGAGCAGTACTACCGACAGGAGGGCGCCTCACCCATACCATAATTGCTAGATGCCGAAAGTATGAGGCGAGAGAAGAAGAGTTTGGTGACAGATCTGAGAGTATGACATGGGGGATCGGTGGAGGAGACACAAAAGAGTGATGGAGAGCAGGAGGAGGAGATGAGAGGTGTTAAGTCTACGACTCCGGGGGAGTTACTTACATATAGTAGGAAGGGGAAGCTCACTGCAGGACCAATACCAATACCTTCAGTGACAATGCCCAGTCCCTTGGTTACGTCGGTCCCTACTACGGGAGCACCACCATCATCACCACCTTCAGGTGATATCCTTCATCCTACTCCTTCCCCAACTGTGATCTTACGGAAGATCACTCACAACAATGCGGGAAATTTTCCTGATAGATACGGTTGTCGATTGGGATCTTACTTCTTTTGTCTCTTATGATACTATATCTTCTTCTCATAGAGCATTCATCACATCTTTGAATAATATTATTGTACCTAACAATTGACAGGTTGCCAAAGATGATCCAAAGTGGAAAGCATCAATGAAGGATGAGATGAGAGCCCTTGAGAAGAACAAGGCTTGGGAGCTGACACAACTACCAAAGGATAAGAAGGTCGTCGGGTGCAAATGAGTTCTCATCGTGAAGCAGAACCCAAATGGATAGGTCGAGCACTACAAATCTCGATTGGTTGCAATGGGGTACAACCTGACCTATGACATCGATTACGACGAGACATTCACACCTGTAGCAAAGATGAGCACCGTCAGGACCCTGATCAGCTTGACGACGAATGGTGAATGAAAGTTGTACTTACTAGATGTGAATAATGCATTTCTTCATAGAGATCTAGTTGAGGAGGTGTACATGGAGATACCACTAGGGTTCGACACAGCCAAGACAGAAGGCAGAGTCTGCAGGTTGAAGAAGTTCCTCTATGGACTGAAGCAGTCACCCAGAGCATGATTTGACAGGTTCTGGAAGGCCATGATTGGGATGGAATATCAACGTATCAATGTTGATCACATGTTCTTCAAGCAGAATGAAGACCACATCACTATGCTTGCGATGTATGTGGATGACATGATCATCGCAGGGGATGATGAGCGGGAGATTGACCGCCTCAAGGGGGCTCTGGTCAAGGAGTTCGAGGTGAAGGATCTGGGTCTTCTTAGGTACTTTCTTGGGATTGACATTGCTTACGAGGCAGAGGGAATAGTTCTTTCCCAAAGGAAGTATGCCTTAGATCTCCTCGCAGAGAGGAGGATGTTAGGGTGCAAGCCTGCTGCGGCACCAATTGATCAGAAGTGCAAACTGGGTGCTGAGGCCGAAGAACCAGTGGATCGTGAAATGTATTCGAGGCTAGTTGAGAAGTTAATTTACTTGAGCCACACACGTCCAGACATCTCCTTTGCATTAAGCGTGGTGAGCTGCTATATGTATGACCCAAGGAAGGGTCATATGGATGTAGTGTACCAGATTCTTCGATACTTGAAGAATGCTTCTGGAAAGGGGTTGATGTTCAGAAGGAACGAACACATGAAGATTGAGGACTACTGTGACTCTGATTGGGCAAGCTGTGTAGATGACATGAGGTCCACCTCAGACTATTGCATATTTGTGGGAGGCAACCTGGTCTCCTGGAGGAGCAAGAAGCAGTCAGTGGTGGCCAGATCGATAACAGAGACAATGTATAGAGCCGTGACAATCGGGGTTGCTGAGCTCCTGTGGCTGAAGGGCATGCTGGTGGAGCTGAAACTGGATCGAGGAGATATTATGAAGTTGTGGTGTGACAGTCTGTCAGCCATCAATATTGCAAACAATCCAATCCAACACGATAGAACCAAGCATATCGAGATCGATAGGTTCTTCATAAAGGAGAAGTTGGATAGTGGACTACTGGAGCTGAGTCACGTCTCGACCAAGGGTCAGACTACAGATTGCTTGACCAAGGGACTCAACTCAGAGGATATGATAAGGGGATGTGACAAAATAGGTTTAATGAATATCTTTCGCCAATTTTGAGGAGGAGTGTTGTTATTCAGGATATAATAGAAGTTTAGGGTACTTTATCTAATTCTCTTGTAGGCTATATATATAGCCATAGTGATCACCTAATAAGATTAAGCCTTTTCCCTCTAATTTAGACAATAGTTTGCGTGATATTTAGTACATGCAATTCCATTTCATCTAGTAAAAACAAAGGTTCTTGGTACCTATGCAAAATCGTGCATTGTAAGCAATTCCTTGTAAGTATTAGCATCGGAGTCAGTGAACGGTGTGTCTTACATTTAGGTGTCTGTTAGACATTTAATTCGTGGAAATCCCCTTCATCTAGTAAAAATGAGGGTTCTTGGTATTTATATAATATCGTTTCAGGTAAACAATTGCTCGTAAGTATCAGCGTAGAAGTTAGTGAACGATGTTTGCCTTTAGTGAAAGTGGTGTGATTTTGTTGTAGTGCAATACTTACATAATTCTATTTATATAAGTATTATTTTTTTTTAAAACAAACTAGTGATATCAAAATCTTATAATTCGGACCGTCAGATGTATGGTCTAGTTAAGGTGTTTTCCAAAGAAATCATATTGTGGCTTACTATTGTTAGCGTCAGTGTCATTCAAGCGGTACCAAAATAAAGATTTTGCTCATGCTCGGTCTGGATCTATGAAGCTTGTTGGTATAGGACCAAGTTCCCCCCACCCCACCTGCACGTATGGAAATACCATCCAAGCTTCTTTCTCCAGAGATAGCAAGGACCCCGACAATGACGACACTCTAATTGAGCATTTTGTTCTATTGGGGGTTCTTAATTAGTTGTAAGCTACAACATTTGATTTTTGCATAATAAGTCTTCACATCAAAATAGTTCGTTTTCCCAAAAGAACCCAATCAATTCAACAAAGACTAGTGTACCCCCATGCATGTAGACTGGCTTAGATGCTCACTTCGGGTGGCAGTGTTTTTTTTTTCCAAATTATCTCAAGCATAGAGCGTGAACTTAAACAACACATAGAAACCAAGAAATTGTTAGAGATTATATTGGATATTGTAGTTAATTTTTTGTTTCCATTATGTATTTCATTAGCATGACACATCACTACATATATTAATTTATTGTTTCTTGGAAAAAAGTCTCTAGTCGGTGTAAAATCACATGGAATTTAACCCATCTTATATGCACGCTACTAAGAAGTTAGAGTTTATGCATGCGCTGAGAAATCTATTAAATATTATTATTAGCAATAAAAAATAAAAATAAACCTCTACTTTGAACACTTACCGAGCATTCAAAATAAGTGTTATTTCTGATATATGTTCAATAATTGTACTTTTACAAAATCCTCCACAATATATTTATAAATTTAAATAACCAAGCTCCTGCACTGGGAATTGTGATCTCTTTATTATCAACTTCTATTGAGCCGGTATAATTCTCGTCTCTTTGCATTTTGAACGCCACACTGTTGTTGCATCATATGTTATCTTCTTAGTCTTGCAAGTGTGCAAATAGCATCTTGTCAATTGGATTTTGTTTATTTGAGAAATATGTGCTCAGGTTAGAAAGTACTTAGACCATATTAATTTAAGTATGGAGAAGGTAATTGCTAAAAGTTCTTACATTACAATGAGTCAATGCGTTTTTGAAGTTTGATTTCAGGCAGAAGATAAGTGACGAAGTTGCCTTCTTTTGTTAAGTTGTACCTTCCATGTATTTTTTGCTTCACGTTGCTTCCGTAGTATTGTTTGTCTCGTGGGATCTCTCTTGGATTTGAAGCTTGATTAATGGGAAGTGTTGTAAGCCCATAATGAAAGATTATTAAGGATGGTGTATTTATAGTCAGACAGTCGGTAAATATGTGTTCTCCCTGTGTTCTTTGCCCGTGTTGCTACGGAATGATAGACCGCTTTGTGGTACCTTGATAATGCTTAATTATCAATATTTCTTCCTTCACGTTGTTGCGGTGGTTTCCCATCATTTCCATTTGGTTTTATTATTTCTACGACGTTAGATTCATTTTTAAATGTGTGATGGTGCCATCATTGATACGAGATTCTAATGCTAGTATATACGTGAGTACACAAATGATAGAAGTGCACAACAAAGTCATAATCTTATGAAATGTATATGAATAAAATTATAAGTTTGAATATGTGAAACATCCTGTTTATGCAAACAAAGGAGTAATGAAAAAATATTACATAAAAATAAGCTATGGAGGGCGAACTTATTTAAGAAAGAAGGGCGAATGGAAAACTAGATACTTTGGAGGATCGCGAAAAGGGAAAATTTTAGTGGCTATAATCTTCGAAAACGACAACGTGGGAGCCAGGAGAGGTGGATTGTGAGAGGTTCTTTAATCTTCGCAATCCGAGAATGGTGCTGATGCACATGAAGTAGAAGAAAGAATGTTCAATGGAGAGGAGAAGGGATGCACTTAAGAATTCAATCATACATTTAAATTAAAAAAACATAGCAATATATGATTTAGCTAATTCAAACAACTTTACAGACGTAGGGTAAGTTCAAATGGAGACTAATGGAGTAATAGGTGATCTCTAAATGCACACACTAATCCGACAGCTAACTTGCAATAATAAAAATTTAAATCAAATTATACTAGATAGATCATAGTTGATGAAACAAATAGGAAAACAAGAGCTGTTGTATAAACGCGAGAGAGCACACAATCAATTGCTCAATCGACTAGGAACATACAATGTTACAAAAGTTCGACAATTAAGATTACAAAATGACTCAAAATGGAGTGGGGGGCTCAGTGGGTACCCGACGAGTCTCCGGTGGACGGAGATGAGGAAATTGATAGGATCTAGGCTTCCGGTGAGGATTCTGGAAGCGGGACTGGGCTGTCGCCGGTCTGGAGGGGTGGGAACAGCTCTTGGAGAGGGTTGGAGGGCCTATTTAAAGGACAGTGAACGTGCGGGAACGCCGGGAAGGCTGTCGTGGGAGGGAGTTATAGTTTTGGAGGGATGGGGGCTGTGGAGGGGGTAATGGACTGCCGGGAGGGCTTTTCCATTAGCCGACAGGGTGTTCTGGAGGGATGGGGCTAATGAGCAGAGAACCGGGCTGTCAATGTAACGGCGCGTAGACTGCCACAATTTAAATTCGATATCCTGAAGCTGAGTTTTGAAATTTTGTTTTTAGTGCAACACATAAACGTGTCACACTAAGTACCGAATATGCATATAATAATAAATTTTCTTTTGCATTAAAAGCATAATAATACATGTCTAAGTTCCATAAGAAAATAATGGCACGTACCTGATGTTATATATATATATATGTTCAACTCTTCCGCTCCTGAATCACTTTGATCGAACTATCTTTTCTTGTTCGGGTCCCTAAAATTTAGACAACTACGGGGTTAGTCATAAACAATATGACTAAGCTAGTACTTTATCTCTTTAACGGTTGTACAAGACAACAAAAAAAGTGAGTAACAATATGCATATTCTTCTAAAAGTGCAGTAAAAGGAGGTACAATACTAGGTAAACAATTTCTGGTAACAGGAAATAACTTGTATAATGTAGCAATATTCAAACTCCTTGTATTTTTCCATTATTTTAGATTCTTCAAGTTCTTTTATCTTAGTCTCTGGTATTGCGTTCTTCTCATTTATTATTTTATTCATTTGAGTTCATTGTTCGTTTTTTTTCAATTTCGTTCATCTTAATCTTCCTTCAAGTTCATCTTGATCTTCTTTTCTTCTTAATTTCTAATCACGTTCAGTTCATGCTTAATATATTCTGCTCATTTTCAGTTCATCTTTAAATAGCCGGTTCTCACATCATTTCTTTCTTAATTCTTTGCCCGTCCTTTATCTTTCCTTTAATTTTGATTTTTCTGCAAATTCCTTCTACTAATTCGGTGTTTCTATCATTCTATTTTCATTTTTCTTTAATTTTGTTCAATCAGGAAATGTTAAGGGTAATTGCCGAATCCGTCATTCATCTGGGCCTGCCAATGTCTAATATAGGACGATCAAACACGCAACATGCTCTCTTACCTCATAGATTAGACAATTCTATCAATTTCAATTCAGGGTGATCGAACACACGTCCCTCGTTGGAATCATCAAAATTCTGTTGGAGTTTCACCTCTCCTACGGGGTTAACCTTAACATTTCTATTCGTCGACGCACAATCCGTTTCTTATTCTTCTTATATTCAGTTCTTATTCATTTCCGATTTCTAATAAGATGAAAAATAGTTTATATTTATAGAATTTCCCCTCAGGTTCTTCTTCGCTTTGTTATTCCATGTTTAACATTTTAGCGAATTTATAAGTATCAATGATTTCAAAGATTTGAAGTTATTCAATTTATCAATATGCAATGCACATGCACAAAAGTAGGATCAGAGTAAAGTAATTTTGCATGTAATTAATTCAAATATGCTTAATCAAAGAGGTAAAAACTCACTATAGTTTTTCCTTTCCCTTTATCGTTCCCAGGATTCTCGTCCCGTTTATCGCCAGACGCCATCCTCTGCAGTATCAATGAAATCATCTACTTGGGGTTGCGTCGTTAAATAGTTACTATTTGATTCCTAAAACGACTTTCGACTCATCAGGATTGGTCTAAGGTTAAGAAGAAACTTAGGTGAATCGCTAAAAATCTAACGTTTTAAAACTCAATTATCCTCAAATAGTTACCATTCCCACCCCCCAGTACTCAACTATGCAATAAACAAAGTGTCATGATTTGCAGGTATCCCATAAATCTGCAGCAAACAACCCCAGAATCCCCAAACTAAAACAAATTCCGCTTTTAAAATATACAACAACCGACCTCAACAGGAAGTAAAATAGCCAACAGGAAGCCATTTAAAATATAGCAACAGCCAGCCCAAACATCCCATATACAAGCAATAGCCGGCCAACACAATATAGATAACCATCATCAGAAAAATAACTAGACAGCCGACTATATCAAATCCAGATCCCCTCCAACAAATTCACATTTCAGAAAGTGTAAAAGAGGGTGGGAGAAGAAGTAGAGGGAGAGTGGGAGAGGAAAAACCCTATGCTATAAACAGTCGGCCTAAACAATACATATCCAGATAATAGCAACAAGTAACCTCTTCAAATTTCTAAAACATAATACTCCCTTTCATAACAAAAGAATTCCAATCCCAATCCGTAACTGCCGGCCTTAAGACAACCAAAACCCCCAATTTCTACATGCAAAAATTAGTAAAAAGTAACCAAGAGAAATGCCTAACACCACACATTCCAGTCAACAAGAAATAGAAAAAGGGAGAGGGGAGATTAGAGAAGAGTTCACAGTGGGAGATTTTAAGCCAAAAACTGACGGTCAAGAGCACCAGATCACCCAGCTTCCCAAGCTGGAAGTGAACCAACAACAAAATGAAAGTCCTAATCTAGCCCTCCCAGCGCCGTCAAGGAGGAAGAGGGGAAGAGACGTCGTCGAGCAGAAAGAGAATCGAGAGATCCCTAGCTTTTTCCCAGCCCGTCGAAGGCTCCAGACGGCAAAAGAAAACAAAAATATCGAGAGAATGATGTCTCAGATAAGTATAAAGGAGGTGAAGCCTCTCGAAACCTCAGCCCACCGCCTCTTATTAGGTATGCTCTTAATGATATTCAACTAATCAAGGTAAGAAATCATCTCAACCATAAGAATTGTAACCCTGCTGGCCCAATAGTGTCCAAGTTAACTAAAATCAAACCAATTTAGCCACCCTAAATGTTGGCAGATAGACTTTTACATATGTCTATAATTAAAATTTGAACCATTTATCGATTTATGCAAAATATCGAAAAACTTGAATTTTAAAATTAAATGTGCGACGTCGAATTGACACTGATTATTTTTGTCATCATAGGGGAACTATTTTATTATTTCGATGAAAATATTTATTTATTCATTTTCCTAATTCAACACAAAAGTTCAAGTCTTACAGCCAGGAGTCAGGAGATAATTCCAGAGCTTGGAGAGGAGTTCTGGAGGGTTGGGGAAAGTTTTAGGGAGGAGTAATGGGCTACTGGGAAGTATCCAGAGGCGACAACTTTGCCCCTTCTTGGATAGGGTCTCGGCGTTGGTAAGGGGACTGTGGGAGTTGAGAGGAAGTAGCCAGCTAAGGGAATGAGTGGGGGTGGAGAGGAAATTGGGGGGAAATGGAGAATGATGGGCTGTGAGGGATTTTAGGAGGAATAGGCCTAAATTTAGGATGTGGTTGTAATGGGGTAGTGGTGTAGTGGGGAGATGGTTGGGGAGTTGGGATGGTGGTGGTCGGCCAAGGGTGGCTGAAGGTGATCGCCGGAGGTTGCCGGAAAAACTGAAAATGGAGGGAATTGGGGTGGTGGCGATGGTTGTGGATGGATTTCTTTGGGGAGGAGAGAGGTCTATGGAGGTGGCTGGCCGGAATTAGGGAAGGGGACACTGGTGAGGGGTATGGGAGGCCGGATGGATGATATGGGGGAAGAAGAGGGTGTGGCTGGCTGTGAATATGGAGGGAGGCAGGGGAAGGGCCGACTGTGAGTTGTGGAGGGGGTGTGGAGGTCGACTTGAATTAGGGAAGGGGACAGAGGAATGGGAGACCGGCTGAATGATATGGAGGTGGGCAAGGGGGAGGCTGGTGGAGGGATGTGGTGGGGCTTGGTGGGTGGCCGGCTGGAGGAATGTTGGGAAGGGGGAGGATGAGGGGTGTCTGGCTGAATGGTTGTGGGGAGAGGAGGTAGGGAATAGTTCCAAGCTTCACGCTTGGGATCCACTTCCGCAGTAGGAGATCAAAAGGAGGCTTCTCAAACTTTCAATATCTCTTACATGAGGCCTTCTACTCTTATTTATAGACAAGAGAGGGACAACAAATGGTCATGATTTTCCGTTGTAATCCTCAAAATGCACAAATAAAATGATTATAATTAAAATACAAAAACATAAAATACTATGATCGGCGATCCGTTCTTCGTGAGCGGTCCTGATCCTCACTTTTTTTTTGGTAGGCACGAGTAGACCCTCACGGGTCTTGTGGCATGGTCCCCATCATTTACCCTTCCTGATTATGTCCTCTTCACCAATTGAAATAAAATGCAGCTAATTCAAACATTTAATCCAACTTGAAGAAATGAAGACTTGAGAATGATAGAAAAAAAGAAGCAAGTTTTATTGTACTTTCCATTCAACAAATCGAAAGCGAAATCTATAGAGAATATAAAAAGTAGATCACCGTTTTTTTCTTGTAACATTGGGGTCCCATGGATAAATGGGATAAAACCACGAGCGCTTCCCATTCGACTAAAGCAAAGTTAAAAGCAATTAAAAGCAAAATATAAATGTCATAGATGAATAGGGCACAGTATGCCCAACTTTGGTATTTGACATGCTCAAATTTCATTAGGAAAAGGGTGCTGCAACCTTTTTTCAAAACTGTAGATTAAAATCAGTTTATTTGTATGTGAAGATGTCTTGCCAACTCATGTATCTCCTGCATAAGAAAAATCTTACGATACTTTATGAACAAATTGCACAAGGAAAAAATAATCAAAAACAAAAGTCAAATGTTAAACCTTGCAACATCAGGATATCCCTGATGTTCTAAACGAAGGAAAAAATATTAGGAATGTAAGGAAAAGAAGAGGCTCAATGGCTTATCGCTCGGTATGGGTGTTGCTTAGTGTCCTGGATGCAGGGAAGAAACTCGGTGGCCCATGTAGAAGGATTATTGATCCCTAGATAGATAAGAGAGTTGGGCCAGGGCTGGGGTGGGGGGAGACGGAATATGATGCCTTATTGCCTTAGATGTGCCCGCACAACTCCAAGAAATAAAATAAAAAATAAGGGTGAATGTTGCTTGGTGGTCTTCGCAGAAAGAATGTTGATGCCCTAGGTAGATAAGCGAGAAGAAGGTGAGAGTGAGAAGAATGAATGATGTACTAGATTCACCGAACCACCTTGATGGTTCAATTGTATGACATTATGCACGCTTGGTCCCAAAAATCTTCCCGAACATCTCGTGGTTTCATAATCAAACAATAAAAAGAAAGAATCCAATTAGGACGAATTTTTGATAAAATTTAAGGGATTCTAATTCAAACGATTACTTAAATTTATATGACCTTACCTACTGTAATCTCTGTTCGCACATCTCTCATCGACAATTTTCAATCCATCTTCATATTATCAGAAATAAGGAATATGATGCCTTAGATGCGCCCAGACAACACCAAGAAATGTTGCTCGGTGGCTTGGATGCAGTGAAGAGGCTCGGTGACCTTTGTAGAAGAAATGTTGATGCCCTAGGTAGATAAGAGAGGAGAAGGGGAGAGTGATGAGAAGGAATGATGTCCTAGATTCGGTGAACCGCAAAGATGGTTCAATCGTATGATATCATGCATACTTGGTCCCGAAGTTCTTCCCAAACATCTCGTGGTTTCATAATCAAACCATGAACATAAAATAATCCAATTAGAACAACTTGTTGATAAAAAAAGGGAAGGATAATTTGGACGATTACTTAAATTCTTATGACCGTACCTGTTGTAATCTCCCGACACACATCTCCCGGTGACGATTTTCAATCTATCTTCATATTATCACCATTTACTCCTGTAGTTAAAAAAGATTCATAACATAGATATGGAGGGATGCTCTAACAATCTTCAATCATAAATCACTGCTAAATTCTGAGGTAGCCCAAATTCTGCACCATATGATAATCTATTCACACAACATTAACTACAGTTAATGAAAACATGCATTAGTTTTTTCTCTTCACCAAATTTGATAGGTTCATTTGTTATGGACTGATCACAAAAAACTTTTTAATTTATCATGGCAAAGTTGCTAAACTCTGTAAATAACTACAATGTTTATATCCTGTTATGATGCTACTCTTAATTAAAAATTTACTGCAAAATATGAATCAGGTTGCTAGTGATGCAACATCTGCATGTGGCTGCAATCAGCATCTCGTGCATATAAATAAAATCCTGATCCAGCTCCTGCTCTGCTATCATGTACCGTTCATCAAATATAAATATGATGTATGAACAAGCCTAAACTTGTTAATTCAAAACAATCATCACAACCCTAAACAAACCCCAGATCTAGAAGTAACATGAATAAATTGAGAATGATGATTCATGAAGCCAATCCCAAATAGTAGGAAAAATGGTACTAATGGTGATTTAGGACGCCGGGGCCCCGCCGCACCCCGTGGCATCACACCAGCTCGCGGACCACGGCCAAGCACGCCTGCCAGAAGGACTGCAGTCCAGACACCCCAACCCGTCTCCGCGCCGCGGGTTGTTGAGGCTGGGGCTCGATCCCCAGACCTCCTTGATAAGAACCTCTCCTAACAGGCTTTATCACCAACTGACCTGCAGCGGGCGGAGGGCTTGCTGGCGAGGGAGGAGGGGCTGGCGTCGGGGCTGGAGATGGAGGCGGGCGGACCGGAGGTGGAGATGGGGCGGAGGGCTTGCCGGCGAGGGAGGAGGGGCTGGCGTCGGGGCTGGAGATGGAGGCGGGCTGGTGTCGCACCAGCGAGAGAGGAAGAGAAGGAAGTATCGCACCTCCTTGTGACCGACGGTTAGGCGCACTGCTAACTCACGTTCCCCCACTTCAGCGCACGCATGCAGCCCTAAATAAACCCCCTAATAACCGCACAGTAACTGCACCCTAAATAAACTCCCAAATCGAACGACTCACAATGTTCGGTTCGATCGGGGATAAAATACAACTCGAAATAAAAAATATAAAACATAAAACTGACTAGAAACATGCATCCGGACGCGACCATGGACTCCGATCGCCCGTCCGGAGAGCGGATCACCGCCTCCTGCGGGTGTACACGCGCGTCGGTCGTGGCACGCCGTCAACTCCCCCAAGCTTAAAGGCACTCAACTCCGATGAGTGTAGATGGTTGTACTCGCTGAGCAGCCGTGGGGCGAGTCTCTGAAGCTCCCCCGAGGAAATCCAAGTAGCATCGTGTAAGGGTCAGCCGCTCCAACGGACAAGATAACGTAGGGTATCTTGTCCGCCCGCGGCGTAGAAGTCGTGTCCGACGATCTGGTGCACGTCGCCGGTAGAAGCAGATGGTACCAATGTATCTCCGTCTGATGCTGAAGTATCTCCGTCTGGTAAAGATGTATCTCCGTCTGGCGATGGTGTCAGTGGAACCGTCGATGGTGCAACTCGATCCGCATGATGCGACGCCGCAGGTGGCAACACAGAGGGGCTAGCAGAGGCAATATGGGAAGAAGGCTCAGGTGGTGGGGCTATAGGATATGGAGGCTCGGGTAGAGGTGTGGTGAGTGGGTCCACGTACACATGCTTCTCGTAGTAAGGGGTCAAATCCTCAATGTTGAATACCCGACTGATGCCCACACCATGAGGGATGTCTTTCTCATATGCGTTCGTACCAATCCGTCGTACAACTGTATAGGGGCCCATTCTGCGCTCGCTTAATTTTTTTGCTGGTCCTTGTGGGACCCTCTCAGATCGAATGCGAATTAATACCTATTCTCCCGCCTCAAATATTTGTTCCCGCCTGTGCCGATCTGCTTGATTCTTATAATAATCATTACTAGATGCAATCTTCTTACGAACCGACTCGTGTAGTGCATGCACGTGCTGAATGAAAGACTCGGCAGACTCACTTGGTCTGGACCCTAAGGGAACATTTACCAAGTCAACTGGTTTCCTAGGCTCATACCCTAATATGATATGAAATGGACTCAAGCCCGTGGTCCTATTGACCGAGCTATTGTATGCAAATTCAGCTACAGGGAGGACAGAATCCCAGGTCACTGGGCTATCCCCAACTAGACAACGAATTAGAGTCCCAAGACTACGGTTAACCACTTCAGTTTGTCCGTCCGTCTGTGGGTGGTAGGCGGAGGAAAACCTCAGAGTCGTACCCGTCTTCCTCCATAAAGTCTTCCAGAAATAGCTCATAAATCGCACGTCACGATCAGAGACTATGGAGGAGGGGAGACCATGATACTTAAATACTTCTCTAAAGAATAATGCTGCCACGTGGGAGGCGTCAGCGGTCTTTCGGCAAGGAATGAAATGTGTCATCTTGGAAAAACGATCCACAACAACAAATATAGAGTCGAGCTTCCTCAGAGTATGAGGGAGCCCGAGAACGAAATCCATACTAATATCAGACCAGGGTCGCTCAGGGACCGGTAGTGGAGTGTACAATCCCGTGGGCTGGCGAGACCCCTTTGCCGTCTGGCAAACCCCACAATGCTTAACTACCCTGGTGACGTCTTTCTTTAGGCCAGGCCAGAAGAAACGATCCTCAACCAATGCGATCGTCTTATCTCTACCAAAATGCCCCGTAGCTCCGCCTGCGTGTAACTCCCAGGTAAGGAAATCTCGGAGGGATGACTGAGGAATGCAGAGGCGAGAACCCATAAATAAATACCCATCGGATATCGAGTAACCCTTCCGAAGATCGGGTGAGGCCTTTGAAAGCGCTTTATAAACATCCCCAAAATCAGGGCACTCTGGGTAAGCGTGAACTAGCTGCTCAAATCCCACTACTCGGGTGCTCATGGTGTGAAGGATGCTAACTCGGCGACTCAAGGCGTCTGCCGGCTTGTTCTCAACACCCGCTCGATGCTTAAGAACATAGTGAAACTCCTGCATATACTCCACCCATTTGGCATGACGGTGACCCAATTTCTTCTGGGAATCGAGATATCTCAGGTCCTGATGGTCTGAATATAAAATGAACTCCTTGTGCAGGAGATAATGACGTCAGTATCGCAGTGCCTGCACAATGACATAGAACTCCCGATCATAATTCGAATATTTCTGTCGGGCCTCGTTCAATTTCTCGCTAAAGTAGGCCACTGGGTGGCCTTCCTGGCTAAGTACTGCGCCGATACCGACCCCTGACGCATCACATGCTACCTCAAAGGGTTTGGAGAAATCTGGTAAGCGTAAGACGGGAGCGGTAGACAGCCTCTCCTTGATCTCCTCGAAGGCTCGAGTAGCAGCCTTCGTCCAAACGAAGTCACCCTTACGGAGGCAGCTCGTAATGGGCGATGATCGAGCTGAAGGCTCGGACAAACCTCCTATAGAAGGTGGCGAGCCCATGAAAACTACGGGCCTCATGGATGCTCGTAGGGATAGGCCACCCTCGAATCGCCCTGACCTTTTCAGGGTCAATAGAAATACCAGATGCCGATACGACATATCCCAAGAAATGAACGAATGTGGACAGGAATGAGCATTTCTTCAAGTTGATGTACAGGTGCTCCTTTCGGAGGAGCTCAAACACCAAGCGGATGTGTTGTAAGTGCTCGGCGCGGCTCTGGCTGTAGATCAATATATCATCAAAATATTCGACCAAGAATTTTCCCATGTAAGGTCGCAAGACCTGTGTCATCACTCTCATAAATGTACTGGGTGCGTTCGACAATCCAAACGGCATCACCATCCACTCATACAAGCCGTCCTTCATTTTGAAGGCCGTCTTCCACTCATCCCCCTCTCTAACTCTAATCTGGTGGTACCCACTACGAAGATCGATCTTCGAAAAGATTTGGGCACCAGTCATCGAATCCATGAGATCATCGAGGCGGGGAATCGGAAAACGGTATTTCACCGTGATCTTATTGATGGCACGACTATCAATGCACATGCGCCAGCTCCCGTCCTTCTTCAGGGTAAGAAGGGCCGGTACGGCACACTGGCTCAAACTCTCTCGTATAAAATTCTTCCGCAGAAGGTCATCAACTTGCCTCTTCAACTCGGCATGCTCAGTCGGATTTAAGCGATAATGCGGAACATTGGGTAAGGATGCCCCAGGAATCAAATCAATCGCATGCTGGATGTCTACGACGTAGTGGGGGAGGGCGAGGTTCATCCGGAGGACGATGATCCCTGCCTGGATCTTGCCGAAACCCGTAACCACGACGATAATTTGCCCTTGGTGGGGGTGGGGGATCTCGGCGAGGACCGTCTCTACCACGTCTATCGGGAGGTGGTGTGGCGTCTCGAAGATCCTCTTGAGGCTCTTCGTCAGGGAGAGGAAGCGCTCGTCCTCTAGGCGTCTCTAATTGATCAACCCTGGTACTAACCCTCGCAATATCACCCCTAAGAGTTTCGAATTGGGTTCCCATCCGATCAAATCGGTCGAGAACTAAACGTTGAAACTCGGCGGGTGTCATGTCCGTTTGAGAACTAGCGGTCCTATCGTCAGTGTGATTGTGAATTGACATGGACTGACGATACTCCCTACCACTACGTAGCATGCAAATGATCCTAACTTGATGCTTTGATACCAATTTGATGCAGTGGTAGATCAACTGACTCGAGGTGGATGCTCTAGATGCAGCCCTAAATGTGATGAGGTGTAATGCAAGTGCAAAAGTGGTCCGCTCAAAGATTACAACAAATAATTAACGTTTATAATATTAATAGCAGGGGCACATGCAGTCACAATAATTTATTTAGAGAGAACAAAGTTTTAACTGTTGCAAACGAAAGAGGCGCGCCAATATTTTAAGCAACCGCAGAATAAGTCCTGCAAATTTTACGACGAACGAACTAATAGCATAATCAAATAACAATCCAGCACAGCACAAGTTTGCCAAAATAAACAACCAAAGGGAAATGACATTTTACCACAACTCACACATAATAGCAGGGGCAATGGCGGGTGTTGGAGGGCTGCTGTAGATGTTGGATGGCTGCTGTGGGTGTTAGGAGGCTGTTGGGGGTTTGACGGGGCAAGGAGGAGGAGGGTGGTCGGTAGCAGGGCTGGAAGAGGAAGGGGGGGTTTCAGGAAGGGAAGGTTGCAGGTTCACAGAGGGGAAGAGAAGGGGGGCTGCTGTAGCGGCTATCGGAGAGCGGGCTGGACGGAGATGGTGACGGAGCGGAGGGTTGCTGGAGATGGAGGCGGGCGGACTGGAGGTGGAGATGGGGCGGAGGGTTTGCCGACGAGGGAGGAGGGACTGGCGTCGGGGCTGTAGATGGAGGCGGGCTGGCGTCGCACCAGCGAGAGAGGAAGAGAAGGAAGTATAGCACCTCCTTGTGACCGACGGTTAGGCGCACTGCTAACTCAAGAACCCCCACTTCAGCGCACGCCTGCAGCCCTAAATAAACCCCCTAATAACCGCACAGTAACTGCACCCTAAATAAACTCCCAAATCGAACGGCTCACAATGTTCGGTTCGATCGGGGATAAAATACAACTCGAAATAAAAAATATAAAAACATAAAACTGACTAGAAACATGCATCTGGATGCGACCATGGACTCCGATCGCCCGTCCGGTGAGCGGATCACCGCCTCCTGTGGATGTACACGCGCGTCGGTCGTGGCGCGCCGTCAAATGGTTTCTTTGCTGAAGGATTCTTTATGCCGTGCTCAAATAGTTGGACAAGGCCAACGATGATGATGATGTTTGAGAGTTGAAGGATCGTCTCTCTGACTGCAGAAGTGAGATGGTACTTGTGACGAACTTGCACATTGGAGCTTACATGTCAAACTAATTCCCTGTTTGGGGTGGTGGACCCCGCGCGGCGCGATCCGGCGGAAGGCCCTTGCGGTTGGGCGTTTCGCCGACAACAGGCACAGGAAAATTAGCGAATTTTACACGTTTTTTCAGCATCATGCACCGGTCTGCTGTCCGGCTTCCGTGGATTAACGCCGCGCCTTAAATCAATGCCATAGTTTGATTAGCATAACCTTTGAATTTTTCACTAATTTCCATACTCCTCTTTTCTTAAAATTTGAGAATATTTAATTGTTAATGACATTGCTTATATTTTTTTAAGTTACAGCTTAAATGGACTAATATATCTATTTGTGTGCTTTCATAAAAAGAATTTTCTTTTTGCCTGCTTTCACAATTTGATGTAAACACACTTCATTAATTTCTTCTTGCTTCATCTAATGTTCAATGTACGTTGCTCTCATATCTTATTAATAATCTCATCTAATTGGTATTTTTCTTTTAATACTGTACTTATGCTCTGCATATTATCATAGGTGGCTCACTGCGACTCTAGTCGACTTTTATGTTAATGTTGTTGCTATTGCGGTAACTTCCGAAACCTATTTTCTATTCTGTCTTGACTTTTTTAAATGCTTCCCCCTTTTACAGTTACATACAGCGTTTCCTACAAGACCAATATTTTCAAATGCTTTTTTTGCCATTAAAAATAAGATATTTTACTAGATTCATGTTATTTAAGCCTTCAAAGAGGCTTTCTTGTTTGGAAAGTTGCCACTTTTATTGCTGCACAAGTACTAAGGCGTGCATTATAAATGTGCTTTTATTTTCATCGCGACAATCACAATAGCTTCATGCATGGTTACATTCATACATCCTCTTAGTCAATTTTCCAATTAAACACTACATTTGATGTTAAATATTGTCAGATTAGAAAAGTCTATTAGAAGTTGAAATACAAGGGCTTTCGGAGGACTGCACTGGAAGGAAGCAGTAGGAATAATGTTTGTTTGTCCTTTGTGGCCCTAGCTTAGCCTGAGGGTGGAGCGTCTCTTCGGATTTTTTCTTTTCAATTCATTTTGTAAATAAGGTGCCTACTCTCTTATATATGTTATCATAGAGACAACATTGCCCCTCATATAATAATATCCCATAACAGTCCTAGGCATTTGATTTAATTATATTCAACTTGCTTACGTATTTTCATTATCTATAAAGGATACTTTACTCAGCCCCTTTTTAAACTCGTCTACTAACTGGTCTGTTGACCAAACGGAATGGTGCAAATGATCTCATTTTCTATCTTCACCGTGAAGAAGTGTCTAACAATTTCAATGTATTTTAAAGTATGTTTGGGTAGGTTGCAGCGCTAGTAGAATCAGCAGTGCAAACTGTGGTGAGAAACATGAGCTGTGAGGTAACAATTGTGAGAAAATATGATAATTGTTTGGATGAACTCAATTTTCAAAGCAGCGAGGAGTGTGAAAACTATATTAACCAGTGTTTAGAAAATCAAACCGGACCGGCCGGTCGGTCCGTGACCCGGGCCCCTTGGCGGTCCGGTATAACAAATCGCTTTTGTTGAAAGTTTTGGAATTCAGGCTAGAGCGGAAGATGGAGTGGATTTGTGTATCTCTGAAACAAGACATAGACCCTTCAAAGTGTAAGCAAAGATGGACACACCTAACTCTGTCTGATCGATTAATGAAGAGATACTCAACATAATTAATTGATCACTTGGAGGCATGCTTCATTTTATACTAGTATGAGACTACGACAAGGTGTCCTTTGCTCGTCTAAAATTAAGCTACCATGCTCCAGCTTGGTGGAACACTCACTTGAAAGATGCGGTCAACCTGACATGACCTGTGGACAGTTCAAATGGTTTATGCACGAGTTTATCCCATGAGGTACGCAAATGATAGTTGTAAGAGATGACACAGTTTGTGGCAACACCAAGGATAATTTTTGCAAGAGTACACCATGGAGTTTCACAGACATACTATGACTCGGGAAGCGAGCATGGAGATGTACAAATCTTGCAGAACACTTCAGAAATAGAAGACATGCTCCTATATTCCTCATCTGGATCTCAATCTGTCCAACATGAGGACAATGAAGAGAACACAAGAACCAAGACAAGAGTAACATGTCAATTGAATTGTCACAGGGAGGTGCCTTTTCATCAGAAATCAAAAGAAGGATAGAAAATTAGGATCTGATATGTATATGCCTCTCCTTGTAGAAATGTCTCTGAAAAATTGTGTGCATTGTTAGATGCCAAGTCATATAAAAAGAGAAGTGCTGGAAGCTCCACCTAAAACTCGTCCCTATAATGTGGAAGCATAAGGGGAAGGACTAGTGCAATTCCGGTTGTAGGTATCACTCTCTAGATCCTGTGGATAAAGCAATTTCTTCTGTATCTTTGATGGCATTATGGAAGGAGATAAGGTCAAAGTTCCCGATTATATTGGATCCCACAGTGGTTATTCACTGTGAGCATACAAGTCAAACAAGATATTATCACTTCCCATCATCTACACAGGTAGTAAGAAAAACCTCCTCTTTGTTGCTCTAGTGGGTAATTTAGAGTCAAAGACAATACAACATTTTACCTGTATACCATGGGATGATTGTAAGAAGGTGCCAAAAGTGAGAATATAGTCAATATACAGATAGTGCCTCCTCTTTTTTCCATCACAAAGGACTACATCGATGAGATTCTACACTAGGTAATACCACTTACATCTGTCAAGTAATATTTGGTAGCCCCTACTTCTGTCAAATGACCAAGAAACAAATCTCTTATACTCCTAAGAAGGATTATGGATTGCTATATACCGAGTTGGCGACTATCAGGTAGACCCTGAAGACCAAACATGGGCAAAAATACTTTCTTCTAGTCACCCATCTTATGCCAGAAGAGATGACTCGTTTTTCCCTCGTGTAATTAGCACATGTGGAGATGGGCAAATTTCTAAATATGAGGAGACCTCCTTCTTACTGAAGTGGAAAATTATTGAGGCACTTGTTCTAACCTTACCTATTCTACAGTTGGCTTTCAATCTAGAGGTTGATACTACTGGGTGGCGTAGAAGTTATGTGCATTTTAGAAGAAAGCGCAGTGGAATACCATCCAAAGAGGTTACAAATGAACATTAGTTGTAGAGGAATATGATCCAACATTAAGTATGAGGGAAGGGATGATCACCATTGTTTCAAAGCCAACTTCTAAGAGTGAGAACTTATGTGGTTGCATCCAATCAGAGTGGTGGCCTCAAAGGAGAAAAGGCATATGTTAAAGCCTATCTGATATGGTCCATTTTGAATTATGAAGAGATTAGAGACAACATCTTCTAAGTAGAGCTCCATACAACAAAGAATATGAGTAAAAGTTTTTTTCCACTTAATATGATTTGCAGGAGCTAAATTCCTCAAAAAGAAGATCCATGATTTGATAATCAGATCATGGTTTGATCATTATCATACATCAAGCAATGATTGCAAAGGTCTTGCTAATGGTTCTGTTTAAGATCATCATAGGTGAGATTGAAGAGCCTATGATCAGGATTCACATACGTGGAATCACACGTCAAAGGGTAAATCAGGATCAAGGAAGCTACAACTTGTCGACGCCATTGCTTTGAACATTTTGATCAAGTTTGAATGTTCAAATTGTGGAAGAGATTAGATTTGTTTTAGACTTTTAGATATTGTTACTTTATTTAATTTATTATTTTTCCCATATATAGGCCTATTTAAAGACCCTCGATCTCACCAAAAAATCTAATCTCTGTTATTTAGAACATTTTAGTCTTTCTAGAATTTTCTCTCCCTCTTGAGGTTTCCCACTAAGATTTTGGGAACCTTTTAAAACTTATTATTTTTTCCATTTTTTTTCCTCTGCATTTCCCTCATGAGGTCCTATACTCCACCTAGAAGCTACAGTCTATTGAAGCTTCGCAGGGCATATAGCAGTCTTCTTAGGAGATATGTGATACGTCGTAGACGTATCAAGAACAAGAATCAATAACACGATATTTACATTGCATTAAACAAACATAAAGGGAATATGGATACAATCGGGAGATAACTCCCGCCAAGCACCTGGAGGTTGAGTCCTTCTAGACACTCCACTCTCCAAAAGAGCCCAAAACACAAAGACTCCAAAGATCATAACTCACTAAGGGACTCCTTATATAGATGGAGGCCCCCACTACAAGACAAGACTACATGACTAAAATACACCCCACGTGCGTATCAATACACCCGTCCTGAAAAGCGATCTTGCCCTCATGGTCGAGCTGGGAAGGGTCCCATAGGCGCGTCGGCGAGTCTCAGGCGGCTCTTCTGGTGGGCAGATCTGGTGAGACATCAGGAGTGTACAGGCATCGTGACGGGCTGGTTGCTGCAGAGTTGTGTATGTACCAAAAAAGGCGTAAAACTTGGCATGAGACTGCCCGAGTGGTGAAACAATGTCATGCCAACAAAATATCTCATCCTCAAGATCGAGCTAGGTGCACACCAGTTGGGCCAGGGCCTCGGCCGCAGGCCAGATGCTATGAAGTCTGACAGTGGAAACCCATCCAGATCCTGAACGAAGACCGTGCAGTCGAACATTAGGTCGATGAGGAGTAGGTAGTAAGGATTGTGAGAACCCAATGGGGAGTTTGATAGGAGTGAGAGAGAGATCAAATATGAGGGTAGGGTAACAGTGGGATGGAGAGATGTAGGAAGCGAGGAGTCGGGAGATAAGTGAGCTGATAGGTGGCAGGGGGTCTCCAAGAAACGGCGGGAAGCGGAAAAAACATGTGATGCTGTGTGAAAGGTTGGCGAGCTGCAAGGTGTAGCCTCTATCACGGATTTGTCGGAAGGCGAGCGTACTGGGGGACAATTGGTGCTAATCGGAAGATGAGGGATATTAGGGGGTGCATGCCACGGTCGGCAGTAGAAGAACGAAGGGGGTGTTGGGATGGGAGGAAGCGACATCGATTCCAATGGTCGAAGACCCACTGAGCGGTGGCGGTGGGATGGAGGGAGGAGGAGGCTCATTGGAAAGCAGAGAGGCTGGCAGGGGCTGCATCTGTATGGGGGCATATGGAAGAAGCCGACGACAAATCTCAAGCGCCATGACAAGGAGATTATCCAGGGCAGCATCAATTCGATCGTAGCGAGTATGCATTGAGTCCGGAAGGAGAGCCATGGAGGAAAAAGGGGGTGAGGGCCAATAGAAAGCAACAGAAGTCTCTGGAGGGCCGCCTGAATACAAGGGAGCCGCATGAGGGTTGCGGGGATGAGGAGCAGCCGCTAGAAGGATGCAGAAGCCACAGGAGGGTGGCCTGACATGGCAGAAGGCGGTGTTGGGCAGCAAGAGGGCAACGAAGGTGAGGAGAGGCAACATGAAGGCTCTGGAGAAGGTGGCTGGACCCGGTAGAGGGAGCGCGAGCCGCTGGAAGGTGCGGCAAAAAGCGTCGTTGAGCGCGCCAGCGACAGAAGGCGTTGTCGAGGGCGGAAGCCGCCGAAGGCGTCGTCGAGCGTGACATCAACAGAAGGCATCGTCGAATACGTGAGGAAAAGTTGGCATAGAGGCCGTCGATCAGAATCGACGTCGTGTCGTGTGAGGAGAGCAGCGATGGAGTGGGCTGTCGTCGAAGACCAGGATCGGCGGAAGGGAGGACGTGGGAGTCGATGGCTGCAGATGGACGGAATCGGCGAGCGAAATCCTGAGTACGGAGGGCTCGGTTGCAGCTGTCGAGAACGACGAAGTTGGCGGAATATGAGTGCCGCTGTCGGGTTGCAATTGTAATACGGAATGAGATCTAATTAGGGTTTCAATCAAAATCTTAAATGAGGGCAGATCAGACCAATTGATACGTCGTAGACGTATCAAGAACAAGAATCAATAAAAAGAAACTTGCCATATTTCGAATTAGAGCGAGCCGCCGTTCGTCACACCCTCCGATTCCCACATGTCTATGTCTATAGAGGCAGTGTTCTATATTACGTGAAATTGGATTTACCCTTATTTGATGGCAGGAGCGATCCCCTCTCCCAGCTCACGCGCTGTGAGCATTTCTTCACCAACCAGCTCACGTCGTTGGAGGATTGGATTGGGTTGACTTCCTTCCACCTCATGGGCTCAGTGCAATTGTGGTACGCCCAGCTCGTGTGGGAGACCCCCAATTGGCGTCCTTCAAACACATGCAATCTGCATTTCGGCACACCTCTCTGCATAATCCGCTGGGCGACCTCGTCTCTGTCAAGCAATCCAATTGATGATCACTTGGAGAGATTTCAGATATTACTCACCCGCGACGCTTCTATACTGCCAGAACATCAAGTGCTTATCTTCACTGCCAACCTACATGATCGACTGCGTCTCGATGTTGAATTCCAAGCATCGCGAGACCTCATCACAACCATGAGCTTAGACTGTATATGTGACAAACACCTTCTTATGGATAGCCCGTATGGCAGTTGCCACGGCGGGAACGAGGGAAATAGACGGGAGGATACCCCTCCTTCTCATCCCAGCACCTTTTCCACCACACCTATGTGCAAGGAATTTAACGCCCCCAACCATCAAACACCTATTACGAGCGGAGATAGCAGAACGACGCGCACAAGGGCTTTGTTTCAATTGTGATGACCCATATACAGTCGGACACAGATGCAAGCATCTTTTTTGGCTAGAAGTTGACGATCCCCGGATGACAACAATGAGGATGATCAGACGATGAGAACCTCGTACCCCCAACTTGAGGAGAAGATTGATCCGCACAAGGGAGATGATGTTATGGGCCCACATACGGGTGATGACATGTGATCGCGGATGGCGTACATTTTCTCTTTTTGTATTGTATCTTTATTTCTCACATTTTTATCCATTCACACACTTTAATTTACTCACACAACATGTAGCTGTGTGAGGGGCATAATAAAGATATTTGGAACTTGCCCCTTTCACTATATATATGAGTGAGGGGGGACTTAGCTGGGAGCATGAATGAAACCCCAAAACTCTCTTAATCTTCTCCCCTCTCTCTCATCTTCTCTAGTTGGCGCTAGGGTTGAGCAAGGTTCCCCTCTCTCTCTCTCTCAGTCAAGCTCAGCTCCCGGTGTATCTTCTGCCATGGGGGATGCTAGATTGCTAGGTCAAGGAAGGGTCAGGATGATCCTCTCCGAGATTTCTTCCTCTCAAGACTGCACACCTGCACGCAATCCGAAGACCATAACAAAAACTTGAACACTTATGCAAAGTTCCCTTGGCGGGAAAGTGGACTTAGCTGGAGTTTGGGTCTCGGCAACGAAATCCAAGAGAACATAGTTTGCATAATTAAAGTCATTCCATCACCGTAGAGTCATTAATGTCATTTCTCCCAAGATCTATCAGATAAGGGTGATTCTTTAGTGGTACCATTGATGTGTCTAAGCAACCATGAACTTAATTAAGTCAAAGAAATAGATCATGACTGCAATAATAGTTGGCTCACCACAATAGGGTTATAAGCATGCTCAACATGTGAGGAGTCATCAATGGTAAAAGCGTCGTTAGATTTTTCTAAGACTCTATAAGCACAAATAAACAAGCAAGAGAATGCTATTTTGTCGGTCGCCAATTCGAGAAATCGCCGAAAAGAAGCATCTTTTTTAGTGGATCTAGTCTAGCGGGGTTGTGTGGGACCGACTTTCGTAGGACATTATTTTACTTGATGTCCTCGGATTCTCCCCAGATCAGATTATCCCCACGGTCCTGTGATTGGATTAGCCCCACATTTCCCAGGGTGGCTCCTCCGCTGTACTTATGTACCCCCACCCCCTTCATCTCAACACCTGGGTTTTGAGATTGACTTCGAGGCATGGGTGGTTTCAACATGGTATCCAAGCTAGGTTCTCCCGCTGCGGGGGATGTTAGCGGATATAGTCTAGCGGGATCTGTGTTGTGTGGGATCAACTTTCGTGGGACCCGATTTGACTTGATGTCCTTGGATTCTCCCAGGATCGAATTATCTCCATGGTCCCGTGGTTGGATTAGTCCCACATCGTCCCCGAGCAGCTCCTCCGCCGTGCTTATGTACCCCCACCCCCTTCATCTCAACACCTGGGTTTTGAGATTGACTTCGGGACGTGGGTGGTTTCAACATGGTATCAGAGCCAGGTTCTCCCGCTGCGGGGGGATGTTAGAAGATCTAGTCCAGGGGGATCTGTGTCGTGTGTAACCTCCTTCCGTGGGACCCGATTTGACTCGATGTCCTCGAATTTTCCCCGAATCGGATTATCCCCATAGTCCCGTGGTTGGATTAGTCCCACATCTCCCCCGGGTGGCTCCTCCGCTATGCTTATGTACCCCACCCCCTTCATCTCAACACCTGGGTTTTGAGATTGGCTTCAGGGCGTGGGTGGTTTCAACATGGTATCAGAGCAAAGTTCTCTCGCTGCGGGGGTATGTTAGTAGATCTAGTCCAACGAGATTCTCTAACAATCTTGAATATCAACATATCGACCTTCTTACTGTAAAACAAGCGAGATGGATTCAATTATGTGGTCGAACGATAAAGGCAACCTGGTTCGAGAAATGAAAATGGAGAAGAAGACGCACAATCGGGAGGATAACATAGAGAAGACTGTTATGGGCAACGTACCCCGCCTTAGTATTTTTATATATCTAGTCCTATTATATTATTATTATTGAAGTCAAGTAGCGTCTTAGGTTTATCTTTAATATTTGATGTAATTACGGGTTTGCCACCCTGGGGATCCTATAAATAGGCTATTAGTGTCATGTAGGAAATCAATGAATGAATGAAGTTCTATTTTCTTAATCCCTAAAAGAGATCATGAAAGCTCTCTCCTTGAGTAAGCCCCGCATAAGCAGCCGCGGTCATGGCTCCGTAGCATCTCCTCCACCTCCATCTCCACCTCCGGCCACTCCTACGACAACCACCGAGTCAGCCCATAACAACTTGGTATCAAGGCCTTCTTGGTCCTCTTCTGCAGACGCATGTCCACATCACCGTAACCAAGCTTCCTCCTCTACAACCCTGTAGACCGCATCTCTGCTTCTTGTTCTCCCCCTCATCCCCTCTACGTCCTTCGACAAAAGTAAACCCCCGCCCTCCTCTTGGCTTCCACGACGACGAAGCAACCTCGTCGAACTCCAGCAACACCTCCCCCCTCTCGACACCATTCTCCAGCTTGAACCTCCTCCGTCTCCCCCTCTCGACACCATTCTCCAGCTCAAACCTCCAGCGGCTTCTCAACTCTCGTCCGCGTCCATTGTTCTTCCACGGGACCCGCAAGGAACGACGCCGTTCTTCCATCCAGACCCGATGCATCAAGCCATCGTATCTCACACCGCGTGCTGTTTTCCCATCGAGCCCCCCGCTAGCAACTTTTCGCATCGAGCCCCCTACAATGTGTCTCTCGAGCCGCCTGTCTCAACAGCTTTATTTTTTTTATTGTTCAAGCCCACACCCACACGACTTCTTGTCCCGCCTGCTTGGGTTAGTTAATTTTGTTTTTAAGTATTATTTGATTAATTAATTAATCATTACATCATAATAAATTAAACCATGGACAAACACATCTCCATCACGCCGCTTCCACTGCATCTAGCCCCAAGCCACCACGAGTCCATCCCCACCCTAAACTCATTTACAATGGCAGACCGCACGCTTAGTGTCGCGGAGATTGCTGCTTTCCAATCGGTGAAGGAAATGTTGACCTCCATGTTGCAACGTCTCGACGCGCTCGACCAGAGATCACTTCCAACAATCCCTTCGTCATGGGCGTCGGGAACGCCAATGCCACCCTTGCCTCTGCCAAACATTATGGATCTCCTTCAATCGCAGCTTCCGCCTTCACCGCTGCCTCCTTTCCTCGTGAGCCGCCTTCTTCGCCAGCCAACGACGTGCCACCGCTTCCCTTGCATCCTCCTACAACCCCTGTTCTGCCGGTTCCTCCGACTATCCCTCCGCTGCCTCCGGCCACCTCATCGCCTCCGACCGCATTGCCATGGTTCCCCACCACCGCTCCGCCAGATCCATTCCTCAAGCTGCCGGTACTTACTCCTCCGACTGCCTTACTGATGCTGCCCGCCAACGCTCAGCCAACACCATCGGACCCAGTCCTTCAGTCCTCAATCATCTCATTCATTGTGATGTTGCTCACTGTCGAGGCAACCGCGACAAGATATCGACAGTTGTTCTGGCGCGAGATTAAGATGCCTGAGGACTCGGCTATCCATGCGAGGTTTAAGCTTGAGGACAAGCTCGATTTGGACGGCGGGAGTGATGTTATGGACAACGTACCACGCCTTAGTATTTTTATATATCTAGTCCTATATTATTATTATTATTATTATTGAAGTCAAGTCACGTCATAGGTTTATCTTTAATGTTTTAATGTTTGATGTAATTACGGGTTTGCCACCCGGGGGTCCTATAAATAGGCCCTTAGTGTCATGTAGGAAATCAATCAATGAATGAAGTTCTATTTTCCTAATCCCTAAAAGAGATCATGGAAGCTCTCTCTTTTTGAGCAAGCCAGGCAGCCGCGGCCATGGCTCAGTAGTATCTCCTCCACCGCCATCTCCACCTCCGGCCACTCCTCTGGCAACCACCCGAGTAGGCCCATAACAAAGACATGATTGAAGACATTAAACCAGGAAAAAGGGGAACCTTAATGCTTGCAATGTCAGCACTCATGAGAGTAAAAAATGAGGTGACATATGGGCGATATATAGAGAAGACGGCTGAGTACACTTTGAAGCAATATGAAGGGGGAACCTTTACTGCTAGCATGTTACGAGTCCATGGTGGGGTGACGTTGTGTGGTCATGGACGTGTTTATCTTTATTTCTTGCACAATATTGTTTATAATTTCCGTGCAATCATATTTACTCACATATCATTTAGCCTGGGTGACGGTCATAATTGTAATATTTTGAACCTTCCCCTTTCACTACTCAAGTGAGCAAGATGGGTATTGAAGAAACAACCATTTCCTTTCTCTTATTTTCTTCTTCCCTACTTCCTTCTACCCCCTCCTAACCGGCACCCTCATCTAGGGCATCGAGATGTTGAGCCCGGCCCCCTCGTCATAGTGTGGGTTGAGCTCCGCTCCTTATCAAGAGTATCCTTCTCTCCGCCTCCATCACTGGGAACCCTAGGTCCATGAAGCGTCAAAGGGATCTCCTCCAGACCTCCATGACTTTATCCTCTCGTAGTTGTGCACCCACTCGCAATCGATGAGCCGTAACATAGCGCATTGCCAGGTGAGACGGAAATGAGGTGACATCTGGATGGTACAGTAGATATTTAAAAAGGGGGCCGGTTTAACTACTGACCACTAAATTGTCATAAAATATATGCAGCATCTGTAAAACTATTTACTCAGTTTCTTGGATTTGACTTATTTGTTCCTTGCTTGCTTTGTAATCTGTTTTCCTTAATTGTTTCAGGTTTGGGTTGCTTACAAGGAATCAAGCTGGTTAAGTACCGCTGTTTGGGTAGTACTTTTAATATGTTTTGGCAGGTATTATTCTATTGTATTTTCTTTTAGCTCCTTAATTTAAACTCTAGTCACAAAGCGAACCTTGTCAAAATACCTTCTGCATCTATGCAAATTTCCACCAACCTTTGATTGTAATTATGTAATTGTAGATTACAAAAGACTTAAACTGTGGACTTATTCAATCATTCCATATCCTTTACCCACTTTTCTTCTTCATGCACTACCATCTGGGATATTTATTTTTGCTACATATTTGTTTTCTTGGTGCTCGCTTATTTTTTCAAATGTCAAAGACCTACACCAATGCATTTGGGAGTTTGTTTGTGATATTAATGTTAAATAAGCCAGGTTTATATAGATTGGTGAACTTTGGTGATTGCAATTGTTTCACATTTGAGAGTTCTGGCTTGAACAATTCACTCGAATACTGACATTATGTCATTTCCCTTTTTTTTAAATGGATTCATCTTCCTTAGATACTTAACTGTTTTTAAGTATTCTATTCATCATGGTTTTCTTTTGTTTTCATTGTTCTATAGTAAAACATCATTTAGTGGTTTTGTTTGTTGACCGTCCTACTGATTATTTTTCTTGTGCTAACAATTTTTTGCCCCTTTTTCAGCATTAGCACATGCGCTTATATATTGAAACAGCTTTTCAGCGTATCTGGCCACGACGCTTCACAAGATCCTGTGCAACTTGTTTTACTGAGGTATAGTGCCATTTTCTGTCATCTTAGTAGTTTTAGTTCCCAACTGTTAAACATCTGCAAGCTACTAAAATTTGATGAACCACTTGGCCTTGTAATTGGCACTCTTATTATAGACAAATTTCTATGGATCACCATGTTTTAAATTGATTATTTAGATAGTGTTGTTCCAGCTTGAACTGATAGTTGAATATGTGCAATATTTTTATGTTTCTTCTTGTATCGTCAGGTGGTATGTCACGTCTCATGTTGGTTTGTTTGTCCGCTTATATAAGGACTTTGGTCTCTTGTATGAAACCTAATGTTAACCTACTCAAAATTTCTTCCTCTAAATTTGGTATCAGAGCCCGAGGGAAAAAATCCTGTCCCGCGCGTCTTGCCGCTCGCTCATGGCCTCGCTCGCGCCTCGCCGCTCGCTCCAACGGCCTCGCCGCCCGTCACGTCCTCTAGCCAGGGCATCATCGACTCACTTCTTCCCCCGAAGCACATCCCGGCTTCGTCGATTCCCATCCTCACTCGCTAACCGCTTCCATCTTCTTCCTGTCCTTCCAGGCAGCTAGCCACAACCTGTCCTCACAGGCTGCTATCCGCAGCTTGCCCCAGCAGTTTCTCACCACCCACAGCCGCCGGCCTTCAGCAGCCGTTTTTCCCTCTACCGCATTTCATCATCCCAGGGCTCCTCAGACATTAGCACCCTCCAACTTCTCTCCCCCCGTCTAGTGAGTGGATGTTGTTCTCCGACCGTTTTATTCTCCACGACAGCCCCCAGAGATGCCATGGTCACATCCTATGGTATCCTCTCCGGTGGATCGATCTAGAGAGGCTCGTAGGCTGTGATGCTTCTTCATACTATCCTTTTTGATTGATTATTTCTAGTGGGTGTCCTTTCCTTACCCATAGGCGACTCTTCAGATATCTCGTCCACTTCTCAGATTGTCTCTGCATGTGATCCCCCTCGGAGCCACGGGAAATCAGGATCGCTGAAGATTACTAGAGTGGCATTGGATGACACATTATCTTGAATGGTCCAGGTCCGCTCAACATGCTATCCGTAGTCACCAACTGTATGGGCATATTGATGGAGCATGTTGTCACGTTCAGAGCGACGACTGGATATTATCTATGTATTTTCGTATTTTTCTACGCATTATTTGTGTGCCATTTGTATGTTGACGTTTCGGCCAATCATAGTCGCACGTTGTGTGTAAGAGCCTATAAATACTTGTTGTGGAGTTCATTTTGAGTTATTATAAAATTTTGATACTTTTCAGATTTTGTAATCCCACGGTGCGATGTCGTGGGATATTAGGTGTCGAAGCGTAATTTTAAATCCCCTTTCCATCTATCTGATCTCCTCACTCTAGTAACTCACGGGTGAGCCCCCTCCCCTTTTTTCCACAGAACCCCTTGACACCTTTTTAATTGTTGAAACAGTCTATTTCAGTCCACACGCTTCGACAATTGCTGCATAACTATTGGGAACCGTCGATGTTGCTATCTGATCATCATCGATCCTCTTGGAAGAGAACGACAACCACAGTGCTGGAGTTTTAGCCTCGTCGACTACTCACGATCCCTCCCTAGACCAGAACGAAACCCCTACTCTGTTTCGAGCCTTCACCTGCAGAAGAATCATCGTCGACCCTTCTGGAGGAGAACGTCAACCACGTCGCTGGATTTTTAGCCTTGTCGACTACTCGTGATTCCTCCATGGACGAGAATGGAATCCTTACTCTGTTTTTGAGTTTTCACTTGTAGAGGGATCATCTCCTATGCCTGCGTCGACGTTTCCTGAAGGGACTATGGGCTGCTTCCAGTCAAGACCGGCATCCGAGCTCCTATTTCCATTCCGCTGCTACAGCCGGCTCCTATAGCCGGCCCTCTGTTTCGTTGGATTACAAGACAACACCACTCGGTTGCCATTTCTACAATACTCCAGCCCTCCAGGGTTACTTTCAGCGGACAACCTTGGTGCTTAACCCATCTGGTTGTCATTCTTCAGCGTTCCCAGGCCTCCGCGAACCAAAATTGGTGCAAAACATTCAGAATTCAGCAACTTAGCCGCTTAACAGCTGCTGTCCAAGTTCGAAACTGCAGCGAATCCTCACAGTTTGGGTTTTATTTACTTATGTAAGTTCTAATTTGGAAACTCTTTTACTTCGTGTTGAATACTTTGTTGGAATTCATACAATTTGGGACATATACTCGTAGAATTTCAACTAATCTTTTGTTCTATTTTAAGGGCGTATTCGCCGAGTATTTAATCAAAGCACTCTTGCTTAACTGTAACTTGATCTTGCTTGTTTACTTTAAAGCCTACTCTGGATTGTGCATGTTTATAAATTACGTTTATAATTTCCGGATCATTGCAAGTATATGTTGGATTATCGCATGAACATCACATTCATTCTAGACCCCCCCCCCCCCCCCCCCCCCCCCCCCCCCCCCCCCATTGTCACTAATCACTATACACGCATGCATTCATTAGAGTACCGTTGGTGCATATTCATACCACGGCCTCCACTTTATCCTACGTCATAGACACCAGGTAACATGGTGAAGGTTATTAAAGATGCTTTGCATCACTTAATAAAAATCACTGAAATGTGATGATGCTTAAAGCTGATTCAAAATAGTTGGAATATGATTATTAATGATGACAATGATGATTTTCTTTTATTTTGCTCTCTAAATTTTAATTCTTGATTTCATGATTGAGATTTTATCAACTTGGATGCAGTCGAGATACTTTTTTTGATATGTTTTTTCACAAGTTCGTATGTAGGATCTGGTTAACGGTAGGGACGCAATGGAGGAGGTAGGTGGGGTTGCTGAGAATGTTATTCCCCCCTTGATCCTCCCAACGATCTATGATGGAGTCAACCCTTGGAGCCTTTCCCCGGTGTCCAAAGCATGATGTCGAGAGAGAACAAAGGCGAAGTGAAGATGAGATCTTGCACAATGACGGAAGGCTTGGGGGCTCACGGTAAAGCCACGTAGGGCTGACCAGTGCTGGAAGGCAGCGCCGACGACACTCAGTTGCAGCCAATGCGATTGGGCCGCTTGGACTTGCTGGATGGAGCGGGGAAGCCACTAAGTTATGCAGGAAGTGGTCGGGGATGTAGCACCTGCGCTAGTGAGGGCCTAGCAAGACCGGCGGTTGCTCTAGGAGTAGCTTGAGTGGTCGACTGCTGCTCTATGGATGTCTTCAGGATTTGGTTTTGGTGGGGGAGGAAAATGTCAATGGAGGGATATGAGAGTGAGACATGTTGAAAGGATAGAATTGTTTCGTTACTATTATTCATCCATAGAGAGTTTATATAAGAGTTACACGAGAGACCTAACACGGATAGACAATGTGAGACTAAGCCACCTTACAGGAAATAACACTAATAATAATAATAATCTCTACACCCCCCTCAAGTTGGGCATGTGATGTCGACCATGCCTAACTTGCCAACAAACTCTCTAAAGACACTTGCACGTAATCCCTTGGTGAGGATGTATGCCAATTGTTGTTCGGATGGCACGAACGGTGTGACCACAATGCCCCTGACTATATTTTCCTTGATGAAGTGTCTGTCGATCTCAATGTGTTTTGTTCGGTCGTGTTGCACTGAGTTGTGAGCAATGCTGATGGCGATCTTGTTATCACAGTACAGTTTGATAGGCTCGCTTCTTGTAAGGCCAAGATCTTTCATGATGGTTAGGATCCATAGCTAGCCCTGAAATTTAAAACCGAAACCGCAAAAAACCCCAACACCGCACTGCACCGAACGGTTCTGTTGTGGTGCGATTTTGGTTATTGGAAAACCGCATGGTTTGCGTTGCGGTTCGATTTTTGCCTTGACAAAACCAAATAAACCGCACCGCAATGATTATAATATTTTTTTATTTTTATATTTATATCTTATAATATATCTTACAAATTAATTAATACATCTTATATTATATCTTATAATATATCTTATAATTATATAATATAATATATTAATATGTCCTAATTCCATTTTCTAAATGACTAATTTATAAACAGCGGTACAACCTATGCGGTTCTGCCTGAACAAGTGAACAGTGAACTCTGAAGTGAACCCGTGGGTGTGGGCTGAACCTGAACTATCTAAATGATATATTTATTAATATATTTTTTCATTCCTTATTTGAGTTATTAGTTATTTTTATTCCCCTTCTTCCGTTCCTGCTTCTCGAATCCAGAACGCCGACCCTTTCTGCCCTAGCCCGACGGCCGACTGGCAACCCGCAACTGCGACTCGAGCGTGCGCGGAGGCGGAGCACATCTTCAGTCTCCGGTCTTCACTTCCCTAGTGGCGACGCCCGACGAGCAGTCGAGCACCTCCTACGGCCTACCTCCCGTTTAGAGTTCACGGGTTCTTGATCGAGCAACTCCTATCGCCGGTATTTTTTTTCTCTGCTCCTCTTTTTTTCTACGACCTACATCCGTTTAGAGTTCTTGATCGAGTATTGTGTCTCCCTTCTCATTTTTCCCGCGACTTACCTCCCGTTGTTTATGGTTTTTGATCGAGTATTACGACGCCCTTCTCCGCTTCTTGATCGAGTATTGCGGCTCCCTTCTTTGCTTCTTGATCGAGTCTTGCAGGTATTATTTATTTATTTTCATATAAGCATGATGCATCAATTTTTGGATCAAATTGTATAAATTTTTTCAAAGCGATAGAGAAAATTGACACTAAAAATGTTGATGCCGGAGAGAAAAAGGAGGAATTTTGTGGTGTTTCAAAAAAACCAAAAATAGAAGAGCGTGGTGGTAAAGTTAAATCTGCAGTGTGAGAATGACTCGATAAAATTAAAGATTTTGAAGGAAGAGAGAAAGCTAAATGTAAACATTGTTCGAAAGTATATGCTTCTGATCCTAAGAAAAATGGTACTAATGCTTTGAGAGCACATATGTTAGCGTTATGTCGTTTTCGAAAGGTAGATAGCAATCAGAAAATGTTATCTTTTACGGAGAAGAAAGAGGATGGTATTGTTGTTGGGTCCTTAAAAGCCATTAAGTTTGACGAGGAGCAGTGTCGAAAAGCTTTGGCAAAAATGATTGTTGTTGACGTCTTGACAAAGTGCCGTTTAGATTTGTTGAAAGCGAAGGATTTAGAAACTATTCTAAACAACTCGAACCAAGATTCAACGTTCCTTCTCGAATCACAATTGCTAAATATTGTAAAAATATTTATACCGAAGAGAAAAAAAAACTAAAGTTAGAGAGGATTTGTCTAACATCCGATACATGGACATCTACTCAAAGATATGGTTATATGTGTCTCACCGGACATTGGATAAACAAAGAATGGATGTTACAAAAACGAATTCTTAATTTCATTAATATCTTTGATCACACGGGAGAGGGATTAGGAAATGAAGTTATGAATTGTTTGTCTTCATGGGAGATTAAAAAATCTTCACAATTACCATGGACAATGCATCTGCTAATGATATGGTGGCAAGACATATAACCAAAAAAAGCATTGGATGGAGAAGTACCGTACTGTGACATGAGTTTTAGCATGTTAGATGTTCTGCTCATATTTTAAATTTAATTGTGAAATAAGGGTTATCTGAATATAATGATTCAATTGAAAAGATTTGGTTGACAGTTAAATATGTGAAGGGATCTTCTCAGCGACTTGAGCGCTTTAAAAGGTGTGTTGCAAATGCAGAGATAGATTGTAAAGCATTGTTATGCCTTGATGTTGAAACTAGATGGAATTCCACCTATTTGTTGTTAGAAGCGACAGTAAAATTTGAGAGGGCTTTCAAAGGATTAGAGGATGCAACTTCATATACTAGTTACTTCCCTAATGGACCTCCTACTCCACTAGATTGGAAGAATGCTAGTCTATTTATAAAGTTTCTCAAATTATTTTACAATGTTACTTTGGAGGTATCTGGTTCTAAATATACGACTTCACATCTATTCTTTCAAAATATTTCAATGATGGAGCATGCTATTAATTCAATGTGTGATAGCACTGATTCGGCAATGAGTAGTGTTGCTAACCGTATGAAGATTAAATTAGATAAATATTGGGGCAGTTCAAAAAAGTAATGTATTGTTATATGTTGCTTTTGTGTTGGATCCTCAGTGTAAGATTAAACGTCTGACCAAGTGTTTGACTGCAATATATGATGCTATAAAAACAATGACTGTTGTTCAGTTGACTGAACGCACACTCACTCACTTATATGATCATTATAATGCAAATTCCAACCAAAATATTAGTCAAACTTATGTTGGCCAATCATCAAGCTCTGCAGACTACAGTGTATGGATGTAGATGTTGAATTTAGCTTATTGGAGTACAAAAAAAAATGTGGTTGGATGATTCTGATGAAGAAGAACCTAAAATTTGTACATCTGAGTTGACATTATATTTAAAAGAAGATGCACTAAAAATGCAACTCAACTTTGACATATTGAATTGGTGGAAAGTGAACTCATCTAGGTTTCCAATACTATCTCAAATTGCGAGAGATGTCTTGACGATACCAATTTCAACTATGGCCTCTGAATCAACATTTAGTACTGGTGGCAGAATATTAGATCCATTTAGAAGCTCACTAGCACAAAAAACAGTTGATGCTCTTGTATGTTGTCGTGATTGGCTGTGTTGCAAGACAAGTCTCAATGAGATAGAAAAAATGATGATCGATACTGAGAAATGCGAAGAACTTGACAAAGGTAAACATTTTTCTAATTCTCTTTATTATTAACATATTACATTATAAATTATTAATTTTCTTGATAATGCATTTTATTTATTTATTCTAGAGTTGGAAAAAGAAATACGGGAGAGTCCAGATCATCTTGAAGAGGTAGATGCAGAGTTGTAGTTGACTATTTAACATGAGGTAGATGATTTTGCGAGTTGCTTATCTTATAATTTTTGTTCCTTACATTGTGTCTTTATTGAATGCATTGAATTTTGTTATTAGCATTTTTGGTTTTGAGTTATTTATCTTATATTTTGCCTCGCTTCAGGATTTGGAATATATGTTTAATTGGTTATCCGTGAAACCATGTGTTAGAAAAATTGGAGGGAATATTTCTCTTTATTATTAGTGTTGGAAGAGAGAAATAATTAGACAGTGCAAATATATTCTTCCACAATAGGGCATTATATAGGAGTTTACATGGACACATAACACTCGACTCACGGTGTGGAACTAAACCCACTCACTACTACAAAACACTAATAGACCGACATTGCGTGACATTTCCAACACTCCCCCTCAAGCTGAAGGGGGAACCTTCAGCTTGGACACATAAACTAACGACAATGGAGGTAGGCGATGCAGGACAAAACAACAGACGAGACACCGGGGGAAATTCCAAATCGGGGAATCAAGTCAGGGACATAGCCATACAACGTAGATCAACACACGACGCAGGTCCCACACACGACGTGGACTCGCAGGAAAGAAATCAACAAACGGGTTACCGGGGATACTCCCACACGATACACCCCGCTGGATAGAAAGGTCAACCAACATCACCTACACTCAGAACATGCGAAAGAGAATGAAAGATGTGGAGCAAATCATCAAACAGGCAACCCGGGATAATCCGCACAAAGGGCGGTCCCACACGACACAGTCCCGCACGACATGGTCCCACGCGAGTACGCGACACAAACCCGCTGAGATTAAAACACCAACATCAATCGCGTCCCCAACACAACCAATCAAAAGAAAACATGAGACACATATGACATAAGCCTGGAGGTCGTGTGGAACGAAGGCGAAAAAATCGGGAAAGATCATCCGAGTCGCCTTCATCCCAATCACTCCCCCTCACGTGGAAACCACGTGCATATAGACATACTAACAACAAGAAGCAAATACAATAATAAAACCACGGACAAATGACTGAAAAACACAAAAAAACTTCAACTTCTGCGAGAGATCGGCACCCCGAAAGCGGCTGCAGCGGTTGGTAGCACGGACACACAATGGGCATCGGCTGGAATGGACTGAGGGAAGCTTGAGCACATATTTGGAGGAGCAGAGGGATCGTCCGCGGGATCAATAACAACAACTGGGTTCGTCGATGTCGTCGACATGAGGTGAGGGAAAAATCTATAGAAGCGGCAACAGATGGAATCCATCGATGCTAAGCAGGAAGGTGATCGTGCAGTACCCTGTTGTCAACACCCCCAGATCAGCAGAAGAATGATTCGGTTGACGAAGCAGAAGCAGGAAGCATCGAGGAAGAACATCGATGGAAGGAGCCGACGAGATCTGGAAGCAGCGGGTGGAGAAGGAGACTTGTCGTTGAAGACGATGGACGCAGCAGTCGGGACGTCGAGAACGAAGCCAGCGACGGGATCTGCGATAGGAAGCAGCGGGATCAGTGACCCAATCGTCGACGACGATCGAAGCAGCAGTCAACCAACGAGATCGACGAAGCCAGTAGCGACGGAGAGTGTCTACGTCGTCGTCGAGTGAGTTGGGAGCCGAGGAAGTAGCGGCAGGCGGGATTACTTCGACGGGCGAGAAGGGAGACGTGAGAGGAGAAATAAAAAAGAATCAAGAGAGGAGCCACCGTGAAATGTACATTGCCCATAATTAGGGCAATCAAATTTCAAGGAGGTGTCAATTTCAGCTTTGATACCATGTTAGAAGAGAGAAATAATTAGACAGTGCAAATATATTCATCCACAATGGAGCATTATATAGGAGTTTACATGGACACATAACACTCGACTCACGGTGTGGAACTAAATCCACTCACTACTACAAAACACTAATAGACCGACATTGCGTGACATTTCCAACAATTAGCATATTCCATGTACTCTTTGATAAGTTTTGGTAAATAGGCAAAAACCGAAACCGCACCGCAAAAATCGACTCCAAACCGCACCAATGCCAAACCGCACCAATGCCAAACTGCACCAATGCCAAACCGCACCGCACGGTTTGGATGTGGTGCGGTTTTGTAAAGTCCAAAACCGACCCTCTTTGATGCGGTTGCGGTTTGAGCTCAAACCGCACCAAACCACACCAGTTTCAGGCCTATCCATAGCCCTTCACAGATCCCATGAGCCATAACTCTGAACTCTGCCTCAACGCTGGATCTGGCCACCACATGCTGTTTTTTGCTCCTCCAGGTAACTAAATTTCCACCCAACATAGTGCAATATCCTGACGTAGATCGTTGATCCTCAATTGATCCGCCCAATCTGCGTCAGTGTAAACCTCAACAATCAGCTCTTTATTTGGTGAAAAAAGGATGCCTTTCCCAGGTGAGGACTTGAGGTATCTGAGGATACGATGAGCAACATCAACATGACGGGTCTTTGGAGAGTGCATATATTGGATGAGCATTCCCACCACATAGGAGATGTCCGGGTGAGTATGTGACAAGTAGATCAGTTTTCCTACAAGCCTCTGAAAACTGGGAATGTCTTCAACCGTTTCACCATCATTTTTCCAAGTCTGTGGTTGGCTTCAATCGGGGTGTCGGCCGGTCTACACCCACTCATTCCTGAAGCTTCTAGGAGATCAAATATATATTTTCTCTACGATATGAAAATCCCATATCTGGACCTCGCAACCTCAATGCCTAAGAAGTACTTGAGATTCCCCAAGTCTTTTACTTCAAATTCTTTCGCCAGCTTCTCTTTTAGAGTCTGAATCTCATCCTTATCATCTCCAGTGATAATGATGTCATCCACATAAACTATCAGAGCTGTCACCTTCCCTTTACTGTGTTTGATGAAGAGGGTATGATTCGCATTACTCTGGGAGTACCCAAAGCATGTCATAACCTTGTTGAATCTACCAAACCAAGCTCTAGGAGATTGTTTCAGGCCATATAATGCCTTTTTTCAGCTTGCACACCTTACCTTCAGATGCTTTATGAGAAATACCAGGAGGTATGACCTTATATACCTCTTCCTCCAAATCACCATGGAGAAACGCATTCTTCACATCAAGTTGGCTAAGATTCCATCCCTTACAAGCTGCACAGGATAAAAGAATCCTTATAGAATTCATCTTGGCGACTGGAGCAAAGGTTTCCTGGTAATAAATTCCTGTCGTCTGAGTGTAACCCCTTGCGACCAACCTTGCCTTGTATCTCTCCACGACACCTAGGGTGTTCTGCTTGACAGAAAAAACCCACTTACATCCCACGATGGTTTTCCATTTGGGCAGCAGTACCAAGTCCCATGCGTGATTTTTATCAAGAACATGCATCTCTTCAAGCATAGCCGCCTTCCACCTGTCATCAGAAAGGGCATCCTGCCACGATGTAAGAATGGAAGTAGCAGACAAGGAAGAGACAAAAGCTCTATTGGAAGCCGTTAGAGACGAATAAGAGACGAACTGGGTTAACAGGTGTTGAGTAGAGGTACTTAGGGTAATAGACGACCCTGACGACGGATCAGCGATCGGATCTAGGATTCTGATAGGAGCTCGTGTATTTGTTCCAGTAGAACGACGAGAGTAGACCTGTAGGGGTTTGACCAGAGAGCAGTAGGGGGTTTGACCAGAGGAGCAGTAAGGGTAGGCACAGGAGGCATAAGAGAGTGAAGAGGAAACAATGGAGGAATGGGTAACGGGGTGGTAGAAGGAGTCGAAAGAGAATCAGTGGAAGGAACGAAGCTCACTTCCAATATAGGAGAAGTCTCCCCCTGAAGTGAGGGCCCATAATAGCTCTCAAATTCACAGAACGTGGCATCTTTAGTTATGAAAACCTTCCTGTGAACTGGGTCATAACATTTGTAACCCTTTTGGGTCGGAGAATAGCCGATAATGACACACTTGTGCGCACGAGCATCAAGTTGACTTGTGATAAATATGAACAAAACAAACACAGCCGAAAACTCAATGTTGCAAATTTGTAGGAGACACCCGAAGAGTGTGAAGGGGATTATTATACCCGAGGACACGGGAGGGCATACAATTAATAAGGTAAGCGGCAGTGAGAACGACATCCCCCAATAATACTTGGGAAGGTGCATTTGGAGAAGAAGACACCGGACAACTTCCAAAAGGTTGCGATTTTTTCGTTCAGCTACCCCATTTTGAGCGGGGGAGTAAACACAAGATGTTTGATGGATAATGCCATGATGAGCAAGATAGTGTTCAAATTTAGAATCAATGTACTCGCGACCATTATCAGTCTGAAGAATTTTGATAGAGGCATCAAATTGCGTATAAATCATTTTATGAAAACGCTGAAATAAGGGGAAAACTTCATCTCTAGTCTTCATCAGATATACCCATGTTGTGCGGGAGAAATAGTTAATAAAAGTTACAAACCAACGACAACCAGAAATAGAAGCAACAGAGCAAGGCCTCCAAACATCACTATGTATAAGATGAAAAGGAGCAGAACTAGGAGAAGACACATGATTAAAAGAAGTACGATGATGTTTCCAAAGTTCGCAAGCAGCACAATGAAAATTATCAACTAAGACAGTAGGTAAAGTAGGGAATAAGCGTTTCATAGACATAATAGAAGGATGTCCAAGACGACAATGCCAAGACTTCAAAGTGACCGCCTGATTAACATGAAGAGCCTGAGGAGATGAAGCTGGAGTGGAAAAATCAAATACGTAGAGCCCATCCACCAGACTAACAGAGCCAATCACCATTCCCGTCTTCAGGTCCTGGAAAACACAGGATGAGGGAAAAATGTCACAGAGCAATTCATAGAGTTAGTCAAATGACTAATGAAGAGAAAGTTGCGAGTAAATTTGGGTACATGAAGGACAGAAGAAAGAGTGAGATAGGAGCAGGATATGACTCCTTTCCTAGCAATCGGAGACAAGGAACCATCCGCAATTCTCACTTTGTCCCTACCAGCAAAAGAAGGTAAGACACAAAACATGTAGGAGAGCCGGTCATATGATCCGTGACTCCAGAATCAATAATCCAGTGAGTAGAGGGATGCGGAGATGTATTATGAGCACCTGAAATCCCCTGATGGGCATAGGAAGATGAGGACACAGAAGACTCCAGAGACTGGCCCTGCATCAGGCGGTGGAAGACATGGATCTCATCAGCAGACATAGCCATAGGAGTGGCAGGCTGGACAGGGAGAGGTGGTGTCTCCTCCGATGCATCAGACAGGTGGGCAGAGCGGGACTGAGTAGAGCGACCTTGGGAGCAACCAGACCCACGACCTCCATGCGGTAGAGAACCCCCACGGGGCGTGGGAAAACCATGGAGACAAAACAGGTGGCCTGGGTATGACGAAACTTCCCGCAGTAATCACAGAACAAATGTTCTTTGTCAAGGGACTTGGGCCTGGAATCTCGAGGAGCTCTACTGTCAAACTGAACAGCCAAGGCAGAACCTTCCGGAGCGGTTCTTGTCTTCACGAGCTTGGACAAGGAGCTCATCCGCAGGAGACGTGAGAGTGAGATGGTCGAAGTGATCATACTCTTGATACAGCTGAGTGAACTCCAGGTAATAGACAAAGGGAGGGCGATCACCCTGACAAAGGAGAAAAATCTTCCGCCACAGCTGATAAATCTGGGTGGCGTTGCCCCGGTAGAAGTAAGTGGCCTCAACCCTCTTCCAAATATCTGTGGCGGTCTCTAAAAAGAGATAATTCCGGGCAATAGAGTCAGTCATGGAGTTAGTCAGCTAAGACATAACGAGGGAATTCTCAGATTCCCACTGGGCCCAGTCAGAAGAACCAGGGCAGGTGCCAGAATCGTGCCCTGAACATAACCGATCAACCGCTGCCTCTTCAAGGCTAGAGTAATAACCCGAGACCACTGAAGAAAATTTGAGCCGCCCAAACGTATCGTTGTGATTTGAGGAGTATTGTGGTCATGACCGGTCAGAGTGGAGCCACTAGACATCACAGTGGCTGAGGAAACGCTGACACCGGAAGAGAGAGAGGTAGAGTCGTTCGTCCCCGACATGATGGTCCCAGAATAGAAATCAAGGAGCCAAAGAAGGAACACGACAAACACCTAGATAGAAACTAGGGTTGCCTCATAGAGTGAGGAACGACACCACGGTCATGCAGGAGCCTCCAAGATAGGGCAACACCGAAAATGCCATCAGATTCGGGCCGCCTTTCCGGTGCCAAAAAAGAAGCGCTGCTGCTGGCGGAGGGTAGTGCTGCGACTAGGAGGACTGCGTCTGGCGATAAGAGCTGCGGGCTGGAGGAAGTGTTGCGGGATGGAGGAAGCTGCGAGCTGCGGCTGCGGAAGGGCTGACGCGCACAGGCTGGCGGTAGGAGATGCTGCGCGGAGAGGCGCTGATGGGCTGGCGCGGTCGGTCGACGATCAGCGAGGACGACGCGCTCTGTTGTTGTGAGATCGACGACGACAACAGAGACGTGAGGAGATGGCAGATCGAAAACGAGAGCCCGTGGGAGAAACCCTACTGCTTTGATACCATGTTGAAAGGATAGAATTGATTCATTACTATTATTCATCCACAGAGGGTTTATATAAGAGTTACAAGAGAGACCTAATACGGATAGACAATTTAAGACTAAGCCACCTTACAGGAAATAACACTAATAATAATAATAATCTCTACAAGACATAATACTTCTTTGATGCCAAAAAAATTCATTTCATTTCATCTTACCCAGTTCAAATGGCACCCTGGGTATAATATCATTAGTACAATGCTCTCGGAAGGAAATGGAATAAAGTGAAATTACTAGATTAAATAAAAAACAAAAGAGACAAGCCAAAATAAAAATTTAACAACGAGATAAATGCAACGTATCTACGCCCTCCCATCACGGGATCTCTTGCCACGTACACGTTCGCAAATCGCCCATGACATCTTTCAATTAACTTGTGAGTTTACCCGATTTCATATTTTGATGCACTATTTCGAAATAATCAACTATTAAATAATCTTGCGAAGGATTTTTGTATATTTTTCTTTTTTCATCTCAAAGACTTTTAACTAACGATTTATTTATATTTTTCTTCTGTTTTCTCAATGGCAAATAACTTGGTAATTAATAGTTTGTGAACTGTCAATTACATATATTTGCATGAATTTCTTGTATCTCATCATAATTTATTAGCAAACTCTAGACCATTAGATGTCCTGCCCCATTTGTTCGTACTAATTTTTTAGATGTCTGCTTCATGTTTTTTTACTTAAGTGGATGGAAAAGCATAGGTTCAGGGAAAAAGTAGAGTTTCTTCTCTGCAGCTTTCAAATGTATTTGTAGGCTATTTGCGTCTGTAAACAACTAACCCGCAGCTTTAGTACTTGCATTGTAGTCGGTTTTTATTAAGCACTTTTTATCAATGATACCCATTTTAATTGCATGATGTTTTAGGTTTCTAGTTACCTAAAGTTTACCGATATGCATTTTTTAGTAGTTATTATGCACCTAACAATTCGTCTGTTTCATCTTTATATTGTAATTTTACATCCCCAGGAAAAATGGTGAAGGAAAAGTGAATTGGTCATCCGTTGTTCTTGGACGAATTGCATTTGGTGTGTTGGGCATCATAATGTCTGTGATAGTTGTCTATACTGTCATTACTGATGGCTTGCCTTTCCGCATGGAATTATTAACACCGTAAGTATTTAAGTTCCTCTTTCTTATATTTGCACTACCATCTCTAAATATTGATAATGGAGTATTTTCTTCACTGTATTTTCGAATCAGTGCTCATATCCATGATGACAAGCTCGAAAATGGGAAATTTGTGTTTAGTTTTATAACCCGGGTATCTAATCTAAGACCAATTGGTTTTAAGTGGAGACAGAATACATCGGACATAGGAGATGATGAGAGAAGGATGCATGTAAAGTCTGCTCTGTTATGATATTAAAACCCAACTATGTAATCTAAAATCAATTGGTACTAAATTGAGAGGCTCAAAAACATATAAATAT